>CM033725.1:12099312-13299312 GCA_019671005.1 Hibiscus mutabilis
AATAATTTTCGAATCAACACCTATTATTTGAAGTGAAATGTAAATATAAATTTAATGAGGTATTGATCGCAAAGTGCTCATCATAGAAAGACTTGCATTGGACAAAAAGGCTCGTTACATCAGATGCTGCTTTTCTAAGCTTTAAAAATATTGATGAGCCCTAATTTCTTGACTTTGTCCAACAATCGAGTCAGTTTTTCCCTCATGGTATAGTGTCGGATTAATATTCTGACTCAACTGCATTGTTGCGTCGACCATGTCCGCTACTTGCTAAGCCACTTTACGCGCTTGGGTAACAACCATCTTCATATCATTATCCCAACATGAGTATCAGTTACTTTGTCTAAATCAAAATCTTCGGATGATCCACCCTCTCTAATCTTCGGTGTACTCTTAGGACAACATTCAAAATTCGTCTGCTCTATCTGATCACAAGATCTTTTATTCGTTATAATTGCCCTCTACAACGATGGTCACTTGCGAAAATTAATACCTCATTTTATGCCATGAGAATGTAATGCAAAACAAATGCGAAAAAATGATAACAAACACAAAAGGATATTGTGTCAGTGTGTTAAATGCCATAATTGCGATGATGAATGCGGATGAAGATGTTGATTTTCAAACAGTCCTTAGAAAGACATTCATTTAAGGAAGAAGATGTCTGATTACAAGAAATTGTAATAATAAATTACAAATAACGATTAGCTTTTCGTCTTGACATCTCGACTTCGTGAAGCAAGGCTCGCGCTCCATGTCTTAACATTAATTTTGGAATGAGAGGCGATCTCAGTGTTCTCTTCTTCTACTGCTCAAAAGATTTGTGGCAGTGTAATCTACGTACCCAGGGGCTTTTGGGAAGATCATTAACCCATGCAGGCAGAATGTAGACAATAGTCTCTTCTTCATGGGTGGATCTTGGGAATCCAATTTGAAGTGGCCTATTTAAAAATTTTGAAAATTTTGGAGGCTTCATAAAATGTAAGAGTTTAACTAAAATTTTCGAAAAGAAAAAAATCAAAACTTATCAAGGCCCCTATTTTTAAAAAAAATAGAAAGGGATTTAATTGAAATTATTTAAAATTTTTGAAATATAATTATAATTTTAAAAATTTTGAAGGGGCCAAATTAAAATTTCTAAAATTTTTAAGGGGTTGAATGTGAAGTTTTCAAACTTTGGGGGTCGTGGCCTACACTGGCTTCAATGAGGATTCGCCTCTACATCCAAAATATGTCGTCTTTGCCTCCGGTATGTCTCCTTGTTGTCTCTTTCATCGATTGGTCTTCATTCAGCCCAACTCGATACTATAGCATTATCGCTCTTGGCATCACAGACTTTTCTCTCATTTGGATTGCCCTCTAAATTAGACAATTTTTAGAATCAACAGTTATGGTATGATGTGAAATGCAAAAATGAATGTGTTGAAAGTGGAAAAAAAAGAAAGAAAGAAAAAAGAGAGGAAAAACATAAAACAAATCAGTACGGTGTGATAATCAGATAAGTAAATTAAAATAAATAACTTTAATGTCAAAAAATAAAGTAAATAAATTAAAGTAATTAACAGTACTAATATGGTAAATAAAAGCATGTAAATATCAAACAAGACCTAAAAGGGTTACCGTTAAACGGACAGAGAATCGGTATGGCTCTAAAATGTGAGCTCTACAGTTCACTATATTGAGTTAGGTTCTAAAGTAAAGGGTACCTGAACTATCGCTAGGACATCGATTCGGGGGGATACGACCCATATACCATACGCGGGTGTGAACCCCACGAAATATAAAGAACTAATCCCGGAAGCGAATTACAACACCATTCGGAGGTGAATACCCCACGAGGCGAACTAATCACTCCCACTTAATAGGGATGGAGCTCGAGAAGAAAGCTCATGCATGATGACAAATATAGCAAGCACCATGCATATAAAAGCGGTAAACAAAAAAGGTTAGGGATTAAAATTTAAATTAAACCGAATTTAAATTTTTCTTAATAATTGTGATACGAAACCAACTAAGGCTTGACTCTCTATTTTGTAAAAACAAAAAATTTATCCCCAGCGAGTCGCCATGCTGTAGTGACATTTTTAAACATGGGCTGTTTGAAAAACCCCTTTTTAATTAAAAGATGGCATATGAGGGAAAGTCTTAAAAAAATTGTATTTTGAAATAAAATTTGGAGTTGGCATCGGTCATTTGGATAAGGAAGATCAGACACCGAAAAAAGTAAACCAAATATTTAAAAAGGGTTCGGGAGTTGGTTACATGTAGAAAGGATTAGCACCCCCACAACGCCCAAAATTGGTACCTAAGGGTTCATATCGTAAATGTAAAGAAAATCTAAAATTCAATTTAATTTAAAATTTAATCTCTAAAAATGCATGCATGATAGAAATAAAATACCCTAGTATTCACGGTACCTAAGAAGATGACACCCAAAAATCGGGATGACACTCCCACTAGATACCAGAATAATAAGACCTAAACTATATGTGACAAATATATGTA
The DNA here is from genome assembly GCA_019671005.1 of Hibiscus mutabilis. Classification (NCBI taxonomy): domain Eukaryota; kingdom Viridiplantae; phylum Streptophyta; class Magnoliopsida; order Malvales; family Malvaceae; genus Hibiscus; species Hibiscus mutabilis. The sequence continues at coordinate 12,101,818 of CM033725.1, forward strand.
TGAACAATTAATATGCATAAATGGAAGCATAAACATAGATATGAAATTCTAATGGCAAAAGTATATAGAAATATATTTTATTCATGTAAATAATTCATACAACTTTAAATACACATACAAACATGGCATACAAAATATATTTATTATAAAAACATACCAATAAAAAACATAAAAATATATGTTATCCTATATCTAAACCAACATTAAAATAAATACAAAGATAAAGATCAAAGTTTACCATACTAAAAGCTCGAATGCAGAACTTTGACCGACCCCAACCAAGATCTTCACACCATCTAACCATGATCCAAAAACCAACCCGATCGAACCTCGAAAAGAACCTCCGATCGAATAATTGATCGAACTATCCGGGGAATAAAAATTCCCCGGTGAGAGCACTGCTCTCAAGCTTTCAAGGGGCACTGCCCCGTTTGCTTCTTCATTGTTGCTTGTTCCATGGCTGCCTCCCCCGCCTTTTATAGGCAAAGCAAATGGGGGGAGGGTGACGTGGACGCCATGCGTCCACTCCTTCCCTTTTTTTTTTTTTCTTTTTACTTTTTACTTTTTCCTTTTTTAAAATTTTAATTTCCTTTTCTTTCTTTTTTTCCCTTTTTATTAATTTTTATTATAATAATAAGATATAATAATACTATATCCAGACAAAAATGAGTGATTACAGCACCCTCGACTAGATGTCACATTTGGGCCTCAAGCCCAACCCAAAATCATAAAATTTTGCAATTAGATTAAAACAAGGTATTTCTAAAACATTTAGATCCAATAGTTGAAAACATAGATAAACAAGTTAAATCGTTACAAAGTATCTCCACTTTAATATAAAACATTTGACTTGGTTATTACAATTTCAAAAGTAAGAATTACAAACTCGACCACCTAAGGTCCTATGAATATATAGCCCACTAAACGTAAGTACCAAACTCTGAAAACCTCCACATGCTAAAATCCTGTACTAATAGTACTCCTCGATCCTACAATCCGACGATCAACCTACGCATGAAAACAACGATTCCGAGCATTGAGCTTACAAAGCTTAGTGGTACACATATCCTCTACCATACTTCATGCTAATCATAAACATGAGCATGGAAGCTAGTACCAAAAATAAGGATAGATAAATAAACACGTAGAGCTACCCTAGTTTCCTAAACACATGCTCTCATCATAGAAACACATCATACATGGCACACAAGGCCCGACCATACTCAGGATCTCACCAGATCATTAGAGCAAATGCACACAAAGTCATACCACAAACCTGGATTGAGGCCCGAATGTCACACATCCTTGGGAACATACACTCCCTAGGTGAAGCCCGGTGTCACACGACCTTGAGAATGTACACCTATACTTGTTATTTCTCCTCAAGTATCTTCGAATGAGGCTCGGTGTCACATAGCATCGGGAACGTACATTTGACATCGCTAACCATGGTGTTGCAACACTCTTTCTCTGGGTATCTGGATCCCATCAATCAAAGGTGACTCAACCAACCAACTGCCCAAACCACACACAACATTGACACGATTACCATATGACACACATCATAACTCAATCCACCAAGGATCTCCTATGGTTGCTATTACAACAAGTCACCCATTTTATGTTTTCCAACTTGTTAATACATTATGGAAGTATACATTAATATCCTCATTAATTAAGTCGTTAATACATATTATCTCATTAGCATCCCACATTAATTTCCATTTTTATTAGCATTATAGATTATTTTGTTTAGTGGGTGCCGATACTCAAACATGAGTATCGGTACAGTACCCCTAGGTACTGATACTCACACTTGTACCAATACTGATATAGATTACTGGAAATCCTTAATTTCTACAAGTACCGGTACTCAATCTGTTTATTCTGTTTGTTTACTAACGCATTCATTCAATTATTATTAATTACCGGCTTCATAATCATTTAATCTAGTTTTTATCCCTTAAGCATAACTTCCATCGAATCACCTCAATCCATTCGAGCAAGCATACAAATTATCACAATTATCAACCAAATCAATCAATCATCAAATAATCATACGAGCATCTCAAACGACCCTAAACGGTCTCTAAAGCCTCATACTATCGAGTCTTATCATATTCAAAACATCATCATGCATTTCATAAATATCGAGTCTCATACTATTAGACTCCACGCATGCATATTCATCATCTACTTAATTTGCAGATACTAACACGCAAAGCAATCACATTTATGATGCTCATGAAGCAATAGGAGTTCGAGGTGTACTAACCTTAAGCCAACATGATAAATCCTCCTCCAAGCTCCTTTAACATCTATTTAATTCCAATATTCGAGTCCACCAAAACCTTGGATAAAACAAATATGACTACATAAGCCATTTCACACTATTAGACTACTTTAGGGGATAAAACACATAAAAATAGCTTACAAGGTTTGAATTTGGTGAAACGGACTATGCCAATAGAATCAGAACATCGAGAAACCCCTAGGTAACAACCCCTAGAAAAAGTCAAGTTGAGACAAAAAGTCAATAGTCAACACGGTCAATGGCTCGGTCAACACAGTCAATGGCTCGGCTCTAACCTAGCTCGGCTTAGATGGCTTCAACCGCCCAATACGATACCCACTCGTGACCAGCAGTGCGTGCGCCAGCCTCCGTGGCCGGACGGTGATCGGAAGCTCTAGATCTGCTCCAAATCGGTTAGGGAGTTCAATGGTGTCTTCAAAACGCGATGGTGAGCGGTGGTTCCTTGCCAACAAGCTTTTTTGTTTCTTCCTTCTTCTCACCTCGACGAGTGGCAGCAACGATGGCGACGGAGCAACCACCGCTAACTGCGTCTCGGCGAGGGGAATTCAATGATGTTGGCAGTGAGCTTCCACGGTGGCCAAAACTCCCTTGAATAGAAGCAAAAATATTCCTTTCTCTATAAAACACTCTCCACCATTTTCTTCTACTTTTTTCCTTTTTCTCTCTCTCAATAATATATTCCCCCACTTTTTAACCACACACAAATATTTAAATTTCAAACACCACCAATAAAATCCATTCTTCCAACATGGATAAAGCCCATATCTAATTTTCTTAATCAGGCTCCCAACATAAAGGCCCAATAGCCAGGTTCGAGACCCGATTCTCTAACTCAAAGTTTAGGTCGTTACAACTCTCCATACCTTAAAAGAAATTTCATCCTCGAAATTTATACCAGTAAACCAAAGAAGATGATAAAGCATTTATAACTCTCCAACGTTCTCAAACATATCCCGTTGCGCTACTACGAATCTTTCACAACACTTGTCAATTATAACCCTTGTCTTCTAACGATAAAAACATACTCTCAACTGATTTGTTCTCTTAGAAGGAATTCATCTTTGCTTGGTACATCACAAATGACAAACAAAACCCAATGGTACCCCGAAAAAACTGCCAAACGAATACGTTATCAAAGAAACTTAACTTACGCTGTAGAACCCAAAAGATTGTTGCACAGAAAATCCTTCCACAACAACGTACGATCTAAAAAGAATAAGATGTTAAACAACCGTTGCATCCAAAACAAAACAATTCTTCTCGTGGTGACTCCCTAAATGAGACTCTAACTCTAATGGAATCCCATATCTAAAACTTTGCTTGCCCAGTGTAAGACTTCTGAAAATGAATGCCATCTCAACTCGCCTCAAGCACTTACCTTAAACTTGGCATGATAACTCATATTGACAACTAAAGCATTTCCCATTAACTCGGTACATGTAAAAATCTTACACTCCAAACTATAACGTGTCTGGGAAAAACACACTATTTGAACCCTCACTAGGATCTGTTGTTGCAAGAAATCCCACCAAAGAATAAGGTTCTATCACAAACCTCAAGTCTCACGTCAAAAGGTAACATGTACACACCGTAGTGTCGTGCAACCAAAACTGCAAGCAAACCAAGTAGACTTTCTATCCGGATCTCAACTTTGCTGAAAATATTAGACGGTACCCACCAAGGACTATAACATCACTCAACGCAACCCCAATGAAATTGTGCACTCATAATTCCTTTACAAGGTCCATGATCATCTATTTAACTCCCACTAATGAATATCGAAGCATCACAACAACACTGAGAAATTCAATGCTTGACACCCAACCGATGGCAAGTCAAACACTTATCACAATATCAAACATAAGACTCCACAGTGTCTCTCAAAACACACGGAGAAAGCTTGGTAGAAACTATCACTATCAAAATTCACCCTATATTAACCACTGTACTATATAGGGAGAATCCCTTGCCTTGACATGTCTTTCTCTAAAACACCCACAAAAGATCTCAAAATCCATGAGAAACCATTGGACCTAAATCCAATCACAATGTTGTGTCCTCTTAATTAGAATAAAATGCTACTTTGTGTGGCTTCCAAAGCAAACCAATCCTTAACTAGAACCTTAAGTAACAAACACGTGGGTACTACTGATACTAACCGATTAGTACCAAAACCAGATGAATCAAGTAATGGTACCGCATTGAGCTAGCATCGATACTCTCTTACAGGACCATCACTTGTGATCCTTGATCGCCCCACATGGGCATCATGATACTATAACCCAAACTAACTCCGTACAACCCATCACTTATCAAGTTCACTTTACCTAGGTGGTGATCGATCACATGATCAATAGCTCTTAATTACTTCGACACACGTCGTTGTCCAAATCTCAAATTCCTTAAAGATCAAGTACCCAAAATTTCTCACTATTGGGGTAGGCATATCCTTCCCTTTACTAGCACAAAAAATACAACACTAACAATACAATAAAACATCCTCAAAATATTGAAACCTTATTTGACTCAAATAGAATCATCACCATTGTCACAATAAAACGGTCTCACGCAGCTCCGATCTCCACCAATGCTCCATGGCATCTTCCAACGAAACAATGATACAAATCAAAAGCATTTACGAAGTCTCAACCCTTACCTCCTTAACTGATTACCTAGTAACTATTGTTTCCCCCACACAAAGTCATTAAGGTAATTATCTTGTCAACTCTCATCTTTTCGTATTCCTTATACATTCACATGTGTCATGCAAAGCATCAAACTTATATTCGAGAGACAACACGGTGGCCCCTACCTTATCATCGCTGAAACACCTCAAACATTGTTGTAGACATCAAATGTTTCCACGACATGCCCTAAAGAGAGAAATCCCCATTCCAAAATTCATTTTGAAACTGTAAACCTCTAACACTTTAACTGTAACCATCTTATTATCGAACCAATCCAAGAAAAACACACGGGTACTTTACAATCGGTTAAACGAGTCATCAACCTTAGGAGACACGTAACTGTCCCTCACCGTCACATAACAAGCTATCAACGGTTTAAGCATCACCTCAACAAACCAACATCTAACTAGTGAACAAGTTCAATTTTCCCTTGGGAGAAACACTCAAAAAAAGGAAACCTCGTTTAAGTTGCAACTTCGTGACTAAATCTGACTTTCTCAATTGGGTCGGTGTCCTCTAACAAAGGCGATGGGCACTGACGTCCAACATTACCTTACCTCAACAACCACTCATGTTCTTGATGGGGAGAAAGTCCCGACGACTCTTCCAAGAGGCATAAACAAACACTCTGATAGTGCGAAAGCTCTTGAGCATTGAACCACAAACGTTGGCATCTGCCAAATGGTCAAACATGTCTCGTAACACCGTTGTGTCATTCTCAAAACGACCACCATGAAAATCACGGTAAAAGGGCAATGGTCCAAACATTCTCATTACCAAATGTTGGGTTCCCTCGAGGTCTTAGAGCCTTGAGCCCACTCTCAATATTAATGTCTAGCATCACACTTGATTAACCAATGCAATTTCCAAGGTGCCACAACTCCCAAGAAGGTAGCTCTATGAAACCCATAAAACATCTAACTTCGATCACACTCTAAAGAACTAGTGGATCCTGGATCCACAATCTCTGAGAGATACCCCTAAGAAGGGCAATGATACTTCTCAAATATTATCACAACTCTTTTTAAGCAAACAAAGGGCCCTCCAACCAATGTGCATCTACTAATCGATTTTGAAAACGGGTTATCCATACCATCAACAAACCGTTATCTACATATAACGATAAAGTTTCATTGTCACAAACTCTCATAACATATCCGAATGCTTCATGCGTCTTTAACGCACAACGAAGATACCACTCGGTTGGCAAGAGGATGACACATCCTCAGTTCTGATATCATTCAACTAACTCACCTCTTAACAGTCCGGGGAGACCTTGCCACCGAAATCACTCCCATGAGCAGCTCAACACTTAAATCGGCCCTCTCAGCCACGATCATAATCGTTTTAAAATCGCAACGTTGGATGCACCATCAAGATTCTAATCTTAAGGAGTACAAACTTAATTTAAGGGCCTGTATTAACTAGACACCTTACTAAAACACCTATACCACCCAGGGGTTTTCATAGAATCAGCTAAACCTAAGCTCTGATCCACTGTTGGAACACCCTCGACCTGGATGTCACATTTGGGCCTCAAGCCCAACCAAAAACCATAAAATTTTGCAATTAGTTTTAGCCCAGACAAGGTATTTCCAAAACATTTAGATCCAATAGTTGAAAACATAGATAAACAATTTAAATCATTACAAAGGAGCTTCGCTTTAATTTAAAACATTTAAACATTTGACTTGGTTATTACAATTTCAAAATTAGGAATTACAAACTTGACCACGTAACGTCCTATAAATAAGCACACTAAACATAATTACCGTACTCTATAAACCTAAACATGATGGAATCTTGTACTAATAGTGCTCATCGATCCCACGATTCGACGATTAATCTATGCACAGAAACAACAATTCTGAGCATTGAGCTTACAAAGCTTATCGGTACACATCTACTCTACTATACTTCATGGTAACCATAAACATAAGCATGCAAGCTAGTACGAGCAATAAGGAGAGATAAATAAACATGCGGTGCTACCACTAGTCACCTAAACACATGCTCTCATCATAGCAACACATCATACATGGCACACAAGGTCCAACCATACTCAGGATCTCACTAGATCATTTGAGCAAAAGCACACAAAATCATACCACAAACCTAGAGTGAGGTCTAGTGTTATACAACCTCGGGAACGTACACTCCATGTGAGGCCCGGTGTCATATAATCTTAGGAACATACACTCTATATGAGGCCCGATGTCACACACCCTCAGGAACGTACACCCATACTCGATATCTCTCATCGAGTATTTTTTAATGAAGTCTGTTGTCACACAACGTTAGGAGCGTACATTCGACATCGCTAACCATGATGTTGCAACACTCTTTCTTTGGGTATCCGAAACCCATCAATCAAAGGTGACTCAACAAACCAAGTGTCTAAACTACACACAACATCAACATGCTTACCATACGACACACAACATAATTGGATCCACAAAGGATCTCTTATGGTTCCTATTACAACAAGTCACCCAATTTATGTTTACCAATTTGTTAATACATTATGGAAGTATACATTAATATCCTTATTAATTATCTCATTAATCTATATTATCTCATTAACATCCCACATCAATTTTCATCTTTTATTAGCATTATAGATTATTTTGTTTAGTGGGTAACGATATTCAAACACGAGTATCGATATGGTACGCCTGGGTACCAGTACTCACACGCGTACCGATACTGATATAGCTTATGGAAACCCTCAATTTCTAAAACTACTAGTACGGGTCAAACTATATCAATACGGTCCCTAATCGCATACCAATACAACCAAAGCTCGTACCAATAGCCTTTACACGGGTTTGCACCATTTCCTTGAATTACGATTTTACAACACTTTATTCGATCCTAAAACTTATAAAAGTAGTTATGGTTTTTTTACTAATAGATTCATTCAATTATTATTAATTACCAGCTTCATAATTATTTAACCGAGTTTTTATCTCTTAAGCATAACTTCTATCGAATCACGTCAATCTATTTGAGCAAGCATACAAAGCATCACAATTATCAACCAAATCAATCAATCATCAAATAATCATACAAGCATCTCAAACGACCCTAAATGGTCTCTAAAGCCTCCATGAGTATTATCATATTCACAATATCATCATGCATTTCATAAATATCGAGTCTCATATTATCGGCCTCCACGCATGTATATTCATCATCTACTTAATTTGTAGATATTAACATGCAAAACAATCACATTTTATGATGCTCATGAAGCAATAGGAGTTCAAGGTGTACTAGCTTTAAGCCAACACGATAAATCCCCCTCCAAGCTCCTCTAATCATCTCTTTAATTCCAATATTCGAGTCCACCAAAACCTTGGATAAAACAAATATGACTACATAAGCCACTTCACACTATCAAACTACTTTAGGGGATAAAAAGCATAAAAAACTTATCGGGTATGAATTTGGTGAAACAAACAACGCTAATAGACTCAGAATGTCGAGAAATCCCCAAGTAGGGTCCCCTAGAAAAAGTCAACTCAGGTCAAAAAGTCAATGGTTTGATTAGTGGCTCGATCAACGTGGTCGACAGCTCAGCTTAGATGGCTTGAACAACCCAAGACGATGCCCACACGTGGCCGGTGGCGCATGCGGCGGCCAGACGGCGACGAGAAGCTCTAGATCTGCTCCAAATCGGTTGGGGAGTTCAACGATGACTTCAAAACACGATGACAAGAGGTGGTTCCTTGCAAACAAGCTTCTCCATTTCTTCCTTCTTCTTACCCCGATGAGTGGCAGCGATGACGATGTTAAGGTGACCACCAACGGCTGCGTCTCGGTGAGGGGAACTCAATGATGCCGGCGATGAGCTTCCACGGTGGCCGTAACTCCCTTTGAATTGAAGAAAAACATCTTTCTCTTTCTCTAAAACACTCTCCACAATTTTCTCCCACTTTTTTCCCTTTTCTCTCTCCTTAATAATATTTTCTCCACTTTTCAACCACCTATACATATTTAAATTTCAACCACCGCCAACAAAATCCATTCTTCCAACTTGGTTAAAGCCCTTATCCAATTTTCTTAATTTCACTCCCAACATAAAGGCCCAATACCCGGGTCCGAGACCTGATTCACTAACCTAGAGTTTAGGTCGTTACAATTATTTCATTAATAAACCATAAAAACATGATTGAACTTCGTTCCATATTATTTTCATTTTTTTGTTAAGAAACTTTGAAGGAATTGAATTGTGGGTATGATATGGAGCTTGATTTTGAACAATAAATTCAATTTTTTAAGAATATTGTATCATTTATTTGTTTATCGTTAGATTGGAGAAAAATAAGGAGAGAATTAAATTTGGCAAAAAATGAAGTTTGAGATTTGAGAAAATAAATTTTAATGTTAGATTAATTAATTTATTTAATAAATTAAAAAAATATTTAGGAAATTAGAATAATTAATTCTTAAGGGGCCTAGTCTCGTTGGGGTCTTGAGCTGGCGCTCATAGTGCTCTCCTAATAGTTGACTCTGGTCCTTATAAGTTTAAATATTAGATAAATTATACATTGTCTTCTGAATTTGAAGTTTAAATACCTTATAAGTCATTGTATTTTTTTTAATTCAATATTTCGACCCCTCAAATATTCAATCATAGCTCTTTACGTCACTAATTTAACCTAAATATATTTTTTAATCATGAATTAAATCTTTAATTTGTTCCGATGGTTAAGTATTGTTCTCTTAGGTTCAAATTCTTTTAAACTCATTTTTATTTTAAAAATATCTTTCATTAATTACAATTTAGCATGTACACATTGTTGTCAATTTTAAACCAAATATTGAACATAATTGAGTAGTTTAGGGTGTTGATATTCTTGAGTAGTGATAGCTTGATTGAAATCAAATTGAAAGTTTAATGACATAATTGACAATTTTTTTAGTTCAATGCTCAAAATAGAAATAGTAGTTAAATAACCTTGAGTGTAGTTTACCCAAATGTTTTGCTTGGACTTTTCATGCATATAAATTGTAGGGATGATAATTTTACCTTGATGGATCTCAATCCAACCCAATCTTATAGGGGTGGTTTTTATATTAAATAATAGTTAAATAACCTTCAGTGTAGTTTAATGTCTTGATTTGGTACCAATTTTGGGCGTGGTCTGATGCAAGCATGGATCCTACCAAAGGCGATCCAATTGAGCTTCCTATAGGGTCGATCACTCGAGCAAGAGTCAAGTAATTCAAGGAATCTCTCATAGGATTAATTAAACAAGCTTGGGACATTACTTAAGCTTTGGGAGTAGGACTTGCACCATGCAATCAATGCAATTTGTCGCATATGAACATATTTGTGTGAAAAGAGAACACTTTAATTTATTTGAGTTAAATGTGTTTTAATTGTTATTGCATTTTAGTTAATTTATTTGTTGATACATGTTTCTTATATTTTAATGTTGTCACATTTGCATGTTTCTATATTCATGCCACATCAAGCTTGGAAAAAAGACTTTTGGGAAGCTATATGCACATTTATGAAGAGGTACTCCAATAATTATTTACTTAGGGGAGTAAAGAAGATTCAATAGTGTATTGGAAGACAAAAGGACAATGAATGTTTATGGCTAGCAATCAAAATGGAGAATACATGAAAAGCCAAATGCATTAAAAGAGTGAACACATGAAAAGCCAAGTGCATTACTACAAGAATGCAAGGGTTCAGATGGAATTCAAGAGGCAACCAATGTGACAAATTGTTGAGTGTAGTAGTTGATCGAATATAGTCAAGAGGGCTGGTGAATTGGAATTTTAAAAGAATGGTGGAAACTAATTACAAGGAAAGAAAATTACAAGGAAATTTATAGTGGTTCAACTCCCTCAATGGAGTCTACATCCACTACCTTAGTTACCACACTACAAATATTTCACAAGTCCACTAATTTTTATTTTCTTCAGGATGAGTAACCTTACACAATTCAATAGACTTATACCCCAAAGTCTATTGATTCCTTCCCCAAAAACAAGTACAAAGAAGCAAACTTTGAAAATCCTCACAAGGAATATGTTTGCAAGTTTAAGCTCTCTCACACACCCAAGAAACACTAGTAAATGAATTACAATGAAGAACAACACTAGTGTTTACAAGAAAGATGGAAAAAATGAGCACAAATTGGATTTTGATTGCTTGAATATTTTGATAGATTTTCTTGATGATCTTCAATCACTTGGAGATCCCTCTTATGTCCTATAATCAATTTCTAGCCTTTTTTAGTCGTTGGAGAAGGTTTGGAGCTGTTGGGCGCCATAAAATCTGGCATTTAAAAACTTTGTTAAAGTTTCGAGACTTAAAAACTTTCTATTTTCAATGTATCAAAAGTAATGGAATAGTTTCAAAACTAAGAGAATAGTTTCGATACTTTTGCCCCACAAATTTATTTTTAGATAGATTTTGACTTTGTGAAGATGTTTAAGTTGTAAGAATGAAGTCAAAATACTTTGATATTATTTTTGACATGAAAAAAACTTTGAAAACTTGTTTTAGAATTCTTGAATAAATTTTAAAATTTATTGAGTTATATCAAAATTAATCATAAAGCTATTAATCTCCCCCTTTTTGATATAACAAAAAAATTCTTATAAAATTTAAAAAATGTTTCAAGTTTGTCAAAAATAATTTTCTCCCTCTTTCTAAAATGCTTTGGAGCTAGAAGTAAAAATTAGAGTTTTAGAAATGCTATTTTGAAAATGTTGCACCAAATTTTACAAAATGTTTCTCCCCCATTTTTTTGTTAAATAAAAAAGGAATCATAAAGTTACATAAGAGAAGAAATGTTTGTGCAATTAAGGAATAAATATCAAACTCGGAATAAAAAGAAAAAAACAAAGTCCAACATCAAGCTCATAATAATATAAAGTCATATAAAATAAGTCGAAAACATCAAACCAACATATTCTTCTAAAGCAAAATAAAAACATGAAGTTCAAACATAAAACAAACATGCTAAGTTCATAAAGCAAATAATATATCTAAAATCCAAGTTCAACATTTGGATCATCGAGAGGAGGCATAAAGTGAAGACGAAGAGCGCGAATATCTTCCTCCATGGCTTGTTGTCTAGCTTCCATGGCCATTTTGATGAGTTTCCATGGCATGATATCAAGTCGCCCTAGCTCTAAAACTGATCAACCATAAAATCATAAATAGACTGAATGGTTGCGACTTGTTGCATAGGAGGCACATCATCACTGGAAACAATAAGGGCAACACCAATAGCTGGACCATCACCATCATTGATGCTTGTCAAATAGTTATGCACTTAGAGCAAGTATACTCTTCGTTTCAAGTCATAAAGTGATGAGTAGAGTGTCTAACCCATGAGGATTGGATCAATAACTACGAAGTTATTATGCTTAAGAATGTGTTTGCAAGTATTGGTGTTTGAAGGTTTGATTAAAACTAAAAAATTAAACTAAAGATAGCTATGATTAAGACGAACAACTGCAGCAATAACATATACTTATGGAAGCTGGGATTATTGCTAAGGATATATGCTTGATTACCTATTACAATGCTATAGCGACTGGTAATACATGTCTGTGTAAAATATTAAGATCTTTATCTACTCGATAGGTGTAGACTCTGTAGAAGAAGTGTGTTATGAATGCTGACAAAAGGGGCAAAATGTATGTATTAGTAAAACAATGCCAAGAGTCTTTTGCATGCAAGTATACATGGTCTGCAAGTAATACAATAATTAAGTTGAGTATCGATCCCACAGGGATTGACTTGGAATTCGATTGCTTTCTTGTTACTTGTCTTGGAAGAAAAGATGTTTGTTTTGAAAATTGGTTTTAAAAGAATTAAAATAAAAGAAATAAAAAAACAGAGTAAGATGTTGGCAAAGAAGGTTTCTTAATAAGGATGAGTGTTGGCAAGGAATGCCTAGTGTCAACGTTTCATGCTATGCCAGCCTTGATGCCAACCTGTCTTGGCATGGTTTACCGAGAAGATTCAACATTAGCAATGCCTCTTTCAATGGTCATTGCCTTAAACCGATCATGTAAAAATCCCTATACCTCTATAGTGTATGCTTTTAAATAAACCAATTTGTAAAAAAAAACCAATCTATAATCCGAAGGGGTAGATATCACTCCCGAAGTAAGTTCATCTACTCGAACGACTTCTCTCAAAGCTTCTCTCCTTAGTAATCAACAACTCATTCATTGCCAGCCCAAGTCTGTTAATATATTGGGAAGCAATAAGCCAACTATGCCAGCTCTCGCTTGACAAAGTATTTAGGAAAAATTTAAGTATGTGAGAAGACAAACAATTGTCGAAAATAGGATTTATTATCGACACTTAAAACATAACAAATACGTTTAAACCAAAAATCCCTCACCAACTATGAAATTAGTTCATGGTGAGGAGGTTATACAACAAACCAATAACCGTTCTCAAATACATCTCAATTAAAAAAAAATAACTTAAACCAAAGAGAAATGGTGAGAGGGGTCTCTCGATGCAGCCCTCAAATCCAGGCTCTCGGCTAAGTGGTTGAACTGGCTTCCTCAGTCACTCTAAGCCTTCACTCCGATCACTCTAGACTTTACTCTCTCTCCGTCGATTTCTCCTTTCAAATGCTTCCTTGTGCAGTCTTTAAATAGGCGAGTAGGGGAGATATGAGTTGAGCTGTACATTTGAATTTCAAAGCTTAAGGGATAAGTGATAGAATCCTATCCTACTCGATCGGTATGATAGCTTATCAGGTTAGGGCTAACATCATGTGATAGCTTATCAAGCTAGGGCTGATGTCATCATGCCGATGCTGCCTTGGCATCCAAACATGGCATGAACTTGCCATCCAATCTTGGCACAACCCTATCCCCATTTTTTTGGAGATTGATCTAAATACAATTTTTTAGGAGCCTGATCATGTCCTATTTTTTCAGGGTTCAACCTCCTCTTGGCATAGCATCAAATGCACTTCTCTTCCAACAAGTGCTTGGCAGGATTGTGCCAACAACACTTGGCATTCTCCTTGGCAATCCCTATAGTCTTGATTTCTTGTGCCTAATCCTATGCCAAACCTGCAAAATAGCCACAAAAACAACCCTTCACACTGGCATAGAGAAAATACTAAACTCCTTATGCAAATGCATGATTCTAACAACCTAAAGAAACTAAATGTACCTAAAAACAAGCAAGAGCAATGTAAAATTGGCATTAAAAATAGTACTTTTGGAGAGGTAACAACAGGATTTTCTAATGAACTTCTTACTCTCTCGATGCCTAGAAGTTAATAATATTGAGGCTAAGGTAATACATGTATGCGTGAACCCGAACAACCCTATTATTTATTTAATAACTCACTTTTAGTCGTTGAAACCCAAAACTTATGTCTAAGCCGAATTAAGACAAAGTTAATCACTTAACCCCACTTTTCACTTTTGTATAACCTGACTCTCTCGATTTAAGCCACAAATCAATAGTTAAAAGGCCTCTCGATAGCTCTTACAATAATTACGCATGAAGAATGATGAACAAAATAGATGAAGGGAAAACAACTATAACATTATAATAAAGTAATCAAAACATAAAATCCTAGGATGCAATAATCCCAACTAAAGTATTTAACTCATGTATGAGCCTAAAACATCCATAATAAAAAAATATTAAGTACGGTAGTTTATCAAGAAAGGAAAATAAAAGAGCCGAACGTCCTCGACAAACTCCCTTCGTCTCATCCAACTAAGCTGATGTCTTCCACTCTGTCAGCCTCTTGCGATGGCTTCTATCGTGAGTAGATTTCTTTAGCTTTTACTCTGGTGGTTCTTCACAAGCTTTAGGCTAAGACTGTTGTCTATAATCTAGTTCTTCTTTTGAAGTAGTGTCCAAGTCTTTCTTATATAGGCGGTGAAACTAGGGTTTTAGTACCCTAAAGTGCGCCCAGATTCATTAAAGAAGGCCATTGATTTCGCACTATATTTAATGTTTCGTATCTAAAAGAAAGTCCACGTGGGCAAAAGCATATTTATGTCCAACTCTTTATGCCTCGTCAGCTACAACCATGTGATCTACTACTCTTTCACTACAACAATCCTCCAGCATCTACCAGCATCCTACACATTCACCACAAACACAACCTTTCCCATAAAAGCACCAAAATTGTAACGCCCTGATTTTGGGCCTAGGAGTAGCCGGGTTAGGCTAGGTGGTCCGTTTGAACCGTTTTGGCAATTCAAACTAGTTTTTGAATGAAATAAATTATTGAAAAATGTTTTAAAATCCTTATTTAATATATAAGTGATTTTGGTGGAATCAATTTTGGAAAATGTAATTTGGAGGTTTGACATTTTGGAACTAGTGACCAAAATGTAAAATATGCAAAACTATTTTTAGTGACTAATTTGTAAAAGATCAGGATTTAGAATCTTTAGGGAGCTTTGACCAAGAGTCTTATTCAGACTTTTCCCCCTTAATTGACTATTTTTAAATTAGTTTAATAAACAAAATGAGTTGGAGAGAATTAATTGGTCATTATTTCTTAAAACATATTTCACGTAACTAACTTTTCTCTCAACTATTTTCCTCTCAATTTCTCTCCAGCCAAACATCATATTTTCTTCAAAGATTTAAGGTGAACCTTTGATTTAGTTCATTCTTTTAACATCAAAAGATTTCTTATTGATTTCCTTTTAAAGCCTTATGATTTTATCTTTGTTTTCTCATGAAAAATCATTGCAATTGGGGGAAAAAGCATCATTGAGGTAAAGCTTCGTTATTCTCCTATAATGAAAGGTTCTTTAATGAAATTCCCAAGTTCTTGATCTTTTATGAATGTTTTCTAATGGGTTTTGATGGTATAATTATGGAAAGATGATTTAATTGAGGTTTAATTGCTTTAATTGATGGATCTTTGTTTCGAATCTGATTTTCTGGGTTTATAATGAGTTAATACTATGATTATGATGTGTTGATATGTTGATTTAAGTGATTTTAACAATAGAATCCCGAAACTAGGTGAATTGCTAGGTTTTGAAGTTGATATCTTTGGGTTTGTGGCTTCTTTATGGGGTTAATTGGTTGCTGGTGGTTATTTGGTAGTGAAGAGATGTTTTTGGATGTAAATTGATGTTGTTTTAGTGTTAATCTCGTTGGGTAATAGCTGGAGAATAGTTAGTAAGGTTTCACCGATGATTTCGGTTGTTTTTGTTAGGCAAAATCTTGGTTGTTGTGGGAGGAAAGTGTTGAAGTGTGTTGCTAGGGATTTTGATGCAAAGAAATGCATTAATCCTCTGTTTTGCTTTGGTTAGAAGCAGGGGATGATGATCCGATAGCTTCGAAAAGAGTTGCGGTTGATCTGGATGCTTGATTTCGCCTCGGCAAGGAAAGCGAGGTGTAGTTGGTGAGTGGCATTGGTTTTCAAGCTTTTCAAAGAGGTTTGAAAGTGATTTTGGGAAGTTTAAATTAAGCTTGAAACGTTGGTTTAAACTCGAAAGTAAGTATGATCAAATTCGCTCTCAGTTCTCGGTTTTTTCCATTGTTTTGATAAATCATGCTCATGTTTGAAGATGGAATTTGTTACCTACTGTTATGCGTGTTTTTATGAATTGAGAAATGATTCATGTTATCCTATGAGATTGATTTATGGTTTTCAAGAGGTTCAATCTTGATGAGAAAAATGCTATGCATTGATTATGTTTTAAAATGGGATATGCTATGGTTTATGTTGGTGCATTGAAAAATAGTAGGTTAACATGGTTTTGAAGTGTATATTGGCAAGTGACAGAGCATTTAATAATCATATATAATTGGTCGACCAATATGATAAGAGTGCACTATAATATATAGCAAAATCGTGCGTGCGTGAGCCACCTCCATGATGCACAACAACATCTTGTGAGTCGTCATAAGGTACGAAGCAACAACTTACGGGCATTTAAGGTGTGAAGCAACACCTTGTGAACCTTGGTGCAAAGCAACACCATGTGTTATGCCATTCTTATGGTGCGCAGCCACACCATGAGATGTATCCGCATATCCAATGTGTTGGGACGTAGCCCTCCACGTGTTGTTTGGGACGTAGCCCTCCCATGTGTTTGATCAGGACGTAGCCATCCAGGGTCACTTCGGTGCCAATGTAAGCGATTACATGTATCATTGATTTAAATTGTTTTTGTATAATGAGCTTTATACATGACATTTTATTTTTGAACATGGTAGCAAGTGTTCATGATTTGAAAAGCTAGCTTGAGATTTGTATTGGTTTAATGCATGAGCCTTAATGATACATGTGTTAAAAGCTAAATGATTTGCTTTAGTGAGTTTTAAAGCATGAGCCTATGTTGAAAATGATGAGAAATGGTTTATTGAGGAAAAAGGTTTTCAAAGGCATTGTTAATGGTTTGTTTTGAGCATCCCTCACTAAGCATATTGCTTACGCTATCTTTTCTTAACAATGTAGAAAAGTAGATTGTTCGGGCTGCAAGAAAGCAAGTGAAGAGGTTCAAGAGTAGCTCAAGCTCAAATATGATTTTAACCCTCCAATAGTAATAAGTTTGGCCATGGGTGGATAGCTTAATGATTTGGGAGTGTATGTTGTGAGCTCCGTGGTTTCGGCACAAGTTTGTAGTGCCTAAATGGTTGTGTAAATGGCCTTTAAAGTTGGTTTGAACTTTGATATGGTTTTTTTGATGTTTAACTTGGTTTGGCAATAGGGTACATGCCTATAGATTTTCTTTGTAGAATGTGAACATGCTTGATGATGTTTCTAATGCTTTTGATAGTGGTTTGATCCTTGAATATGTTGTGGTTGCCTAGGAAGCATGTTAGAATGGTTTGGCTACCTTTATGGTGTGTTTGAACAGCAATTTGAGACATTGTAGGCCCATGCATACTGGTACACAGGGTACCGTATCGGTACGAGTGTGCCAAATCATGCTTAGCGTATCGGTACGGATAGACCTGTACCGATACGGTCTTAGAGAAAAATGGCTTGGCATACCGGTACACGGGGTCGTATCTATACGGTCCTGTGTTGTCTTTGAATTTTCCAAGTTGCGTATCGATATGGAGAGCAGGTGTACCGATACGGTGTTAGGTAAATTGGTTATTTGGAATGTTCTAATGTTTTGTTTCCTTATGCTTTGGTCCCTGTATGTTGTAAATGCAGTTAATTGAGTTTGGGTGATCAAATCATGTTGAAATTTGACATGTGAGCATGAAACCTGATTAATTAAATATTGGTAACTTTAATTTGGTGATTAGTCCCTGTAAAATGTTGGTTTCACAGATTGGTCCCTAAACTCGTAATAGGACAATTGGATATCAATTCGATGCCCGATCAAGTCGTAATTTCACACGCTTCCGGCATGTACATGTAGGATAATAATTGAGCATCTAGGAAAGATAAAAAGAAAAAATATACAAGGGTTGTTTATTGGATAAACATTATCGATTTACTCTAATATTCCCCGTGTGACTCGTTCGGTTCGGTCTTGCGACTAGACCAGGTTGAGGTGGTTACATTTGTTGGTATCAGAGCTAGGTTTACAAAAAGTTAGGAGGTAATATGGTTGATTTATTGATGTTTGATATGTACGGTGTTTGATAGCTTGTTGTCTATTATGTTATGTGATGATTTGGGGATAGACATTAGGGTACCCACTGCCATTATTACTTTTGATGTAAAGAGATTTGTTTTTAAAGAATTGAGCATCTTGGACCCTTGCTTCTTGTTACCCTAACTGTTTCCATTGTTGCATTTTATATGTTAGAGATAAATTTTATTTTCTTAATGGGACTGAGACGAGAGCAAAGGGTGAATGTACGTAATGTGGTTGAAGAAGAGCGTAATAAGGATATACCGCCCCTTCTCCTCCTTCCGGTGGTGATGGAGTCGGAGCTAGAGTTGGTGCGGGAGGTGCTGGACCTCTAGGAGCCTAGGGTCATGCTATGAGTGACATGACACCGTTGATTCAGGCCATTGCGGGAGCATTTCAGGCTGCATTGGCAGGTATGCATGTAGTTGTGCCATAACCTGCGGCTAATCCTGGTTTGCCTTTGGAGTGCTTACATAGCTTGGGAGGTACCGAGTTTCGAGGTTTGTCTCCAAATGATTTCGAGGCATGGTTTGGGAGTACTCAGAGGATTCTTGGACAATTGGGGTGCACAGATGTGCATAAGATGGGTTGTATAGTATCTTTACTTCAGGGTGATGCTTATTCGTGGTGGCCTACCACTATCGCGCTGATGGAACCTGAGGAGGTGACATGGGAGTTCTTTGGAGTTGCTTTCCGAAGGAAATATCTGGGTGCTCATTATCAAGATGAGAAGAAGTGAGAGTTCATGGCTTTGGTGCAAGGTAACATGTCTATTTCGGAGTATGAGGTTCAGCTCGTCAGGTTGAGCCAGTATGCACCTGAACTGGTTCCCGATGAGCAGAAGAGGTGTGATCGTTTTCGTTATGTTTTGGTGAAGGAAGTGAAGACTTATATGTTGGCCTCCGAGTATACAAATTTCGTTGTCTTGGTCACTCGTGCTAAGGACATTGAGCAGAGATTGGGTTTGCCCTTTCACCCATAGAATTCTAGTTCTGGTAAGAGAGTTGCTGAGTTTGATGGTGGTAGAGATCGTAGTAAGAGGCAGTGAGATAGGAGGTTGTATCCGGATCAGAGGCGTGGTGGTGGTAATATGGGCCACAGACAGCAGGGCCAGAATGCAGTGGTTTGTGTACCTGAGTGTGGCCGTTGTGGGCGGCGACATTCTGGAGAGTGCTGAGGTAATCGGGATGGTTGTTGGGGTTGTGGTTCGCAAGGCCACATGAGGCGTGAATGTCTTCAATTAGCTAGACAGGACCGATGCGTGCTGTCGAGCCTTAGAGTGGCCATGGGCATGGCCAAAGTAATTTCTAGCATAGGGAGGATGGTCAGAGAAATATGGCTCATGTTATGGTAGTTCAGCCTGAAGGAGGTGGACCGGCTAGGCCGTGTGCACACCGCGAGGGAAGGAATGACACATATGTGATTGTAGGTACCTTTACTTTGCAATCCTTGTCATTACTTTCTTTGATTGATTCTGGTTCCACGCATTCATACATCTTGCACGAGCATGTATAGTTACTTGATATACCGATTGAGTATCTAGATGTGGGTTTGCAAGTGACAAGTTCTTTTGGCGAGATAGTTGTGGTTAGGAAGTTGTATAGGAGGTGTTCGTTGATGGTTCAAGGGCATGTGTTTGCTGTGGACATGATGGAGTTACCTTTCTATGGTTTTGATGTTATTCTTGGGATGGATTGGTTGACTGAGCATAGGGCTGTGGTAGATTGTGAGACCAAGCGTGTATCGTTGAAGCTGGCCGATGATTATGAAGTTTGTGGTGGTGTTTATTGATGACATCCTTGTGTACTCTCGTACCGAGGAGGATCACGATAGGCATTTGCGGATTGTTTTGCAGACCTTGTTGAACAATCAGCTTTATGCTATGCTAAGTAAATGTGAGTTTTGGATTAAGGAAGTGGTGTTCCTTGGTCATGTTGTTTCAGCTGAAGTGATTCGTGTGGATCCTCAGAAAATTGAAGTGATTGTGAGCTGGAAGCAACCTAAGTCAGTGATAGAAGTATGTAGTTTCTTGGGTTTAGCTGGATATTATCGTCATTTCGTGGATGGTTTCTCTAAAGTTGTGCCCCGTTAACAAAGTTGTTGGAAAAGGATGTTAAGTTTGAGTGGTTAGAGGCGAGAAAACAAGATTTTGAGAAGTTGAAGGAAGCTTTGACACGAGCTCCAATCTTGATTCAACCCAAGTTAGGAAAAGAGTTTGTAATTTTTAGTGATGCATCCTATGTGGGGTTAGGGTGTGTGTTGATGCAGGATGGTAGAGTGGTAGTTTATGCATCGAGACAGTTGAAGGTGCACGAGCGCAATTATCCTACTCATGACATTGAGTTGGTTGCGGTGGTGTTTGCGATAAGGATTTGGAGACATTACCTTTACGGTGAGAAGTGTGTGGTGTATACGGACCATAATGCTTGAAATATTTAATGACGTAGAATGAGTTGAATCTTAGACAACAAAGGTGGTCGAAGTTGCTTAAAGAATAGGTAAGACCCCTACCCAAGACTAGAAGGTAATACTATTCTAGGAGGATACAACTAACTTGTCTAACAAGCTACTACTCGAACGAGGCAAGAATACACCACAAGGATCCAAGAAGAACACGCAATCATAAAGATAAATTATGGTCACCAAACAATCTTTGAATTCCCTAAACTTACGAATTGATACTAAACAAACATGTAAAAATTTCGATTTTAGATTTAGCCAAGAAGTAAATCCTAAAATAAGTCGGTTAGTTTAGGACTTTCTATGGTATACAAACTATTACACTTAGGGAGCATCAAGATAAGAATTTTAAGACAAATTGATAACTATTAGGATCTCAACTTATGATCATTTGTCGAGCTAAACATACATGTCAAATTATATTTATTTGCATATAATGATTCGAACACATATAAAGCTTTCACTTATACCATAAGCAACGATACTTTACTATCCTCAAACGTTCATCAACTAACTTCTAATATCATCTATGTCATTCGAAGTTATTAACCATCTGCACTCAAGCAAAACATGCTATTAACAAGCATCAAATCAAAATACATGAACAACAAAGCCTTTGATAACTTAATATTTAGAACCCAACCTAGAATAATTAAGGAACATAATCACACCATTCAAACTAGTGCCACCTTCTAGGAGTTTAACTATTAACATTACAAAACATAGTTTTGAGCTTTTTATGACCTTGCTTTGCCTCCCCCAAAATTTGCTCAAACAACTGAACTTTCCTGTAACATAACAGGGTGAGCTGTTAGGAAACAAGCCTCGCAAATTAGATATCAAAGAGTGTAAGTTGTCAAATAAATAGATACATAACAATACATTCGAACTAACACATATAGTCTATTGAGAATATCTCCATCCATTTGTCATTTCCCATTCAAATTTCATATTCTCTAATCATCAAGCAAGATCTTACTCTAAACTTACTCAATGAAAATAAATCATATGCTTCTTAGAAGAAGAATACATCGACAAGCAACTACTTTCAGTTGTTCAATTAAACAATTTAATCCTTTAACAACAATTTTATCACAAGCAACCTTAGTTGTATAATACAACCTTGAATAGTTGTAAGTCTAGAAGTACATATTCATCTGAGTCATTATCAGGCAATGGTAATCTAGTACCATTGAATATATATATTCCTTCCAGGTCATTCAGGGGTACCTTAGTACCACTCAGGGGACCATAGTCCGATTTAGGTTGAGCTGAGAAATTCTATTGGCATGCCAAACAAGCTAGGATCAATACTAATCAAGGCTTTGATATAGTTTCCAATGAACTATTTACATTCTGTTAGATTTACACGAATTCAATTTTAATCTCAATATGCTTAATATAGCATTCTAAAAATCAACCAATCACACTCATACTGGATTAACCAAATTATCATACAATCTTACCTCGATGAACTTACCTCACCAAGACTCAAGCTAGCATAGTTCATTTAATCATTCGAGCCTCAAATTGACATTCAACTAGGTTTTGAAATTAATCAACCATTCAGGCTTAATTTAACATAGGTTACACTCACAGATATGCCAAGCTACCCTTGGTCTTGTATCACTACTCCATTTCGTTTTTCATCCCCTTGATCAACTCCTTTTTTTTGTCTAAAATAACAACAATTTAGTGGTGCATTAGAATCAATCCATTGATAATTATTTGGCATTTATTTAACACCCACATACTCAATCAAGCCTTAAGGTAGTATTTCTCGAAATGCCTCAACATACATATATATATATATTTACATAACATCTCTACAAGTTTCTATAATTAAATGATTTGGGACATTACGCATAACTCAATATACAAAGCAGTCCCCTAACATCATAGGCATTTCAAAACTGCCCAAATTACTACCCTATATACTTTTGTTCATTAAACAACTTTCCTATCAAGTTTTATAACATCCAATTACAATTAAACTATTCAACCTGCATTAAGCTATCAATTTAACATTTTACTTGTTTTATTCAAATGCTTCAGTAATTCAATTTCCACAGAATAGTCCCATAAGATTCTGCTTAATACATGGCAGTTTTGTACCCATTCCAATTCACCTGAACAACCATCAAAACTCGCTCTAAACCCTTCCCTTGTTCTCTTAATATTTTACTATAGACTTATAATTTATTAAATCAAATTCTAGTCACCCACTTGGAGTTTAAACAATCCAAATCACACCGAGTATTAAAACAATTTCATTCCATGTTATACTCGAATAGGTAGCCTTTAAAACTTGGTTTAAACCTTAATTCAGTTCATACTAATTCACTGCCTAAGTTTCCAACATGGTGCATCATTCGAATGATTTAATTTTAACATTACAAATACATTTGATTTCTACATCATGTTTCAGTCAATAATTTCCCAAACCTATACTAAACTACGATCAAGCTAATTCTTTCAACCAAGCAAGAACTAAAATCAAGTAAACACTAATTCAACTACAACAACCACATATCTATTTCATAACTTATAGATAATTAAAAGAGAAACTTACATTCTTTAATCATGCAAGTCTAATTTAAACACCAATTCACCAAAATTTTCCTAGCAAAATATCACCATGGATGATTTCTCCCCTTCGCTCTCCACGTCTCTATCTTTCGATTCTAAAGAGAAGAATGAAGAAGGTGATGATGATTTGCTTGTTCCATCATAACCTTCCCCACACACGTGCCTTGCCTTCCAAAAGGCCACTTCATCCATCTCCTTAATAATTATAAATTACCATGCAAACCAAAAATGTTGTTAATTAGTCCATTTGGTCATTTCGGCTTTAACTCATAGTTTGCTTAAGTTTCAAATAGGTCCCACACGCTCTCAATTATAGTCACTTATTTCAATTCCTTAAGAGTTTTTACATGGCTTTCTCCTATATCAAAATTTAGGATGTTACAAATCCCTCCCCCATAAAGAAATTCATCCTTGAATTTACCTGAAGAGAATAGTTGTGCATATTGCTCTCTCATGGTAGATTCAGGTTCCCAAGTAGCTTATTTACTCCCATGATTCCACCACAAAACTTCGACAAGGGAGATTATTTTGTTTCGAAGTCTTCTATCTTCGCGGTCAAGAATTTGGATTGGTTCTTCTTCATAAGAAAGATCCTGATCCAGTTCAACTTCATCTGGCTCAAGAATATGAGATGGATCCGACCGATAGCTACGCAGCATTGATACATGGAATACATTATGTATTTTACTAAATTCTTCTGGCAGAGCTAGCCGATAAGCAACAGGGCCAACCTTCTCTACTATTTCGAAAGGTCCTATAAACCGAGAACTGAGTTTTCCTTTCTTTCCAAATCTAAACACCTTATTCCAAGGAGATACCTTAAAAACACTCTATCTCCCACATTATGTTGAATATCCCTTCTTTTATGATCGATATAAGCTTTTTGTCAATTGAAGGCTTCTTTCAACCGCTTGCAAATGATTTGCACTTGTTCATCTGTCTCTCGAAGCAATTGGGGTCCTAAAGCTTTGTTTTCCCTCAACTCTGACCAGCATAAAGGAGTCTTACACTTTCTTCCATAAAGAGCTTCAAAGAGAGCCATTTGAATAGAAGATTGATAACTGTTATTATACGAGAATTCAGCTAGAGGTAAAGCTTTCTCCCAATTCTTCCCAAAATCAAATATACAAGCTCGAAGCATATCTTCTAAGACTTGTATAGTTCTTTTAGATTGGCCATCTGATTGGGGATGGAGGGCAGTACTAAGATTGGTTTTAGTCCCGAGAGCTTTTGTGAGGATTTCCAAAATCTAGAAGTAAATCTAGAATCTCGATAAGAAATTATCGAAATAGGAATATCATGGAGCCTTATTATCTCTCGAATGTAAAGTTCTACTAGCTGATCCAGGCTCATGTTCATTCGAACATGAAGAAAGTGGGCAGATTTTTAAAACCTATCCACAAATACCCAAATTGCATCATTCTTTTTCGGTGAAAGGGGCAATCTACTAACGAAGTCTATTTTTATCTGCTCCCATTTCCATTTTGGAATTTCGATAGGTTGCAACAAACCTTAAAGGACTTGATGTTCTACTTTCACCTTCAGACATACCAAGCATTTAGATACAAAATCTGTAATAGCATATTTCATCCCAGGCCACCAGTAAAGATCCTTCAAATCTTTGTACGTCTTCACCGATCCAGGATGTATTGAGAATGAACTATTATGAGCTTCTTGGAAGATTTCTCTTCTCAAATTTAAATTATTAGGAGCACATACTCTATTTCGAAAATAGAGTATCCCTTATTCCTTTAAAACAAATTCTGATTCGGCACCTCTTTCAAGCTTGTGCAACATCTCTTGTAATTCAGGATCAGATTGTTGTAACGATCATATTCTGGACATCACATTTGATTGGATTCGAATTGAAGCTAAGAATCCTTGCTTCTTGCATAATTGAAGGCAGGCATTGATAGAGGTTTAGGCTAAAAAAATTAGCAAGGTGATTTTTAGAATGTGGTCATCAAATTTCCGAATAGATGCTAGGGAAAGAATAGTTGATCAAACACTTACCACAAGAGTATTGGCGACTGAGTGCATCAGCAACCACATTAGATTTGCCCGAGTGGTAATCTATGATTAGATCGTAGTCCTTGAGTAACTCGATCCATCGTCTTTGCCTAAGATTGAGCTCCTTTTGGGTTAAGAGGTATTTCAAGCTTTCGTGATAAGTATAAAGGTAACATCTTTCTCCATACAGGTAATGTCTCCATATTTTTAAGGCAAATACTACAACAGCTAGTTCAAGATCATGGGTTGGGTAATTCAATTCATGGGATTTTAACTGCCGAGAAGCATAAGCTACCACTTTGTTATCTTGCATTAAAACACATCCCAAACCCAAGTGAGAGGCATCACTAAACACCGTAAATTCTTTCCCCGATTCTGGTTGAGTTAACACTAGAGCTCGAGTAAGTACATCTTTCAACTGGTCAAAGCTTCTTTGGTGTTTTTCAGACCAAATAAATGGCACATCATTAAGGAGAAGTTTGGTTGAGGGTGCGGCCAATATTGAAAACCCCTTAACAAATATTCGATAATAACCAGCCAAGCCAAGGAAGCTTCGAACTTCACTAACATTCCTTGAAGATCTCCATTCTATCACATATTGAATCTTTTTATGGTCAACCTTAATTCCCGCGGCTGAAATTACATGTCTGAGAAAGGATACCTCAGGTAACCAAAATTCACACTTGTTGAATTTGGCATAGAGTTGTTTTTCTCTAAGAGTTTGTAGTACAATTTTGAGATGCATACAATTCTCGGATTCATCCTTCGAGTAAATAAGAATATCGTCAATGAAAACCACAACAAACTTATCAAGATTGGGTTTGAAGACTCGGTTCATGAGATCCATAAACGCAGCAAGGGCATTTGTTAGACCAAATGGCATTACCAAGAAATCGTAATGACCATAACGAGTCCTAAAAGCAGTCTTAGGTATGTCAGATTCTTTAACTTTCATTTGGCAGTATCCTGATCTAAGGTCGATCTTGGAAAATACCGAAGCACCCTTCAATTGATCAAACAAGTCTTCAATTCTTAGAAGTGGGTACTTGTTCTTAATCGTAATCTGATAAGTTGTCAGTAATCTATGCACAACCTCATCGATCCGTCCTTCTTTTTGACAAAGAGTACCGGGGCTCCCCAATGAGACGAGCTTTGTCGAATAAAACCTTTATCTTGCAGTTCTTGCAATTGCTTCTAAAGCTCTTTTAGTTCAACTGGAGCCATTCTATAAGGAGTGATGGATATGGGATTGATTCCAGGTTGAGTCTCAATTTTGAACTCCACTTCTCGGTTTGGTGGTAGTCCCAGAAGTTCTTCAGGAAAAACATTGAGAAATTCAGATATAGTTGGAATTAAATTAATATCAGGCTCGATTTTAGAATTTCCAAGAATATTAGCAAAATAAGGGTTTGACTTTTTGAGCTCTTGGTTGATTAATAGTATCGATTCTTTTCCTAATCCCCGAAGGTAAAGTTTTCTCTTATAGCAATCTACCCAAGCCCGGTGTTTCCCTAACTAGTCTAACCCTAGAATTATATCAAATTCACAAAAGGGTAGAACATAAAGATCAATAGGGAATGGAATACTTCGGATGTATATAGGACAATACCTACAAAGAAGATTTAGAGTCATATTTCCTCCTATTGGGTTTGAAACTACAAGCCCTTGATCAACAGTTTTAGAACTCAGTTTTAGTTTTTCAAACAAGGGAAAATGAATAAATGAATGGGTAGATCCCAGATCAATTAAGGCATATATAGAATTTTCATTTAGTTCAATTGTACCTGGAAATGCATCAGGTGCCTCATCCTCATCACAACCTCGAATATGATACACTCGAGCAGGGGCTTGAGACTCTTGATGTGTAGTAGTATGAGCTTGACCTCGAGTCCTTCCCAAGTTTCCTAATTGGGCTTGTTTCGGCCCTTTGCCCTGAGGAGATGGAATTGGATTGAAATTTGAAGCCACTCTAACCGAGGGCTTGTCCAAAGTCCAAGGACAATCTCAAATAAAATGTCCTAAGCTTCCACACCGGAAATAGGCATTCGATTGTTTTCTGCACTAGCCTGAATAATAATTTTGACAGATATTACAATGTCGAGTCTGAGGGTCCTTGCTCGAATTCCCTGAGTTGTTGATTGAGATTGCAGGTGCAAAGGATTTGATTATTGTTTGAGGCTTCGTGATAAAGTTACCCCTTGGAGAAGCTACATAACTAGAAAATTTTCCTCCTTGGTTTTTTGATTTCTTGGAAGGCCATTGAGGCTTGTTATCACTTCTGGATCTTTTATCCCTCCTTGAATAGTTCTCTCTTCTTTTGTTCTCAGCCTTCATTCTAGACTCCGTAGCAATCACCCGATTCACCAAATCTTAAAAGTCGATTATTTCGAAAGCTGAAAACATCATGCTTAATTCATCATTCAACCCTTCAATAAACATTATGCATTTTTCCTCTTCTTTCTTGATATACTCAGATCCATACTTGCAGTATTTACATAAGTCACTCACATATTCCTCCATAGGTCTAGCACCTTGCTTCAGATGCAAGAAACGTCTTCTTCACTCAACTAGATACTGTTCATTTATGTACTTCTTTTAGAATTCCTTTAGAAAGAATTCCCAAGTAATAGTATCTTCAGGGGCAGTGAGAGTCATAATTTTCCACCTGTTCAAAGCTTTATCCACTAGAAGAGCCTCTACACACTCTAATTTATGTCCATCCAACACTGAAGTTGTTTGGTTAAGATTCTAATGGTAGTTTCCAACCAGTATTCAGCAGCTTTCGGGTTTTCCTCGTTAGATCCAACAAATGTATAGGTTTGGTGCTGAGCCAATTTATCAATAAGAGCTCTTGATTGGATTACTGCAGGTGCACGAGGATCGTTTTGCTTCATGGTAGCAATGAATTGGTTAAACATCTCAGTCATGCTAAGAAAACATTCCTTTTGAATCTGATTCACTTGAGGAGCTCGAGGATGTGGTTTTATAGCCTTTTGGGGATTAGTCTGCTCCTGATTTAATCTACACTCTCTCTTTTATTGGAAGAGCCAACCATGCTATCTCTATCCTGGGCCAGATGTGTCTCAAACATCTGAAATAAATTCAAGAGAGATATAATCAAACAAGGTCACAAGCATGTATTATATTCAACTCCTAGGTGGCACTTAGACTATAACGACATAACTTAAACCGGTTTAGTCCTAGGATCGACTAAACCTTAGCTATGATTACCAAATGTAAGACCCCCTACCCCAAGACTAGAAGGTAATACTATTCTATGAAGAGACAACTAACTTGTCTAACAAGCTAGTATTCGAACGAGGCAAGAATACACCACAAGGATCTAAGAAGAACATGCAATCATAAAGATAAATTATGGTCACCAAACAAGCTTTGAATTCCCTAAACAAATGAATTGATACTAAGCAAACATGTAAACGTTTCGATTTTAGATTCAGCCAAGAAGTGAATCCTAAAATAAGTTGGTTAGTTTAGGCCTTGCTATACTATACAAACTAGTACACTTATGGCGCATCAAGAAAAATTTTAAGACCAATTGGTAACTATTAGGATCTCAACTTATGGTCATTTGCCGAGCTAAACATACACGTCAAATTAGATTTATTTGCATATAATGATTCGAACACACACAAAACTTTTACTTATACCATAAGCAGCCATACTTTACTATCCTCAAACGGTCATCAACTAACTTCTAAGATCATATATGTCATTCGATGTTATCAACCATGTCCACTCAAGTAAAACATGCGATTAACAAGCATCAAATCAAAATACATGATCAACAAAGCCTTTGATAACTTAATATTTACAACCTAACCTTGAATACTTAAGGAACATAATCACACCATTCAAACTAGTGCCACCTTCTAGGAGTTTAACTATTAACATTACAAAACATACTTTTGAGCCTTTCGCGACCTTGCTTTGTCTCCCCCAAAATTTGCTCAAACAACTGAACTTTCCTGTAAACATTACAGGGTGAGCTGTTAGGAAACAAGCCTCGCAAATTAGATATCAAAGAATGTAAATTGTCAAATAAATAGATGCATAACAATACATTCGAACTAACACATCTAATTTATTGAGACTATCTACATCCATTTGTCATTTCCCATTCAAATGCCATATTCTCTAATCATCAAGCAAGATCTTACTCTAAACTTACTCAATGAAAATCAATCATATGCTTTGTAGAAGAAGAATACATCGACAAGCAACTCCTCTCAGTTGTTCAATTAAATAATTTAATCCTTTAACAACAATTTTATCACAAGCAACCTTAGTTGTATAATACAAACTTGACTAGTTGTAAGTCTAGAAGTACATATTCAATCGAGTCATTATCAGACAATGGTAATCTAGTACCATTGAATATATATATATATATATATATATATATTTCCTTCCAGATCATTCAGGGGTACCTTAGTACCATTTAGGGGACCTTAGTCTAATTCAGGCTGAGCTCGGAAATTCTACTGGCATGCCAAATAAGCTAGGACCAATATTAATCAAGGCTTTGATATAGTTTCCAATGAACTATTTACAATCTGTTAGATTTACACGAATTCAATTTTAATCTCAATATGCTAACTATAGCATTCTAAAAATCAACCAATCACACTCATGTTGGATTAATCAAATTACCATACAATCTTACCTCGATGAACTTACCTATACTAAACTACGATCAAGCTAATTCTTTCAACCAATCACACTCATGATTTAATTTTAAAATTAAATCATGAGTGTGATTCGTTGATTTAACATACGAATTCAAATTTACATTCAACTAGGTTTTGAAATTAATCAACCATTCAAGCTTAATTTAACATAGGTTACACTCAAAGATACGCCGAGCTACTCTTGGTCTTGTATCACTACTCCCTTTTGTCTTTCATCCCTTTGATCATCTCTTTTTTTGTCTAAAATAACAACAATTTAGTGGTGCATTAGAATCAATCCATTGATAATTATTTAGCATTTATTTAACACCCACATGCTCAATCAAGCCTTAAGGTAGTATTTCTCGAATGCCTCAACATACATATATATATTTACATAACATCTTTACAAGTTTCCATAATTAAATGATTTGGGACATTACGCATAACTCAATATACAAAGCAGTCCCCTAACATCATAGGCATTTCAAAACTGCCCAAATTACTACCCTATATACTTTTGTTCATTAAACAACTTTCCTATCAAGTTTTATAACATCCAATTACGATTAAACTAGTCATCCTGCATTAAGCTATAAATTTAACATTTTACTTGTTTTAATCAAATGCTTCACTAATTCAATTTCCATAGAATAGTCCCATAAGATTCTGCTTAATACCGGGCAGTTTTGTACCCATTCCAATTGACCTGAACAACCATCAAAACTCAGTCTAAACCCATTCCTGTTTTCTTAATATTTCACTATGGACTTATAATTTATTAAATCAAATTCTAGTCACCCACTTGGAGTTTAAACAATCCAAACACACCGAGTATTAAAACAATATCATTCTATGTTATACTCGAATAGGCATCCTTTAAAACTTGGTTTAAACCTTAATTCAGTTCATACTAATTCACTGCCTAAATTTTCAGCGTGGTGCATCATTCGAACGATTCAATTTTAACATTGCAAATACATTTGATTTCTACATCATGTTTCAATCAATAATTTCCCAAACCTATACTAAACTACGATCAAGTTAATTCTTTCAACCAAGCAAGAACTAAAATCAAGTAAACATTAATTCAACTACAACAATCACATGGCTATTTTGTAACTTATAGAGAATTAAAAGAGAAACTTACATTCTTTAATCATGCAAGTCTAATTTAAACACCAATTCACCAAAAATTTCCTAGCAAAATATCACCATGGATGATTTCTCCCCTTTGCTCTCTAACTCTCTATTTTTCGGTTCTAAAGAGAAGAATGAAGAAGGTGATGATGCTTTGCTTGTTCCATCATAACTTTCCCCACACACGTGCCTTGCCTTCCAAAAGTCCACTTCATCCATCTTCTTAATAATTATAAATTACCATGCAAACCACAAATGTTGTTAATTAATCCATTTGATCATTTCAGCTTTAACTCCTAGTTTGCTTAAGTTTCAAATAGGTCCTACACGCTCTCAATTATAGTCACTTATTTCAATTCCTTAAGAGTTGTTATATGGCTTTCTCCTATATCAAAATTTAGGATGTTATTGATTATGATCTATCGATCGAGTATCATTCAGGTAAGGCTA
Source organism: Hibiscus mutabilis (assembly GCA_019671005.1). Taxonomy (NCBI): domain Eukaryota; kingdom Viridiplantae; phylum Streptophyta; class Magnoliopsida; order Malvales; family Malvaceae; genus Hibiscus; species Hibiscus mutabilis. Next base: position 12,133,746 of record CM033725.1, read on the forward strand.
ATGTGGTGGCCGATGCTTTAAGTAGGAAAGTGACTGTAGAGTTAAGGGCCATGTTCAATCGATTGAGTGTACCGCGAGATGGCGTGTTGGTGGCTGAGTTGCAAATGAAGCCTTCCTTGATCCATTTGATTAAGGAGAAGTAGTTGCTTGATGGTTCGTTGGCACCACATTTTACGGACATTGCGAAAGGTAATCCAACGAAGTTTTGCTTTAATGATGATGATGTTTTATGCTTTAAGGGTCAAATAGTTGTGCCAAAAGATGTTGAGTTGAGGCGCACTATTTTGATGGAAGCGCATAGTAGTCATTTTTCTATGCATCCTAGTAGTACCAAGATGTATCGTGGGTTGAAAGATGAGTACTATTGGGTTGGGTTAAAAAGGGATGTTGCGGAGTTTGTGAGTAAGTGTATGGTTTGTCAAAGGGTAAAAGTTGAGCATCAGTTTCCATCCGTGTTGTTGCAACCGTTGAGAGTACTGAAGTGGAAATGGGAGAGATCACCATGGATTTTGTGTTAGGTTTACCTTTGAACCCGTCAAACAAGAACTCTATTTGGGTGATTGTGGACCGTTTGACGAAGTGTGTACATTTTGTGTCAGTGCATACGATGTATACCTTGGATAGGTTGGCAGATTTGTATATCACTAAGATTGTGCATTTGCATGGTGTGCCTAAATTCATAATGTCGGATAGGGATATGAGGTTTACAACAAGGTTTTGGGAATGTTTGCATCGAGCCTTGGTTACGCGGTTGAGTTTTAGTACATCTTATCATCCTCAGATGGATGGACAGTCTGATCGAGTTATCCAAGTGTTGGAAGATATGTTACGTTGTTGTGTTATCGAGTTCTAAGGTTCTTGGGAGAAAAGTTGCCTTTGGTGATGTTTGCTTATAATAACAGTTATGTTGGAAGATATGTTACGTTGTTGTGTTATCGAGTTCTAAGGTTCTTGGGAGAAAAGTTGCCTTTGGTGATGTTTGCTTATAATAACAGTTATTAGGCTAGTATACAGATGGCATCTAATGAGGCTTTGTATGGAAGGAAGTGTAAAACGCCTTTGTGTTGGGCAGAAGCAGGGCAAAAGTTGGTTTCATTGCCGGATTTGCTTAAGGGAACAACGGAGAAGGTAAAGATCATTTGTGATCATTTGAGAGAGGCTTTGGATTGGCAAAAGTCTTACGTCAATTTGAAGCGTAAGGAAGTTGAATATGGACTGGGCGATAAAGTGTTTTTGAAGGTTTCGCCTTGGAAGAAGGTGATGAGGTTTGGTCGGAAAGGCAAGTTGAGTCTGAGGTTTATTGGACCATATAAGGTGTTGGAACATGTTGGTCCTGTTGCTTATAGGCTGAGGTTTCCACCTGAGTTGGAAAAGATACATGATGTTTTCCATGTATCCATGCTTCGGAGATATCGTTCGCATCCGTCGCATGTTATGCCTATTAAGGAACTTGAGTTGAATCCAGATTTGACCTATGATGAGGAACCGGTCAAAATCTTGGATGTTGAGTGTAAATTGCTTCGTGGGAAGGCCATTGAGCTGGTTAAAGTGTTATGGAGACACCGGGTTGTCGAGGAAGCTACGTGGGAAAGAAAGGATGACATGAAGAAGCAGTTTCCTTATATTTTCCCAGCATGAAAAATTTCGAGGACAAAATTTCTGAAGTGGGGGAGAGTTGTAACACCTCGATTTTGGGCCTAGGAGTTATCTAGGTTAGGCTAGGTGGTACGTTTGAACTGTTTCGGTAATTCAGACTAGTTTTGGGAATAATGCGGTTTAAATAGTTTTTGAATGAAATAAATTATTGAAAAATGTTTTAAAATCCTTATTTAATATATAAGCTATTTTGGTGGAATCAATTTTGGAAAATGTAATTTGGAGGTTTGACATTTTGGAACTAGTGACCAAAATGTAAAATGTACAAAACTACTTTTAGTGACTAATTTGTAAAAGATCAGGACTTAGAATCTTTAGGGAGCTTTGACCAAGAGTCTCATTCAGACTTTTTCCCCTTAATTGACTATTTTTAAATTAGTTTAATAAACAAAACAAGTTGGAGAGAATTAATTGGTCATTATTTCTTAAAACATATTTCACGTAACTAACTTTTCTCTCAACTATTTTCCTCTCAATTTCTCTCCAACCAAACATCAGATTTTCTTCAAAGATTTAATGTGAACCTTTGATTTAGTTCATTCTTTTAACATCAAAAGATTTCTTATTGATTTCCTTCTAAAGCCTTATGATTTTATCTTTGTTTTCTCATGAAAAGTCATTATAATTGAGGGAAAAACATCATTAGAGGTAAGGTTTCGTTCTTCTCCTCTAATGAAAGGTTTTTTATTGAAATTCCCAAGTTCTTGATCTTTTATGAATGTTTTCTAATGGGTTTTGATGGTATAATTATGGAAAGATGATTTAATTGAGGCTTAATTGCTTTAATTGATGGATCTTTGTTTTGGATATGATTTGCTGGGTTTAGAATGAGTTAATACTATGATTATGATGTGTTGATATGTTGATTTAAGTGATTTTAACAATAGAATCCCGAAACTAGGTGAATTGCTAGGTTTTGATGTTGATATCTTTGGGTTTATGGATTCTTTATGGGGTTAATTGGTTGCTGGTGATTCTTTGGCGTTGAAGAGATGTTTTTGGATGTAAATTTTTGTTGTTATAGTGTTAATCTCGTTGGGTAATAGCTGAAGAATAGTTAGTAAGGTTTTACCGATGATTTTGGCTATTTTTGTTAGGCAGAAGCTTGGTTTTTGTGGGAGGAAAGTGTTGTAGTGTGTTGCGGGGGATTTTGATTCAAAGAAATTCATTAATCATCGGTTTCGCTTTGGTTAGAAGCAAGGGATAATGATCCGATAGCTTTGGAAGGAGCTGCGGTTGATCCGAAAGCTTGATTTTGCCTCGACAAGGCAAACAAGGTGTAGTTGGTGAGTGGCACTGGTTTTAAAGCTTTTCAAAGAGGATTGAAAGTGAATTTGGGGAGTTTAAATTAAACTTGATATGCTGGTTTAAACTCGGAAGTAAGTATGATCAAATTCGCTCTTGGTTCTCGGCTTTTTCCATTGTTTTGATAAATCATGCTCATGTTTGAAGATGGAATTTGTTACCTACTGTTATGCTTGTTTTTATGAATTGAGAAATGATCCATGTTACCACATGAGATTGATTTATGGTTTTCAAGAGGTTGCATCTTGATGAGAAATATTCTATGCATTGATTATGTTTTAAAATGGGATATGCTATGGTTTATGTTGATGCATTGAAAAATAGTAGGTTAACATGGTTTTGAAGTGTATATTGGCAAGTGATGGAGCCTTTAATAATCGAATATAATTGGTCGACCAACATTATGAGAGTGCACTATAATATATAGCAAAATCATGAGTGCGTGAGCCACCTCCATGATGCGCAGTAACATCATGTGAGTCGTCGTAAGGTGCTAAGCAACACCTTACATGCATTTAAGGTGCGAAGCAACACCTTGTGAACCTTGGTGCGAAGCAACACCTTGTGAACCTTGGTGCGAAGCAACACCATATGTTATGTCATTCTTATGGTGCACAGCCACAACATGAGATATTTCCGCATATCCGATGTGTTGGGACGTAGCCTTCCCATGTGTTGTTTGGGACGTAGCCCTCCCATGTGTTTGATCGGGACGTAGCCATCCTGGGTCACTTGAGTGACAATGTAAAAGATTACATGTATCATTGATTTAAATGGTTTTTGTATAATGAACTTTATACATGAGATTCTATTTTTGAACATGGTAGCAAGTGTTCATGATTTGAAAAACTAGCTTGAGATTTGCATTGGTTTAATGCATAAGCGTTAATGATACATGTGTTAAAAGCTAAATGATTTGCTTTAGTGATTTTTAAAGCATAAGCCTATGTTGAGCATGATGAGAAATGGTTTATTGAGGAAAAAGGTTTTCAAAGGCACTGTTAATGGTTTATTTTGAGCATCCCTCACTAAGCATATTGCTTACGCTCTCTTTTCTTAACAATGTAGAAAAGTAGATTGTTCGGGCTGCAAGAAAGCAAGTTAAAAGGTTCAAGAGTAGCTCAAGCTCAAGTATGATTTTAACCCTCCAATAGTAATAAGTTTGGCAATGGGTGGTACCGTAATAATTTGGGAGTGTATGTTGTGAACTCCTTGGTTTTGGCACAAGTTTGTAGTGCCTAAATGGTTGTGTAAATGGCCTTTAAAGTTGGTTTGAACTTTGATATGGTTTTTTTTGATGTTTAACTTGGTTTGGCAATAGGGTGCTTGCCTATAGATTTCCTTTTTAGAATGTGAACATGCTTGATGATGTTTCTCATGCTTTTGACAGTGGTTTGATCCTTAAATAGGTTGTGGTTGCCTAGGAAGCATGTTAGAATGGTTTGGCTATCTTTATGGCGTGTTTAAACAGAAATTTGAGACATTGCAGGCCCAAGCGTATCGGTATGTGGGGTACCGTATCGGTACGAATAGGCCAAATCAGGCTTAGCGTATTGGTTCAGATAGACCCGTATCGATAAGGTCTTAGAGAAAAATGGCTGGGCGTATCGGTACACGGGGCCGTATCGATACGGTCCTGTGTTGCCTTTGAATCTACCAAGTTGCGTACCGATATAGAGAGCAGGTGTACTGATACGGTGTTAGGTAAATTGGTTATATGGAATCTTCTAATGTTCTATTTCCTTACATTTTGGTCCCTAAATGTTGTAAAAGCAATTAAATGAGTTTGGGTGATCAAATCAAGTTGAAATTTGACATGTGAGCATGAAACCTGATTAATTAAATATTGGTAACTTTAATTTGGGGATTAGTCCATGTAAAATGTTGGTTTCGCAAATTGTTCCCTAAACTCATAACGGGACAATTGGATGTCAATTTGACGCCCGATCATTATAATTTCACACGCTTCTAGCATGTACATGTAGGATAAAAATTAAGCATCTAGGAAAGATAAAATGAAAAAATATACAAGGGTTGTTTATTAGGTAAACCTTCCCGATTTACTCCAATATTCCCCATTTGACTTGTTCGGTTCAGTCTTGCGACTAGACTGGGTCGAGGTGGTTACAAAAATATATGACATTTAAAGCTTAGGCAGTGTAACTCTGTATCTATATGCACATATGTACAATCTAACCTAAATTCAAACTATATGAGCTTGAAAACATGCAAAAGATAAGTAAAAATGGCATACAAAATAGTTCGTTAACGCATTCGTTAAATACCTTCAAACTTGAATTGTTGCTTGTCCTCAAGTAATGAAAAATGGAAGGAAGAAAAATAAAAACAGTAAACAACCCCTAAGTCCTAAGTTTCCACTAAGCTATGATTACATAGATTCCAAGTCATGTTGCAACAGTAATTCATTCCTCACTAAGTTGATTACAGTTTTGTTTAAAAGATCAGATCTATTGTAGGTGCAGTGTGTGCTAAGTTACATGTAGTCATCAGTTAATAACCTTAGAGACTCTTAAGGGTTTCTTTCTTTTTCTGCCCCAACATAATATTTTATTTTTCAGCATATTATTTTACTTCATTTTCTTTTTGAGTTTGAAAACTGTATCCTTGGGGTTTCAACTTATCACACTAACTCTTTAGTACTTGAAGATAGAGTGGAGCAAACAGCCCATCCCTGAGCCCTATGAGTAGTGTCATCTCGTGAAGACTTGTTTTCACTCTTTGCCAGTACTATTATTCCTACCAAGGAAAGTTAAATGGAGAAAACACAACTCACCTAGTGCACTAAGATATCAAGATTCATAGAAGATTGTCCCTCAATAGTTTTGCTTATATTATCAAGTCTTAATTAATTTTCTTGATTTTTCAAGGAGATTTTAAGCTTTTATTTTGCTACATTGAGCATTAAGCTCATTCACTTTGATTCATGCTTTGATATCAGAAAGGTGACCTAGAGCTTTCTAAGGTTTCTTATGTTTTTAGAGTGCATGCAACATGTGTTTTTAAGAGTTACATCATATTCATCATTAAGTTCAAAACCTAAAGCTCTTAACACATTACAAAAAATCAACATAGATTCGCGATAGGAAGTCATGATCAACGCAACAACAGTTTTAGAATCAAAGGAATCATAACAAAGGGAACCTATCAGACATATTAGGCTATTTACTAGTCTTAAAAAATTGAATTTTTTAAATTTTGCCTAAATTTAACCTAATATATATATATATAGTTATGTACTCCCCCAAACATGAGAAGAGCATTGTCCCAAACGTAAAAAGAAAAAGAAAAAGAAATCAAGGAAAAGCAAATATGCAGATGCAAAATATGAAAAACTAAACTAAACTAAAAAATAAAAGGAAAATAAAGACTAACCCAAGGAGTTACAGGGATGGTGCAGCACGGCGTGCCTGGCTCTTTGTTCGTCTGCTAGTACGTGGTGTAGGAGGAGCAGTTACTCGTGGTGATTGTTGGAGTGTAGGGGATGTATGAGATGCAGGGGCATCCTTCTTCATAGGAGCACTAGTGGATGTCGAGGAGTCAAAAGAGGTAGATAAGTGGGGCCTACGCCCCTTGTGCTTTTGTAGTTCCTCAATTAGTTCAAGGACCCAGTTAGTAGTGACCTTGGTCCGAGTCCTGGGAGTGGTTGTCGATGGAGTTAGAGTCAGTAATGTTTTAATAGATGAGGGAGTGACCTGACCGACAAGCTGTTTCACCTCAATAGAATCATCGCTAATCAAGTCAACCGGGCTAGCAGAAGTTGATGAGCCAGGGTGCATCGGGGATTTTCCCTTTACCTTAGCTCTTCTCTGCTTGGTAGGTCGTTGAGGAGCAGGCGCGGAAGTGGTTTCCTGCCTCTTTCTTGTCCTAGTAGTAGCAGCTGGAGGTCTATGTGGGATTTTATCTTCCTCTTCTTTTTTCTTCTCTTCCTCATCTCTCTCTCTTCTTCATCATCTTCTTCATCTTTGTCTTTGTCTTCTATGGGCAATTAGCTACCAGATATCTTAGTTAAGTACTGCTCAGGGAACACCGAAAATGATTTAGTGGATTCTGGGGACAATTGGTTCAACAAAACTCTCATTATCATATCATTTTCTCTAACATATTCAAAGAATGGCCTGAAGAATTCCATCATTACGCTGAGCAGGGCAGTGCGTAGAGAATTTGTAACCGTGGTGTTGAAAGGTGTTGTACTAGCTACAAGTCCCTTAAGCTGTGGTATTTCCTTTGGGAGCGTCCCTATAGATGCCTCTATTATAATGTCGTCTCGCTTAGTCTAAACTTGTGACTTTTCACATAATATAGTGATCAGACTTGGGAAAAGTAGGGGCCATTTTTGGCCGAAAGACGTTGCTCTGCTCACAATGGATTCATAAGTCATTTTTCCAATATCAATTCGTCGACCGTTCATTATAGAATACAAGATAAGCATCCTCTCGGCATGGATCGTGGAGTGGTGTCTAGTGGGTCTCATTCTTATGTTCATGAAATGGATCCAATACTTGCAGTCTAGTTTCAGGTCGACCCATTTCATAATTTTATAGGTGGTGGATTTCCATGCCCATACAGTCCCTAGAATACACAAGTCTTGTAGCACCTCATCATGGGTGGTGTTGGTCGCCATTGATGCAAAGCAATCATGGTCGTCCTCTACATTATCAAGGTCATATAGATCACTAATTATTTTTGGCAGAGAAGTTTACCATTCTCCCACGGATGAAGGCAGTGACGTCACCAGTTTTGGCGATGTGGGTATAAAACTCGCGCACCCAAGAAACATTGATCCGTCTAGGTTGTTAGGCAAACTCTTCCCATCCATTGGTTTCAGTTACAGAGCAAATTTTGTCATCAAATTGGAGTCGGTGTATGCTGATGAACTCCAAACCTTTTTCTGGTATGAGTTGTCAGTTCTAGAAGATCTTGTGGCGCTGCTCCATCTCTAGATTGTAAAAGATTTGGTGAGGATTAACCTCTCATCTGGACAGTGTTGTATGGCGAGACTTCCAAGTAGAGGGTTTTTGGGGTGGCCTTGTTCTAGTGGGTTTTGGTATGATTGGAGAGGCACTTGCACATGAGCGGCTGGCGATACTTATTTTGGCCATGTTTGAAGGGAACAAGAGTGCAAGGAAAAAGACTTTCAGGATGTGAGTAAATGTCAAGAATGCAAAAAAAAGGGAAACTCGGTTCTCTTAGGGTTATGAAGTAGCTGTAGAGTTTTCTGAATGGTGTGAAGGATAAGGGAAAATGGGTTTAATTGTGTGTAATTGATGGTAAGGCAAGTGACGACAGGGAAATAATGTGTAGGGTAAACTAGGGTATATAAAACTGGTATAATGATTATAAGGGAAAGATAGTATTTATGACAGCAAATATTCTCTCCCCCTTTTCCAAGGAATACCTCAGTCGATCAAGGTCTATGTTCTTGATTTGTTGAGGGCCCATCAGATAACCTTGTGAGATAACTGCCAAAAGTAATAACACATATTAAAGAAAACCTAGTCCTAATATGAAACAAAAACTTAAATTGAAAATTGTAGATAAATAAATACAAGAGAAATAAAGGGATAAAATTAGGATGTGTTAAGCATCCAAAGACGAGATCATTGTTTTATCACGGTAGAGTAGAGCTCACTTGAAAATCTCTACCCATTACAGCATTCAGGTGAGCTTGACTAGATATGTATCCAAGAATTCCAATGGGTAGCATTTCGATGGATTACCAGCTATGAGGTAGACATGTCCATCGTGCCATTTGATGATCTCCATTTCGTCCACAATTCTTACAATTAGAGTGAGTTTCCACTGTGGTGTGATCAAGCTACTATAATCATCTGCAAGCATAACTCGTCTGGTAAGCACAACATTGGATTGTTCAATCTAACCCTTACCTTCTTCTTCAGCATAGTGCAAGGCCTTATCAAAGTCAGCTTGCTCCTCAATAGTAAGCACATTGTTGTAACTCATCTTAGGCAAACTTTCTTTGACTAAGGCTTCATTAGTTTCCACAAGTTGGCATTCTTCATATTCATCCATGTACTTGAGTGTGCTAAAGATGTTGAATGTGATCTTTTGGTCGTTCATCTTCATTGTGAATTCACCTTATTCACAGTCAATCACAATGCGCCCGGTGGCAAGGAATAGTCTCCCCAGGATGATGGGAGCGTTCTCATCAACTTTGCAATCAAGGATGATAAAATCTACTAGGAAGACAAACCTATCTACCTTAACCAAGACATCTATAATTTTGCCCTCGGTTCAGATTTGAGATCGATCGACCAACTGAAGGATCATCAATGTAGGATTCATTTTTCCCATCCCCAATCTTTTGAAAACTAATTTCGACATCAGATTTACATTTGCACCGATATCACATAAAGCATGGCCAGAATAGTTGTGGCCAATGGAGCACAGAATGGTGAAGCTGCTAGGGTCTTTCATCTTGGGTGGCAAATCACTTAGCAGAACAACACACTCACTCGCGATAGTGACAGTTTCAACTTCACCTACCATCATTTTCTTTGTTACGATCTCCTTCAGAAATTTGTCATAGATCGGCATATGATCAATGGCCTCTAGAAGTGAGACATTGATGTGAAATTGTTTGAGCATATCCAAGAATTTCTGGTACTGGACATCTTACTTCTGAGCTTTCAACTACTATGGGAACGAAGGTGGTGGTATGGGCTCGTCGTGTGGTTTACTAGATGCAGGTGCATTCTTTGCTTTGTTTTCCTTTCATTCAGTAGGAAGGTCACTCACTGAATCAAACACAGGAGTTGGTTCCTTAGGTGCAAGAGTATCAGTGGATGGCTTGCTCGGAGTTGAATCTACTAGAGAGCTTCCCTCAAACTTGGCTTCTATCCTCAGTTGCGTGCCACTGCGTAGAGTGATGACATTGCATTGCTCTGTATTAAAGGCTTTAGTGACTTCAGTATCACTAGGTAATCTGCCAGGTGGTAGAACTTTCAACATTTGGGCAATCTTCCCAACTTGTGTCTCTAAGGATCTTATCGAGGCGGTGTTATTTTGGATGATCAATTACTAGTTTTGTAATATGGTAGCCTGCGTTGTGAGTATGTCACTATGGTAATAACTTGGGCAATTCCATAAAATTTTAATAAGAATTATCAAAAGAATTAGAATTGGAGTTAGAAGCTCCCTAGTTCTGCCTCTAAGTCATTTGTTGGAATCCAGGAGGTTCGTTTGTGGCATTTTGTTGTGCTCCTGAATTACCTTGGTTGCCTTCCCAACCAAAATTTGGATGTTGCTGCCACATTGGGTTGTAGGTGTTGGAGTTGGGATTGTTGTTACGGTTGGTGTTACCTACGTAGCATCCAGATTCTTGTTGTTGGGGGCACTCAATTGACTGATGTTCCCTATCACAGTGCTCATAAGTATATTGCATCACCTTGGTCTCTCGAACATTGGATGGCCCTTGCATGCTCTTGAGCATGTTGGTGATGGTAGAGATTTGAGCCACTACAGTTTGAGAATCATCTAACTGTAGCGTTCTAGAAGCTTTAGGTCCAGGCTTCAATCTTCCTCTTGGGAACTGGTAGTCGGTGTTGGCTATTTGGTCAAGTATCTTGAAAGCCTCATTAGAATCTCTATCGAGCAAAGTACCATTAGTTAAAGAGTCTACCATCATTCTTGTAGATGCATTGACGCCATTATAGAACGTCATGACTTGTAGCCAATCATGGAATCCAAGGATCGAGCACTTGCATAGCAGATATTTGTATATATCCCAAGCTTCATACATGGATTCATCATTGTATTGTTGGAAAGAGATGGTGTCACTTTGCTTTTGATTATGCACGTTCGATGGATCATATCGGTGCAGAAACTTACTTCACAATTCATCCCAGGATGTAATAGATCCCACAGAACAAGTCTTCAACCATTCTCTAGCTCAATCTCTCAAAGAGTAGGGAAATAACTTGAGACTCAAAGCGTTAGCAGGAATTTCCAGTTGGCGGAAACAATCACAAACTTTAAGAAATCTTAAACATCCTCTCTTGCTGATCCTCCAAATTGTCCAATGTTATTGAGCATGTTGAACATAATGAGATTTAGTTTAAAATGAGTTGTCCCTAGATCAGGCACAATAATCGGTGGATTGAGATTGTTGATAACGGGCTCAATGGTATCTCTAATGGGCCTTTTGGGTTTGGCAGGTGGTGGATCATCCTGTTGTTCTTGGCCATTATCCCGCACCGCTCTAATAGCTTCTTGTCCATCGACTAGGGGCATACCTTGGTTACGCACATTCCCAAGGTCGTTCACTTCATCATTTTTCACCATATTCTTTTTCTCACAACGTAGTCACCTAAAAGTTCTTTCGATCTCCGGATTGTTGAAAGAATAGGTTGTGCGTTGTACCTTCTGGCCATGCACTGGAACGTACATGAGAATATAAACAAAAACAAAAATTAAATGCAATAAAATAAAGTCCTAATTGCAATTACAACATAATTATCAATTGCCAATAGCAGGCAATAGTGCAAAAAACTTAATGCTTGTCGAATAGTGACGCACTTAAAGCAAGTATATTGGTTGTATCAAATAATAAAGTTATGAGTAGAGTTTCAAACCCATGAGGATTGGATCAATAACTACGAAGTTATTATGCTTAAAATGTGTTTGCAAGTATTGGTGTTTGAATGTTTGATTAAAACTAAAACAATTAAACTAAAGATAGCTATGATTAAGACGAACAACTACAACAAATAACATATACTTATGGAAACTGGGATTATTGCTAAGGATATATGCTTGATTACCTATTACAATACTATAGCGACTGGTAATACATGTCTGCATAAACCATTAAGATCTTTATCTATTCGACAGGATTTTCTAATGAACTTCTGACTCTCTCGATGCCTATAAGTTAATAATATTGAGGCTAAGGTAATACATGTCTACGTGAACCCTAATAACCCTATTATTTGTTTAAGAACTCCCTTTTAGTCGATGAAACCCAAAACTTTTTTCTAAACCAGATTAAGACTAAGTTAACATCTTAGCCCCACTATTCACGTTTGTATAACCTAACTCTCTTGATATTAAGCCACAAATCAATAGTAAAAAGGCCTCTCTAGATAGCTTTTACTGTAACACCCCTTCCTGGCCTGGTCGAGAACCGGGTCGAAGCAAGCTATCAGTGATCGTACGATGATCGATGTGATGAATTTTCATATAATGGTTAACATTTAATCAATATTATACTTCTCAACATTCCCGAACGTACACATTAGCTCAATTTTTACCATAAGGAACAATGATTAATCAGTTAAGACCAATTTATAAGTTCTGCAAGTTTTAGGAACTAAACTATAAATATGGTAATTTAGAGGTCTTTTCCTGTAATTAACAATTCCAAAGTGAAATTCAATTTAGTAACAGTAAGCTTGTAAATTTTTGTGTTATTATGATAACATTTACCTATCCAATTAGACCATACAACGTTTAGTGACCAATCTATAAACAATGCAAAATTGCGGTCTAAGTCTTTTAACAGAATTAACTACCACCCTATCGATACACCTTAAGGCCGTGCCGATACGGGTGTACCTGATTTAGAACCCATTGAATCTATCAAGTCTCGTTTTGATACAGCTGAGAGTGTATCGATACGTGATAACCAACTTTGACTTGCTAATTGTGGTCTTATAACTGTAATAGCGGTCATACCGTATCGATACACCATCATGCCGTATCGATACGGAAATACTTAGATTCACTTCTAACTTTCATTAACCAATTCCCAATTTGATATATCTGGGACTGTATCGATACGGGTTGACTAGAGTTGCCCTATTTTGAAACACCCTATGATCGTGTCGATGGAATTAAATGCCCAAACCTTATTACCAAAACCTATATCGATACACTTTGGACCTATATCGATACGCTATGGTTAACTCATGCTTTCTCGGGCCAAATATGCAAGGTCGTATCGATACAGCTTGACCTGTATCGGTACGCACTACACTGTAATGTCAATTTTCTTCTGTTTTTTAGTCCATTTGACCTAGCAAACAATGTCCAAAAGCAATGAATCTTTACCAACAATATTTCAATACTATAATCTACTTGCATGCTAAATTTTAGGGTTATTCGAATCCATTTACTAGGTTTTCACCTTATAGTGCTAAATATGTATTTTTAGCTTCTTTTAGACAATTTCAAAAGGTCATTTAGAACTATTGTGACTTCCACAAGTCATGCATATTATACACATATCAAAAGGGTCATAAATGATTAGTTCAATTACTTTTCCACCATTCTAGGAGTTCGTAGAAGCAATACACATTACTTGGGCTTGTAGTAACTTGTCAACAATGTCGATTCTCCAATCTCTAACGGTGAAATCCTTTGAAATGTATGAAATGAAATGCATAAGGCATACATTGCCTAGTGAGGTAGTCACAACTAAAACACATTGACAATAAAACGCATTCCAAATCATATCATGACAATAACAATGCGATGAATCAATAGTAACAATGCAATGATCATGTTCAATGTAATTAATGCCATAATTCAACAATAATCCTTTGATCGATTCATAATAGTGGATACGTGAATTGTTACGCCTCGCCAAATCAATGTAGTCCCTCCACCTCGCCAATATGACCAACATCACAATGCATCCCTCTGCCTTGCCAAATCAATATAGGCTGTAGCCAATGGACCGTATTCCACCTATACATTAAGCTCATGAATTCTTTGGCATGTCAATTGTATCCAAAGTCCTTTCGAATCTAAGGTCCGGTGACAACATTAATGATCGGTGTTCAATAGAAATGACAATACTAAATATATTCAATGACTTTATCAATGAGCAATTATTCAATATTAATGTCCTATAACAATATCATGAAATTAGCAATATTTCAATGATCTGAATGACGATATCAATAGCCGGTGATTTTTGCAATGTTTCAATGACAATAACAATGTCGACATTAATAATCCATGACAATGGCAATAACGATGGCAATGTCAATGCTCTATAATCAATATCCTATGTTTCCATGATTCAATGATGATAACAATGTTAATGACATCAACTATACTCAATAACAATGACGATATCTATGTTCAATGTTCATTAACAATGACGATAACAATGACAATGCTTAATACTCGATGCGATAACTTGCCGATGCTTACCGCAATATCTGCTAAGAGATTTGTAGCAATAATCCTTAGCGACGAGGTTAGCAATGACAAATTCATTAACAATGAAATCGGGAAAGGCACCTAGCCTAATCTTGAGACTCCAACTACACCCACCTTGATAATCTGAAGCTTCTACGGCTCTCAGATAGCAATCCCCTTGTTCCTAGCTTTCGGTGGAGGTGATGGATGCTCTCTATCAATTTCTTGAGTTAGGTAGACAACATGATTGTGTTAGAATAAATATTACGATATTGATATCAATATAACAATATCAAAATCAATATCTAAACTCAATATATACAATATCTATGAATTATCCATGGATGGCAAAAACCTAGCTTGATATTACACTCAAATACTCTATGGATTTCAACGATTGTTTAGGGGATTAAGCTTACCCGATCGGTAGGAATGTTTAGATAACAATAAACCCAAGAAAAACTAAGCTTGAGCTTAGGCTATAATGGAGGTGTGAGCTTAGATGAAGATGATGACCATGGAGGTGCTTGCTTCTTTAGGAAGTCAAGTAAGATTTTCCACTCTTTCTTTTCTTCTTTTAATTCTAATGAACTGATGGCTTTCCTTCATATGAAGGAAGCTCATCAACTTAGCCCACGTGTGGGTGATTATAATTTAAGGAGTGGCTAATCATAAGTTTAGTCCCTCAACTCTCAGTTCTCTATACTTTTTCCCCCAAACTTCCAATTTCTATAATTTAGCCACTAAACAGGTTTTCAATACTTTCAATAAGGTCCTTAAACAATAATTTGACTCAATTGAAGTCCAATATCGATATAATTGACCTTGCAGTCAAATTCAATATAATATTTTAACAATTTTGATGTAGGGTTTTCGATTTTTGGGGTGTTACAACTCTCCCCCTTAAGAAAATTCATCCTCGAATTTTGCCTGGATCAAAGAGATTAGGATATTGCTTTCGCATCATTTCCTCCAGTTCCCGTGTTGCTTCCTTAGTGGTGTGGCTTCACTAGATCATTTTAACCTATAAAATAGTTTTGTTACGAAGTCTCTTGACTTCCCTTTCAAGAATCTGAACTTGTTCTTCCTCGTAGGACAAGTTTGGTTGAATTTCCACCGATTTAGGCTCAATAATGTGCGAGGGATCAGAATGATACTTCTAAAGCATGGATACATGAAATACATCATGGATTTTACTTAATTCTGAGGGCAATAATAATCGATAAGCCAAAAAGCCGACATTTTCAATGACCTCGAAAGTTCCAATCAACCGGGGACTCAATTTCCCTTTCTTGCCAAACCTCAAAACTTTCTTCCATGGTGAGGCTTTAATAAAAGCTTTCTCACCAACTTCATATTGTATATCCCTTCGCTTGAGATCAACATAGGCCTTCTATTGGTCAAAGGCAGCTTTTAATCGATCATGGATGATGGTAACACGTTCCTCAGTTTCCCAAAGTAAGTTAGGGCCCAACACCTTGCCTTCACCGAGTTCAGACCAACACAAAGGAGTTATGCATCGTCTGCCATACAGAGCTTCATACGGTGTCATTTTAATGGAATTTTGATAATTGTTGTTATAGGCAAACTCGATAAGAGGTAGGGATTTCTCCCAAAAGCTTACAAAATCAATGGTGCATGCTCGAAGCACATCTTCCAAAACATGAATTACCCTTTCCGACTGGCCATCAGATTGAGGGTGGAATGTATTACTAAGACTAACTCTGGTACCCAGAACTCGTTGAAAAAACATCCAGAACTGAGATGCAAATCGTGGATCTCAATCTGAAATGATAGACTATGGAACTCCTTGGAGTCAAATAACTTTCTTGATGTACAGGTTTTCTAATTTAGGAAGACTATAGTCCATTCGAATTGGCAAGAAATGGGCTAACTTGGTGAAACGGTCTACAATGACCCAAATGGCATCATGTTTAGTGGGAGTGAAAGGGAAACCACTAACAAAATCCATATTGACCTTTTCCCACTTCTATTGCGGTAGATTGATAGGTTGCAATAAGCTGGTAGGAACACGATGCTCAGCTTTAACACGCTGGTACGTAAGGCACTTAGATACGAATTCAATTATGGCATGTTTCATGCCCTGTCATCAATAAAGAACTCGAGTGATCTTTCCTGAGGATATCGGTACGCAAAGATTCATTATTGGGTACACAGACCCGATCATGAAAACATAAAAGCCCTTCAAAATTTATTCTAAAGTCGGGGTTGTCTTTCAACATGGAAATGATGGCTTGAAGTTTAGGATCTTGTTTTTGCAATGCTTGAATTCTCGATATGATGGTATAATGAACCTGAGGAGCTACAATATAAGGACTTTACAATGAGTCAATGCGCTAATCAACACATTAAATTCAATAATCAATAATATTGCTTACCAGGTAGAGGTTTGTGGCTGAGCGCATCAGCTACAACATTGGCCTTGCCTGGATGGTAATCTATAACACGATCATAGTCCTTGAGGAGCTCCATCCATCTCCATTGTCAAAGATTCAACTCCTTCTGAGTCAAGAGATACTTGATACTTTTCTAATCAGTGAAGAGGTGGCATTTCTCTCCGTAGAGATAATGTCTCCAGATTTTCAATGCAAAGACAACTACAGCTAACTCTAGATCATGGGTGGGGTAAATCATTTCATGTGTCTTTAGTTTCTTGGAAGCATAAGCAATGACATTTCCTTATTGCATTAACACACATCTTAACCTGAGATGCGAAGCATCACTATAGACAGTGTAGTCCTTTCCATACTCAGGTTGGGTTAGGACTGGGGTATAGGTTAAAACTTGTTTCAATTGATCGAAGCTTATTTGCTGTTCCTCAGTCCAAACAAATAAAACTTATTTTCTTAGCAACTTAGTCAATGGAGATGCTAACATAGAAAATCATTTGACGAATCTTCTATAATACCCAACAAGACCAAGAAAGCTTCTCATCTCACTAATGTTCTTCGGTGAGTGCCAATCAACGATGGCTTAGGTTTTTTTCGGGTCCACTTGGATCTCTGATGCTGATACAATGTGCCCAAGGAAGGCAACTTCAGTTAGCCAGAACTCACACTTAGAAAACTTGGCATATAATTGTTTCTCTCAAAGAGTTTGAAGCACAACACGAAGGTGTTTTCGGTCTTAGGCAGGGTTCTTGGAGTAAATTAAGATATCATCAATAAACACCACCACGAATTTATCAATGTAAGGTTGAAAAACTCTATTCATTAGGTCCATAAAAGCTGTCGGTTCTTTGGTTAGCCCAAATGGCATTACCAAGAATTCATACTGACCGTATCTCGTACGAAAGGCAATTTTAGGCACATCACGCTCTTTAACTCTCATTTGGTAATATCCAGACCTCAAATCGATCTTAGAAAACACAGTGGCATCCTTAAGCTGATCAAATAGGTCATCAATCGTTGGCAATGGATATTTGTTCTTGATGGTCACCTTGTTCAACTGCCGATAGTCGATGCACAACCTCACAAAACCATCTTTCTTCTATACAAAGAGAATCAGAGCTCTCCAAGGCGAGGAAATCGGTTGAATAAAGCTTTTATCAAGCAAGTCTTGAATCTGGGCTTTCAATTCCTTCAGCTCAATGGCTGCCATTCGATAGGGTACAATAGAAACTGGAGCAGTTCCAGGTTGTACTTCGATATTGAATTCAACCTCACGAGTTGGTGGTAAGCCCATAAGTTCATCAGGGAAGACATCAACAAATTCACACACAGTATCATTATCTTGTAGTCGAAGTTCATCCCTCGCTTCCAATATCAAAGCATACAAGGAAGGATTCCTTGAACTCATCAACACGATGCTCTCCTTGCCAAGGCCTCGTAGATACAGTTTTCTCTTACTACAATCTACCCACGCTTGATGTTCACTAAGCCAGTCTAAACCCAATATAACATCAAACTCATGGATCGATAAAGACAATAGGTTGTCCACAAAAGGAATCCCTTGAATCACTAAAGGACAATTCTTACATACCAAGCTTTTGGTGACACAATCACCTAATGGATTGGTTATGGTGACCCTCGGTGCTATGGGCTCAGAAGATAATATGTGTTTCTTAACTAGCATAGTACTTATAAAGGAATGAGTAAAACCAGGGTCAATCAATGAATGTAAAGAATGAGAGTGCAATTCAATGATACCTGCAATGACATCAGGCTCATCTTCCTCCTCCCTGCTCCTCACACAATACATCTAAGTAGGAGCCTTGGATTCTTACTTACTCGGTGCCTTGCCAGAGCCACTAGGTCTCCTTGTAGCTCTCAATAAACCTTGCATTGACCCCTTACCTTGGAAGGACTAAGTAAGGGGTGCATTACTTGCCGATGCAACAGTAGACTTAGTGGCACCAAGAGGACAATCTCAGATGAAATGGCCTTGTTCTCCACAATAAAAGCATGCCAGTTTGCTTATTACACTGACCCGCTAGATGTCGTTTTCTAGCAATAGTTGCAAACTAGATTTTGTAAACTTCGGTTAGAGGCTCCAGTGCTTTCAACTGAGGCTGACTTGATAGAAGATTGCGTTATGGTCTGAGGTCTCTCGATATTTCTAGTTCGGGAAGGCTAAGGGTAAGCATTCTACTTAGGGCCTTGATACTTACTCTTCTTGTTCCACTTGAAATGTCGAGAATCATCTCTGAATCTCTTCTCAGACTTGCTAGATCCACCTGATCTGTGAGCCCTCTATGTAGCTTCGGTGGTCTTAATTCTATTTACAAGGTCCTGAAAGTTAGTGATGCCCAAGGCAGTAAACATAGGGCGTAGCTCATCGCTAAGCCCGACAATGAACATCCTGCACTTGTCTTCCTCTCTCTTAATGTATTATGTACCACATCGGCAATACTTGCAAAAGTCATAGATGTATTGCTCGATGGGTCGGCCACCTTGCTTTAGATGGAGGAAGATGCTGCGCCT
Source organism: Hibiscus mutabilis (assembly GCA_019671005.1). NCBI lineage: Eukaryota > Viridiplantae > Streptophyta > Magnoliopsida > Malvales > Malvaceae > Hibiscus > Hibiscus mutabilis. Next base: position 12,152,837 of record CM033725.1, read on the forward strand.
TTCTAAGAGATAGTACTCGCTAATGTACTTTTTTTGGAATTCTTGAAGGAAGAACTCCCACGAGATGGTCTCTTCAAAGAAAGTGAGTATAATGGTCTCCCACCACTGGAGTGCTTCGTCCACTAATAGTGCTAGGGCGTACTCTAGCTTGTGCTCATTAGAACACTGTAATTGTTTATTTAGGATTCTCAATGTATTATCTAGCCAATATTCCGTAGTCTCAGGATTGTCATCATTCTGGCTAGTAAAAGTATAGGCCCAAAGCGATGCCAGCTTATCGATAGGGGCCCGAGCATACTGGACAACAGGCTGAGTAGGTTGCACAGTTTTTTCAGCTCTCATCGAGGTCATAAATTGTTTGAACATGTTGGCCATGTTCCTTTAACACTTAGCCTGAGCATTGGGCAACTCTGACTCGATGTTCTGAGGTGGGAGATTAGATGGATTCGGTGGGTCTCCCCCCTTATTTCCTCACCGTGTGTTGAGGAGCCGGTAGCAGGCTCATCTATGTGAGCTTCGTTAGTTCCAGACATATCTATAACACAAAGAGATTGGATTAGTCGACAAGTTACAATATAAACAATATATATAACTCCTAGGTGGCAAAGTAACATAATAACAATACAATAGGCTTCGGTTTAGTCCTAGAATTGACTAAAATCTAGCTCTCATACCACAATTGTAACACCCAAATAGGCTTCGGTTTAGTCCTACAATAGGCTTCGGTGAATGTATGGTGATCGGTGCAATGAATTTTCATATAATGGTTAACACTTAATCAATATTATGCTTCCCAACATTCCCAAATGTACATATTAGCTCAATTTATCCCCTAAGGAACAATGATTAATCAGTTAGGACCAATTTATAACTTTTACAATTTTTGGAGACTAAACTGTAAATCTGGTAATTTAGAGGACTTTTTCTGTAATTAACAATACCACATTGATACCGTTTAGTAGCAGTAAGCTTGCAAAATTTTGAGTTATTCTGATAACATTTACCTATCTAATTAGACCATACAAAGTTTAGTGACCAATTTGTAAATAATGCAAAACTACAGTTTAAGTCTTTTAACAGAATTAACTACCACCGTATCGATACACCTTAAGGCCGTACCGATACGGTTGACCAACTTTGACTTGCTAATTGTGGTCTTATAACTATAATAACGATCATACCGTATCGATACACCATCATGACTTATCGATATGAAAATAATCAGATTCACTTCTAACTTTCATTGACCAATGCCCGTTTCGATACAGCTAGAACTGTATTGATACGGGTTGACTAGAGTTGACCTATTTTTAAACACCCTAGGACCATATCGATGCAATTAAATGCTCAAACCTTACTGCCAAAACCTGTATCGATATACTTTGGACCTGTATGATACGCTATGGTTAACTCATGCTTTCTCATGCCAAATATGCTAGGCCGTATCGATACAACTTGACCTGTATCGGTACGTACTACACTGTAATATCAATTTTCTTCTGGTTTTAGTCCATTTGACCTAGTAAACAATGTCCAAATGCAATGAAACTTTACCAACAATATTTCAATACTATAATCTACTTGCATGCTAAATTTTAGCGTTATTCAAATCCATTTACTAGGTTTTTACCTTTTAGCGCTAAATATGTATTTTTAGCTTCTTTTAAACAATTTCAAAAGGTCATTTAGAACTATTGTGACTTCCACAAGTCATGCATATTACACACATATTAAAAGGGTCATAAATGACTAGTTCAACTACTTCTTCACCATTCTAGGATTTCGTAGAAGCTATAAACATTACTTTTGCTTGTAGTGACTTGTTAACAACATCGATTCTCTGATCTGCAACGGTGAAATCCTTAACCTAAAATGTAGAAATGAAATGCATAAGGCATACATTACCTAGTGAGGTAGTCACAACTAAAACACTTTAATAGTAAAACACATTCCAAATCATATCTTGACAATAACAATGCCATGAATCAATAATAACAATGCAATGATCATGTTTAATGGCATTAATTCCATAATCCAACAATAACCCTTGGATCGGTTCATAATAGTGGATAAGCGAATTCCTATGCCTCGCCAAATCAATGTATGGTCTAGTCCTTCCGCCTCACCAATATTAACAACATCACAATAGTTCCCTCCGCCTCGCCAAATCAATATAGGCCGTAGCCCAAGAACCGTAGTCCACCTGTACACTGAGCTCATGAATTCTATGGCTTGCCAATTGTAAACAAATTCTGATAAGACATTTTGGGGACCATGCTCATCCTGATTATCTATGAATTGTTTGCTATGATCGAAAACCTTGAAAGAAAATAATGTTTGTGTTGCTAGTGTAATACAAACCTTGATCATTCTAAGCGATATGTGAATTTGATAACTTGATAATAAAAGAAATATTGGCTACAAGGCCTTTCGAATAAGTGAAATGAGGCATGGAAATCATATGTGATCATGCATGTATGTATTCCTTTATTTGAAAGAGAATGAAATCCTTGAGAGGATATATCTGTGGAGCTATACTCATCATGTGTAAGTAATGAATGAAACATGTTAATGCCTTGGTCTCAAGTCAGTCTTAGGCATAGTTGGCATGCCATAGAGTCCATAGAGCTTAGTGTCGGGGTGGACTACGGTCCAGGATATTGGTCCCTATTTGGAGACAATAGGAGGGAAGTGTGTGTGGTCACTTGGCGACCGTAGGAGAGATTGACCGGTACTGTGAGTACTATTTTTTTCATGGGCGACAGTTGGTTGAGGATTTGAGTACCTAGGTTGTTATTCGATTCTCAAGGCTATGTCAAATATATGATAATGGAACTTCAATGTAAAATAAAAACAAATAAGACATGACTTGAGAAGCTATGTTAAAAAGGAAATCATGAAAAATATGGATAATTGATGATTAAAACAATAATTTGTATCAATAGAAAGTTTGTATATGAATAGTGAGTTATTTTGCTATAACATAATAGTATAAACTTTCTTGATTAAAGGTTCTATTAAACATGTGAATTATGAGTTTGTATAACATATGAGTTTTATTAGATTTATATTAAACATCTGGAATCTTATAATCCTTGTGGATTGATCAAATGCTTTATATGTATGTATGATTGGTTTCTCACTAACATTAGTTTAAACCGAGTGCTTATCCTAAATAATTATCACATTTACATGCGAACTCATGAAGCTCAAATAGAGTAAATTGATAAGAAGTACAAGATTGGTTATGCTATGATTATCATGAATGTAATAAGATGTACAAGATTGGTTATGCTATGATTGTCATGAATGTAATAAGAAGTACATGATTGGTTATGCTATGATTGTCATGAACGTAATAAGAAGTACATGGTGGTTATGCTATGATTGTCATGAATGTAATAAGAAGTACATGATTGGTTATGCTACGATTGTCATGAATGTAATTAGAAGAACATGATTGATCATGCAGTGATTGTCCTAAATGTAATAAGAGGAACGTGTTTGGATATATTACGATTGACATGAATGAGTTAAGTGATACATGTTTGGTATATGCCTAGATATGCTATGGTTGATATTTATCTGATAAGCGTATAGATTTAGATATGCTATATTCGAAAACTATTGATTATGGCACATGTTTTCATTTGTGTAGCTAGATATCTTAGATGTTAAGTAACATCGTTCAGGTGACAAAATGTTTGACGAATAAGCTTTAAGTAGTTATGATATGAGATGGAGTGATTGATAACCAATTGGGAAGTAACTATGTGCTTGAGATGCTATAATTTAAAAGCTTAGGTAATAAGTTCTCTGGATAATAAGAGGTATTATCCAAGAAGAATCTTAAATTCATTAGTTGAACTGAAGAGTTAGCTTAAAATCTTGCATAATATGTGACCACTGATTTGGTGGTAATTACACATGTTTGGATCTAAGAAGGAACCTAAGTTTGAATCATTGTTGAATAATGTGCTACCTTGAGTTAGTTAGAAACTTACCCATGTCCTTAAAAGCTATAGAAAGAATAGAGTTACTCCATAATCCTTTTGAATTACGTTTTGATCTATTAACTACCTCACTAAGTGTTTACTTACTGAATTCTTTGATTCATCTCTGGATAAATATGCTTCCAATTACCTCTTGAGCTTGGACATGATCACAAGGTATTCACAAGTATGTTTTGAAGCTTTGTTTTTAGATCTCCTAGTTGGTGGCACAATAGATTTAAGTATGCATATTGCATTGATCACTATTTATGGTCATGTTTTTAATTAAGCAATCTAATTGTGGTGTTATATGTAAAAGGCCTTTTAATGATTTATGGTTTATATTGTTTGGGTTGGTTGATGCTTGATTGATTGCTTGGATTAAGTTAGGTGGTGTAGAGGTTTGAATGGTTTCTCTTGAGTTAAGAAAATGTTAAGTTTTAAGACTAGAATACGATCATGCTATGGTTAAGGATTTGATAAGTATGCAAATGATTATAGTTAGTTTGTTTGAATATTGGTATTGTGTGTATGTCTAAAATGATTTTAACTCATTACTAATTCAGGGGTTAAGAGCATGAAATTGTTTATGAGTTTGAGAATGTATAGAAACAGTGTAAATGTAACCCCCTCACCCGGGTTAGGAGTAACCCGGCCAAGGAGTGTTAAAACAAGCAAATAAGCAAGCACACAAGAAAGCACAAGTGTTCAGGCCATTTAAATTTTTTTGAACTCATCCTTATTAGATGAGTTACTTGCCTAACAAGAAACCCAACCAAGCAACAAGAACATGCTTTTTAAACATTATAACTTACCATATATAAACATAGGCCTCCAAGAATCAATCAAGGAGATATAAACATATCCAATTATACATGTAGGCAATCGAATACACTCATGTCAAGATTCAAATTCATTTCAAGTTTATTCATGTATGCGCAACTTTGATCCATTTCAAAATAATGTCAAACATGGTTTCAATGTCATATTCATGTCAAGATAGCTAAGCATGATCTTCTAGCATTTTACATTCAAGACAAGGATACATATCATGTTGGTTACTAAACATGGTCATATTTGTATTCATTCGACTCACACCGCCATCAACATGCCTTCAAGCAAGCTTAACATCTTCTAAAATCTTGACTATCTTATCAAGACCTTAATTTCTTGAACTAGAAGCAACCTAATCAACCAAGGGACCAATTTGAATAGAGCATTCAAGAGTTAAGCACATAGTGTCCCATTGTTAAGCACATTCGAATATAACTAGATCAAGTGACCAAGTACAATTTTCCACATTCAACAAGTCATGCCCAATTTATTCACATGGAATCTAGATATCATGGGCATCAAGCATTGCCAACCAAGTCTTTACAAGCTTCTAAAGGTCAAGGACATATATATACAAACTTCAGAATGAACAAAATGCACGATCTAGCTTAATTATGTACATATCTAAGTACACCAACTAGGAGAGTTACAAAATAGATTCGAAGTCATACTTCTAGCTCTGCTTGTGTCTTGCTTCGAGCTCAAGGAAGATAGCTTTAAGATCTCTTTAAACTTGTGGTCTGGGAAGAACAAAAACAAGAGTGATAAGTACATAATGTACTTAGTGAGGTAGCAACTATTTACTAGCCAATTATCAAGTTTAGGTAGTCTTTAATCAAGTACAACCTAGCTAAGGTTTAAGCATGTGAAGTCAAGTCTAGCATAAGGTTTCAAGTATTTCAAGCTAAGTAGGGAGTCAAGTAGTCATGTATAGCTATTACCATTTATATACATCATCACAAGCACAAGAACATATAACAAGGTCTCAATCTCAAGTAATATACATTATTTCATGCCTTAACCCATTCGAATAGCAATTTACAGGAAGGTTGTTTCCATTTTACGATTGATCGAGTATTAAATAAAGACAAGAAGCGTGTTCAAGCTTATCGATTCGAGTATGATCACTTTTCAAGTATCGTGTAAGCAAGCAAATTCAAGGTATCAAGTCAAGTATGATTCAAGCTTTAAGCCATGTTTTTCTTTCTTGCTTATTCATTTTAGATTAGTCCTTGGTACATAGTTTTGTCTAGGTAATCGAGTCACCAACCAAATTGTCGCCAAAACAAGAAACTGGCCGTATCTTTCCTATTGTCGCTAGTGACCATAACACACATCCCTCCTACTGTCGCCAAATAAGGGCCTTGGCTCAAGACCGTAGTCCACCCAATCACAATGAGCTCTAGACTCTATGGCATGTCATCCTACCTAGGACCAACTAGCAACCAAGGCTTTGTTTGATTTACTTGTCAATTAATTAAGCTTCAAGATTTCAAGTCAAGGCAAGTACACATAACAAGATCAAGGAAAGTTAGTAGCTTATTCAAAGCATCCCTTTCAAGTGTTTATCTATCAAGGTCAAGGTAGACCTTAGGCCATTCGAGCCTTAGCTCGATTTATCATGCGTTCATTGTAATTCAAGCAAGTTTGCATTTCATGTCATCATTAGCATCAAGCAAGATCATGTCTAATCATTCTAGATTCATTCGAATAGGTCAATACAATAAACCATAGAAGATCAATCCATTTGTTTACATGATCCATTTGTATTACCAAATTATATATCAAGCATATCTTAATACCAGGTTTCCACTTAGCCATCATTCCCTTAATTCATTTCCAAGCATAGCTTAGATTCATTTCATGGCATGAACATATCAATGGAATAATAGTCATGCATATTTGGTTAGGACCTAAGTCCTAACCCTATGTAAAAGCTACATTCACTATACTCCAAGCTAGCTTAGTCTCGAAAGACTATCCCCTTTTGTTTAGCTTTCGAATGGTCCTTCTTAGACCCTTCTCCAATGTCCTCTTCTCGTTCTAACATTTCATATAATTAAATCAAGGTCAAGACAAGGTACATTCATTTAACTTCAAAAAAAGGCAGCAATACACATAATTCATGCATCCAAACTGTCCTAGGCTACCATAATAGCAGACACATATGTATATATACGAGGTAGCATTCAAACTGCTCAAAATTGTGTACAAAACAATACACAAAACTACATTTAAAGCTATTCAAAAATGCACACCAGGCCATAGAACCAAAGTCAGCAACTATTTAAATCATTACATGACTCCATACATTCAAGCATTCATTTTAAAACATCAAGACTGCTGCTGCCAGACAGCATGTGCATTACTTGCTTAAATGTTCATATCTTTCATTCTCTATATCAGAATTTTGAACCGTTTACATCGTTGGATAGCTAACTTAATTGTCTTTCTAACCATATAGGCCTTGCATTTTTATTGTTTACGAATTAATACAGTTTGTTATTTAAAGACAAACCAAATTACGTCACTGGGCAGCAACTGCATTTTCAATACTTTCAAGCAAAATAGGGCAGCTCTTTATACATTTAAATTACACTCTTTTGCGCATCAATATGACTCTCTAACATAGTTACACACATCCAAGCAATTCAATTTAAATTTACATTACTCATAATAGTTTAATGTTCATTAAAATACAAACAATCTTGCTCACAACAGTCCCTATGTACCACAAACACATATATAGAACAGTGCCCTATTCTTAATTTAATCAAATCAGCCCTTCATTTCATCAAAATAGTCCCTCTTTAGTTCCAAAATTTATAAAACAGTCTACTTAGTTTCAAAGTACTCAAAACAGTCCATGAATATTCTCATTTATGCAAAATAGTTCTAATGCATTTACATTCGATTTCATACAAGCAATACAACCCTTAAGACTTATGTTTATGCTAAAACAGGTTCAGCTATATATATATATATGCACCGAAGTGTCAATATGCACCGCCGTGCCAATATGCACCGTAGTGCCAATATGAGCTCAAGATTCTAAGGCATGCCCTTCTATATATCAAAGTAGCTACCAAGGTTGTTGATTATCCATTTCATTTAAGCTTTGTACAATTCTTTATTCAATTCAACAATATGTCATTCAAAGGCCAAGGCCTTAGGCTTATGGAGTCTTAACTCCCAATACAAAACTATTCATGCCATTCGAATAGCATGAATACAAAGTAGTATCCTTGTTCAATTCATTTCAATCAACCATGTATAACATTCACAAGCACATGCATATGTATACATTGTGCGTACCTTATTCTCCAAGCAAGCATGCCATTTCATACCTTAGGCATAAGCAATGCAACATGACACACATTTCATTACATTTGCTTAACACCCAAGTATCACATAGATCATGGCATTAAACAAGTTATCATACATGTCATTCTTCCCTTAATTATCCAAATAGGTATTAAGTCATTTTACATGGCAATTTCATTGAATTAACAATATCAAGGTTGGTTAGGACCTAGTCCCAACCCTAAGGATAGTTACACTCACAATACTCCTAGCAATTCAAGTGTCTTGAATCCAAATCCCTTTGCCTCTAGCTTTGGGATGTCCACTCCTATCCTCTTCTTCCCCAACTTGCTGCCCTTGGTCTAGCAAGCATAAAACATACACATTCCATCAAAACAAGTACAATATATCACACAATCATAGTAGCAATGTTATTACATTATACCTAACATTTAGCTACTATTTTTATGCTTCCTTTTAAGCATTTATTACTAGTTCATTTCCATATTGTTATTACTTCATTTTAGGACATAATTGGACAGGTTAAAATGCCCCAAAACTATTTTGGAAATAGTTTGCATCTAGGTGTAAAAACAGTCCCAAACTGCCTAGGACACTACTGTCTGGCAGTTTGCACACTGTCCCTTTAAATGGCCATATCTTTTGGTTCTTAGGTCGGAATTTCGATTTCTATACATCGTTCGAAACCTAAACAAATTTCCTATAAGACCATGTAAGACTTGCATTTTAGTTCTTATCCAATTAATACATTTTATTGTTCAAAGACAGGGCATTTACATTGCTTGAACAGTTTGCACTGTCCAGCAATTCCTATTTACAGTTTCCAGTATAGGACCCAGTTTTCAGTTCTGTTTTCACATAATGAAAATAGACTTTCTAAGGACCATGTCATTAAAATTTCAGCCCTGAATTCAATCTACACAATTTTTGGTGAATTTGCAAAGTGACTGCCCAGAACAGAGCAATATTGGGCAGATTGTACCTATTCACATTTTAATGCCTTTAATTCATTTTAACCAATGTCTTGGCCCTATAATTCATTTCATATGAAATACTAAACATGTTAAGTCAATGTTAATTCATTATTCAAGGCTGCCAAAATAGGGTAAGTTGGTTATAATGCCTAATCTTCCAGGTTTACTCAATTTCAATTCCACAAAACAGTTTCTAGCTTACATATCTATGTTCATATTTTTATCCTTACATTTCCAACATTGTTTGCTATCAATTCAATTTGTTTAACATCTTCTATACATTACCTATTCATTATCATCATCAATTCATTAATTCCATAGCTCAGTTTTAAGTTCTAATCATTCAATTTTCACTTCAACAACACAATTCAATTTTCTAGCAACCTAGGTTTAATACACTATCACAAACACGTGATTTCCAGCTTGTACCTAATGTTCATTCTTCAATGGCTGAATTTTTCAAGCTTTCTCTCACTCTCCTTTCTCTCAAACTTTCGGCTGGTATAATGAAATGAAAGGGAGGAGACAATGTGGTTATCCACATTAGTGGATTTAGGATTTTACTAAACTAACCTTAGTTAGTAACTAATCATATAATTAGTCAAGGGCAAATAAGAGATTCATGGATTTTATCATGCAAGCCTAATCTTTCTTCTTTAATTGAAATTGAACCTTTGTAATTTGATCACTTATTTCATACATTCTTTCAATTAGACCCTTGACTATTCAATTTAGCTTAATTCTAAATTCAATTAAGCTATCAACTTATACAATTTAGTTCCAATACTTCTAGGCTAGAATTTAGGGTGTTACGATTCCCCCCCCCCCTTTAAAATAAATTTGTCCTCGAATTTACCTGAATCAAATAGATGGGGATATTGCTTTTTAATGATTTCTTCATATTCCCAGGTAGCTTCTTCTATCTTGTGGTTTCTCCACAAAACTTTGACAAGAGAAACAATCTTGTTACTATGATTTCTTACTTCCCGATCAAGAATCTGGATAGGCTCTTCTTCGTAGGACAAATCGGGATTCAATTCAACTTCTTATGGTTCAAGAATATGGGATGGATCTGATCTGTATCTTTTGAGCATATATACATGAAATACTTTGTGGATTCTATCGAATTCTTAAGAGAGAGCTAATCGATAGGCCACCGGTCCAATTCTTTCAGTGATTTCGAATTGACCAATGAATCGGGGACTGAGTTTCCCTTTTCTTCCAAATCGAAAGACTTTCTTCCAAGGTGAGACCTTTAGGAAGACTTTGTCTTCAACAACATACTGGATATCTCTTCTTTTCAAGTCAGCATATGTTTTATGTCTATCGAAAGCTAGCTTCAATCGATCTTTGATGATCTTCTCTTGTTCTTCAGTTTTTCGAAGAAATTGAGGCCCTAGCACTTTATTTTCCCCCAATTCAGACCAGCATAAGGGAGTTCTACACTTCCTCCCATATAGAGCTTCGAATGGTGCCATCTGAGTAGATGTCTGATAGCTATTGCTGTAGGCAAACTCTACAAGGGGTAGAGATTTCTCCCTGTTCCTCCCGAACTCAATAACACAAGCACGAAGTATGTCTTCTAGTACTTGAATAATCCTTTTAGATTGTCCATCAGACTAGGGATGGAAAGCTGTACTTAGATTTACTTTAGTCCCAAGAGCCTTCTGTAGAGACTTCCAAAATCGAGAAGTAAATCTAGGATCATGATCATAGATTATTGTTGTAGGTACACCGTATAATCGAATCACTTCACAGATGTACAGCTCGGTAAAGGTTTCCAAGATCATGTTCATTCGAACAAGGATGAAGTGAGTAGACTTTGTGAATCTATCAATAATCACCCATACAGCTTCGTTCTTTCTTAGAGTTGAAGGAAGTCCACTAACAAATTTCATTGTCATACAATCCCATTTCCACTGAGGGAATTCGATTGGCTGAAGTAATCCAAAAGGACTCGATGTTAGGCTCTAACTCTTTGACAAGTAAGGCACTTCGATACGAAGTCTGTGATAGCTGATTTCATACTCGGCCACCAATATAGTAGTTTAAGATCCTTGTACATCTTAACAGATCCCGGATGAATCGAGAATGAGCTTTGATGAGCTTCTTGTAACATTTCTTGTCTTAGTTCCTCATTGTTAGGAACACACACTCTATCCTTGAAATAGAGAAGTCCATCTGACTTAAGGGAGAAGTCAGAATTTGACTCAGAGTCTAACTTGGATATGATCTTCTAAAGATCTGAATCAGTTTGCTGGAGTTCTTTAATTCTCGAGATTAAGCTGGATTGAACTTGAAGTTTAGACAATAATTTCTATCCTTTGGATAAACAGAAATGTGCATTGATAGCCGGAGAAGCTACAAAAATACATAAGATCATTAAGGAAAATTTTGAGGGGTTACTTGCAAAACAGGTAAGTGTTCGAATAGCTTTCTTGTAATCCAAGAAAGTTCAAATTCGATTGAAATATACTAGATTTTTAGATTTAGGAGTTTACCCGAGTATGGTTTGCGACTAAGGGCATCAACAACCACATTTGTTTTCCCCTGATGGTAGTCGATAACCAAATCGTAGTCTTTAAGCAATTCAAGTCATCTTCTTTGTCTTAGATTCAAATCTTTCTGAGTCAGGAGATATTTGAGACTCTTGTGGTCTGTGAACAGGTTACATTTCTCCCCGTACAAGTAATCTCTCCAAATTTTGAGAGCAAACACGATAGCTGCCAATTCTAGATCGTGTGTTGGATAGTTTGACTCATGTGGTTTCAGTTGCCTTGAAGCATAAGCTACCACCTTTCCATCTTGCATTAGGACACAACCAAGCCCTAAATGAGATGTATAACTATAGATAATGAATTCTTTACCCGATTCTGGTTGAATAAGAACCGGTGCGTGAGTCAGGGCTTGTTTATGTTGATCAAAGCTTCGTTGTTGGCTTTCTGACCAAACAAAAGGTGTATCCTTTTGGGTTAACTTTGTCAAACTTGGGGCAATAGAGGAAAATCCTTTGACAAATCGTCGATAATACCTGGCTAAACCGAGAAAACTTCTAATTTCACTAACATTCCTCGGAGGTCTCCAATCCAGGATGGATTGAATTTTTTCGGGTCTACTTTCATCCCTTCTGCCAAGATGACATAGCCAAGGAACGAGACTTCTGATAGCCAAAATTCACACTTAGAGAACTTTGCAAACAATTGACATTCCTGAAGAGTTTGCAATACAATTTTGAGATGTTTAGAGTGTCAATCCTTGTTCCGGGAGTAAACTAGGATGTCATCAATGAAGACGACCACGAACTTGTCGAAATAGGGCTTGAACACTCGTATCATGAGATCCATGAAAACAGCCAGAGCACTCGTTAGTCTGAATGGCTTTACAAGAAATTCATAGTGGCCATATCGAGTATGAAAGGCTGTCTTGGGCACATCTTCTGCTTTTACCCTCATTTGATAGTATCCCAATCGAAGATCGATCTTTGCGAATACCGAAGCATCCTAAAGCTGATGGAAGAGATCTTATATTCTAGGAAGAGGATACCGATTATTGATTGTAAACTTGTTTAATTATTTGTAATCAATACAGAGTCTCATAGTCCTGTCTTTCTTCTTCACGAACAAGACTGGAGCACCCCAAGGAGATGAGCTAGACCGTATGAAGCCTTTATCTTGCAACTCCTGAAGTTGCTTCTTTAATTCTTTCAACTCAACATATGCCATTCTATAGGGTGTGATGGACACCGGAGCTGTTCCAGGCTAAACTTCAATCCCGAACACTACTTCTCTGGTCGAAGGGACACCAGGGAGTTCCTCGGGAAAAACATCAGTGAATTCAGAAACAACAGGTATGCTAGGCAAACCGAATTCAATTTCATCTTGGGGAACCATCATAGCAAAGATTGAGGTTGGTTTCTTGTCTATTAAAAGAATGGATTCTTTCACTAAACCCCAGAGATACAGACTCCGATTTTGGCAATCTACCCAGGCCTCGTGTTTACTTAACCAATCTAACCCCAATATCAAGTCAAATTCACAATATGGTAAGACATAAAGATCAATAAGAAAGGGTGTGTTTTGAATGGTCAAGAAAGCTTGCTTGTGGCTCAAGTTAATGGGTGTTTTTCCCCTAATGAATTCAAAACAACAAGACTTGATTCAATAATTTCGGGTTTCAATTTTAACTTGTTGATCAAGGCAGAACAAACAAATGAATGGGTAGACCCCGAATCAATTAAAGCATATGCAGGACTAGAATTTAACTCAACGGTACCTGCAATAACATTGGGAGCTTTTTCATCATTTTTACCATGAATGTGGTACATACGAGCAGGGGCTCGAAATTCCCGGTGAGTTAGAGCCGAGCTTGCATTTCCAAGAGTTCAACTTGGAACCTTATTGGGATTCTGGGGACAATCTCGGATATAGTGATCTAAGGCTCCACATAAGAAGCACAAGTTTTGTTGAGTTCTGCATTGCCTGGTGTGGTGCTTCTAACAGAACTTGCAGGTAGAATACTGAACAGCTTCGCCAGAATTCCCTGTACTATCAACTAAGATCATCGGGGCTGAGGATTTGATTACCGATTGAGGTTTCGGTATATAATTGCTCTTCTAGACATGAGTATAATTTGAAGAGTGATCTTTGGAGTGTCTAGCTTTCTTTGACTTCCAGTGTGGCTTGTCATCTTTTCTAGATCATTTATCTTTCCAGGAGTTTCCACTCTTACGCTTCTCTATGGCCTTCATCTTTGCCTCTGTAGCAATGATTCGGTTTACCAAGTTTTGGAAGTCGGTAATACTGAGAGCAGTGAAAATAGGGCTTAATTCATCATTTAACCCGTCAATGAACATTCGACACTTATCGGCCTCGGTATTGATATATTATGACCCATATTTGCAATACTTGTAGAAGTCGCTTACATACTGTTCAATAGGTTGGCCCCCTTGCTTGAGGTATTAGAAACGTTTCTGGCACTCGACCATATACTATTCACTAATATACTTCTTCCTGAATTCATCAAGGAAGAATTTCCACGTCACGGCTTCTACAGGGGCAGTCAACGTAGTAGTTTCCCACCAGCTTAAGGCTTTATCAGCTAACAAAGCTATAGCACATTCGAGTTTGTGCTCATCGGGACAAGGTAGTTGCTTGGTAAGGATTCGAGTAGTGGCTTCAAGCCAGTACTCAGCTACTTCTAGGTTTGCTTCATCGGTGCCGGCGACGGTATAAGCCTGATGTTGAGCCAATTTGTCAATCGGGGCTCAGTTTGGCACAGCAACTGTAGGAGCAATTGGATGATATTGCTTTAAAGCAGACACTAGATGATTAAACATCTCTTTCATACTCAGAAGACATTCTTGCTGCACAGGATTGATAGCAAGAGCTTCTTGTTGAGCAACAACTTGAGCTCTATGTTGAGCTTGATGTTGAGGAGGAATATGTTCCATCCTCACACTGTCTCCTTCGTTCGAGGAGCCTTCAAGACTTTCATTATCCTGATCGAGTCTTGTTTCAGACATTCTACGCTCAAATAGAACAGTTAAGGGTTCGGTTTAATAAGCAAGACACAAGCTATTCAATTCAAGTCTCCTAGGTGGCACAAGTATCCTATATGATGCGTGATAGCCTGGTTTAGTCCAAGAATCAACTGAACCTAAAGCTCTAATTACCAATTTATATGTAACACCCCCTACCTGGGTTAGTAGTAACACGGTTCGAAAGCGTTACTTAACAAGCAAGCAAGGACAAGACATGGCATGGCCTTCGAACAAAGCAAGAACATAAAAAAGGCAAGAACAATACATGCATTACACATTCAATCTTGATTCACTAAACAAGCATTATATTCGGCATTCAACATCCAAGAAGAACAATCATTCATACTTGTTTTCTTAACTAACAAGAAAGTTCATACTTGACTCCTAATCATCCATACCATTCGAGCTAGACCAAATTAAACAAATCGTGCAGTTCTTTTCATGCAAGCAACTCATACTTAGGCATCAAATCTTCAAAGGTATTCAAACTACACTAACAAGCAATCATTTCTAGTTATTCTTTCACCTAAACAATTCGGCAATTAACACCATGCTTCTAGATTAATTTCTTTCTTGATTACACTTCAAGTTACTACATACATGGTTCTTATCTCAACATTCAACCTTTGAAATCCTATCTTATTCGACTATCCTGAGGTTCAATTATGCTTTCTTCATTTCATTGTTCATTGATGTATACATGTGTCATCTCTTACCTAAATTACTATCACAATTGATTGATCATTCAAATTTACATGTTCAAGCTTGCATTCAAACCACATTCTAATCCTAACCATTCGGCCATTTACCTAATTGTATAACATGACATGTAACTAGTTTCATTCATGCTTAATTCAATCCCATATACAAGCATGCATATCACACACAACAAGCATTGTTACATTCAAGTGATCCTATATGTCATGGCCATTCGATTAGGGTACAAGTAAACATCTTGGCTCATCATCGTACTTTCTAATTAACCAAACCATATACAAGATCATGGCATTCGGAAGTCATCAAGCTAGCTAGATTAACATTAAATCATTCCATCAACATATGCGCAACATCATTCAACCATATAAGTTAATTAAGTTCATTACAAACCTTAATCTATGTACAAGTCATATATAGGCTATCAAGCATGATATATAACCCTTAAAAATACATGATCAAGCTACTTAGATACATCTAGTGCCACCATTCTAGGAGAATACAAAACAAGTAGGGAATCATACTTTAACAAGCTTGTGTAAGATGCTTCTTGCTCAAGGAATCAAGCTTCAAGATTAAGCAATGTTGAATCCTTTAACCTGTAGGTTGGGAAGAATGAAAGAAAAGTGATAAGTGTAAAAATATACTTAGTGAGGTAGTGACTAGTCTATCCATTTTGTTATACCATGTTTCATGTCTTTTAGATCAAGTGAAGACCTAGCTAAGGCTCCCAAGTATTAGAGTAGACTTAGCTAGTCTTTTAAGTAACAAGAGTGACCTTATCTAGTCTTTCAATCATCAAGGATATCCTATCTAGGATAGCATACATTCGGCCATCAAGCTTAGGCATCAAGAAGTCATAATTCATGAATCAAACAACATGCTTGCAAAACAAGAAACCAAGGAGTCATGCTTTTAAATCAAGCAACATGCATTTCATGGTATACAAGACTAGTATCATGTATAATTGAATCTTATTTCATTGTTTATTTCATTAAACAACCCCCTTGGTACTTAGTTTGTATAGGTAATCGAGTCTCCAACCAACTGTCGCCACAATATGCATCGTGGTGTTGGTCAACCCTCCTACTGTCGCCAAAGACCACATACGTACCCTCCGTATGTCGCCAAATAGGGGCCTTAGCCCTGGACTGTAGTCCACTCGTACACAATAAGCTCTAGACTCTAAGGCATGCCTTTCTACCTAATCCAACTAGTTACCCAAGGTTGTTCGAATTACCATTTATTCAAGTTATCAAGTTCAAGATCATTTCATGTTAAGCCCTTAGGCTATTGTGCCTTAGCTCACAAGTCAAGTGATTTCAAGATTCATTTCATCAAAATGAGATAACATTATATCTCAAACAAGTCATTATCATTCAATCATGTTGCATTATAGCACATAGAAGCATTCAAGCTATCATCAATCATGCTTAGCAATTCGAAATAGACATTTACATAAGACTAAAATCATGTTTCATGTGTTTCTTTAATCATCCTTCCCTTATTAAGTCAAGTTCATGCTTAGATTCATTATCATAGCAAGAATGTAACAAAATACATTGGTTAGGACCTAGTCCTAACCCTAGAGGTAACTACACTTACAATACAATCCAAGCAAGCTAGCAATTATCTTGTATGGCTATCCCCTTGTTCTTAGCCCTTGAATGATTTCCTTTTTCTTCCTCAATTTTCTACCCTTGGTCTAGCAAGCATAACACATACACATATCATCAAAACAAGCACAATATATCATACAATCATAGTAGCAATGTTATCACAATGTACATATCATTTAGCTTCTGTTTTTATACTTCCTTTTAAGCATTTCTTACCAATTTATCTCCACATTGTTATTACTTCATTTTAAAGCATAATTGGACAGACTACAATGTCCCAAAACTATTTTGGAAATAGTTTGCATTTAGGTGTAAAAGCAGTCCCAAACTGCCCAGGACACTGTTGCCTAACAGTTTGTACAGTGTCCCTTTAAATGACTATATCTTTTAATTCGTACGTCGGAATTTCGATTACTATACACCGTTGGAAATCTAACAAAATTTCCTATAAGTACATGTAAGACTTGCATTTTATTTCTTAGCCAATCAATATAGTTTATTGTTCAAAGACAGGGCATTTACACTGCCTGGACAGTTTGCACTGTCGAGTTTCCTATTTACAGTTTCCAGCATAGGACCCAGTTTTCATTTCTGTTTTCACCTAATGAAAATAGGCATTCTAAGTATCATGTCATTAAAATTTCAGCCCTGAATTCAATCTACACAATTTTTGGTGAATTTTCAAAGTGACTACCCAGAACAGAGCAATTCTGGGCAGATTGTACCTATTCACATTTTAATGCCTTTAATTCATTTTAACCAATGTATTGGCCCCTATAATTCATTTCATATGACATCCTAAACATGTTAAGTCAATGTTAGTTCATTATTCAAGGCTGCCAGAACAGGGATGATTGAGGTGTAACATGTTATGCCTATTGTTAATTGAATTGGATGATTGAGCATGTCTAAATTTCAAGCCTTGTATTGATATTGGATTGAAAATTAAGCAAATGCTACTAGTATTATTTACATAGTTATTCGAATGGTTCCTTATTGATGGGGGAACCATACCATTTATTAGATGGTTCGTAGTTGAAACTTATTGTATTGATTGCCTTGTAACTTGAATTCACTCACTAAGCTTTGCTTAATCAAGTCTCTTTACTACGATTTAGGTTGATATTGGATCCTATCCCGAAGTCTAGGCTCGTACAAGTCACATTTTGCTTGAAAAAGTATGTTTCCATCTTGTTATAGTTCTCCTAGGATGGTGGCACCAAGGCATGTATATTCATGATCACTTAGTAATGGTTTGTATAAATTAACTTCATTTATGATCTATAAAGAGTACTGTATTTAAATATGGGTATGTATACACTTATTTGAGCTTGAATGCTTGTTAGCCTAATGTTAGATTTCCATGGTTGGGTTATGCATGTAATTGTTCGAATAGACCTGTTGAAGTTGACTAGCTAACAAGTAAATGTAGTAACCTACATGTTTAAACATGAACCACTTTGGTCACTTATTGTCCTAGTCGAATGATGTACATAACATTGACGAAGTCGCCATGCTGTAGCGACTAAAAAAATCCAAAATATCTCATTTTTTCTTGAAAATTTGATATTTGGGGGATTTTCTTTAAAAATTCATATTTTTAGAATAAAAAATGGAGTCGCCATCGGTCACTTGGGTTAGGTAGACCAGACACCAAAAAATAAATCAAAGATTCTTTGTGTTTTGAGTTCGAGAGTAGATTACGTGTGGGGAAGGTTTCACACCCCAACCACACCCAAGCATGGTGCCAAATTAATTACTATTTTATTATTATCAAATTTTACGAGTTAAACTGACATTTAAATTAAAATTTAGTTATACATGTGAGTAAATTTTAAGGGTCTCGATATTCGATAATAATCAAAAAATCACCACCAATACGCCTAGTACTAGCCAAGTTTACTCTTGAGTAAAAAAGCACCACATTAATAATTTATATCCCGACATGCAATATAATAATGACATGTCAAATTTACGAATAAGCATGGAAATTTAAATGCATGACCAAATAACGAAAATACTAACATAAGTAAAGGTAACATGAATAAAATAAAATAAATAAAGAACCACCACACATATATATAATATAGGATATAATAATACACATATATATGTATAAACAGTAGTATTTAAAAGCATACATATCTATTTTTTTAAAAAAAACATACATATAACATATATTTTTGACATAAATACATATCACATATATAAGTATATAAAAAAACGGTATGTACACAGAATTATATATATATATATATATATATATACATACATGTATATATAATATAGTAATATCATAAGCTATGATATGTATATATAGGAACCCTATAATACTAAAAAATATATAATAAGACCATAATAATATAAAATAAGTATAAACTATAATATTAATAGTTGATAAATAATAACCACAAATATTAAGATAATGTACATATATTTATAGTACCAACAATGATTATAAAAATAATAACACAAACTAATAAACAAAATATAGGCTTAAGAGACCAACAAAATAATCCAGCATCATCATTTAAAAGGGTCCAAAAATCACAATAAAAGTAAGAGTGTACCCAAAAGTTTAAGATTTGCACTTTAACCAAAAGCAATCAGTTGGGCTAGCCCGTATCATTTTCTCCTATGCTGGGCCGCACGAGCCGGGTCAGATCCGAGTAGAAGGACCCATTCGGGTCAGCTACAAGGGTAAGGAGTTCACTTTTTTTTCATTCATTCTTCTTTCTCAACTAAACCCCATTTTCCTCTCAAACATAACCCTAACCACCGGTGTCTCACAATGTCGCCGTCGTTGTTGCTCCGGTGAGCTTCTCTGGTCGCCGTTACCACCAAAACATAGCCCTCATCCTCCTCTCCTTTTCTATCAGATCAGAATATTCAAAAATGGTCCCAATCGTTACAAAACCACCTTGGATCTATTGAGTTTCTTCACCGTCTATCAGAGGATGTAGCCGTTGGATCGTCGCGGCGCTAAGGTATGTTGTTCTCGCTACCGCAAGCTACACATCCACCGTTGGGATTGCCGAGTGACTGCTCTGACCACCGGGAATCTTCAAGGCCGATGGTAAATAACCAACATCCTTCCCTTTTCTCTTTTTCTGTTTTTGATTTCTCAATTTCCCTTACTCTTGTTGCTGGGATATTGAAAAATTGATTTTGGTTCAGGGAAGCTTAAGGTGGTGAAGGCGATTGTTTTGGTTGATACTGGGAAAAGTGGGCGGCCGATAGTGTTGGCAGTGGACAACTTGAGTGATGACTCGAATGGTGATGGTAGATTGGGTTTTAAAGATGATGAAGGGAGATGGGGTTGCTTTCCGAGTTCCATGGTGGGGAAAGTTGTTTTTAATTAAAAAAAAAAAAACATAAAGTTAAAAGTAGCCCTTTGATTTTTTGGTTATTTTAACCCATATTTTTTGGTCTAGACAACCTCCCATCGTTTTAGTTTTGTACAATTTTCATCCTGGTTGGATGGAAACATCAGTCAACAGACGTTGATCGTCTATGGCTAATGTGGAATGCAGACATGGCCTATGGAGATAATGTGACACAGTCATGTGTCGTGTGACGTGACATCGATACCACAAGAAAAATATAATAATTTTTTTAAAATTATTTTGCAAAAATTACAGCCACTAAGAAGATGACACATGGCATCTTCCCAATGGCTTGATTTTGGGCATATGAAAATAATATTATTGAGCGGTCTTGAACTCAGGGCGTAAGGAATACAGGGCGCTCCCTAAACTATCAAGCCAAAACCTTCATTTGGTATATGTCTTTGCAGATAATTTACATAGTTTGTTTTGAGAATTATTTATTATTAATTAATTAAAAGAAATAAAAGATAAAACACATGGTAAAAACAAGGGTAACCCATTCTATCCCAAAACACAAACATCCAAAGTCGACAAAATCTCAAACCCAAAATATTCCTAAATCAATAAATCTGTAAATCTCTTCTTAAAATTGAATCAACAGGAAATAATAGCATTTGAATCCGAAAAAGATATTCTTATCTTTTTTCTACGAAGAAGCCTCTTGAATTGTTTAGCAAAATCTGTTCATATCGCAAGAAACTAGTTGATCGAAGGTAAATGTTGTTTGCACAAGTTTAGGTTCGTCGGTTAGTTTTTTGGAAAGGTTTGGGTTCGCCAGTCAGTTTAGAGTCTTGTTAATAGTGTTTTATGTAGAAATTGCACAAAAAATATTTTAAAATAATTAGGGTTTTTTATTTTGAAATCATTTTTTTAGAAGATTAGTAAGTAACGGTTTGTCTAGTGTACTTCTTGGATTTTTTACCCTTCTATTATATTTTTTATAATTTTCACCTCTTATTTTGTGACTGCACGAATAGAATCTGTTGAAAAGGGTGGTTTGAGTGTACTTTGTTAGTTAGTTTGTGGCTTTTTTATTAATGGTAGTGGTCACTCTATAATTTTTAATTGCAGTGGCCTCTTTACATTGATTTTCATGTTTGAATTCTTGTCCTTTTTACAACACTGGTTTTTTTTAACTTTAGCTCCATTTTTTTAGTGCGAGTGGTCCTTCCATTATGTTTTAATTTGATTTTTATTTTGTTTAACTACGGATGAGTGGGGGCAAGGAATATTGAATGCATTTACATGTTGGTGGAAAATTTGTAAGGGACCCATATGTGAGGTATGTGGCTGGAACATTGATTAGTGCCAAAGAGGGTTCAGACACCATATCATATTGGGAAGTACGTAAAAAAATCAAGATCATTTGCATTTTAATAGCATCAAAATCATTTACTTTCATGAAACCATGTGGTGGTCGTTTACAAGATAATTTGAGAGTACTGTGGGATGATACTAGTACTATTGCCATGTTAAATTATTGGGAAAATTTTGGGTTTATAGATATTTATGTAGAGCATAAAATAGACACTCCTATATTTAATGAAGAAATTTTACTACTAACTAATGGTCCCACTGATGGTGTAGATGAGGGTTTTGATGAGGGTGTTATAGGGGTTGGGGGTTCCAATGAGGATGTCGGTGTGGGAGTTGAGGGTGCCACTGATGGTGCTTGTGAAGGTGCTGCTGTGGGTGCCAAAGATGCCATTGCTTCTGTTTTTGAAAGTGCTATTGTGGGGGTTGAGGGTGTCACCGAGGGTGCTGTTGTGGGTGCCATTGATGGTGATGGAGAAAATGAGAATGAAAGTGGGGGTGAAAGTGTAGATGAGGGTGAGGATGGAGAAGATGTTTACCTAATTAAGGTTATATATTTATCTGATGGTAAAGGTGATGATGAACTGCAATATGTCAGGGAGAAGTTCAGAGAGTCCAAAAATAAAGGTGGGCCAAAGATAAAAAAACATGTGGTTTGTGAACATGAAAATAGAAATAAAGCTGAAAGTGACAATGACAGTTTCAGGGAAGAAAATGAAGCTGAAATGCATAGAGAGGCAGATGATGAAGAATCAGATGCTAGAGTTAAAATTCAAACAAATGAAAATAATAGTAATTATTATGACAACGATGACAATGGAACTTGTTTTGGTTCGGATGAGGAAGAGGAAGAAGAAGCTTTGAGGAGAAGGAGAAAATTTTCTACATATAACCCAAATTTAGAGAGCCCTCAATTTTGTTTGGGGATATTGTTTACAAATGGAAAACAGTTCAAGGGTGCCGCCTATAAATACTCAAGATGCAACATGAGGGAGCTGAAAATTTTGAAGAATGGAACTAAGAAGATTAGTATGAAATGTATAGCTTCTACAAAGTGTCCATGGAGAATCTACGTGAGTACAAATATTAAGATAAGGTGCATCCAGGTGAAGACATTCATCGATGAACACAACTGTCATGCGAGTTTTAAAAACAAGATGGTTACTAGGAAAGTCATTGCTGAACATTTTGAAGACACCATTAGAGACCACCCAAAAATGTAAATCAAAGAAATTCAAAGAAGGGTACAATCTGAGATATATGCCAATGTTCCCACGACAAGATGTTAAAGGGCAAAGAATTTGGTCTCCTTGAGGTTGGCTGAGAGTTCGAAGGAAGAATTCACTTTGTTGTGGGACTATACTAACGAGTTAAAGGGCAAAGAATCCATGAAGTACTATAAAGATGGAAGTAAATAAGGTGTCAGATATTTGTCTACCTCATTTCAAGAGATTTTGTCTTTTTTGATGTACTTAAGAGAGGTTGGAAGGAAGGGTGCAAACCAATAATAGGGTTAGATGCATGCTTCCTTAAGGGCCCATTTAAAAGTGTACTTTTGGCAGCAGTTGGAAGATATGGCAGTGATCAAATGTACCTTATTGTATGGGCTATTGCTGAGGGTGAGAGCACTGATTCATGGAGTTGGTTTCTAAGTCTTGTTTCAACAGACTTTGGAATGGAAGATGGTTTTGATTACACAGTCATATGTGACCAACAGAAGGTACCACTGTGATTTTCTTACTATTTTTATTCAAATGCATAAACTATTTCTAAAGTATAAACTATTTTACATGTTAATTGTTGTACTTGTTAATTGTTCTTAATTGGTTAATTGTTTAAGACCTTGTTAATTGTTCAAATGCATAAATTGTTCTTAATTGGTTAATTGTTGTAAAGTGAAACTGTAAATGGTTGAATGGTTTTGGCTAATTGTTGTTAATTGTTACTTGTTACAGTAAAAATGAAACTGTAAATGGTTAATGAAATTGTAAACTATGAATGGTTAATGAAACTGTAAATTGTAAACTGTTAATGAAACTGTAATCTGTAAACTATAAATTGTAAATAAAACTGTTTCACTGTTAATTTGTTAAACTGCAAAGTGACTTTTCATATTTTTAACAAGGTCTTAAAGCTGATGTCAATGATCTCTCACCCCAAGTGGAATACAGGAATTGGGCAAGACATGTGTATGCCAATTGGTTTGGCAGTAAGAGGGAAAAAAACACTTCAATTTCGCTTTTGGCAAATTGTTAAGTCTACAACTGAGAGGGAATGGGAAGAGAACAAAAAAGCACTTTTAAAGCTTGATGAAAAAATGGCTGTTGAGTTATTTGGCAAAAAAAAAGAAAATATGGACCAAAGCTTTACAAAGGTTGTTTGCTACATTAGATATTATGGACAACAATTTGTGTGAGGCTTTCAATTCTAGTATTGTTGACGCAAGATACAAGAGTATCATTACAATGCTAAAGGAAATTAAAGTGAAAATCATGACAAGAATAGTGGAGAAGAGACAATTTCTAAGTACATGGAAATACAACTATGGACCACTAATGAAGAGAAAATTTGATGTCATTAAGAATGACAACATTGCATGGAGACTGGTCTGGAATGGAGAAGGTGGATGTAAGGTTAAAAAAGGGAAAAACAGTTCGTTGTGAAACTGAATGAAATAACTTGTACCTATAGAAGGTGGCAATTGTGTGGAATTCCATACCCACATGCTTGCTGTGAAATATGGCATACTAGTAGGGACCCATATGACTTTTTGCATTTATGTTATCATAAGGACACATACATCAAAGCATACTCATGTGCTTTGCAACCTATCAATGGTTCCCATGATTAGAAGAAGTTAGGATTGGTGTCTGTTCTTCCACCTATTGAAAAAGAAATGCATGGAAGGCCAAAAAGTAATAGAAGAAAGGCAAAAGATGAACCATAAAAATCGAAGCTTAGGCATATTAGTAGGACTAATCTAATTATGACTTGTAGAAACTGTGGTGGAGAAGGTCATAATAAAATATCTTGTACTCATCCTAAAAGAGCTACAGAGCAGGTATAATATATTTTGCACAGAATTAGTTCACATCATATTCCTTAATTATAATATGTACACTGACTAGTATTTAATTTTACTATGGAGAACCAATAATCAAGGTAATTTTTGGACTACATCATTTGGAAGTATTCTAAATCCTTCACATGTTTCACAAAAAGGAAAAAAGAAGGTCAACAGTGTTGTTCAAAGAACAATAAGGAAAGAAATTCAAGGATGGGCCTTTACAATAATTTGAAGATAGGGGAGCGGACTTTCTATGTAAGTTAATTATAATTGTGAATTCATTGAGAAATATTAGAATTTTTGCTTAAATTTGTCATCATTTTTACGGTCTGGTATAAGTACAAGGAATACTGTAAGAGTAAATTCTGGAGTTAAAAAAAATGTGGAGTGTTCATCTTCTTCAATGGCTCTAAACTAGAAGAAAAAAACAGTTTCAGAATCTATAGGAGAACTTGTGGGCACCTATTGAAAAAGAAATGCATGGAAGGCCAAAAAGGAATAGAAGAAAAGCAAAAGATGAACTATAAAAATCGAAGCTTAGGCATATTAGTAGGACTGATCTAATTATGACTTGTAGAAACTGTGGTGGAGAAGGTCATAATAAAATATCTTGTACTCATCCTAAAAGAGCTACAGAGCAGGTATAATATACTTTGCACAGAATTAGTTCACATCATCTTCCTTAATTATAATATGTACACTGACTAGTATTTAATTTTACTACGGAGAACCAATAATCAAGGTAATTCTTGGACTACATCATTTGGAAGTATTCTAAATCCTTCACATGTTTCACGAAAAGGAAAAGAGAAGGTCAACGGTGTTGTTCAAAGAACAACAAGGAAAGAAATTCAAGGATGGGCCTTCACACTAATTTGAAGATGGGGGAGCGAACTTTCTATGTAAGTTAATTATAATTGTGAATTCATTGAGAAATATTAGAATTTTTGCTTAAATTTGTCATCATTATTACAGTCTGGTATAAGTACAAGGAATACTGTAAGAGTAAATTCTGGAGTTAAAAGAAATGCGGAGTCTTCATCTTCTTCAATGGCTCTAAACAAGAAGAAAAAAACAGTTTCAGAATCTATAGGAGAACTTGTGGGCACTCAAGAATCTGTAGCACCAAAGAAATGGTTTATCTGGAGATAAAGAATTCTGATCTTTTTTGTGCATGGAAATTATTTTGGGAAACCTTTTTAGGATGATGTTTCTAGTGTTGCCTAACCTTTTTTGTGGTTATCTTAGTAGATTAAGGATAAACCTCGTACTTGTTAAGGTTATTTTGTACATGACAACTATTTTCATTTATTTGGAGATACGCAACTAATATTATCTTATTTTGTACATGACATTGTCATTTTATTATCAAAGGTCTATTTTTCATGCAATTGATATAATTTCATTTTTCATGCAACTGAATTCAAAGACTTATTTTGCACTTGAAAGATATTATCTTGAAAATTATTAGACATTAACAATTCAACCAAACTTCAAACCCTTAACACTTAGGAAATACATAAATAGTTGAACAAAGAGTTTTCAACACATTTCTCTCAATATTATTGAACCCTAAATTACTAATACAGTCACTATTCCCACAAGAATACATATGACACAGAACACATAGAAAATGAATAATGTCTTATATGGTTATTTTCTTATTTAAAACCTTATAGTTCTCTTTCAAGCACCTAATATTGCTCATTCATCTTCTTTTCGAAAATCTTCTAAATATCCATTCCCTTTCAGTTCACTTTGCACATTGTCATTATCATCCAACAAAGCATTGTTGCTTCCACTCACAGAAGTAGTCCGACAATTTTGAAGCTATCTTCTAAGTCTCGCATTCTCATTGGCTAGAATCCGTTCACTATCATGTAATTGTAGTAGTAAGTACTCTGCTCTTTCTGGAATGCTTCCATCATACCATTCAAAAAATCGACATCCACTCTACAATAAATCAAAAACAAAATAACAACTTCCATTAGAACTCTAATTATTAGAATCCTAATTAGAACTTCAAATAACCAAAAATTTTCAATTCCCATTATCTATAGAACCATGAAATAACTACTAGAACCTTAATGATTAGAATCCTCATCTGAACTCTAGATAACAAATAATTTCATAATTCTAAATAACGAATTTTTTTTTTAAAATAACCTAAAATTTTAACTGTGCATTATCTTTACAACCATTAAATAACTAATACTACCGTAATTACTGAAAACCTAATTAGAACTCTAACAAACAAAAAAATTAGAATCCTTATCGAAAAATTTGGACAACCATAATACCTTCTCCCCAGATTTAAGTCGCTCCATGCAGTTTCTCTAGAAGCCAGTTTTTTGCTATAACACCTTATTTCTTCTCCATCATACATGAAATCTCGTTGAGATTTAGTGAAAATATTTTGAGAACCCAGCATTTCCATTGATATATAAGACCTAAAGAGTTTCCTCACCTTCGATCGACCTAGAGTACTTGGGGAAAGAAAACTTTGGCTTTTAGAGAGAATATGTTTGCTTACAGAGGGAAAGAAATTTTTAGGGTAAGTAAAATTTGGGAGAAAATGGGGATGTTGTTCTTTTGTAGCTCGTGTACCGTGTTCTTTTAATTAATTAATAATTCTCAAAATAGACTAAGTAAATTATTTGCGAAGACATATACCAAATGAAGGCATTGGCCTAATAGTTTGGGGAGCGCCCTGCATTCTTACGCCCTGAGTTCAAGCCCCCTCAGTAACATTATTTTTATTTGCCTAAACTCAAGCCATTGGGAAGATGCCACGCGTCATCTTCTTAGTGGCTGTAATTTCTAAAAAATAATTTTAAAAAAAGTTATTATTTTTTCTTATGTGGCATTGATGCCACGTCATCTCCGCAGGCCATGTCTACAACCCACGTCAACCACAGATGGTCAACGTCTGTTTACTGACGGTTTCCGTCCAACCAGGGTAGAAATTGCAGAAAACTAAAACGTTGGGAAGTTGTCTAGACCAAAAAAAAAGGAATAGGGGTTAAAGTGACAAAAAATTTAAACGTTGGGGGCTACTTTTGACTTTATGCCATTAAAAAATGGTGAATGTCTATAAAATGTGATTGGTGGGAATAGTGGCATGCGGTGAGCAGGAGTTGTTGGTGTAGGGCATGGGCAATGGATAGGGCTATGGGTGGATGCGTGCAAATCCATACCAAATCAATGCAATGGTGATTTCTTTTTGTTTTTTTATTTATGCTATAATAATAATAATAATAATAATAATAATAATAATAATAATAATAATAATAATAATAATAGTATTAATCATTAATAATAACAATCATTAAGCCTTAATAATAATAATTTTTTGAATAATAATAATAATAATAATTAAAATAACATTAAACTACTATCTTTATATACATATATAAAGCCGAATAAAAAATAGTCATTACAGATATATCTCAAATAATGCATGAAAATGTTATGCTTCTAAGCCCATATTTTGCCTAAATATTATAGATCCTTTGCTATGTGGGCTTGTTCTTTGTTAGTAGCTTGATTGGAGTATGTCAACTCAAACTAGAAGCAAATTCTAAAAGCTTATCGGATGTCATTGAATGAGTCGTGGGCACAATGCAGTCAAAGGTAGTTTCAACAAATTTCGGGATAAGGATCAACATTATTTGAAGGATAAGGCGAAATTCAAATCTGACCATTAGTTTAAACGTGATTACTTATCTTGAATATTTTTAATTTTAAATTCATGATTTATGATTATTTTAAACACCTAGAATCCTTGTGTATAAATACCCCTTTAGGTTAGTTTATTCAACATATTAGATTTGAGAATTCTTTTGTTTATATTTCACCATTAATATAATTTCTTATTGTTATTTATTCTTTTTCTATTTCCCATTTCGGTTTCTGTCACTTATTATGTTAAGCATGTTTCAATCCATGTTTAGCTATACTAAAAATAAGCCTAAGGCTTAATACTCAATTAATGATTGCAAAAATTGAGTAAAGTACTATTTACCTTCAAGAAAGTATTCCTTGTTTCTTCAGATTATTGGCGTGGAAATCAGTCATTCCTTTAAAAGTTAAGTGGTCTTCAACCCAAAAAGAGCTTGTCGGCTTGAAGGTCACTTTAGCTTATAGTTGGGAAGTCGGATCGGTTGGTCGTAATTCACATTCCTACGAACAAAATTGATGACGATCCGTTAATTGGAAATTGAGTTTGAACAAATACTCGTTGCTGAGACATTGTTAACTCAAGTTTTGTTTTCCTATATCTCAAGGTCGTCATTATACCACGACAAGAATCAAACATCCAGGTTGGTTCGAAGTCGGTTAACATAGGAGGAGTTAGCTGCAAGAGTTGGTTCATATAGTCTGTATCCAGCTTATTATCAAAAAGAGAATCAACACACGATGACCGCTCATAATTGAGGAAATAAAGAGGTTAGCGCGAAGACTACGAAGAGAAACTATTCAACGTGGTAAATGATACCAATCCGACTTTGAAGAAAGGAATCTAGACACCAAAGATATATTTTCATTTGAAGATAAAAAGAAAGACATGGCTGAAAAAAGCTATTCGACAACTTGTTATGGCATCTGACGAGCAACAACCTTTATGCATAACGTTTCAAACTGGGGAAAACCATTTGAGCTTAAATCGAGAGTGGTCCATCTTTTGCCTACCTTCCATGGTTTGCAAAATAAAATTCCACACAATCATTTTAAAGAGTTTCATATGGTTTGCCTAAGTATGAAATCCCAAGGAATTTCTGAAGATCAAATTAAACTTTGTGCATTCCCTTTTTTAGCTAATTCTTCTGGAGAATGACTATTTTAATTACCGGCTGGTATGGTGGATACATGGGCTGACATGGTGTGTTTATTTGTTGTCAAGTTCTTCCCTGTGTCTAGAGCATCTGAACTAAGGAGCAACATTGTCGGCATTCAGAAAAAGGAGAATGAATCATTGTACGATTATTGAGAGAGCTACAAAATGTTATGCGCGAGCTGTGCGCAACATGGTTTGAAGGAACAAACTCTCTTGCAGTACTTTTATGAAGGGCTTCTTCCAATGCGGATGAAAATGGTCGCTGCGGCAAGCAGATGAGTGCTAGCCAACATGACTCCTCGAAGGGCTAAAGAGTTGATTTCAATGATGGCCGTAAACTCCCAATAGTTACGACCAATTAAACCCACAAGATGGGTACACGAGATAAGTACTCCTCCCTAGGAAGCTGAAATTGACAAACTTACTGATTTATTTCAAAATTTGCTTGCAGGAAAAACATGTATGGCTTGCCTATGTAGAATTTGCACTATGCCCGACCACTCTACTAATTCATGCCCGATGTTACAAGAAGATGCTTGGGCACATGTAGATCTGATTAACAATTTTCTAGGCCCTCCCCAAAGGCGATATGACCCTAACTCAAATATTTATAATGTAGGTTGGAGAGACCATCCAAACCTAAGTTATGGGTCGAATACTCGATTCAATCAGTCATATCCACCAAGGCCGCCCGTACAACAACCATATCAACCCTAAAAATCATCTCTGAAAGCCATAGTAGAAAGGTTGGTTGTTAACACAAAAAGTTTCCAACTAAAGAATGAGATTCATTTACAAGAAATCAACAACCAGGTGAGAAAACTTGCAGTAGCTATGAGTTGTTTGGAGTCCCAAGGGAAACTTCCATCTCAAACAGAACCAAATCTGTGTCAGAATGCAAGTGCAATAACCTTAAGAAATAAAACTTTTGTTGAACCCAAGACCGAAAAGAGCCACAACTCCGATCGCATCGTGTAGAGAGATAAACTAGAGCCTTCAACAAAGCCGACAGTACCATCACTATACACAGTGTTGCCTCCATTCTTAGGAAGGCTCATGAAACACAAGAAGGAGAATGAGGAAAATGAGATCTTAGAAACCTTTCGCATGGTTGAGATCAATATACCGTTGCTAGACGCGATAAAACAAGTCCCAAGCTATAAATTTTTTTGAAAGATTTGTGCACGAACAAGAAGAAACTTATCGGGAATGAACAAGTAAACTTAGATAAGAATGTTTCAGCAATTCTTCAAAGAAAAATACCACGAAAATATAAGGATCAAGCCATGTTTGTCATTTTACGTAAAATAGGTAATGTAGGCATTAAAAAAGCTATGTGTGATCTTGGTGCATCGATAAATATTATGCCTATGTTTTTTTTTTATAAATTACTAATCGTTGGTCCTTCGAAAGAAACATATGTTGTCATTTAGTTAGCCAACAGATCAGTCATGTATCTAGAAGGAGTCTTGGAGGATGTTCTCGTCAAGGTAAATGAGTTAATTTTTCCAATGGATCTCTACCTGATTGACATGGAGAACGATTGCTCAAATAATTCCTCTGGTATCCAGCTTGGAAGACCATTTTTGAGCACTGCACAAAACGAAATATATGTGCGAAGTGGGATGCTCACCATGGAATTTGATGGGAAAGTAGCAGAATTTGATGTTTACAAAGCTATGAAGCATCCTAATTCTATGTCTAACGTTAGCAATGTTTATAGAAAAAAACCTTGTAATACTCCAAAGTATGAAATAGAAATATAATGTGACTTAATTAGATTAGAATGAATCTATAATTAAGATCCATGGATTATTGAAGGGAATATTTCGGTGAAATTAAGGAATTAGGTGCCCAAAATTAAAGGGGCCGAATTTTATAGTTATTTAAATATGTGGTTTGCATGGTAAATTGATATAAAGTTAAGGACATTACACATGTCTCTTTTTCCCCACACTCGGTCTTTAGCTAAGGAGTGTCATCTCATTCATCGAGCTTAGCCGAAACCATATTGAAAGAGAGAAAAGAGTGAGAAAGCTAAGGAGAATTGGGAAATTTGGCTTTGGTGGGGAGAATTATTAGACTTGCACTCTAATTTATATCTTAAGGAAGGTAAATCTTCTCCCTATCTGCATTGCATGATAGATTGATGGTTGTAATTAGAGAATTGTTGTTTGAATTGTTTGAATGATTGTGTAAAATCATGTTGAGAACCGAAAGATATGTTAATATTTTGAGTTAAGAGCAACAAGGTATATAGTCTATGAATCCATGGGTTTCTTGAGTTGTTTGAATCATTCTGTTGAATTTCAAAATGATAAAATGTCTCTCTTCATGTTTAGATTTGGTACTAACTTGAGATTAGCTTAGATTCAATTGTCTTGTGACCCAATCAAAGTAATAGATAGAATGGATAAATTGGATGCTTAATTAGGAGAAATTGTGAAGTTATAAATGTTAGTCAAATTGAGCAGTTTCGATTAGAACAAAATTCAGTTAATAGTTTCGGTTTGGGACAGAATGTAATTTCAAAACAGGGTTCAACTCATGATGTGGGGATTATTTTAGCTATGCTTAATTTGAAAGGAAAGATGTGTATATCGATTGGTGCTAAAACTGTCTTGATTTCATATATGCTAAATTGGAGCTGTTATATGTGTAATAAGATGGTTCTGTTATAATAAACATTGCCGAAATGAATGTGTAGCTAATGTCAATAAAATTATGTTGTTTTGTTAGAAATAAATGTTGTTTGGGACTGTTGTAGTCCAATGAATTTAATTGATTGGAAACTGCCCTGTTTTGATTTAAATAACTGTGTGTTAGATTGAATAATGTATAGGGGTACAAAAGTTGATTGCCATTGAAGTTAATTAGTACAATGTTGCATAAGGTGTTGCCTTGAAAGTTCACATTGATTTATGTATAAGATTATTTGAAACTATCGAATGGGATTAAGTGATTAAAGGCTAAGAAATTCAATGTGAAATATGAATTTGAATGATTGTTCAATGTGTCTAATAGAATGTATATGTTGTGATATCTTAGACCGGGAAGAGACTGAAGATAAAAGAACTAACGTTGATCAACAAGCTGATAGACTTAAAGGAGTTGTGATCCGGGATTGTTAGTAGCTCGGAAATAACTTGTGAGTGCAGTTTATAGAATCGGATAGGTGTTTCATCCATTCCGAGCTTTGTTTGGATTGTTATACTTAATATTGTTTATGGTTTGTTGCATGAATGAGTATGCCTAAGCTAGCATGGAAGCAAGGTAAGTATTTTCTTTGGAAATACTTGAATGAATAGTTTGCTTGAAAAGCATGTTTGATATTGTTTGTTACCTTGATTTTAAACCTGGATAGAATATGTGTTGGTGCAAAGTAACAATGCTAAGTAAGAACTAGAATTGATATTTGAAATGAAAAATTAACATATAGGGTGCGAATTAGAGCACTACCAAAAGTTTATACAATTGGTATAATCTATAGAAGGCTGATATTGTTAGAAATCACTTGTAAATTGGCAATTGAACTATTGATCATTGAATTAGATTTCAATTACTGACATCAAACATTGAAGCATTGAATAATGAGTAATGAACATTGTCATTGATCCATTGATATTGAAAATTGTTATTGGACCCCTAATAAAAGGGATATTGGCACAAAATGTGCATATTGAATCGATTTATGCTTAATGATTGATAAAAGTGATAATTATTGAAGCCTTGGTCTCGAGTCAGTCATAGATATAGTTGGCATGCCATAGAGTCCATAGAGCTCAGTGTCGGGGTGGAATACGGTCCGGGACAGTGGTCCCTAATTGACGACAGTAGGAGGGAAGTTGTGTATGGTTATTTGGCGACGGTATGAGGGATTGACCGGTACTTCTAGTACCATATTGTTTATTGGAGACAGTTTGGTTGGGGACTCGAGTATCTAGGCTGAGAAATCTATTCTCAAGGCTGAAACAAAAACTCAATTTAAAAGATTTGCTCTATAATGAAATGAAATCAATTGAAATGTTAATGTATTGTTTCACATTGGGGTTTCGGAAATCGAGTAGCTTTATTGTTTTTAACAGTTATGAATAAAAGTAGAACTTAACTAGTATTCAAAATACTTGATTAATATCTTAGCTACCTGAACTGTATGTGATAATCATGGTTAAATGAATTCTATTGATATAATGATGCTATTGGATTTTATTGAAATGATTAATATGAGTACTTTGGTTTGGTGTGAAACTATGATTATTATTTAAGAATGTAGTAGTGAAAGACTTCAAGTTATGTTTAATATCTTTATTGTACTATAAACTCATTCACTAAGCTATTGCTTATCTTAGTTCTTTCACTACATTTCAGGTAAATCTTTTGGATATTGATAGAGCTAGGAGCTTGATCAAGTCACCTTTTTGCTTATAAGAGTATGTAGTTAATTTTGTTTAAAGGACTCATAGGATGGTGGCACTAATGTATATATTTATGATGTGGTTGTTTTGGTTTGTAAAGTATATAAATTTCTAAGGCATGTAAAACTTAACTAATAGACTTATGGTGGCTTATGGTTGTGGTGATTGCATGACTTTCTCTAGATTAATGTTTGGAATTCATGGTTTGTGCATGACCTTGCTGACATTGGATTGATAGATTACATGAGAGTAAGAGCATAGTTAGGTTATAATTGGAGTAGTTAAATAGTAATGTTTTAAGTTGAGGTGGTCTTAGTGAATTGATTGCTCGAATTGTTATTTAGAAGAATGGTTATTTGACATAGAAATCTTTGTATCAAATGATTAGATGGTTCGAACCAATGCTAAGCTCTTAAAGTTTAATTTTTCTTAAGTTAATGAATCTGTTTAAAAAGGGGGAATGATTTGTACATGGATGACTTGAATAGGGATGTTCGCACCTTCATTTAATTGTTTGTTGCAAATCTGAAGCATGAGTAGACCCTTATCAATGAAGTATATGGAAACAAACTGGATTGAATAGGCCATGTAGTAAATGAATTGTAGCCTTTTGATTTTGACTCTATGTACAATGTGCTATTCTTTTCCTTGAGGTGATTCAATGTATGCTTTGTTTGTTTAATCATCCAGACATAATTAATTCTATATTATCTTTAGTCTATTAAGATCGAAACTTGGAGGGTATCATGCTACTTGAATGTTTGCTTGACTTTTAAGAATGCCTTAGGTTTCAATCGAATGCTTGTTTCTCCTAGGCTAGTTTTAGGGTGTTACAAACCTTTTGTTGAAGAATATATTGAAGATATTTTTTTTCCAATGAATTACAACCTGTTTCGTCCAATAATTTGAATAATGAAATATTTGAGGCGATGAGGAAGTCATTTCTAACATGGACTCGTATCCACTTAGCATAAAGCTAAGTGAATATTTAAATTTGATTTCTTCCAAATCTGAACTTTTAACCTATATATTGCAGGTACCAAAATTAGAGCTAAAGCCATTGCCAGAACATTTGAAGTATGCATTTTTGGCCGAAGGCGATGCCTCACTAGTCATTATTTTGAACAAGCTCTCAAAGCAGGAGGAGGAGAATTTGGTGCAATTATTGAAAAATACAAAGAAGCAATAAAAATCACCGACATTAAAGGGTTTAACCCCTCGACTTGCATGACAATATCAAGACGGAAGAAAATGCCAAGCCTAGTAGAGAAAGCCAAAGGCACCTCAATCCTCCCATAATTGAATTTCATACATCATTATAGGAAATTGATAAAACATAGCAATCAAGTCGTCGAGCTAACAACATTAAACAAAAGCACTATAATGGGAGGCAACCCATTTTCACTTTCCCTTTTATTTGATTTTTATTTTTTATTTTCTTTTTATTATTTCTTTTTTTAGTATTTAATTATTTTTAATTTCCTGATTATAGTTACAAGGATTCTACATTTTTTCTTCTTGCCTCGACTCCATAGAAGCAAACGTTGAGCAAATTCTCTCCCTCTTACGGCAAAACAATCAGCGATACACTCAAATTGGTGTTGAATTTTTTAGATTGCTTAAATAGAGTTTGGTTGTGTTGCTAACCACATTTATTGTTTCTATAAGGTTTGCTACTCCTCTAGTAGAGCGTATTATGAGTGGCAACTTGGTAAATGTCACCAGATTGGAGGCTAGGGCGAGCTGCTTGAGTTGTCATCTCATTTCCAGTATAAAAATCTAAGTGATGAGTCGTAAGCTATGAAAAGAAAAAAGAAAAAAAAAAGAAAAAAAGAGAACACTCCGCCAATCAAGTTACCATGTGTGGGAATTAAATTTCGATTGATGATGTGTCGGGTTGAGTAACCAGGATAAGGTACTTGGATGTCATCTTAGTTCGCGTAAAAAGGTTTGATAATGTCTCAGTTCAAAAGGAAAATATCAACAAAAAAATTAGCTAGTTGTTTGATGTTCCATAGATTTAATAGCCTTTGTCGATTTATTTTATTTCTTATTATTTGTTTATATTATCTAACTCTTTCGATTCTATCATGACTTTGGGATTGAGGCGAAGATTTCTTGTTAGTTGTGAATGTTTGACGGGAATGAAAACTGAGATATGCTTGGGGACAAGAATTGAATAAGTGAGAGGAAATTTGATATATGTGAAATAGTGCATGAAAATGTTATGTTTCTAAGCCCATATTTTTGCCTAAATACTACTAATCCATTGCTTTTGGGGCTTATTTTCGTTAGGATATTGGTTGGAGTATGTCAACTCAAAACTCACAACTAGAAGCAGATTTTAGAAGCTTACCAGATGTCATGACAGGACTTGTAGGCACGACTCAGGGCTCGATGCAGTCAAAAGCAATTTCACAAATTTTGGGATATGGATCATCATTAACTAGAGGATAAGATGGAAGTCAAATCTGGCAACTAGTTTAAACGTGATTACTTATCTTCAATATTTTGAATTTTAAATTCATGATTTATGGATATTTTAAACACCTAGAATCCTTGTGTATAAATACCCCCTTAGGTTAGTTTATTCAACAAATTGGATTTGATAATTCTTTTATTTATATTTTAGCCATTGATATCGTTTCTTAATTTCCTTTATTCTTTTTCTATTTTCTCCTTCAATTTAGGCCATTTATTATGTTAAGCATGTTCGAATTCATGTTTAGCTAAACTTTAAATTAGCCTAAGCCTTTGCAATACTCAATTAATGATCGCGGCAATTGAGTAAAGTTATATTTACCTTCAAGATAATATTCCTTGTTTCATCACATTATTGGAGTGGTAATCGACCATTCCTTCAAAATTTAAGTCGTCTTCAACCCAAAAATGACATGTTGGCTTGAAGGTTGCTTTGACTTACAGTTGGGAAGTCGGACCGGTTGGTCGTAATTTGCCTTCATACGAAAAAATTAACAACAATCCATCAATAGGAAACAAGAATGGGTTTGAACAAACACTCGTTGGTGAGACATTGTTAACTCGAGTTGGGCTCTTCTGGATCTCAAGGTTTTTGTTAGACAACGACAAGAATTGAACTTCTGGGTTGGTTCAGAGTCGCTTAACAAAAGAGGAGTTAGCTACAAGAGTTAGTTTCTGTAGACTGTAACCAGCTTATTATCAAGAGGAGTTAACTACTCGGTGATCAATCATAATTTGGGAAAACAAAGTTTAAGGCTACAAAATTCCATATTTAATTCCTCTCAATCTTTACTCGATTATTTTTCTTATTCATTGTTTAAGTATTTCAAATCTTTTTAAATCCCCCACTTTACCTTTTGCAATTACACAAGGAGATTAAAACAAGGAAATGACACTATTTAATTTCCTAAGTCACTGTGGATCGATCCTATTTCTCTTAAAAAAGTAAGAGTTAGCTAAAAGAGTTGGTTCCTATAGACTGTAACCAGCTTATTATCAATAAGGGAAAATCAACACTCGACGATCCATCATAATTGGGGAAAACAAAGTTTAAGGCTAAGATATTCCATATTTAATTCCTCTCGATTATTACTCAATTATTTTTCTTATTGTTCTTATTCATTGTTTAATTATTTTAAGTCCTTTTAAATCCCCCACTCTTTTGCAGTTACACAAAGATATTAAAACAAGGATGTGACATTGTTTAATTTCCTAAGTCCTTGTGGATCAATCCTATTTCTCTTAACAAATGAGGAGTTAGCTGCAAGAGTTGGTTCTTGTAGACTATAACCAGCTTAATATAATGGAGGGAAAATCAAAACTCAATGACCGATCATAATTAGGGAAAACAAAGGTTAAGGCTAAGTCTTGACATATTTGATTTTGATATAACTTACATGAAAATGTTTTTGGACTTAAACTAATTTGCAAAAATATTTCAAAGTGCATTAACTTGAAAAATATGTTTGAAAGGTTTTTAAAGCGTTTTTGACTCGAACAAATGCTTTCAAAACAGCCTAAGTGTCAAAAACAGTATGCCCGCACCAATACCCTTCCCTAGGTATAAATACTCAAAAAATCGTACTGGTACACCTTTTCTCAGTACCGATACGCCCTTTGTTTCAAAAAGAAAACAAAATTTCTATTAACTAAACATCATAATGATACGACCAAGCCGGTACCGATACTGAGTATCGCGTACCGATACGCCTTACATTAATTTCTTGTAACTGCTCTTTTTTATTAAGGTAGGTACCAATATTGAGACCTGTGTACCGATACAAAGATGCCCGAAAATGCATTTATTGTTGGAAATTAATTCCCCAATAACTCTAATCAAGCCCCAACGGCTAGTAACAGTCAAGAAATCCTTAGAGGGTTTAAAAGCAAGCTTCAAGCAGCCATGGAACAACAAGAAGCACATTGTCAACATTCATGTATAGTGAAATCAAGTTTTGTACTTAAATTGTTACTTTTCTTGTAAAAAAAAAAACACTAGTGAGCCCAATTGTTATATTTTCTCAAGTGTTTAGATTTTTGGGTGAGTGCTTAAGAGTGCTAACACATTGCCTTGTGAGGTTTTCATTTGTTTGCTCACTTGTATTTTCTCTTTGAGAGATATATATACAAGACTTTGTAGTATAAGTCTTGGGGTTTCTAAGGTTATATCCTTTAGCCTAAAAGGAAAGAAAAATTAGTGAATTTGTAGAAAGTCCTTAGTGGGGAAGCTAAGGTAGTGAAGGTAGACTTATTTGAGAAGTCAAACCACTATAAATCTTTTGTGCTCAATTTTTATTTTCTACTACTTCCACAATTATTCTTGCAAAGACAAATCATGCCCCTCCTAGCAATTTAGTTGATCATTTTGAGCCTAAAAATTGGTATTAGAGCTTTGTCTCTACATCAGATTAACATCCTAAAGTCAATCCTTGAACCGCTCAACCTTTCTACATCAACTGGAATTCATGGCTCAATCCATCACCAAGCATCCTTACTTTAATGGGAACAACTACTTCTATTGGAAGAATAGAATGATGTTATTCATTCAATCCAATGACTTTCGTGTTTGGGATATAGTTCTTGATGGCCCCTTCATCATAAAATAAACCAAGGTAGAATAGAATGCAGAAGACAAGAAGAAAATGGAGCTCAATGCAAAGGCCATGCACATTCTCTTATGTGCACTTGGTCTCGATGAATATGCAAAAGTTTCTTCTTGTGACAATACCAAACAAGTATGTGACAAGCTTGAAGTCACATATGAAGGAACCAGCGAGGTGAAGGAGTCCAAGATTGGATTTCTCAACCTCAATTATAAGAACTTCAAGATGGACCCATAATAAGACATCAAAGCTATGTTCGATCGGTTATCCGTTATAGTGAATGAGCTTCAAAGATTTAGAGAGATGATCCTAGAAGACAAGCTTGTGAGGAAGTTGATTTATTCACTTCTCAATGCATGGGATTCCAAGAAGACCACAATTATAGAAGCCAAGAATCTCAAAATGCTCAAGCTTGACGAGCTAAAGGATATTTGATAACCCATGAAATGATGATGTCCAAGGGGAAAAAGAAAGAATAAGAGAAAAATGAAGAGATGGATGTTGCTCTTAAATCCTCCACAAGCTGACAAGAAGATTCAAGTGGAGAGGAAGATGAAGAGATGGCCAAGCTCTTCAAGAAGCTCAAAAGATTCATGAAGTGCGAGAAAGAAGAATCTAGACATGAATCAAGAATGAAGAGAAAAGATCCCATTATATGTTTCGAATGAAAGAAGCCGTGACATGTCAATTACGATTGTCCAAAGATGAAGAAGAAGGGATCAAGCCATACGAAAATGGCATTTATGGCTACATGGAATGATGAAGAGGACTCCACTGATGATGAGGTTGCCAAACTTTGTCTCATGGTCATCGAAGAAGATTCAATGGTATCTTCTAATTCATCACCTTCACTTTCCTGTACATTTGATTAATTACAAGATGCTTACGATGATTTGGTGTTAGAGTTTGAAAACCATAATTTGAAAAACAAGAAAATGGTTTCAAAATTAAAAGTTCAAAATGATTTGATTTCTAAATCCAAAGATGAACTTGAAGCAAAGCTGAAAGATTTTAGAAAAAAAATTTATTTACAAGACTTGCTTCAAAAAGTTCATGAAGATCACCAAAAAGAATTGGATGATCTTAGAAAAGAAAAAATATTTGATTTACAAAAATTTTGAAAAGAAAAATGGAGATTGCTCCAAAACAAATTTTGTAAAATCATTTTTAATCAAAGACAATCTAGTTCCACTAGATTTTTTAAAGGAAAAATTATTAAGAATATTTGGGTCCCAAAAGGACTCATTTCTTCAAAGAAAAAAGAAGACATTGAAAAATGGATTTCGAAGGGAACTAAATTTTATGAGACTACTGCCAATAGATCCAAAGCAATTTGGATATAAAAACATTTGTGATTGTCTTTAGGTGTGCTTGAGCATTGATATGCAAAGTCGAATTTTGGAAGCTCTTGACACACAAGAAAGAAATACACTTGAAGAAGGAAAGGCTTAACATCCTACCTTGGTTCAAGTGGTAAATTTAATTTCATGCAATTGCTTGATCATGATTCCATCGTCTAAATTTTCATAATGATCTAAGATGATTGTGTGATTCTATGTGGTGCTTAATTGCAAAGAGTAACATGAGTCTCTAATTGCACGTGTTGCATGTTTTTGGCCTTATATGTATTTATCTCTACTTTTGGCCTTAAACTTGTAATGTTTGGTTGAATATTGGTGAAACCACGATTTCTATGCTTTAAATTTTTTGAGAAGCGTGTTGTTAATTTAGAGCAAAAACAAAAAAAATGTTTATCTAGAACCTCTTAGAGCCTTTGTAAGCTTAAGACTAAGTTGTAATGTTTTCGTGTTGATTTTGCTACATATTTTCATTAGTTCGTGCTTTCAGTACCTGTACAACCCATACTGTACCGATACCACATTCAACCAGTATTGATACTGACGTCTCAGTATCGGTACACATAGTCAAAAGGATAGTTTTGTCTCTTTTTTTGCCATGCCTTGAATGTTTATTGATTTACTTTCCTAAATGGCATGATAATTGAATTTCTTGTGATTATTTTTTCATTTATTTTATAAAATACAACATAATTTTCTCTTGAATGCTTGTACTAACATTCTTTTGTTGATTGATTAAGGGAGAGCCAATCTTCTAATTCATTCATGTAATTTTTTTTAACTTTCCATTGTTATCATCCTTTAAAGTAAGTTAGAACTTAGTTTTGAATTATTTTTTATATGACAAAATGGGGAAGAGATAGAATTGAAAAATTAAATTTTAAAAAGAAAAAAGGTGCTTTAATATATTTTTTTCTAAAATATTCCTTTTCTTCTAAAAGAATTGGGGGAGAAATTTCAAAAATAAATTTTCAAGTAGATTCGTTATATCAAAAAGGGAGATTGTTGAGATATTTGATTTTGATATAACTTAAATGAAAAACGTTTTTGGACTTAAACTAATTTGCAAAAATATTTCAAAAGTCCATTAACTTGAAAAATATGTTTGAAAGGTTTTCAAAGTGTTTTTAACTCGAACAAATGCTTTCAAAACAGCCTAGGTGTCAAAAACATTTTACCCGTACTGTTACCTTTCCCTAGGTACCGATTCTCAGAAAGTCATACCGGTACCCACTTTGTTTCAAAAAGAAAACAAAATTTATAGTAACTAAACATCATACCGATATGGCCAAGCCCGTACTAATACTGAGTATTGCGTATCGGTACGCCCTACATTAATTTCTTGTAACTGCTCTTTCCTTTTAAGGCAGGTACCGATACTGAGACCCGTATACCGATACTAAGATGTCTAGAAGTGCATTTATTGCTAGAAATTAATTCTCCAATGGCTTTAATCAACCCTCAATGACTAGTAATGATCAAGAACTCCTCAGAAGGTTTAAAAGCAAGCTTCAAACAACAATGGAACAACAAGAAACACACTGCCAATATTCATGTACAGTGAAATCAAGTTTTGTACTTAAATTGTCAATTTTCTTGAACAAAAACACTAGTGAGCCTAATTGTTATATTTTCTCAAGTGTTTAGGTTTTTGGGTGAGTGCTTAAGAGTGCAAACTCATTGCCTTGCGAGGTTTTTATTTGTTTCCTCATTTGTATTTTCTCTTTGAAAGAGAGATAGACAAGACTTTGGGGTATAAGTCTTGGGTTTGTAATGTTATCTCCTTTAGCCTAAAAAGAAAGACAAATTAGTGAATTTATGGAAAATCCTTACTGGGAAGCTAAGATAATGGAGGTAGACTTGGTTGAGAAGTCGAACCATTATAAATCCTTTGTGATAATTTTTATTTTTTAGTGCTTCCACCAATATTCTTGCAAAACCAATTCACCCCCTCTTGGTAATTCATTTGATCAATTCGAGCCCAACACTAAGAAATTCCATATTTAATTCCTTTCGATTTTTACTCAATTATTTTTCTTATGGATGTTATGCATTGATTAATTATTTAAAATATTTTTAAATCCCTCATTTTACCTTTTACAGTTGCACAAGGAGATTAAAATAAGGAAGCGACACTGTTTAATTTCCTAAGTCATTGTGGATCGATCCTATTTCTCTTAACAAAGAAAGAGTTGGCTACAAAAGTTGATTCATGTAGACTGTAACCAGCTTATTATCGAGATGGAAAAATCAACACTCGATGATTGATCATAATTGGAGAAATTAGAGTTTAAGGGTAAAAATTTCCTTATTTAATTCCTCTGAATTTTTACTTAATTATAATTTTTTATTATTCTTATTCATTGTTTAATTATTTCAACTCTTTTTTAAATCCCCCGCTGTACCCTTTGTAGTCACACAAGGAGTTTAAAACAAGGAAGCGGTTCTGTTTAATTTCCTAAGTCCCTGTGGACCTATCTTATTTCTCTATACTACAATGTCTTAAATAGAGATTAGGAATTGTTTATTTGACAGATTTTACACCCAGTCAAAATAGCCGTATCAAAATGACGTCATTTTGGTGTAGCATCCACTTGGACTGTCATTAGCCACTTCACCATTGCGTTAATGAGTTACCGACAGAATGACATAAATAAGTTGGAAACTAAAGTTTTGTGTTAGATTTGAAAATTTTAGAAGTCTAGTGATATAATAAAGTCAGCCCTAATAGTTTTGTGGTATTTGGTATAATTTACCCTATTAATTACTACATAGAACATTAAAACCAAAATACCATTTATTTTTTTAAAAATAAGTCATTCTAATGAATAAATAGAAGTAAAAGAAGGTTACGAAAATAATAAGGCTTAGTCATCATATAAGTACCTAAACTATATATTTTTCCAGATAAGTGCCAAAAGTATTTTTCTGCTCAGGTAGGTACCTAAAATTTCATTATTTAACCCATTTAATGTTTTTCGTCAACGGCCGATAAAAAATTATGGCATCCAATTAAAACATGACATGTGGTCTTTTCTCATTTTTATTTAATTTTTGTTTAAGAAAATCAAAAAATCTTTTAACTTTTTTCAAAAAGAATCTCAAAACTTTAATATTTTTCAAATCAACCCCCAAATTCTTAAATCTTCCCTCTACCGCAGTCGAAAACCATGCTACCGTCGCAACAGTGACATCGCCTCCTCTCATTGCATGCGTTGCAAGTCCCGGTTCGTCATTCGTCCATCCACCGTTCGATTAAAGATTTAACATTAGATGTTCATGGTTTGTTTGGTCTCTCGTTCATTGATTTCTAACGACATATGGTTGGGGTTATCGGCTATGGAGGGTTGGCGAATGGGTGATTAGTGGTGGTTGATTTGACTGCTGAATGAGAGAACATTTTTGGGTTTAAGGATTTAGGTTAGGGATTGAGGGCTTTTTTAAGAAATTAAATATTTTAGATTTTTTATAAAATTAAAGATTTTCTTTGGATTTTTAAAAAAAATTAAAGAAAATAAAATAAAGAGGCTATGTGTCACATTTTTATTGGACATAAAGAAAAATTAGGCACTTACTTAGGCAGAAAAAATACTTTAAAGCACCTATTTGGAAAAAATGATATAGTTTAGGCATTGATTTGATGGTTAAGCCCAATAATAAGGGTAAATTACACTTCGGGTCACTTAAGTATGAGTTTGGTAATAAATATGTCACTTTTCTTCTAAAAGTTACTAACATGTCACTTTTCTTCAAAAATTTACTAACATGTCACTTAATTAAATATTTTTACAAATAAACCAATGACCGTCAAACATTAGACGAGAAAAGTGATGTAGCCAAATATAATAACAACTTCATCAAAATTAAAAAAAATCTTTTAATTTTAGTCCTCAAAACTTATATAGTCTATTAATTTTAGTCATCAAAACGTTTTACAAACTTTTTATTTTGGTCCTAATTCGAAACAATTCAATAAATTAAAACCTTCATATTTTTAAATGTTTCATCATTTTTAGTCTTTGTTCTTTTCCTTAATTGTTT
This sequence comes from Hibiscus mutabilis, assembly GCA_019671005.1. NCBI lineage: Eukaryota > Viridiplantae > Streptophyta > Magnoliopsida > Malvales > Malvaceae > Hibiscus > Hibiscus mutabilis. The sequence continues at coordinate 12,197,338 of CM033725.1, forward strand.
GTTATTCTCTCATAAACTTTATATTACATTTTTTGGTATGATAAAAATTTTGACAATAACTTGTTGCTTTGTGATACAAGCTTTGACAATGTCGAAAAAAAGACTAGATGAAATTTTTAAATGTGAAATGTTAAATTTATCTAATCGTTTCAAATTTTGATAAAATTAATATAGTACATAAGTTTTGGGACTAAAAGTGTTATTGTATTAGGTTACATTATACGTTCGTTTCAATTTTAATGACATACTGACCTATTTGTAACAGTATTTTAATTGAGTTACTTGTTTATAACTTTTGAAAGAAAAGTGATCTCGTTGATTGCAAAGATTTTAATTAAGTGACAATGAGTGTAGTTTATCTAAATAATAAAGCAAATTTTCTTTTGAAAGTAATAAAGAAAAATTTTGATTGGTTCAAGTTGTGAGGTTGAAAAAAAATGGTTCAAATTGTGAAAGAAAAAAAGCATGAAAGTCGGTCAAAGAAATTGTTGATTTCTCTAACAATAGCCAAATTCATTCCCTTATTTAAACCCCCTGTCTCTTGCTTCTTTCAAACCATTCTTAACCTATAAATCATATTGCAGAATCTTCTGCATTCGATTCGACAACGTAAGAGAACAGAAGCAAAGAGAGATGGGCCATCAAGTTATCATTGTTGCTCTCGTTTTGATAGTTGTTGTTGGGGCATGGGCGGCCGACGCAACACCAGCATCAACATCATCCCCATCAGGTTCTTCACATTCCGGATCTCCTGCCCATGCCCCGAGCCATGGCCCTAGTGAGGTTCCTCGGGCTAAGGGTCCCAACGCTGAGGGACCCGACAACAGTGAGGGCCCGGAGGGAGAAGCTCCTTCACCAGGTGATGATGATGATGATCTTGATGCAACAGCTAAGTAGTTTATTTCTGTGATGCCTTTAAATTATTTACTACATTCATAATAACCCTTCTTGTGAACCCTAAATACCCACTTACAATGTAATCGCTCTATAACCCTTGCTATTATATCTCTTCAAATTTTGGAATGTAAAATAAACAAGAACTCTATTATTTTATTATACCACACCAATTGTTTAGAGTAATTTTATTTAGGGTAAATTACATTGGAGGTAACTCAATTATTAGTAAAGTTACGATTTAATCACTCAATTATTAGTAAAGTTATTATTGAGTCTCTCAATTATTAGTAAAGTTATTATTGAGTTACTCAATTAAAGTTATAGTTACGATCGGGCCAGTCCTCCATTAAAATACAAACGAAAATCAAACAAGGTTTGGCATAATGACAATTTAAACCTCAAAACTTATATATTCTACAAATTTAGTCATAACTCAAAATAATTCAATAAATTTAACCCTTTATATTTAAAAAATATATCAATTTAGTCATTATTCTTCTCCAAAATCACTTGTATACTCTCGTTAACACTAGAGTACGTCATCTAAAATCATTAATTAATCTAGTGCTAATTAGGGTGTACAAGCGATTAAGGAGAAGAAAAATGACTAAATTAATATATTTTTAAAGTATGAAGGGTTAAATTTATTGAATTATTTTGAATTATGACTAAATTGGTAGAATATATAAGTTTTGAGGACTCAAACTGTCATTACACCAAACTTGTTGGATACCCGTTTGTATTTTAATAGAGGAATGATCCCATCGTAACTAAAAATTTAATTGAGTGATATCTTATGTAGTCTACCCTTTTATTAATCAATACAGTTAAAAGCATGCCAGTACAAAGTGATTTGAAACTACCTCCGATCATACTATAACAACAAGGCACAAAGTACATTAGAAGTATAGACAGACTCATAAGATACTAGTAGAATCAAATGTGATCCGTCGAGACTCAACACCCCAAAATCATAAACAAGCTAGGAAGAAAAAATATCGAGGATCTCAACACATTGCAACTAAAAAAATAAACACCTAAAATCGAGAAAGCTACACCAATCGTAACTAAAACATTAATTGAGTGACCCAATTGTAACTTTTAATAATAAAGTGACCCAACCATAACTTTACTAATAATTGAGTGATCACCAATGTACTTTAACCTTTTATTAATAAATAATGTTAAAAGCATGCAATGCAAAGCGATGCGAAACCACCTCCAATCATACTAAAACAACAAGGCACCATGCATATTATAAGTGCAGATCGATTCATGCGATACTAGTAGAATAATAAACGACCCGCTAAGACTCAACAACTCAAAATAACATTAAAAAATGTCCAAACTAGGAAGGAAAAAAGACTAACGATATCAACACATTGTATCTAAAAAATCAACAACCAAAACATGGAAAGCTACAATGATCATTCTCTTTAAATATTCTTTCAATGATCTCAAGAGCTTCAGTATAGCTCTTGTAAAGTAGAGTTCCATTAGCTGAGAAACCAACAGCTATCCTTGATTGTAGATTCATGTCATTGTAAAATATTTTCATTTAAGTCCATGGTGGATAGTCATGCATTGGAAACATCTTGAGTAAAATTTTTTATTGTTTCCATGCATCATAGAGATTCTTATCATCCTATTTTCGAAAAGAAGTGATATCGCTTCTAAGCATAGCATTATAGCGATTGGAACATAACATGTTTAAGTTCAAAATATACAACGTTGATAGTTGGTCGAACAATACCTGGATTCAGACATTCCAGTGTCAGTAGAACATGGTCTCTAATAGCCCGATCTATATCATTAAAATATGGTTGTTCTCGTTGTTTCTCTGGTCTGCCGCATTATCATTTTGTTGTGGTTGTGGTGGTGGTTCATGAATTGAATTATTGGCTTCATTTTCATGGTTAGCCATTGTTTCCAAAGAATCTTTTCCCGTTCTTGTTGTGCTACAAAAATATATCTTAGGTTACTTTGAGTTATACACTAAAGAAACAAGCAAAAAATAAATAAAATAACATAAACTAAAAAAATAACAACTAAAACTACTAGAACAATCCTCAACAACAACGCCAAAAACTTGGTGTATGTGTTCCGACTTGTTATAAGTGCAAACATACATTGTTGACACAAGTAATAAAGCGAACACACACAAGGTGTGTGTGTCTGGTTGTTGAATCCCAAGATAATTGTAGTAATTTATACTTGTTATTAACCAATAAAGTTTATGTGTATAGTCAGAAATGCATGTGAGAAATGTAGAGATTAATTCCCAGGGAAACTTTAGAGGGGGCCATGGTACTTTTGATTACAACCAATGAGTTATGATCAAACAAATTTCTGAATTTAATATAGCACTTAGAGGGATTTTATCTCTTTACTATGATATGACATAGTTGATGGAAGATGCTCTCTCGAGACTTCAAGTGAATGTACTCAGGCTAGCGCCCCAATGTGTCACTTGACCTAAACCGTCAGTACAAACAACAATTGCCCATCCTTGGGCCAGCCCCATTGTGTCACTTGACTTTGGCTAGACACTAACTTTCATTACTCATGGTGCTTAACCATTTTAGATTCTCTGCTATTGGAACGTTAATGCATTCTACAACACATATATGTATATATATATATATATATATATATATATATATATGAAGTAGTATATAAGAACAAAGCCATTAGCAAAGAGCATAAAACCAAGAGTTACTATATTAAAAATAGAGTTAAGATCTACAATGATAAAAGGAATGATAGTTCAGAAAACACCATAATTCTTTGATCACGCAAGATCTACAGAAAGAAACATATCCTTGTTACGGGCAAATGAACTCGGACTAGCGAGCCTCGCGGTGACCACTGCTACACCTCGTCATCTTAGGGGCTTTTTAACCACCATGTTGCTTCCTTTAGCACTTGGACCTCCAAGCTCTTTAAGTTTCCATGGCTATAACCATTTTCTCGGGAAAACTTTCTAGGAAAAACTCTCAAAGTATACCTCTATTGTTTGCAAGTTAGGGGCCTCAATATATAAGCCGAGGGGGGGGGGGAGAAACGTTCCAACAAGTCCTTTTGTCGTGATGCAACGGGCAATATGCACCTTCAAATATTGTCTGGTACCATCTTCTTGGGATTTGTCGTGATGAAGCGTGCAAATTGTGTCCTCAACGACCAAAGTGGTCCTGACTCATATATGCTCCGCGTAGCTCTCATATTCACTACAGAAGGGAACTCATGAAGGCTAGGCTATCTTTTATGGTCCTGTGTGGTCTCATGCTTTCCTATGAATAATTGTGTTTGGCATCTTATATAATAAAGAAAACTCATTTATCCTTTTTACCAGCACCAACACACAAGTCAGGTAGCTCTATCTTGACAAAAATGTGCCAAGTACCGACAAAATGGTATAAAAATACAAAAATATCCTAAATGCATGAGAAAAGCTATATAAAGGCAAAAATATATACAACAAAGAAAAAATCAAAAGGAAAGGTGGTGCGGAAACATATGTATATTTGAGAGTTATCAATGACCCTATTGTAACTTTTAATAATTGAGTGACCTCTAATGTTGTTTCCCCATTAATAAATAAATAACGTTAAAATCATGCAATTACAAAGAGATTCGAAACCACCTCCAATCATACTTGAACAACAAGGCACCAAACGAATTAGAAGTATAGACCAATTAAAAGTGATCCAATGAGACTCAACATCACAAAACAACATTAAAAAATACCCAACCTCAGAAGAAAAAAAGAATGATGATATCAACACATTGTAGCTAAAAAACTCAACACCCAAAACGCGAAAAGCTACACCGGTCATAACTAAAACATTAGTTGAGTGACCCAATTGTAACTTTTAATAATTGAGTGACCCATCCGTACCTTTACTAATAATTGAGTTACCAGCAATTTAGTTTAAAATTTTATTAATAGATAACATTTAAACCATGCAAACACAAAGCAATCCGAAACCACCTCCGATCATACTAAAATAACAAGACACCTAGGAAATTATAAGTATAGATCGATTCATATGATACTAGTAGAATCAAAAGTGATTTGCTAAGACTCAACACCTCAAAATAGCATTAAACAATACCCAAGTTAGGAAGAACAAAAAAGATTCAGGATATCAACACATTGTGGCTAAAAAATCAACAACCAAATAAGGAAAGCTACATCGATCGTAACTAAAACTTTAATTAAGTCACCCAATTTTAACTTTTGAAAATTGAGTGACACAATCGTAACTTTACTAATAAATCAGTGACCTCCAATGTAGTTTGGCTTTTTATTAATAAATACTGTTAAAAGCATGCCACTGCAAAGCGATTTGAAAGCACCTCCGATCATACCTAAACAATAAAGCACTAAGCACATTAGAAGTACATATCGAATCATACGATTCTAGTAGAATAAAAAATGACCCACTAAGACTCAATAACTCAAAATAACATTAAACAATGCAAAAGCTAGGAATAAAAAAAGACTAATGATATCAACACATTGCAACTAAAAAAGTCAACAACCAAAACAAAGAAAGCTACATCGATCGTAACTAAAACTTTCACCAACTGACCCAATTTTAACTTTTAATAATTGAGTGATTGTTAATAAATAAGGCTACAACATGCTAGTACAAAGCAATTTGAAGCCACCTCCGATAATACTTAAAAAATATGGCAAAAAGCACATTATAAGTATAGATCTATTCATACAATACTAGTATAATCAAAAGGGATCCGCTGAGGCTCAACACCTCAAAATAACATTAAAATATACCCAAGCTCGAAAAAAAGAAGGATGACGATATCAATACATTGCAGCAAAAAACTCAACACCCAAAACAAGAAAAGCTACACCGATCATAAATAAAACATTAATTGAGTGACCCAATTGTAACTTTTAATAATTAAGTGACCATTTCGTAAATTTATTAATAATTGAATGACCACCAATATTGTACTTTAGCCTTTTATTAATAAACAACGTTAAAACCATGCCAATACAAATTAATTCGAAATCACCTTCGATCATACAAAAATAGCAAGGCACATAACATATTATAAGTATAGATTGATTCATATGGTAATAGTAGAATCAAATGTGATCCACTGAGACTCAAAACCTCAAAATAACATTAAAAATACCCAAGCTAGGAAGAAAAAAAGACTAACGATAGCAACACAATGCAACTAAAAAATCAAAATAGGGAAAGCTACACCGGTCGTTACTAAAACTTTAACTGAGTGACCCAATCTTAAATTTACAAATAATTGAGTGAAATACAATGTAGTTTGCCCATTTATTAATAAATAATGTTAAAAGTTTGCCATTACAAAATGATTCGAAACCACATCCAATCATACTAAAACAACTAAGCACATTGGAAGTAAATATCGATTCATACAATACTCGTAGATTCAATAGCGATCCACTGATACTTTACACCTTAAACCAACATTAAACAATACCGAAGTTAGGATAAAAAGGGCTGATGATATCAATACATGAAGACAAAAAATTAACACCCAAACCATGGAAAGCTACATCAATCATAACTAAAACTATAATTGGGTGACGCATTTAAAACATTTAATAATTGAGTGACTCAATCATAACTTTACTAATAATTGAATGACCTCCAATATATTATAACCCTTTACTTATAAATACCATTATAATCTTCCAAGTAAAAAGTGGTTCGAAATCACCTCTGATTATACCAAAACAACAAGGCACCAATCACATTAGAAATATATACCGGTTCATACGATACTAGTAGAATCAAAAGTGATCCACTAAGACTCAACAACTCAAAAACAACATTAAACAAAAACCAAAATGGGAAGAAAAAAATTGACGATATCAACACATTGCAGCAAAAAAATCAACACCCAAAAAATAAAGAAAACTACACTGACCATACCTAAAACTTTAATTGAGTGACCCAATTGTAACTATTAATAATTGAGTGAACCAATCCTAAATTTACTAATAATTGAGTGACCTCCAATGTAATTTACCCTTTTATTAATAACTACCCTGAAAAGCAAGCCAATACAAAACGATTCGAAACCACCTACGATCATACTAAAACATAAAGGCTTAGAGCACATTAGAAGTATAAATCAATTCAAACGATACTCTAGTAGAATCAAAAGTGATCCGCTTAGACTCGACACCTCAAAACAACATTAAATAATACCCAAACTAGGAAGAAAAAACACTAATGATATCAACACATTGCAACTAAAATATCAACACATTTAAAGGAAAGACCGATTCATACGATACTAGTAGAATCAAAGTGATCCACTAAGACTCAACATCTAAAAAAAGTATTAAAGAAATACCCAAGCTCAGAAGAGAAAAAGACTTACGATGTCAACACGTTGTAACTAAAAAATCAACACCCAAAACAAAGAACGCTACACTGATCATAACTAAAACATTAATTGAGGGGCCTAATTGTAACTTCTAATAATTGAATGGCCCATTGGTAATTCTAATAATAAATGAGTGACCGCCAATATAGTTTAACCTTTTATTAATAAATAACTTTAAAAGCATGCCAATACAAAGAGATTCGAAACCACCTCCGATCTTACTAAAAAAATAAGGCAACAAACACATTATAAGTCTAAATCAATTCATTTGATACTAGTAGAATGAAAAGTGAACTACTGAGGCTTAACAACTCAAAATAACATTAAACATTACCCAAGCTAGAAAGAAAAAGAGACCGACGATATCAACTAATTGTAGCTAATCAACAACTATAACAAAAACTTTAATTGTGTGACCCAATTGTAGTTTATATTGTTAAAAGCATGCCACTAAAGAAGCAATTGAAACCACCTCCAATCATATTAAAAGAATAAGGCATTAAGCACATTAGAAGTATATATCGATTCATTTGATAGTAGTAGAATAAAAAATGATCCATTGGTACTTAATATCTCAAACAAAATTAAACAATACCCAAACTAAGAAGAAAAAAAAGACTATCTACACAACACATTGAAGATAAAAAATCAACACCCAAAACAGGGAAAGCTACACCAATCATAACTATAGTCTAATTGGTTGACCTAATCATAACTTTACAAATAATTGATTGACTTCCAATATAGTATGCCCTTTTATTAATAAATATCGTTAAAAGCATACATGTACAAAGTGATATGAAATCGCCTCCGATAATACCAAAACAAGAAGGCACCAAGCATATAAGAAGTATATAACGATTCATACAATACTAGTAGAATCAAAAGTGATCCGCTGAGATTCAACACCTCAAAACAACATTAAACAATACCCAATTTAGGAAGAAAAAAACCCAACAATATCAACACATTGCAACTAAAAAACAAACTCCCAAAATAGAGAAAGCTACATCGATCAAACTAAAACTTTAATTGAGTGAATGAATAATAACTTTAATAATCGAGCGACCCAATCCTGATTTTACTTTTAATTGAGTGACCTCTAAAGTAATTTACCCTTTTATTAATAAATATTGTTAAAAGCATGCCAGTACAAAGCTATTCGAAACCACATCCGATCATTCTAAAACAACAAGGCACCAAGCATATTAGCTGTATAGATCAATTCATACGATACTAGTAGAATCAAAATTGATCCACTGAGACTAAACAACTCAAAACAACATTCAACATAACCCAAACAAGGAAGAAAAAAAACATTAACGATATAAACAGATTGTTGCTAAAAAATCATCACTCAAATATAGAAAGCAACATTGACCGTACCTAAAACTTAATTAAGTGACCCAATTATAACTTTTAATAATTGAGAAACATCCAATGCATTTTAACATTTTATTAATAAATAATGTTAAAAACAAGTCTATTCAATGCAATTCGAAACCACCTCCGATCATACTAAAACACCAAGGCACCAAGCATATTAGAAGCATATATCGATTCATACGATACAAGTAGAATCAAAAGTGATTCACTGAGATTCAACACCTCAAAACATCTTAAAACAATGGCCAGACTAGGAAGAAACAAAACATTATTTACAGCAACACTAATGAAACTATAATAACTTCACTAATAATTGATTGACCTCCAATGTAGTTTACACTTTTATTAATAAATACCGTTAAGAACATGCTAGTACAAAGCAGTTTGAAACCACCTTTGATCATACTATAATAACACGATACCAAACACATTAGAAGTATAAATCGATTCACATGATACTAGTAGAATCAAAAGTGATCCCCTAAGACTCAAAACCTTAAAACAACATTAAACAATACCAAAGCTAGGAACTAAAAAAGACTGGTGTTATCAACACATTGCAGTTAAAAATTCAACACTTAAAATAGAAAAGCTACACCAATTGTAACTAAAACTTTTTACTGAGTGTTCCAATTGTAACTTTTAATAATTGAGTGACCCAAATGTAACTTTCTCTAATAATTTAGTGACCTCCAATTTAGTTTACCCTTTAATTTAGTGACACAATTGTAATTTGTAATAATTGAGTGACCTAATTGTCACTATACTAATAATTGAGTGATGTCCAATGTACTTTACCCTTTCAGTAATAAATGCAATTAAAAGCATGGAAGTGCAGAGCGATTCGGAATCTCCTCTGATCATACTAAAACAACAAGGCACCAAACACGTTAAAAGTATATATCGATATATACGATACTAGTAGAATCAAAAGTGATCCAATAGTACTCAACAACTCAAAAAAATTAAACAATACCCATGATTGGAAGAAAAAATGAATGACAATATCAAAATATTGCAGCTAAAAAATCTACACCCAAAACAGGAAAAGCTACACTAATAATATCTAAATCTTTAATTGTGTGACTCAATTGTAACGTTTAATAACTGAGTGACCCAATCGTAACTTTGCTAAAAAAAACCAAAGTGACATCTAATGTAGCTTTCCCTTTTATTAATAAATACCGTTAAAATCAACACCCAAAAAATAGAGAAAACTACATTGACCATACCTAAAACTTTAATTGAGTGTCCCAATTATAACTATTAATAATTGAGTGAACCAATCGTAAATTTACTAATAATTGAGTGACCTCCAATGTAATTTACCCTTTTATTAAAAATACCCTAAAAACAAGCCAATACAAAACGATTTGAAAGCACCTACGATCATACTAAAACATAAAGGCTTAGAGCACATTAGAAGTATAAATCAATTCAAACGATACTCTAGTAGAATCAAAAGTGATCCGCTTAGACTCGACACCTCAAAACAACATTAAACAATACCCAAACTAGGAAGAAAAAAACACTAATGATATCAACACATTGCAACTAAAATATCAACACATTTGAAGGAAAAACCGATTCATACGATACTAGTAGAATCAAAGTGATCCACTAAGACTCAACATCTAAAAAAGTATTAAAAAAATACCCAAGCTCAAAAGAAAAAAAGACTTACGATATCAAAACGTTGCACTAAAAAATCAACACCCAAAACAAAGAAAGCTACACTGATCATAACTAAAACATTAATTGAGTGGCCTAATTGTAACTTCTAATAATTGAATGACCCATTGGTAATTCTTCTAATAAACGAGTGACTGCCAATATAGTTTAACCTTTTATTAATAAATAACTTTAAAAGCATGCCAATACAAAGAGATTCGAAAACCACCTCCGATCATACTAAAAAAATAAGGCAACAAACACATTATAAGTCTAAATTAATTCATTTGATACTAGTAGAATAAAAAGTGAACTACTGAGCCTCAACAACTCAAAATAACATTAAACAATACCCAAGCTAGAAAGAAAAAGAGACCGATTTATATCAACTAATTGTAGCTAATCAACAACTATAACAAAAACTTTAATTGTATGACCCAATTGTAGTTTATACTTTTATTAATAAATATGTTAAAAGCATGCCACTAAAAAAGCGATTTGAAACCACCTCCAATCATATTAAAAGAATAAGGCATTAAGCACATTAGAAGTATTTATCGATTCATTTGATAGTAGTAGAATAAAAAAATGATCCATTGATACTTAATATCTCAAACAAAATTAAACAATACCCAAACTAAGAAGATAAAAAAGACTATCTACACAACACATTGAAGATAAAAAATCAACACCCAAAATAGGGAAAGCTACACCGATCATAACTATAATCTAATTGATTGACCTAATCATAACTTTACAAATAATTGATTGTCCTCCAATATAGTATGCCCTTTTATTAATAAATATCGTTAAAAGCATACATGTGCAAAGTGATATGAAATCGCCTCCGATAATACCAAAACAAGAAGGCACCAAGCATATAAGAAGTATATAACGATTCATACAATACTAGTAGAATCAAAAGTGATCCGTTGAGATTTGGCACCTCAAAAAACATTAAACAATACCCAATTTAGGAAGAAAAAAACCCAACGATATCAACAAATTGCAACTAAAAAAAAACTCCCAAAACAAATAAAGCTACATCGATCAAACTAAAACTTTAATTGAGTGAATGAATAATAACTTTAATAATCAAACGACCAAATCCTGATTTTACTTTTAATTGAGTGACCTCTAAAGTAATTTACCCTTTTATTAATAAATATTGTTAAAAATCATGCCAAGACAAAGTGATTCAAAACCACATCCGATCATTCTAAAACAACAAGGCACCAAGCATATTAGATGTATAGATCAATTCATACGATACTAGTAGAATCAAAATTGATCCACTGAGACTAAACAACTCAAAACAACATTCAACATAACACAAACAAGGAAGAAAAAAACACAAATGATATAAACAGATTGTTGCTAAAAAATCATCACTCAAACATAGAAAGCAACATTGACCGTACCTAAAACTTTAATTAAGTGACCCAATTATAACTTTTAATAATTTTGAAAACATTTACAATAATTGAGTAACATTTTAACATTTTATTAATAAATAATGTTAAAAACAAGTCTATTCAATGCAATTCAAAACCACCTCCGATCATACTAAAACACCAAGGCACCAAGCATATTAGAAGTATATATCGATTCATACGATACAAGTAGAATCAAAAGTGATTCACCGAGATTCAACACCTCAAAACATCTTAAAACAATGCCCTAACTAGGAAGAAACAAAACATTATTTACATCAACATTAATGAAACTATAATAACTTCACTAATAATTGATTGACCTCCAATGTAGTTTACACTTTTATTAATAAATACCGTTAAAACATGCTAGTACAAAGCAGACTTGAAACCACCTTTGATCATACTATAATAACACGATACCAAACACATTAGAAGTATAAACCAATTCACATGATACTAGTAGAATCAAAAGTGATCCCCTAAGACTCAAAACCTTAAAACAACATTAAACAATACCAAAGCTAGGAACTAAAAAGACTGGTGTTATCAACACATTGCAGTTAAAAATTCAACACTTAAAATAGAAAAGCTACACCAATTGTAACTAAAACTTTTTATTAAGTTTTCCAATTGTAACTTTTAATAATTGAGTGACCCAAATGTAACTTTCTCTAATAATTTAGTGACCTCCAATTTAGTTTACCCTTTAATTTAGTGACACAATTGTAATTTGTAATAATTGAGTGACCTAATTGTCACTATACTAATAATTGAGTGATGTCCAATGTACTTTACCCTTTCAGTAATAAATGCAATTAAAAGCATGGAAGTGCAGAGCGATTCGGAATCTCCTCTGATCATACTAAAACAACAAGGCACCAAACACGTTAAAAGTATATATCGATATATACGATACTAGTAGAATCAAAAGTGATCCAATAGTACTCAACAACTCAAAAAAATTAAACAATACCCATGATTGGAAGAAAAAATGAATGACAATATCAAAATATTGCAGCTAAAAAATCTACACCCAAAACAGGAAAAGCTACACTAATAATATCTAAATCTTTAATTGTGTGACTCAATTGTAACGTTTAATAACTGAGTGACCCAATCGTAACTTTGCTAAAAAAATGAGTGACATCTAATGTAGCTTTCCCTTTTATTAATAAATACCGTTAAAATCAACACCCAAAAAATAGAGAAAACTACATTGACCATACCTAAAACTTTAATTGAGTGTCCCAATTATAACTATTAATAATTGAGTGAACCAATCGTAAATTTACTAATAATTGAGTGACCTCCAATGTAATTTACCCTTTTATTAAAAAATACCCTAAAAAACAAGCCAATACAAAACGATTTGAAAGCACCTACGATCATACTAAAACATAAAGGCTTAGAGCACATTAGAAGTATAAATCAATTCAAACGATACTCTAGTAGAATCAAAAGTGATCCGCTTAGACTCGACACCTCAAAACAACATTAAACAATACCCAAACTAGGAAGAAAAAAACACTAATGATATCAACACATTGCAACTAAAATATCAACACATTTGAAGGAAAAACCGATTCATACGATACTAGTAGAATCAAAGTGATCCACTAAGACTCAACATCTAAAAAAGTATTAAAAAAATACCCAAGCTCAAAAGAAAAAAAGACTTACGATATCAAAACGTTGCACTAAAAAATCAACACCCAAAACAAAGAAAGCTACACTGATCATAACTAAAACATTAATTGAGTGGCCTAATTGTAACTTCTAATAATTGAATGACCCATTGGTAATTCTTCTAATAAACGAGTGACTGCCAATATAGTTTAACCTTTTATTAATAAATAACTTTAAAAGCATGCCAATACAAAGAGATTCGAAAACCACCTCCGATCATACTAAAAAAACAAGGCAACAAACACATTATAAGTCTAAATTAATTCATTTGATACTAGTAGAATAAAAAGTGAACTACTGAGCCTCAACAACTCAAAATAACATTAAACAATACCCAAGCTAGAAAGCAAAAAGAGACCGACGATATCAACTAATTGTAGCTAATCAACAACTATAACAAAAACTTTAATTGTATGACCCAATTGTAGTTTATACTTTTATTAATAAATATCGTTAAAAGCATGCCACTACAAAAGCGATTTGAAACCACCTCCAATCATATTAAAAGAATAAGGCATTAAGCACATTAGAAGTATTTATCGATTCATATGATAGTAGTAGAATAAAAAATGATCCGTTGATACTTAATATCTCAAACAAAATTAAACAATACCCAAACTAAGAAGATAAAAAAGACTGTCTACACAACACATTGAAGATAAAAAATCAACACCCAAAATAGGGAAAGCTACACCGATCATAACTATAATCTAATTGATTGACCTAATCATAACTTTACAAATAATTGATTGTCCTCCAATATAGTATGCCCTTTTATTAATAAATATCGTTAAAAGCATACATGTGCAAAGTGATCTGAAATCGTCTCCGATAATACCAAAACAAGAAGGCACCAAGCATATAAGAAGTATATAACGATTCATACAATACTAGTAGAATCAAAAGTGATCCGTTGAGATTTGGCACCTCAAAAAACATTAAACAATACCCAATTTAGGAAGAAAAAAACCCAACGATATCAACAAATTGCAACTAAAAAAAAACTCCCAAAACAAATAAAGCTACATCGATCGTAACTAAAACTTTAATTGAGTGAATGAATAATAGCTTTAATAATCAAACGACCAAATCCTGATTTTACTTTTAATTGAGTGACCTCTAAAGTAGTTTACCCTTTTATTAATAAATATCGTTAAAATCATGCCAGTACAAAGTGATTCAAAACCACATCCGATCATTCTAAAACAACAAGGCACCAAGCATATTAGATGTATAGATCAATTCATACGATACTAGTACAATCAAAATTGATCCGCTGAGACTTAACAACTCAAAACAGCATTCAACATAACACAAACAAGGAAGAAAAACACACAAATGATATAAACAGATTGTTGCTATAAAATCATCACTCAAACATAGAAAGCATCATTGACCGTACCTAAAACTTTAATTAAGTGACCCAATTATAACTTTTAATAATTTTGTAACTCAATCCGAAATTTACTAATAATTGAGTAACCTCCAATGCAATTTAACATTTTATTAATAAATACCATTAAAAACAAGTCAATACAATGCGATTCAAAACCACCTCCGATCATACTAAAACACCAAGGCACCAAGCACATTAGAAGTATATATCGATTCATACGATACAAGTAGAATCAAAAGTGATTCGCTGAGATTCAACACCTCAAAACATCTTAAAACAATGCCCTAACTAGGAAGAAACAGAACATTAATGACATCAACATTAATGAAACTATAATAACTTCACTAATAATTGATTGACCTCCAATGTAGTTTACACTTTTATTAATAAATACCGTTAAATACATGCTAGTACAAAGCAGCTTGAAACCACCTTTGATCATACTATAATAACACGATACCAAACACATTAGAAGTATAAACCAATTCACACGATACTAGTAGAATCAAAAGTGACCCCCTAAGACTCAAAACCTTAAAACAACATTAAACAATACCAAAGCTAGGAAGAAAAAAAGACTGGTGTTATCAACACATTGCAGTTAAGAAATCAACACTCAAAATAGAAAAGCTACACCAATTGTAACTAAAACTTTTTTATTAAGTTTTCCAATTGTAACTTTTAATAATTGAGTGACCCAAATGTAACTTTCTCTAATAATTTAGTGACCTCCAATTTAGTTTACCCTTTAATTTAGTGACACAATTGTAACTTTTAATAATTGAGTGACCTAATTGTCACTATACTAATAATTGAGTGATGTCCAATGTACTTTACCCTTTAAGTAATAAATGTAGTTAAAAGCATGGAAGTGCAGAGCGATTCAGAATCTCCTCTGATCATACTAAAACAACAAGGCACCAAACACGTTAAAAGTATATATCGATATATACGATACTAGTGGAATCAAAAGTGATCCATTAAGACTCAACAACTCAAAAAAATTAAACAATACCCATGAGAGGAAGAAAAAAATGAATGACAATATCAAAATATTGCAGCTAAAAAATCTACACCAAAAATAGGAAAAGCTACACTAATAATAGCTAAATCTTTAATTGTGTGACTCAATTGTAACGTTTAATAATTGAGTGGCCCAATCGTAACTTTACTAAAAAATGAGTGACATCTAATGTAGCTTTCCCTTTTATTAATAAATACCTTTAAAAGCATGCAAGTACAAAAGCGATTGGAAAGCACCTCTGATCATACTAAAACAACACGGTACCAAGCACATTGAAAAATACCAAAGCTAGGATGAAAACAAATTTAAACAATAGTAGAATCAAAATAATTCCCAGAGACTCTACACTTGAAAACAAATTTAAGCAATACCAAAGCTAGGATGAAAAAAAGATAGATGTTATCAACACATTGAAAAATCAACACTTAAAACATAGAAATCTACACCGATCGAAACTAAAACTTTTATTGAGTGACTCAATCATAACTTTACTAATATTTGAGTGATATCCTTTGTACTTTACCCTTATAGTAATAAATACAGTTAAAGCATGCAGGTGCAATGCGATTCAAAACATCCTCTGATTATACTAAAACAAGGCACCAAACACATTAAAAGTATAGATCGATTCATACAAAACTAGTATAATCAAAAGTGATCTACTAAGACTCAAAACATCAAAATAAAAATAAACAATACCGAAGAGAAGAAGAAAAATTGAATGATAACATCAAAACATTGTGGTTAAAAAATCTACATCCATAATGGGGAAAGCTACACTAATTATAACTAAATATTTAATTTTGTGACTCAATTGTAACTTTTACAAATTGAGTAACTCAATCGTAGCTTTACTAATAATTTAGTGACATCTAATATAATTTTCCCCTTTTCGATAAATAATGTTAAGAGCATGCAAGTACAAAGTCATTCGAAACACCTCCGATCATACTAAAATAATATGAGACCAAACACATTAGAAGTATAGACCGATTTATAAAATATTAGGAAAATCAAAATGATCCCTGAGACTCAACACCTCAAAAGAAATTTAAACAATACCAAAGCTAGGATGAAAAAATGGTGTTATCAAAACATTAAAACTAAAAAATGAACACTCAAAATGGAGAAATCTACCCCAATCGTAACTAAAACTTTTATTGGGTGACCAAATTGTAAGTTTTAATAATTGAGTGATCTAATCTTAACTTTACTAATAATTTATTGATCTCCAATGTAGGTAACTCTTTTATTAATAAATATTGTTTGAATCATGCAAGTACAAAGCTATTCAAAACCACATTCGATCATAATAAAACAACAAGGCACCAAGCACATTAGAAGTATAGACCAGTTCATATGATACTAGTAGAATCAAAAGTTATCCGTTGAGACTCAACACCTCAAAACAACATTAAACAATGCCTAATCTAGGAAGAAAAAAAACTGATGATATCAACACAATGAAATTAAAAAAACTAATTCCCAAAACAAAGAAAGTTACACCAATCGTACTTAAAACTTTAATTGAGTGACCCAATTGTAACTTTTAATAATTGAGTAAACCAATCATAACTTTAATAATAATGCAGTGACCGCTAATGTAATTTACCCTTTTATTAATAAATACCATTAAAATAATGCCATTACAAAGTGATTCGAAACCATCTCTGATCATACTAAAACAACAAGGCTCCAAGCACATTAGAGGCATAGATTGATTCACATGATACTAGTTGAATAAAAAATGATACTTTGAGACTCAAAACCTCAAAACAATATTAAAAACCATTCATAACTAAAACTATAACCGAGCAATACCATGTGATCTACTATGCTAGTAAGACTCTAAATGAAGCTCAAATCAAAATTATACTACTAATGCGAAAAAGTTATTAGTAGCAATTTTTGCTTTTGATAAGTTTCGTTCTTATTTGTAGGTGCAAAAATTACAGTTTTTATTGATCATTCTGCTTTGAGATACCTTTTTGCGAAGAAGTATGCGAAACCTAGACTAATCTGCTAGATCTTATTGCTGCAAGAGTTCGGTACTGAAATTAAAGATCGCATGTCACATCCCTAAAACCGGCCTAATCAGAATTTGGTTCTTGTGAGTGGAAATTTTGTATCGGGTATGCTCAGAACTATAATCTTCCAATCGTTGTACTCAATTTGAAGTAATGAAAGTTGTTTGGACTTGATGTAAGTTGTGAGGACCTTTTTGTAAGAAATTCAAAGTTGGAAATGTTGTTTTCAATCTAGGAGTATCGGTACGGTAGGACTGGCATCGGTACGGTTTTGGCTAGGAGTTTCGATACAGTAAGACCTGTATCGTTATGGCCTAACTTCCATAACAAACTTACCCATTTTAGCTTGGCCGTATCGATACGTCCATAAGGTGTATCGATACGGTTCTCTGTAGAAAATTGCCTTGAATATTAAATTGAAGATAAAAGGGTGTAGCGACCTTTTTTGAAATGACTATCATGTGGATCGTATATAAATCAGTGCTATGAATTATCCCCTAAATCATTAATGAAAATCTTTTTAAAAGAAAAGGGACTTCTTTGGGAAAACCTTAATTTTTTGAAACTATGAAAACTTGGAATCGCCACCGGCCATTTGGGTAAGGTAGGCCGGACACCGTAAGAAACCAGAGATTCGTTGTGAAAGGGTTTGAGAGTTAGTTACGCATGGGGAAGGATTAGCACCCCCATCATGCCCAGAAATTGGTACGAAAATATTTGTTGCTTTTAAAAGGATGAAAACCATTGAAATTTATATCGAAATCAATTCGGAGTTCTTAAATGAAAATTAAGCTTAATCGCACGAACTTTATCAAATTGGTGGATTCAAATCAATTAGACATTTAATAAATAAGGTTGATGATACATTGGACCATAGATTAAACCGAAATTGAATAAGCTTGACTGCCGTGTTAATTTATGGTTCGACTTTCATACGTCACCTTTATGCATGATGCAAGCATTTAAGTATGATGTGATGATTTTGTCAATTCTTAATCCATTTACCTCGAGATGGTAAGGATTAATTCGAATATTTGGTCAACATCCTTTAAGCTCGGACTGTTACAACACAAATATTGGAATTAATAAATACCTCCTTTTTACGATTTAGATTGATTAAGAATGCAATTAAAGTTAATGGTTATATAAATGACAATTAAGGCATGACAATCAAAGGCACAAATATAAACACACAAAAAGGAAGGCCCAACTTATTAGAAAGCCCAACTAGTGATTTATTTATTAACTAAATGATTCTAATACTTAACCCTAAATTAATTAGCCCTAAAAGACTAGAAACTCTAAATTATGGTGATTAATTTGTATTTTGATGTCAATCTAAACTTAAAATTAATTTTGTCCTAAAAGTAATTGAGAAATGTTCAATTAATTTAATGAATTTAACATTTACCACAATAAGCCAAGGATAAATTTAAATTCACTAAATTAATTCAAACCCTAATCTAACTAAGACTCTAGAGAACCTAATCCTGAAATTAATCTAATTAATTTAAGGATTGTGCCCCTATGAGACGAGCACACAATCATAAACTAATTAAATTGATTTCACTAATTCTACTCAATGACACAAGGCCTATACTAATCACACTATATCAATACAAGTAAATATAGACATAACTAAACATTGTACATTATTGAAAGAAAATGATGGATAGACTTTAAAAATATGTATAAATATTAAAAAAAAACATACATTGCACATTTTCACAAAATTCTACTATATAATTTAAAAACTGTACATTATATACCAAAAATATGTATATTACATTTTACAAAATTATACTATATACCTTAAAAACTATATATCCTATCAAAAACATATATGTATTATTTTATAAAATTATACTATACACCTTAAACGACTATATATTATGTCAAAAACATATATGCATTATTTTATAAAATTATATCACATACTTTGGAAACTATGTATTATAGGTCATATATATATATTACATTTTACAAAATTCTATTATATACTTTGAAAACTATACATTATATATATAAAAAATAGATTACATTTTTAAAAATTCTATTATATACTAAAAATATATACACTATATATCAAAAAACCTGTACATATATTACATTTTACAAATTTCTATTTTATACTAAAAACATATATATTATAGGTTGAGAATATATACATATATATTTCATTTTACAAATTTCTACTTTACATAAAAAATATATATATTAGACATAAAATTATATATGTTACATTTTTATGGATTTCTTTCTTGTACTAAAACTATGTGCGTGTTAAATCCCTAATATATACTATTCTAACTAATTTTCACCCACAAAATAACAATCACAAACATGCCATATTAACATAAGAATTAAACTGAAAATTACAGGAGATAAATGTGCAAGTTTTAAATTAAAAATGCATGAAGAAAAAGAATAGAGAAGTTTCTAATTTAAAACTGAAAAAGGGACTAAATTGGATAAATTGAAAATCGGGGGCCAAAATTAAAGTTATTTAAACTAGTGAAAAAGGGACTAAATTAAAAACGATCGAAAAGTTTTAGGGACCTGTGGTGCAATTAAAATAGGCAGAATGGCTTACTGGCGTGATTATCCCACGTGGAGGGATCAAAAGCGTAATTGGACCATGCGGAAGGATCGCATGCGTGATTATTTTAGGGTAGAGGGATTTAAAATGCAATTAGCCCATTTTTTATTTCAATGCTGGTATAAAACACATTTTATACCCAAAATTCAGACTCTTTTCTCCCTTTTTTTACTCGAAGAATCATCCCCTTCACTCTCTCAACCCTTAATGCACACCGTCGTTCATCGGGGTATAATCCCAAAAACCAATCACCATCCGCCGCGTCGGCCGGCAGCGGTGAGCAACGGCCGGCGAACCCAAAACCAACCAAAATCTACTCCTTTTTCCATTCTAATCTTAGATTCAAACCTATTTTTTTAAATCAATCCCTTTTCCTGTTAAAACCCCAAAGCCGAGGCTAGAAATAAGGTTTCCACCACCATGTACTCGCACCGTTTCACTGTATTTGGCCTCGAGGAGGTCAGGGCTTATTAACGGCGGAGTAATGGCTGGAAGGAGCCGAAACAGCCCGAAAGAGAGGCGAATCAGCGAGGGTAAACTCTAAACCCTCTGTTGCTATATATATATATGCATGTTATATTTCGAACTGAAAAAAAAAGAATAGATACCATGAAAGGCCTTTTGTTTGTATTGATTATGGATTTTCCCCTCGTTTGAAAACTTAGGGGTTACAAGTGGTTGTTTTCATTGCTTATATGCTTCTTAGATCACTCATTGTTTACATATGCTATTCTTTACATTCTTAAGGAAAAATTGAATGAATGAACTGTGGATGATGATGATTCTGATATCCCATTTTTTATGTTTTTTTGCTGATCGGTGGTTGTGGAGTTGGTGGTGGCCATACGATGGCAGTGGAAATTCTGGCGACGTGGCCAAGCAGACGGGGGAGATGAAATGGTGCAGGCATGTGGGCGCGTGGGGAGCTAGACAGTAGGTGCGTGAGCTTCACCGACGTGTGTGGAAACTGGGCAGTCATCTTAGGTTTGATCTGGACCATTGGATCAAATCTGATCCAACGGCTAGATCTTGGTGTCTGCAATAGAAAAGGAAGGATTATCATATTAGTTTTTAGGGTTTTTTGGTTTTGTTATATTGGGTTTGGGTTGTGTAATAATAAAAAAATTTTGGGCTATGAATTGTAATGGGACTTTTATTAATAAACATGGGCTTTTATTTAATTGTTATACATACATATATTTCAATTAACCTTTTCTGGTATTTTTTAGTTTAATAATAATAATAACACATACAATAATACACACAATATGTATACTCACATACATACGCAATAATACGTACATACAAGCAAGCAACACATACATATAATATACATGCAACCATGCATTACATAAAATATTAATAAACACACACACACACACACACACACATATATATATATATATGCCTAAATAGTTAATAACCATACATATAATAATCACATACTAGTGAAACCTACTTCGTATACATATAATAACATACATGAGCCCACTACATATAATAAAACCACTTAGCATCATTATTTTATTATATATATATATATATATATATATATATATATATATATGCCCATCATTGTAAAATAAAGAACGGGTCAACCCGGACAAAATTAGTGATTACAAAGGGGATAGGTGATGAATCACCACCTTGCTTGCCCCTCCCACGTGAAACACCTCAGAAAATGTGACTAATTGTCATCCAATTGATAATTGAATGAAAGGAAGGAAATGTGATTGAATTGGGTTTAGCAAACCCTCAAGAATAGGAAAGCTTCCTATTGGTCCATATGTTGGTGGGAGAATGATTAAAGATGAAAAATGGTTTTAAAATGAGAAACAAAAGCTCTCATCCTCACTTTGAACCTCCCATAAACTAAATCCTACCCTCGTCTTCCATCAAGCAAGCACCACCATTGTTCTCCTCAACCTCAAGCTTAAGTAAGCACCTCGATTCAATCCCTAACCAATGTTTAATCTCGATATAGCATTTGAAAGCTTGTATCTCGATAAGTAAAAGCCCTCAATCAATTTTTGAAATCCATGGATGATTGGAGTTTAATTTCAAATCTAAAATCTAAGCCTAATCTTTGAAACGAGTACTATATTGTGATTGTAACGATTCTATGTGTTTCTTTCTAGCCCCAAAATTGGAAGAAAATAATCCGTCATCTCCAAACAAGCCTAGGAGAAAAGGAATCGAAATCCGAGAACCTTGAAGTCTCCGAATACTAGGTGAGTGTCATCGCGTCGAGGGATTGGCACGGAGCCATCCCATTGCATTTGTTTTGTGTTATGATTACATTTGTGTTTAAGGGCTCAAATAGAGCAAGCATACGAGGACTCCAACGGTAAGCATGGTAAGCTTCAATAATGTTTGATATATTTGTAAGTTCATATGTGATATCCGATTCATGCTTTTATATGGATTTTGATATAATTGTGCTATAATATGTTATGTAGAGCTAAGACTCAATTTGCTATCCGATATGATGTGATCCGAACATTAAGAATTATGATGAAATATGTGATCTTGGACATTGGATACAACTCTGGAAGATATGCTCTGAGCCTGCGTTATTGACTTCAAGAATTCGTAGGAGAAATCCCTGCCTTTGGTGGAGTTAGCTTACAACAATAGCTACCAAGCCTCGATTCAAATGGCTCCATGTAAATCCCTTTACGGGATGAGATGTAAAACCCCTCTCTATTGGACCGAACTTGGTGAAGGTGAGGTGTTAGATCTTGACTTACTTCGGGAAACCGAAGAAATGATGACCATTGTCCGGGATCGGCTCAAAGCTGCATTTGACCGACAGAAAGCCTATGCTGATTTGAGCAAGATGGACATTTAGTACGAAGTTGGTGAGAAAACCTTCATTAAAGTATCTCCGTAGAAGAAGATCCTTCGCTTTGGCAAAAAGGGGAAACCAATTCCTCGTCTCATTAGTCCATTCGAAGTGATCGAAAGATTTGGACTTGTTGCTTTCCAGCTAGCTCTCCCTGAATAGTTAAGACAAAACCATAATGTCTTCTATGTATCTACACTGCAGACATACCGGTCGAACCCTTGCAATGTGATCGAACCAGAGTCTGTGGAGATTCAGCCTAATATGACGTACGAGGAAGAACCTGTGTAGATCCTCGCACGAGAAGTGAAGAGACTTTAAAACAAGTCCATGCCCTTAGTGAATGTTTAATTTAAAATCTAAAATCCATGGATGATTGGAGTTTAATTTCAAATCTAAAACTTAAGCCTAATCTTCGAAGCGAGTACCATAATGTGATTGTAACGATTCCATGTGTTTCTTTCTAGCCCAGAAATTGGAAGGAAACAATCTGTCATCTACAAACAAGCATAGGAGCAAAGGAATCGAAATTCGAGAACCTTGAAGTCTCCGAATACTAGGTGAGTGTAGTCACATTAAGGGATTGGCATGGAGCCATCCCGTTGCATTTGTTTTGTGTTATGATTGCATTTGTGTTTAAGGGCTCAAATAGAGCAAGCATATGAGGACTCTAACGGTAAGCATGGTAAGCTTCAATAATGTTTGATATATTTGTAAGTTTATATGTGATATCTAATCCATGCTTGTATATGGATTTTGATATAATTGTGCTATGATATGTTATGTGGAGCTAAGGCTCAATTTACTATCTGATATGATGTGATCCGAACAGTAAGAATTATGATGAAATATGTGATCTTGGACATTGTATACAATTGGCATACCATAGGGTTATTTGAGCTCACCAAGTAAGGGATTGGACTACAGTCCAGGGCTACGACCTATATGTGTGGTGAAATAAGGATGGATTGTGTAAGGGTATCCGGAGCTACAGCTCAAGGCTATGGCCTATTTTCGATATGTGTGGTGTACAGGGGAATTCGCGTATCCATTGGTTACCATGTCCAAGGAAATGATATGTTATTATGATTTACAATTGCTATACGAAAACATGACTAATGGCTTGAATATGTTCTTATATGATTAATGCCATGTGAATTGATGATCAAGCATGCCCATATGTCATTCATGTAGTTAATAAGTTTATTGTGCATTGTTATGACTACCTCACTAGGCTATTGTAATCACTCATTTTTATCTGTAAATACATATTAGTGTTGCATGTATACATATTATATTATATGTTTATTATGTGCATGAGTGTTATTAGTTTATGTGTGCATGTATATTATAAACTATGTATGTATACGTATTAAATACGGTGTATGTGTGTCACGTATACATCTATATTTAGTACGAGCGTATTTGTTTTTATGGTTAATTATGTGTATAATTGTATATGTATGTATACTGGTATGTTATAATTAATGTTTGCATAGATATATACATATGTATTGTTGTATGTGTATTGCTGTTATAATTATACTATTGGGCTAATATAACATGAAAATCCAAAAAAATATATTAAACCCAAATAAATGAATTACAGTCCAAGCCCAATTACAAATATAATATTATTACAAGGCCCAGTTGCCCCAAACCCAAACCTATTTAATTCTAATTATTTTTGGTGCAGGTGACTATGGGCCGTTGGATCAAGATCTGATCCAACGGCCACGATCCAAGCAAGGAACCAAAATATCTGCCCACTGCGTGCACATCACGTCTGAACCGTTCGAGTGCCACGCGCGCGTGCCGTCCACGCGCAGACTCTTTGATATCCCACTCGTGCGTGAGCCCCACGCGCTCTGACCCCTCGATTGCTAAGCCCCACGTGGCACAATCTGGAGCCGTTTCACCAACCGAGGCTTCATCTGGGCCGTTCATCCTTCAAGCCATCCCGACCGTTAGATCAGATCTGATCTAACGACCGATAACACATCTGGCCGAAGACAGAGCCCACACCGCCACCATGCTGCACCATGCCGATCTTCAACCACCGCGCTCAGAACATGTCAAAACATGACAAGAAAAGAAATATGTCAGTTAGCAGTCCAGATCTGAAAAAGCAAGTATTATACAACTTGTACCAAAACCAAAGACAGACATATATATGTACGAAACAAATATTTTGTAAAAAAGAGGACAGAACAAGTTGTAATCGAAAGGAAAGAAATACAAAAAGTCAGTCCAGTGGTAAATACTCGTCCCTTTTTTATTTTTTGCATGCATACACAAAAGGTAGAAAACAAAAAAAGAGGGTTAGAAATCTTACCGTCGCCGTCGGTGGGTCTCCCCTCACCAGTGATAAGCCTTTTCAGCTTCCCCAAGCCAGATACGGTGAACTGAAAGGAGTGGGAGACCCCTTTTGTTTTTGTTTTGAAACATAAAAAATAGGTTTTTATGTTTCGTATTTCCTAGATCTAGGGCAAATGGAGGCTTTTCCTCTGAATCCAACCTCAGATTCGTGTCTAGGGTAAGATGGGGGTTATTTTGGTAGGTTTTTTTAGGCTCGCCGGCGCCGGTTAGCAGTGGCCGGCGGCGGAGAACACGGCGGCCGGCCGCCGGATTCTGGGTTTTAGGGATGAATTGAGAGAAAATGAAGAAGGGGGTTTGGGTTATAAAACTGAGAAATGAAACAAATGGCCAAAAATTTGGTTTCGGCCTAAAAGAGGGGTTTTTATAGTTGTTATTATTTTGTGAAATGGGGAAATTACGTACTAAATCCTCCCGTGCATTCAATATTTTCAGTTCTGTCTCGCCGCATGGTATATTTACAACTCTAGTCCCCCTTGTATTTCAAAATCTTGCAATCCAGTCCCTAAATTACACCGAATCAGTTTTTAAATGGTAAAATTACCCCTTTAACCATCCCTCGTTTTTTAACTTTTCATTTCGGGTCTGCCCCATGGTCCAATTACAGTTTTGATCCTTTTAGGTTCTGTCTATTTCGCATTTTCGTCCTTAAATTACATATTATTGTTCTTTAATTTCTGCCACTGACTTTTATTTTTTTTCATTTCAGTCCTGTTTCCATGTAAATATTCAAGTTCTTATTATAATCGTATATGTTAATGTAGTCTTTTGTCTTATTTTATATCCCTCGTATATGCCTTGTATTTTTATGTTTACATGTATATGTGTGTTAAGTTTATAATGATTATGTATCTTTTTGTTCGGTTATTCGTATTAAGCATGTTATGTTCTAGTTGGATCGTACACGACATGTTTTGTATTTTTGTATGTATTGTATGTTCTCTTGACCTTTAGGTTACGTGTTAGTGTGTCTTCTTTTTATGTATAATATATTGTTCCATATATGTTGAAATATATTTTATTTCTAATATGTATGTCTTCTTGAAACATGTGTTTTTGTCTATACATGTATTTATTCCTACCTTGTTATTGTGGCATGTTAAGTTCGCTTTTATCTAATATTAAGCTTGGTATGTAAATGTGTGTTTTAATTACGTATTTTATTTACGTTAGATTAGTATTCTGTTATGTAAATATTTACTGTTTTTAAATTATCTGCTATGTCTTATATTTTTGTCACTAAGATTGCATATGGTATATAAATTGTTAATGCGGTGCCCTTTTATCCGAGCGTAAACGGAGCCAGTATCAGGCGTAGTGATAGTGGTTAGGCGTTTACTCTCGTATAACGGGGCCCTTAAAATTTATTCGCAATTATGACTGAATTTTAAAATAATTGTCACTTTAACCCGAAAAATCCAATATTAATAAAGCGGTAATTATTAAAGTACCAATTTTGGGCGGTGTGGGGGTGCTAATCCTTCCCCATCCGTAACCGACTCCCGAACCCAACATTTTTTGAATCTCTGGTTTTATGGTGTCCGGCCTACCTAAGTGGCCGGTGGCGACTCCAATTTTTAAATAAAATGTGGTTTTTAAAACCCCCACGGAATAAATATTTTATATCCAAAAAAATCACAAACACCTTCGAAAAACCACGTTTTTTTAGCGATAGAGAAAAAGGACATCGCTACAGATGGCGACTCCGCTGGGGATAATTTTTTGTTTTTTTCAAAAACAAATGAGAGTCAAGCTTTTAAAATAATTACCGCTTTACTAATATTGGAAGTTCCGGATTAAAGTGACTATTAACATTCGGTCATAATTGCGCGTTTATTTTAACGCATTTAAAATATGGCATATAAACCCGTTTTTTAAGTGGGGGAAAACGCTAATGCTTTCGTGGAGATATCGTTCTCCCGTATGGGCCGAGCAAGTACCTTCGGGGCTCGAGTACCTTATGCTTTCGTAAGGATATCGTTCCTTCGTACGGGCATAAGTGAATGGGTCCCCCTGAATTGAACCCGGTTGAAAGGAGCCTATAATGGGTGATGATCGGGGGCCTTGCTACCCTTAGTAGGGGACAGCAAGGACAATTCAGGTACCTCCTAGAACCAAGACTGCATGTAGAGAATACATAGAAACCCACCCTATTAGAGCCATGCGGATAACCTTAGGTGTTTTAGACGGGATAAATAGGGTTGTTTTGTGTGTTTATTCTGTTTAATTTTGTCCTTTTATTTATATATTTATTAATTTTATCTGGTACTGACTTGTTTTCTTTTCGCTTTTGTTTTTTTCTCATACATCATGCATTTGCATCACATAAAGGTACTGGATCAAGTGGTTTGCCTGATCAGGAAGTCTTTCACCATGGAAAAAAGGTGTCTTAGGAAAGAAGAGCTTAATTTGTCAGTCAGACATTGGTCAGAGGTCAACCAGAAAACCCAAGGGGACAGTTTGCCGAACGAACGCGTAATAGCAGGGTACACCTATGTGAGTCTCCAACAGAACGACTTATGGGATCTTCAAAGCATTTGGGAAAGATGGGACCGAAGACTACAAGACTTGTTCTGCGATAGTTATGGCGACATTGCACAGCTCTTATATGTTCGGATTAACCAGCCCCTACTCCGAGTTATAGTCTAGTTCTGGAATCCAGCTTTTTACTGCTTCACCTTCAATGGGCATGACATGATGCCTACAGTAGAAGAATACACTGCTTTACTTAACCAGAAAAACATTCAGGAAGATTGGATCTACACGAAGCCTCCGAGGAATCAGAATTACACTGCGAAACTCAAAACCTTTGCAGGAATGAGTGACGATTGGGTTAATGGCCTCCTTCAGATCTGAGGAGACAATACAGTCTTTGCATGGGAAAGTATTCGGGACATCATACCGACACATCCAGACGAGGCAAAGAAAATGGACATGTTCGCTTTAGGAATATATGGCTTGGTGATCTTTCCAAGAGTACTCGGGAACATTGATATAGCCATTCTGGACTTATTTGAGCGGGTAAAACGAAAAGCAAACCCAGTACCAGCAATCTTGGTCGAGACTTTCATTTCCTTAAATGCTAGCCGGAAACATGAAGAATGACGTTTTCGAGGATGCGCACAGCTGTTACAAGTATGGATTCAAAGTTACATGTGGAAGACACCGACGAGGGTCCTGCCGGGGATATCCTTCCAAGGTTTTTCGCCTTTACGGGAGTACTTAGCAAAGGAATGGCGAGAGGATTTGAAAACAAAAATGTGGACTAGTTTCTTCAGGAACATTCAAGATGAAGACATAGCATGGAGGGTCCCATGGCTCGGTAAAGTTAATTATTTTTTATACAGTTGTGGTGATTTCAACTGGCTGATGATGTTGAGATTGCATGGAGGGATCGCCTGTGCTTCGCTTTTAGTGTCTCAACAGTTCGGATCACGACAGTTCATTCCCAATACCGGCGGATTAAGCCAAACTGAATTTCTTTTCAAATGGGAGTTCAAAGGAAAAATT
This sequence comes from Hibiscus mutabilis, assembly GCA_019671005.1. NCBI lineage: Eukaryota > Viridiplantae > Streptophyta > Magnoliopsida > Malvales > Malvaceae > Hibiscus > Hibiscus mutabilis. Next base: position 12,226,596 of record CM033725.1, read on the forward strand.
CAGACCATCATGAGGGCCTGGGACCATTGTTACAGGATCAGGGTGGAAGGAGATACCGAGCACATGACTACCCCGGACTACAATCTTTGGAGATGCTTGAGGGTTAATAATGTGATTCCCGAATCTGATCAAGGACCAGCAGTGTCACTCGAAGAGCTTACAAGGGTGGTACCGTCTGAAGCTGACATCTTAAGGAATGAACTCAAAGAAGTTAAAAGGAAAATGGACATCCAACAGACCCAACATGCGAGCGAGCTCTATAAGGCAAGCTTAGAGGTTGACGAGCGGGACGGGATCATTAGACAGTTGAAAAAATTAAATGCAGATTTGAACGACAAGAATGCTCTTTATCAAAAAGATGCCCTTCTACTACAAGCAAAAATACAGAAGGCCAGCCGGAGTCAATTCATAGCCATGGAAAGAGAAAGGATGAATGGTATCCGTTTGGTGGAAGAAGAACGAGAAATCAGCAAGAGAGCAATCGAGAAAGAGATAGAAAGTTGCCGGTTGGCTATGGAAGAAGAAAAACGGTCCTCCAAGAAGGCCATTGATCAGGAAAAGGAAAGATTCAGGCAAGAAATCAGCAAAGGAAAACAAGTTGTCCATCATGAGAAAGAAAGCGTCGCCGTATGGAAAAGAAAGTCCATGAATAGCCGGAATAGACTGTTAGAGATGCAAAAATTGTACGCTGACACTATTCAAAGTCTGGAGCAAAGCCAAAGTCAGAATGGCGAATTAAAAGGAAAGGTGGCGGAAGTTGAACACTCACTTCGAATGTACTGCCACAGAAATGGTTTCACTGAGCTTCAAGAAAGAGAGCGCGAAGTAAGTATGTTACGAACACGAATTGAGTTCCTCGAAGCAACTGTTGAGGATTACAAGGAAAGAATTAGTGTGTTTGAGGAAGCTGCAGCCGGAGGGGACACCTATTGGCAAAAGAGACTGCGTGACGCTGCCCGGATGGTACAGGATAGGGACCAATATTACGCAAACCTAATGGTGGACATACAGCGAGTCGCCAGGCATGTGAATGATTTAGCTGTCGAGGCTGAAACTCTCCGACCTTTCATAGTCCCGGAAATGGAAGAAGCTCCCAGGTTCCTCAAGCTGCTCAGGGCAATTGGAAAATTAGAAGATAGAGCTAGAGCTTATCTATAGGACTCTGTGTTGTAATTAGATCTTTTGTATTAGGGATCTTTATTTTGTAATACGAACTCTGTTGTAATCTAGACCCTTTAATTCCCGTGGAAGTAGTTCAAAAGGGTGATTACCAGCGGAATCAGTAACTTATCTGCATACATTCTTGCATTTGCATCATGACATTCGCATCATTATACATGCATTTATTCCTGCAACCATATTAACATTATGAATGTTGTGGCATTGTGTGTAGTTAACCCACAATCATTCATCACCCATACTTTACCCAGTTACAAAGCAAACTCATGGAAGACAGGATAATCAGTCTAGAAAAAGGGCAAAAAGAGCTCGAGACAAGGCTTGAAGAGGCCCAGAGAAGCCTCAGTGATCAGATTGCGCAGTCGCAAGCATCTATAGTATCCGACATAACCGCATTGTTGGCTAAGAGACTTGGAAAAAGAGTGGAAATAGAAACCATTCAAGAGCCAGAGGGTACCCCAGCTCACTACAAGGTTCAACCAACTGCACCAAACCCGGCTAGGAAGGTGTATATCGACCCTGCAAGAATGTCATCTAGTTTTCAAATAGGGGCACCTGAGACTCAACCCCTCGATGCTGAAGCACTCTATGAAGAAGAGGTGTCGAACCTGAACATGGTTGAAAGGATCAGGACTGAGGTAGAGAAAAAGTGGGAGGAAAGGTTTCGCCTCATAGAGGAAAAATTTAAAACGTTACAATCTAATGAAGAATCAGGAAATGACGCTAGCGACTTAAGTCTGGTGTCCGATCTTGTCCTACTGCCAAAATTTAAAACGCCAGAGTTCAACAAATACGATGGAACCACATGTCCTTCCGCACACATAACAATGTACTGTCGAAAGATGGCGGCCTACCATAAGGATGAAAAGCTACTGATACATTGTTTCCAGGACAGCCTAACTGGAGCGGCGTTACGGTGGTACACCCAGTTGAGCAAAGCAAATGTTAAGACATGGAAATATCTGTCAAGAGCATTTACTGAGCAATACAAGCATGTAACAGATATGACCCACTAGCAGAATTATGTTGGAAAATATGGGACAGAAGTCCAACAAAAGCCTGCGGCAATATGCCCAAAGGTGGTGGGAAGTGGCCGCCCAAATTCAGCCACCCATCCCGGAACATGAAATTACGCCGTTATTTGTTAATACTTTGAAAGGGGCACTCTTTGATCGCCTCATTAATAACACAACGCAGTGCTTTGCTGACTTAATCAGGACTAGGGAGTCCCTTGAACTGACAATTAAGAGTGGTAGGATTGATGGCGGGGAAGGGTCTTGAAAGTATAGCAAGAGAAATGAAGTAAACACCACCAACACTTATACCGCCCGAAGAACTTCACAGTCTCACAGCCACAAGCACCTGTGGGAAAAACACAAAACTCGAATCAAAGAGATGAGAGAATCGCCAGAAAAGAGAAAGAGAGAAGAACTTTCACTCCCCTACCTGTTTCGTACTCAGAACTTTATTCCCAGTTGTATGAAGCAGACCTGGTCCGTCCATACATCGTTACTCCTGTCAATCCGCCCTTCCCGTCTTGGTATAATCCGAACGCGCATTGCGACTATCACGGCGGTACCCCTGGACATCCCACTGAGAACTTCCTTGCTTTCAAAAAACTTGTGCAGAACTTAATCGATTCTGGGATATTGAAGTTTGAAGAGCCGAGTGAAGCCAACAACCCGCTGCCTAATCATGGGAACAAAGGAGTAAATGTTATTGAAGAATACTTTACCAGGAGGATTAAGGATGATGTGTCAGAAATCAAATCTCCTTTACGGTGGGTATTTCAACAGTTATGCATGGCTCGTGTGATCGACAAAGGCATGATAACAAGGCAAAAGGGATGTGGAGAGTATTACGAATTCCACCAGACTGAAGGGCATGATATCCAAGAGTGCGATGAGTTCAAGAGATTGGTACAACAATTAATGAATGAAAAACAAATAGAATTCTTCGAGGAGCCCATGGGGAAGAAGGGGTCAGACGTACACATGACGGATAGCCTCAAATCTAAATACGGGAAGGATAGACCTTTTATCATCTCCCCCAGGCCAGGGAATGCAGGTGCCTCCCAGGGAGAAACCAGCAAGATAAGTCCCAGGGTCATCATTTCAGCACCATCTCCATTCCCATTCAAAGATATGCGGCAAACCCCCTGGAATTATGCTGTAAATGTGACCACGCCAGAAAAACTAGAACATGGTCAAGAAAAAGAGCCTACGCTGAAAGACCAACAAAGCTAGAATGATGTAAATGCTGGTGAGGCAGGCCATTTCACAAGGAGCGGCAGATGTTATTCCTCCGAGGCTTTGAAAGCAGCTGAAAAGGATAAGGGGAAGAGTACAGCAGTTAACCCTACGCAGATATTTGGAGAAGAACCTTCCCCAAAGATAATGAGCCAGTAACTGAGGCCCAGGCCAAAGAATTTCTAAAGTTCTTAAGACATAGCGAGTACAACGTGGTGGAAAAACTACGAAAGAAACCGGCCAGGATCACAGTACTGGAATTACTCTTGAGTTCAGAAAAGCACCGGGAAACGCTACTAAAAGTACTGAATCAAACTTTTGTGCCCCAGGACATTTCTGTGACAAATCTGGACATGATAGTGGGGCATATCACTGCCTATAATCATATAACGTTCAGTGATGATGAGATCCTTGAGGGAGGAATGGGGTCCACCAAAGCCCTTAACATCACTACCCACTACAAAGGGTATGTAGTACCAGGCGTACTGATCGACAACGGGTCAGCATTGAACGTCTTTCCTATGGTGACCCTGCAAAAACTGCCAATAGATGGTTCGCACCTAAAGCCCTACCACAATTCGGTAAGAGCCTTTGATGGTACGCAAAGAGGAACAATGGGGAAAATTGAGGTGCCCCTATTGATCGGACCAACTGAATATGTGATCGATTTTGTGGTGATGGACATAAAACCATCTTACAACTGCTTGTTGGGAAGACCATGGATCCACTCCGCAGGAGTTGTCCCCTCGTCATTGCATCAAAAATTAAAATTTGTAGTCGAAGGCAAATTGGTCATAGTAGAGGCAGAGCAGGAAATTGTTGCTTCAGTGACATCAGACGCCCCCTACATTCAAAATGATGAAGATGCTAGAATGCTCGTTCCGAGCATTGGAACTAGTGAATGCCACTTTCGTTTTGGAGGGAAGTCGGATCCCCTACCCCAGGTTATCTAATTGTACCAGGATGACCGTCGCAAAAACTTTGGGCCAGGAGCCAAAGTAGGAAAGGGGCTGGGGAAGAAATTACAAGGAAACCTAAGACCCAAGAATATGATAACCAAGAAGGATCGTTTCGGGCTGGGTTACCAACCAAGTGCCCAACAGATAGCTGCAAAGAAAAGCCAGATCTAAAGGAGAAGACATTCAGTGGAGACCGATGTCATTTCCTAGTTTGAAAACCACTTTTGTCTCCGGAGGGTTCTACCAGCCAGGTCAAGATGTTGGAGAGGCAATGAAGGAAAATGAAGTACTCAAGCAGGAGAAAATACTCAGTGAATTATTTGAAGGGATGTACATCAACATGATAGCTGAAAAAGACTGAGGCAGCAAAATGTTGACCAACATCCGCCCTTGCCGTCCTGGGGAAACACTCGATAACTGGAGCTGCATTGATCTACCTATAGTTTTTAGGAATAGATCAGAGTAATGCTCCGAATCAACCTTTTGTTTTTGCCCGTAAACAATGGGGATCTCTTGTACGAGGCACCTATGTTAACTTTTTGATTGAAATGAAAATATCCCCACTTTCCTAAAATGACCAAAGTTTCATTTATTTCATTCATGCATTCTTCATGTTCATTCCCTTCATATAAAGCCGTCTCTTTCCCAATACAATTCATTCTCATTTAATGTAGGTCACTCATGATTGGCGATATGAATGATACCGGATCCAATCCTGGAGTGAATTTTGAATGCCCTGAGGTCTCAGAGGGAATTGAGGAAGGATATGATGAGATAGAAGGTGAGGTCCCTGAAGAGTTAAAGAGAATGGTGGACAACGAAGAAAGGCAGATCATGCCCCACCAAGAAGAAACAGAAATTGTAAACTTGGGGACTGAAGAAGAGATAAAAGAAATAAAAGTAGGAACGACGATTTCCTCAAAAACCAAGCACAAACTGATAACCCTACTTCAGGAATTCAAGGATGTTTTCGCCTGGACTTATCAAGATATGCCAGGGTTGAATACCGACATATTGGTGCACAAATTGCCAACAAAATCGGAGTGCAAACCAATACAGCAAAAACTTCGGAGAATGAGACCAGATATGTTGTTAAAGATCCGAGAGGAAGTGAAAAAGTAGTTTGATGTGGGATTCTTGGAGGCAGCCAAATACCCCGAATGGGTTGCAAACATTGTACCAGTACCAAAGAAAGACGGGAAAGTTCGTATGTGTGTAGATTATAGGGATCTGAACCGAGCCAGCCCTAAAGACAATTTCCCTTACCACATTTAACACGCTGGTTGACAACACTACAGGACATTCATGGTTTTCCTTTATGGACGACTTCTCAGGGTACAACCAGATAAAGATGGACCCTAACGACATGGAGAAGACCACGTTCATAACCATGTGGGGCACTTTTTGCTATCGAGTGATGCTGTTTGGGTTAAAGAACGCAGGGGCAACATACCAAAGAGCAATGGTGACTCTTTTCCATGACATGATGCACAAAGAAATAGAAGTATATGTGGATGACATGATTGCCAAATACCGAACAGAGGAAGAGCACCTACAGAATTTGAGAAAACTATTCCAAAGACTACGGAAGTACCAACTGAGGCTCAATCCTGCCAAGTGTACCTTCGCCGTTACTTCTGGAAAACTCCTAGGGTTTGTGGTAAGCAGAAGAGGGATTGAGATTGATCCAGATAAAGTGAAAGCCATCCAGGATTTCTCACCACCCCGCACTCAGAAGGAAGTTCGCGGTTTCCTGGGGAGGCTGAATTATATCTCTCGTTTCATTTCCCAATTAACCGACCAATGTGACCCGGTCTTCAGACTTCTTAGAAAGAATAATCCTGGTGTGTAGGATGAGGAATGTAAAAGAGCCCTAGAAAAGATCAAAAAGTACCTGACAAATGCTCTAATTTTAGTCGCACCAGTACCAGGTCGACCATTAATTCTCTACCTGACAATTTTTGAGAATTCAATGGGATGCGTATCGGGGAAACACGATGAGTCAAGAAAAAGGGAGCAAGCCATCTATTACCTAAGCAGGAAATTCAATGATTGCGAAACGCGGTATCCGCCAGTGCAGAAGCTGTGTTGTGCTCTAGTTTGGGCTACCAAGCGGCTTAGACAGTACATGCTATACCATACTACTTGGTTGATATCCAAGCTAGACCCATTGAAGTTCTTAATGGAAGCGCCAGCACTAACAGGAAGGATGGCCCGATGGCAGATGCTCTTATCCGAATTCGATGTCGTATACGTTAACCAGAAAGCCGTAAAGGGGAGTGCCGTAGCAGATTTCCTAGCTAGTCGTGCTTCGGATGACTATGAGGCATTGAACTTTAATTTCTCAGACGAAGATTTGATGTGCATTACAACCGAAGAAGAGGTTTTAGATGATAAATCATGGAAGCTTTACTTCGATGGAGCCTCTAACGCCTTCGGACATGGGATAGGAGCAGTGCTAATTTCTCCTGAGGACGTCTATTAACCTTTCACCAGTAGATTGGAATTCTTCTACACAAACAATATAGCTGAATACGAAGCTTGCGTTATGGGACTGAACTCAGCTATTGAGAGAAAGATTAAGGAACTTCGAGTATTCGGAGATTCATCCTTAGTAATTTACCAATTGCGCGGGGAATGGGAAACTAGGGACCCGAAGTTGGTCAAATATTATGAATTGATCCAAGAGCTCACCAAAGAGTTCGAAAAGGTCAGCTTCAATTACATGCCCCGAGAAGAAAATCAGATGGCAGACGTATTGGCAACCTTGGCATCCATGTTTAAAACAAACACCGGGGTAGAAATGAAGCCCATTGAGATGCAGACGTTTGAAAGGCCTGCTCATTGTTGTAATGTACATGAAGAGATTGATGGAAACCCATGGTACTATGACATCTTGCAATATGTCAAGCTTCGAAAGTATCCAGACGGGGCAAACGACAATGACAGAAAAACGCTCAGAAAAATGGCAACAAGATATGTCCTAGATGGGGAAATCCTATATAGGAGAAGTCATGATCAGACATTGCTGAGATGTGTGGATGTCCGGGAGGCGAAGGAGATCTTAGCCGAAGTACATGACGGGCTTTGTGGAACGCACGCTAACGGGCTGTCTATAGCCCGGAAAATTATGAGATATGGTTATTTCTGGTTGACCATGAGGGAGATTGCATCAATTACGCCAGAAAATGCCACAAATGCCAAATCTACGCTGACAAGATTCACGTACCCCCATCGCCTTTACACACCATGAATTCTCCGTGGCCTTTCGCGGCGTGGGGCATGGACGTCATCGGGCATATTCATCCGAAAGCTTCCAATGGACACCGTTTCATATTGGTCGCCATAGACTACTTCACTAAATGGGTAGAGGCAGCGTCTTACGCCAACATCACAAGGACTATAGTATGTAAGTTCCTAAAGAATGAGATTATTTGTCGATACGGATTGCCAGAAAGGGTCATCACCGACAACGCTTCCAATCTGAATAACAAAATGATGACGGACGTGTGCACTCAATTCAAGATAACACACCACAATTCCACAGTCTATCGTCCTAAAATGAATGGAGCAGTGGAAGCAGCAAACAAGAACATAAAGAAGATCATAGCGAAGACTACGGATACCTACAGGGATTGGCATGAGAAGTTGACTTTTGCCCTTTTTGCCTATAGGACGTCCATTCGCACATCAACGGGGGCAACACCCTACTCCTTGGTGTATGGTACCAAAGCAATACTCCCAATCGAGGTAGAGATCCCGTCTCTCTGGGTCTTAAACGAAGTAAAATTGGAAGAAGCTGAATGGATGCAGGCCAGATACGACCAACTAAATCTCATTGATGAAAAGAGACTAAAGGCCATTTGTCATGGTCATATGTACCAAAAGCGGATGGTGCAGGCATACAACAAAAAAGTGCGCCCAAGAGAATTCAAAAAAGGGGATCTGGTGCTCAAGAACATCCTCCCTATCCAGAAAGATTCTCGAGGAAAATGGATGCCCAACTGGGAAGGACCGTACGTCGTAAAAAAGGCCTTCTCAGGAGGAGCCCTGATCCTAACAGAAATGGATGGAGACGAGCTGAAAAATCCTGTAAATTCTGATGCCGTTAAGAAATACTATCTTTGAAAAAAAAAGAAAAAGAAAGAAAAAGTGAAAATAATAAAGAGAACAAATATGGAGAGCTCAGGGCGAAAACCCGAAACTAGGCGTCTTGAAGTAAAGGGAGGACCCGAGTTGGAAACCCGTAAAGGGGGGCTCGAGTAAATTGAAAAGTTGAATATCCGAAGAGAAGGGTATCCCCATGAACATCATGAAGAGGAGGCTTCAGGCAAAAAATTCTACGCCGGTCGACAGGATCATGTATCATTCATATCGAAGATAATGAGGGATCTTGTATTTCATACTTAACTTTTCTTCTTTCTCATGTGTGTCATACCTTTCTTTTCTAAGATATTCTAAGCCCTTAATCGTAATAAAATCGTGTTTTTGAGCATCCATTCCATGCCTTCTTGTTAATTTCAGTCAAATAAGATAACATAGGCTTATAGTGAAACAAGAGATTTCGGAGCATTACTGTGATTTAACCTTAAAAATGCAGGTGATCAAAGAAAACGATGTTAACTCCGTCTTCTAGTTCCCTACATAATGGCTGTTGATAGGGAAGACAGAATGCTTCAAACAACTGGATAGGATGACCAATGGCGTACGTCCTGTCTATTCAAGGAAGGCATGCGATATAACAAGAGAGATCTCTTGGGTGAAACCCAGAAGGGCACCCCTAAAAAAACAAAAAACACAAAAAAAACTCTCTTTAAAGTGAAAACCCGAAAGGGCACTTTAGAATTCCAAGTCGTAAGTGGAGAAAAAGAAATGATGGAATGGTTGAACCTGACAGTGAAGTGGGGTATCGACGCCCGTGAGAAAGGAGAAAGTGAACATCAAGAACGAATAAGGACCAAAACAAGCCCACCAAGATATTGACACTCATGCATCATGAATAGTCAGACATCACTAGGATTAGGAGCATGTCAATTCATTTGTCATAGCATTTTGTTTTTATCTCAGACAGGTATCTGCAGATTCAAAGAGACATCGATGGCCATCGTGGTGTGAATCCCAAATGAGAAGACAATGTTTTTACATACAAAAGGCATATGTTTCCAAGCTCCAGAGAGAGGTTCTATATAGGAAGAATCCTCCGCTCCGAGGCTTCAGAAGCTGAAAGTTCTATATAGGAAGGACTGACAGCTCCAGGGTGAAGACTAGCAGTTCTATATAGGAAGGACTCACAGTCGAAGGAATTCACCCATGACACACAAGATTATATAGGAAATCCTGCTGTGTCGAAAGTGAAGAGTTCTATATAGGAAGGGCTCCGAGCTTCAATGTCTTAGAGTAAAAGATTCTATCTGTAGCTCCAAGATTTCAGACGCCAAAAGTTCTATATAGGAAGGACCGACGGCTCCAAGGTGAAGACTCGCAGTTCTATATTGGAAGAACTCCCAGTCGAAGGAATTCACCTATGACACACAAGGTTATATAGGAAACCTGTTGTGTCGAAAGCGAAGAGTCTTATATAGGAAAGGCTCCGAGCTTCACTGTCTTAGAGTGAAAGGTTCTATATAGGAAGAACCTGTAGCTTTGAGATTTCAGACGCCAAAAGTTCTATATAGGAAGGACTGACGGCTCCAGGGTTTGAAGACTAGCAGTTCTATATAGGAGGAACTCCCAGTCGGAAGAATCCATTAGCGGCGCAAAAGGTTTTATATAGGAGAAACCAGCGTTGAAGGTAAATAGTTCTATATAGGAAGGACTCCAAGCTTTACTGTCTCGAAGTGAAAAGTTCTATATAGGAGGGACTCATAACTCGAGGCTTCAGAGCGAAGGGTTCTATATAGGAAGATCCTGTAGCTCCAAGATCGGAAGGTGACGAAGCTCTATATAGGAAGAACTTACGAGCCTGAAGATTCAGCTAAGGAAGAGCGGAGATGTCCAAAAGAACACGTTTTTCCCAAAGCTACAAACAGGGAAGTCTGATAAAAATGAGTGCTTATGAATCTTTGCTTTGTTTCCCATTCCATGAGAACAAGCAAAGAGGGGCAACTGTAATCACTCATTTTTATCTGTAAATACATATTAGTGTTGCATGTATACATATTATATTATATGTTTATTATGTGCATGAGTGTTATTAGTTTATGTGTGCATGTATATTATAAACTATGTATGTATACGTATTAAATACGGTGTATGTGTGTCGCGTATTCATCTATATTTAGTACAAGCGTATTTGTTTTTATGGTTAATTATGTGTATAATTGTATATGTATGTATACTGGTATGTTATAATTAATATTTGCATAGGTATATACGTATGTATTGTTGTATGTGTATTGCTGTTATAATTATACTATTGGGCTAATATAAAATGAAAATCCAAAAAAATATATTAAACCCAAATAAATGAATTACAGTCCAAGTCCAATTACAAATCTAATATTATTACAAGGCCCGATTGGCCCAAACCCAAACCTATTTAATTCTAATTATTTTTGGTGCAGGTGATTATGGGTCGTTGGATCAAGATCTGATCCAACGGCCACAATCCAAGCAAGGGTCCAAAAAATCTGCCAGCCGCGTGCACATCACGTCTGGACCGTTCGAGTGCCACGCGTGCGTGAGCCCCACGCGCTCTGACCCCTCGACTGTTGAGCCCCACGTGGCACGATCTGGACCCATTTCACCAACCGAGGCTTCATCTGGGCCGTTCATCCTTCAAGCCATCCCTACCGTTAGATCAGATCTGATCTAACGGCCGAGAACACATCTGGCCGAAGATAGAGCCCACACCGCCACCATGCTGCACCATGCCGATCTTCAACCACCGCGCTCAGAACATGTCAAAACACGGCAAGAAAAGAAATATGTCAGTTAGCAGTCCAGATCTGAAAAAGCAATTATTATACAACTTGTACCAAAACCAAAGACAGGCATATATATGTACGAAACAAATATTTTGTAAAAAAGAGGACAGAACAAGTTGTAATCGAAACAAGCAAAGTTGTAATCGAAAGGAAAGAAATACAAAAAGTCAGTCTAGTGGTAAATACTCGTCCCTTTTTTTTATTTTTTGCATGCATACACAAAAGATAGAAAACAAAAAATGAGGGTTAGAAATCTTACCATCGCCGTCGGTGGGTCTCCCCTCACCAGTGATAAGCCTTTTCGGCTTCCCCAAGCAGATACGGTGAACTGAAAGGAGTGAGAGACCCCTTTTGTTTTCGTTTTGAAACATAAAAAATGGGCTTTTATGTTTCGTATTTCCTAGATCTAGGGCAAATGGAGGCTTTTCCTCTGAATCCAACCTCGGATTCGTGTCTAGGGTAAGATGGGGGTTATTTTGGTAGGTTTTTTTAGGCTCGCCGGCGCCGGTTAGCGGCGGCCGGCGGTGGAGAACACGGCGGCCGGCCGCCGGATTTTGGGTTTTAGGGATGAATTGAGAGAAAATGAAGAAGAGGGTTTGGGTTATAAAACTGAAAAATGAAACAAATGGCCGAAAATTTGGTTTCAGCCTAAAAGAGGGGTTTTTATAGTTGTTATTATTTTGTGAAATGGGGAAATTACGTACTAAATCATCCCGTGCTTTCAATATTTTCACTTCTGTCTCGCCGCATGGTATATTTACAACTCTGGTCCCCTTGTATTTCAAAATCTTGCAATCTAGTCCCTAAATTACACTGAATCAGTTTTTAAATGGTAAAATTACCCCTTTAACCATCCCGCGTTTTTGAACTTTTCATTTCGGGTCTGCCCCTTGGTCCAATTACAATTTTGATCCTTTTAGGTTCTGTCTATTTCGCATTTTCGTCCTTAAATTACATATTATTGTTCTTTAATTTCTGCCACTGACTTTTATTTTTTTTCATTTCAGTCCTGTTTCCATGTAAATATTCATGTTCGTATTATAATCATATATGTTAATGTAGTCTTATTTTATATCCCTCGTATATGCCTTGTATTTTTATGTTTACATGTATATGTGTGTTAAGTTTATAATGATTATGTATCTTTTTGTTCGGTTATTCGTATTAAGCATGTTATGTTCTAGTTGGATCGTACAGGGCATGTTTTGTATTTTTGTATGTATTGTATGTTCTCTTGACCTTTAGGTTACGTGTTAGTGTGTCTTCTTTTTATGTATAATATATTGTTCCATATATGTTGAAATATATTTTATTTCTAATATGTATGTCTTCTTGAAACATGTGTTTTTGTCTATACATGTATTTATTCCTACCTTATTATTGTGGCATGTTAAGTTCGCTTTTATCTAATATTAAGCTTGGTATGTAAATGTGTGTTTTAATTACGTATTTTATTTACGTTAGATTAGTATTCTGTTATGTGAATATTTACTGTTTTTAAATTATCTGCTATGTCTTATATTTTTGTCACTAAGATTGCATATGGTATATAAATTGTTAATGTGGTGCCCTTTTATCCGAGCGTAAACGGGGCCAGTATCAGGCGTAGTGATAGTGGTTAGGCGTTTACTCTCGGATAACGGGGCCCTTAAAATTTATTCGCAATTATGACCGAATTTTAAAATAATTGTCACTTTAACCCGAAAAATCAATATTAATAAAGCGGTAATTATTAAAGTACCAATTATGGGCGGTGTGGGGGTGCTAATCCTTCCCCATCCGTAACCGACTCCCGAACCCAACATTTTTTGAATCTCTGGTTTTATGGTGTCTGGCCTACCTAAGTGGCCGGTGGCGACTCCAATTTTTAAATAAAATGTGGCTTTTAAAACCCCCACAGAATAAATATTTTATATCCAAAAAAATCACAAACACCTTCGAAAAACCACGTTTTTTTAGCGATAGAGAAAAAGGACATCGCTACAGCTATGTAAGCCTAACATTCGCGTGTCTCATGCATTTCAGGATCTTAAAGAATTATGGCCTCCGATCGTGTGTTGCAGTTGGAAGTCACTCCTACGAACCATATGTATACTTATCTTTTGCCTTAAACTCCTAATAAGGTGGCATATGGTCTAAACATGTTATAAATGTGTTTTACAATGTATGTGTAATAGTTTAAAGGTGACCAAATGCTCAATGGTTAAAAGGGTATGATTGTGAGTTAGTTAAACTAGTTAAATGAGCCTAAAAGCCCTAAAAGGTGAAAACTTGGTAAATGGACTTAGAACGCTCCAAAATTTTGCATGCTATTAAAAATATGGATATTGGACTTGCTGGTAAAATTTGGTTAAATTCGAACAACGTTCAATAGGTTAAATTGATTTAAAACCAGTTAAAATTTGTCATTACAAGACAAGCGTATCTGTACGGGTGATGGCGTATCGATAGGCCTTACATAATTGGACCAAGTGAAACAGCGTGTGTCGATACACTAACGACGTGTATTGGTACAGATCTTGACAGTAAGGTCTGAAAAATAAATTGCATCGGTACGGTCTATATGGAGTATCGAAACAGTCAACCCTAGTCAACGTGTATCGATACGAGGCTACGTGTATCGATACGATCATGTTACCTTCGAATCTAGGAAATGAAAATTTGGCTTAGCGTACCAATACAGTCCTTAGGGTATCGGTACGGAGTCAGTTAATTTTGTTAAAAGACATAGTAACCAGTTTTAAGAAGTTTGCAAAATGGTCACTAAAACTTGTACAACCTAATTGGATGGGTAAACGATCTCCATTGATAAAGAAACTTCATAGGTTAATAATTGATAGGTTTAATTGTAGGTTAACAAAAAGAAATTTTGATAAAGACCATCAACTTGTAAGAATTACGATTTAGTCTCTAAGCTCAAAATGAGTTAAAATTGATCCCGAATTGTGTAGGTCTTAATGAGATAATTCCGTTAAGCCTTAAAAGAGATTAATAAATGATCAGAATAAGTTTTCAAACTCTAATTAAGCTTCCAAATCCCTGATGTGCTTTTCGGTAACACTTCCCGACCTGGTTCTCTACTAGGCAGGGAAAAAGGGGTGTTACATCGCAAGGGGTCAGAAAATCAAGTTGTCAATCACCTTTCATGGTTGGAAGCTAGCAGTGAAGACAAAATAAGTTGCAAATTGTCGACACATTCCCTAATGAAAAGTTATTCGTTGTGAAAGCAACACTGTAGTACGCTGATATAGTGAATTACTTGGTTTGTGGAAAGACTCATGTTGGTGTAACTGGGTATAAAAAGGCTAGATTCCTTAGAGATGCTACGAAATATCATTGGAATAAATCTTACTTGTTCAAGGTTTGTAATGACAACATAATTCGACCCTGCGTCCTAGGGGAAGATATGAAATCTATCATACAACACTGTTATAATGCTCCTGATGGAGGGCATTTCAGTGGAATGAGAATGGCTACAAAAGTCCTACAATATGGATTTTATTGACCGTCTAGAAAAAATGGGATGCCACAATAGCCAATAATGGAAATTGAGTTATTTGATGTTTAGGGATTGGATTTCATAGGTCCTTTTCCTAATTATTTTGGAAACCTATACATTTTTGTTGCGATTGACTATGTATCAAAGTGGATAGAAGCAGTTGCAGTGCCTAAAGATGATACAAAGATAGTCTTGAAGTTTTTTCACAAACATATACTCACTCGCTTTGGAACACCAAAAGCATTTATCAACGATTAGGTAAACATTTCCTCTACAACCAGGTGGCTGCTACGATGAAACGCTGTGGAGTAAATCATAGATTAGCCACAACATATCATCCTCAGTCCAATGGACAGACATATGTATCTAATCGAGCCATTAAAAATGTTTCGAAAAAAGTGGTAAACACCACTAGAAAAGATTGTTCCTCTTGTTTAGATGATGCATTGTGGTCTATACATATTGCATACAAAACTCTATTGGGAATGTCGCCTTATCAATTGGTTTTTGGAAAATCTTGTCATTTTCCTGTAGAGCTTGAGCATAAGGCATTGTGGGCTCTTAAACAAGTCAATCTTAATTATGAGGCAACATGAAAGAATCGATTGCTGGACATTATTGAATTAGAGGAAATTTGATCCAACACTTATGAAAATGCCTCTATTTATAAGGACAAAAGTAAGCGGTGGCACGATAAGATTATTTTCATCAACAATTTGAAGCAGGGCAGTTGGTTTTGCTATTCAACTCCAGATTGAAATTGCACCTAGGAAAATTGAGATTACAATGGTCTTGACCTTTTTAAGCTGTGGAAGCATTTCCACATGGTGTGTAATACCCCCAGTATTTGCTTAGTGATTAAAATGCAAAGAATAAAAAGTTAGTGGTTTTAGTTCAGTGACTAAAATGTAAAAATTTTGAACTTTGGTGGCCAAAGTGAAAAGTTAGGAAAAGTTCAGGGACCAATATGGTAATTTTCCCAATAAGTAATTTTATTCGGTATAAGAGTAAATCGGATCGAAATAAATACCTTGATATTGGTTTTAAGACTTAAGATGTAGAAAAATGTACCAAATTTGGATAGAATAAAATTGTTAAGCGTGCTCAGGCCAGGGAAATATTAGGATGGTGACCTATGGGAAGGTCCCATACTTGTGTTTTTTATTATTATCGAGGACTCTAAATAAGTAGAAATGACTCATACAAATATTTGCTGAAGGACTTTTAAGAGAATTTTATCCGATAGAGATTTCAGATAATTATCAGTATTTTTGGATGGAGTCCAAATTTCAGCGTTAGACTCCATAAATATAGGAGATTGATTATGATAATATTATTTATTTATGGAATTTAGAAATATGAGATTTTTGGATTGGGAGTTGATAATATGATTGATAAAAAAATCATATTAGATGATTTTCGGATAATTGGATCGAACAAAAATCGTAAAATGAAATTTTATGATTTTTTTAAAGGATGGCCGGTTAGGAAGGAACTAAAGTAGTTCCCATGTAATGGAATGGCTTGTTGGAAGAGGATTTGTAAATATGACTGTATTTGGAGGACAAAGTGGTAATATGGATAAAAATGAATTTAAAAATCATTTTTAAAGATACATGTGGCAATATTAGAATGGTAGTTAGTTTAATTGATGATTTAGAACAGGAAAACAAGCTTGAATTGGGATTTATTTCATGTTTAAGACATAAACACTAACCCTAAATTTTAGGGATTTTGGCTAGGGCATTGAATTAAGGATGAAAATGAATGAATTATGAAATTAGATGTATTATTTTAATGTTTAAAAGATTGAATTCCCTTAGTTAAGGTAAGTGACCATTTCGGTTAAGATGTAAAGTAAAGGAGAATTATTGTCAAATTTATTTTAGTGTTGGAAGTAAAGAGATTTTGATTTCAATAAGTTGTTTTAGGTGATTTAGTAATCTATATGAACAAATGAAGAAATGAGGAGATTATGTGATATCTATAGAATCTAAATATGGAAGTTTGGTTAAATTCAGAATTTGGCAGTAAGTTTAGAAATTCACCATAAATTCTAGAGATATGGTTAGATGGTGAATTTTATGCCAAAATGAAGATATGGATGTCTAGTTTCGTTTCCAACAAACGGAAACTGATTTCGAGTTTTGAGTCAAAAGATATGAATTTTTAATCGAATTGAGGTCAGAAAATTTTCGGAACAGTTTTGGTTAGGGCAGCTCTGTGACGGATGTTTGAAGAATTTTCATATTTTTTTTAGATTTTATTAATTTATGAGGTTTATTCTGTTAGAACCGTTGTCGAATCTAGTTTCTCCAGTATAAAGGAAATTAAGATCTGATGTTTATTCTACCCAGTAGATGTGTTTTTTCGAAGGTAGTGCAAGCTGCCAGAAAATGAAAAGTGATAAATTTTGTATCTGAATATTAGTTTAAATAGTTATAAGAATTGTTTGAAGTTAAATTAATCATCAAGGACTATGATAAGAGGAAAACGTTTGTGTTCGATTGGTTTTCTACAGTTCCGAGGGAGACTGAAGGAGACCCAAGTAAAAGAGGAAAAGAAAATGTTATTGAATAGACTTAGTGAGGCTACTCCTACATCATTAGAGGTGAGTGCATATATGTTTTAGCATGACATATGTATGACAGGTTATTTCATAAAATTGTTAAATGGCAGTATACCATGAATCTTATAAAGCATATTGGAGTATGAACTGTTCCATTATAAAAACGTTTTACGTGATGTATATATGTATGTATGGAAATCGGGTTACCTGCCATTATTTGCAATAATTGTTTTCAAGCTTGCCCTTGGTAATGTAATGTTAAGTTGGACAATATTGAGGTATACCATTAAGAGCATATAAAGTTATTAGCACTTCAATGTGTCATGATGAATTGCCTTATGGATACGTAAAGGTATTGTCTGATAATGAGATTAGGTGATTTAAAGGCATCACCAATCATATAAGGTGGTTAGTTGGTTTAAAGGCACCATCAACCGTATAAGTTGGTTAGTTGGTTTAAAGGCACCATCAACCATATAAGGTGTTCAGTTGGTTTAAGGGAACCATCAACCATATAAGGTGGTTAGTTGGTTTAAAGGCACCATCAACCGTATAAGTTGGTTAGTTGGTTTAAAGGCACCATCAACCATATAAGACATTCTACGAGTTAATGACACTTGAAGAATATTATAAAGTTATTGAAACTTCAATGTATATAATAAAGTTAACAACACTTTAAAGTGTCATATATGTTATAGGCACTTTATTGTATCTGGAAGCAATAAAGAATAGTACTTTTAAAGTACTTAATATTTACCTTGGGCTATATTATGGTATTATGAAGTATGTTTTAAAGCTAAAGAATGATTACTTTATGCTTTCTTGCATAACATTCTTGCATTATAAAGTATGAGATTTAAATGATTATCATGTATCTATAATTGTTTTACATATGTTACTTACCTTATGCCTCACTAAGTTATACTTAGTGTGCATTTATGTTATACGCGTAGGTAAAAGGAAGTAGAAGCAGAGCCTTTGCATCATCTTCTATTTTTGGAGATTTACAAATCGACAGGTTAATTTCTAGTACTTATGACATCCTTGTTTCGTGTATGTATTAGTGGCATGTACTAAAATGATATGTCTATTTTGTTAAAATGTTTAAACCGGTCTGCTTGGTACTAAATTTTACATACGTTATTAAATGAGTTATGTAAATATGTAACTATGGTATAATACCTAAAAGTTAATTATGTTTACATTTTATTTGTTTACAAATTATGAATGATGAATACTATTAAATAATTAGAAAATTTTTAATTTACCTCGATTTTTTTAATATAAAATGTTTTTAGGTTACTGTGACATTTCCAACTCGTGTTTGTTGTACGAATACAGTAAGGGGGTGTTACATTTATTGGTATTAGAGCAAAGGTTTAGTCGGTTCTGGAGTAATTTGAACTCAAAGAAAATGTTTAAAAGTGTACATGACACTAGGATGTCAGAGGGAGTATGATCCCGACTTGCTACCCGACAGGTGGGGCCTGAGATTGTTTCAGAAGTCGGGGAAGGGACACAACAACCTTTACAACAGGAGATGCCTGTACAAGACCGGGGTACATTTTTACAGGCTTTAGATGCGATAATTAATAGACCCCCTCAGATTTCTATACCTAAAGAGTTAAAGAAGTTACAAGCTCCCAATTTTTGAGGTGATGATGATGGAGATTCGATGTCAGTAGATTTGTGGTTGAATGATATACATACGATATTGGCTCGGATTGATTGTGACGATCGGGGAAAGTTAGAAGGAGCTGTTTCTTTGTTGCAAGAGCAATCTTTAATATGGTGGAATAATGTCACTGCTCGATTATATGAAGAGGTATATGAGTACGAGTGCGAATTTAATAGACTGGGCATGTTTGCCTCTTAATTACTCCCAAATGATAAAGCTATCACTGACAGCTTTATAGAGGGACTAGATACCCAATACCAGGAAGTGTTGGTGGCATTCACTATCAGAGATTTCCAAGATGCAGTTAATAGAGCCAAAGCTATGGAAAATGTTGAAAAAAAGCTGAAAAAGAACCTAAAGGTCAGAAGAGGAGTGTTGAAACATCTTTTGATTCGTGATCACCAAAGCGAGGCAAGGGATATTCACAGCAGGAAATATCTAAATTTTTAGCACCCCAGGGACAAGAAAGACAAGTTGGAAAGTTCAAGAATACTTCAACATCAATAAAGAATTCTGTAAATCAACAAGCTCCTCCCCGATGCAAGAATTGTAATAGGAAACATTTTGGGGAGTGTTGGAAGATCACAAGAGCATGTTTCCGTTGTGGTGAGATTGGACATTTTAAACGTGACTGCCCAATATGAATTGATAGATCAGTACAGATTGAAAGGTCTGTTGGAATGCAAAAAGACAGAGGCCGTGGATCTATGGGTAGGTATTGAAAATTCGAGGAGAAATTTTTCGTAGGGGGAGAGAACTGTAATACCCTAATATTTGCTTAGTGATTAAAATGCAAAGAATAAAAAGTTAGTGGTTTTAGTTCAGTGACTAAAACGTAAACATTTTGAAGTTTGGTGGCCAAAGTGAAAGAAAGGAAAAGTTCAGGGACCAATATGGTAATTTTCCCAATAAGTAATTTTATTCTGTATAAGATTAAATCAGATCGAAATAAGTACCTTGATATTGGTTTTAAGAATTAAGATGCAGAAAAAGGTACCGAATTTGGATCGAATAAAATTGTTAAACGCGCTCAGGCCAGAGAAATATTAGGATGGGTGACCTATGGAAATGTCCCATATTTTTATTTTTGATTGTTATCGAGGACTCTGAATAAGTAGAAATGATTCATACGAATATTTGTTGAAGGACTTTTAAGAGAATTTTATCCGATAGAGATTTCGGATAATTATCGGTATTTTTGGATCGAGTCCAAATTTCAGCATTAGACTCCATAAATATAGGATATTGATTATGACAATATTATTTATTTATGGAATTTAGAAATATGAGATTTTTGGATTAGGAGTTGATAATACGATTGATACAAAATCATATTAGACGATTTTCGGATAATTGGATCGAACAAAAACCGTAAAATGAAATTTTACGATTTTTTAAATGATGGCCGGTTAGGAAGGAACTAAAGTAGTTCCCATGTATTGGAATGGCATGTTGGAAGAGGATTTGTAAATATGAATGTAGTTGGAGGACAAAGTGGTAATATGGATAAAAATGAATTTAAAATTCATTTTTAAAGATACATGTGGCATTATTAGAATGATAGTTAGTTGAATTGATGATTTAGAACATGAAAACAAGCTTGAATTGGGATTTATTTCATGTTTAAGACATAAACCCTAACCCTAAGTTTTGGGAATTTTGGTTAGGGAATTGAATTAAGGATGAAAATGAATGAATTATGAAATTAGATGTATTATTTTGATGTTTAAAAGATTGAATTCCCTTATTTAGGGTAAGTGACCATTTCGGTTAAGATGTAAAGTAAAGGGGAATTATTGTCAAATTTATTTTAGTGTTGGAAGTAAAGAGATTTTGATTTCAGTAAGTTGTTTTAGGTGATTTAGTAATCTATATGAACAAATGAAGAAATGGGGAGATTATGTGATAACTATAGAACCTAAATATGAAAATTTGGTTAAATTCAGAATTTGGCAGTAAGTTTAGAAATTCACCATAAATTCTAGAGAAATGGTTAGATGGTGAATTTTATGCCAAAATGAAGATATGGATGTCTAGTTTCGTTTCCGACAAACAGAAATTGATTTCTAGTTTTGAGTCAAAAGATATGAATTTTTAATCGAATGGAGGTCAGAAAGTTTTCAGAACAGATTTGCTTAGGGCAGCTCTGTGACGAGATTTTGAAGAATTTTCATAATTTTTATGGATTTTATTAATTTATGAGGTTTATACCGTTAGAACCGTTATCGAATCTAGTTTTTCCAGCATAAAGGAAATTAAGATCCGATGTTTATTCTACCCAGTAGAAGTGTTTTTCCGAAGGTAGTGCAAGCTGCAAGAAATTGAAAAGTGATACATTTTGTATATGAATATTAGTTTAAAGAGTTAGAAGAATTGTTTGAAGTTAAATGAATCATCATGGACTATGGTAAGAGCTTAGAAAGTACAGGGACAAAGGGAAATATTTGAATACTTCATATTCAAATAAGTATGTTTGGAATCAAGTTAGCAATGTTAAATTTGAGACTAACAAAAGTATGGTAATTTTTGTGTTCGATTGGTTTTCTACAGTTCTGAGGGATACTGAAGGAGACCCAAGTAAAAGAGGAAAAGAAAATGTTATTGACTAGACTTAGTGAGGCTACTCCTACATCATTACTTGTGAGTGCATATATGTTTTTAGCATGACGTACTTATGACAAGTTATTTCATAAAATTGTTAAATGGCAGTATACCGTGAATGTTATAAAGCATATTGGAGTATAAACTATTCCATTATAAAATGTTTTACGTGATGTATATATGTATGTATGGAAATTGGGTTACTTACCATTATTTTCAAGAATTGTTTTCAAGTTTGCCCTTGGTAATGTAATGTTAAGTTGGACAATATTGAGGTATACCATTAAGAGTATATAAAGTTATTAGCACTTCAATGTGTCATGATGAATTGTCTTATGGATACGTAAAGGTATTGTCTGATAATGAGATTAGGTGATTTAAAGGCATCACCAATCATATAAGGTGGTTAGTTGGTTTATAGGCACCATCAGCCATATAAGTTGGTTAGTTGGTTTAAAGGAACCATCATCCATATAAGGTGTTTAGTTGGTTTAAAGGCACCATCAACCGTATAAGTTGGTTAGTTGGTTTAAAGGCACCACCAACCATATAAGGTGGTTAGTTGGCTGAAAGGCACCATCAATCGTATAAGTTGGTTAGTTGGTTTAAAGGCACCATCAACCATATAAGACATTCTACGAGTTAATGACACTTGAAGAATATTATAAAGTTATTGACACTTCAATGTGTATCATAAAGTTAACAACACTTTAAAGTGTCGTATATGTTACATGAACTTTATTGTGTCTGCAAGCAATAAAGAATAGTACTTTTAAAGTACTTAATATTTACCTTGGGCTATATTATGGTATTATGAAGTATGTTTTAAAGCTAAAGAATGATTACTTTATGCTTTCTTGCATAACATTCTTGCATTATAAAGTATGAGATTTAAATGATTATCATGTATCTATAATTGTTTTACATATGTTACTTACCTTATGCCTCACTAAGTTATACTTAGCGTGTATTTCTGTTATACGCGTAGGTAAAAGGAAGTAGAAGCGGAGCCTTTGCATCATCTTCTCTTTTTGGAGATTTACGAGTCGACAGGTTAATTTTTAGTACTTATGACATCCTTGTTTCGTGTATGTATTAGTGGCATGTACTAAAATAATCTGTCTATTTTGTTAAAATGTTTAAACCAACATGCTTTGTACTGAATTTTACATACGTTGTTAAATGAGTAATGTAAATATGTAACTATGGTATAATACTTAAAAGTTAATTATGTTTACATTTTATTTGTTTACAAATTATGAATGATGAATACTATTAAATAATTAGAAAATTTTTAATTTACCTCGATTTTTTTAATATAAAATGCTTTTAAGTTACTGTGACATTTCCAACTCGTGTTCGTTGTACGGATATGGGAAGGGGTGTTATATTTATTGGTATCAGAGAAAAGGTTTAGTCAGTTCTGGAGTAATTTCAACTCAAAGAAAGTGTTAAAATGTGTACATTCCACTAGGATGTCGTATTTACTTGAAAGTGATACTTGTTTGATTGATGCTAGTGCTTATTAGTTTAAGTATATGTTATGAGTATAGATGTCAGAGAGAGTAGGATCCGGACTTGCTACCCGACAGGTGGGGCCTGAGAATGTTTTAGAAGTCGGGGAAGGGGTACAACAACCTGTACAACAGGAGATGTCGGTACAAGACCAGGGTACATTTTTACAGGCTTTAGATGCAATAATTAATAGACCCCCTCGGATTTCTGTACCTAAAGAGTTAAAGAAGTTACAAGCTCCCAATTTTTGAGGTGACGATGATGGAGATCCGATGTCAGCAGATTTGTGGTTGAATGATATACAGACGATATTGGCTCGGATTGATTGTGACGATCGGGGAAAGTTAGAAGGAGTTGTCTCTTTGTTGCGAGAGCAAGCTTTAATATGGTGGAATAATGTCACTGCTCGAGTATATGATGAGGTAAACTGGCAGTTTTTCCTCCGAAAATTTAAGTGGAAATATATTGGAGATGTATTCATTCGAGAGATGAGATAGCAGTTTATAGATCTTAAACAAGGAAATATATTGGTTTTAATAATTAAGATGCAGAAAAAGGTACCGAATTTGGATTGAATAAAATTGTTAAGCGTGCTCAGGCCAGGGAAATATTAGGATGGGTGACCTATGGAAAGGTCCCATATTTGTGTTTTTGATTGTTATCGAGGACTCTGAATAAGTAGAAATGATTCATACGAATACTTGCAGAAGGACTTTTAAGAGAATTTTATCCGATAGAGATTTCAGATAATTATCGGATTTTTTGGATCGAGTCCAAATTTCAGCGTTAGACTCCATAAATATAGGAGATTGATTATAACAATATTATTTATTTACGAAATTTAGAAATATGAGATTTTTGGATTGGGAGTTGATAATACGATTGATAAAAAAATCGTATTAGACGATTTTCGGATAATTGGATCGAACAAAAATCGTAAAATGAAATTTTACGATTTTTTAAAAGATGGCCGGTTAGGAAGGAACTAAAGTAGTTCCCATGTAATGGAATGGCATGTTGGAAGAGGATTTGTAAATATGAATGTAGTTGGAGGACAAAGTGGTAATATGGATAAAAATGAATTTAAAATTCATTTTTAAAGATACATGTGGCATTATTAGAATGATAGTTAGTTGAATTGATGATTTAGAACATGAAAACAAGCTTGAATTGGGATTTATTTCATGTTTAAGACATAAACCCTAACCCTAAGTTTTGGGGATTTTGGTTAGGGAATTGAATTAAGGATGAAAATGAATGAATTATGAAATTAGATGTATTATTTTGATGTTTAAAAGATTGAATTCCCTTAGTTAAGGTAAGTGACCATTTCGGTTAAGATGTAAAGTAAAGGGGAATTATTGTCAAATTTATTTTAGTGTTGGAAGTAAAGAGATTTTGATTTCAATAAGCTGTTTTAGGTGATTTAGTAATCTATATGAACAAATGAAGTAATGAGGAGATTATGTGATAACTATAGAACCTAAATATGGAAGTTTGGTTAAATTTAGAATTGGCAGTAAGTTTAGAAATTCACCATAAATTCTATAGAAATGGTTAGATGGTGAATTTTATACCAAAATGAAGATATGGATGTCTAGTTTCGTTTCCAACAAACGGAAACTGATTTCTAGTTTTGAGTCAAAAGATATGAGTTTTTAATCGAATGGAGGTCAGAAAATTTTCAGAACAGTTTTGCTTAGGGCAGCTTTGTGACGGGAGTTTGAAGAATTTTCATAATTGTTATGGATTTTATTAATTTATGAGGTTTATACCGTTAGAACCGTTATCGAATCTAGTTTCTCCATTTTAAAGGAAATGAAGATCCGATGTTTATTGTGCCCAATAGAAGTGTTTTTCCGAAGGTAGTGCATGCTGCAAGAAATTGAAAAGTGATACATTTTGTATCTGAATATTAGTTTAAAGAGTTAGAAGAATTGTATGAAGTTAAATTAATCATCATGGACTATGGTAAGAGTTTAGAAAGTATAGGGAAGAAGGGAAATATTTGAATATTTCATATTCAAATAAGTATGTTTGGAATCAAGTTAGCAATGTTAAATTTGAGACTAACAAAAGTATGGTAATATATGTGTTCGATTGGTTTTCTACAGTTCCGAGGGAGACTGAAGGAGACCCAAGTAGAAGAGGAAAAGAAAATGTTATTGAATAGACTTAGTGAGGCTACTCCTACATCATTACATGTGAGTGCATATATGTTTTCAGCATGACATACTTATGACAAGTTATTTCATAAAATTGTTAAATGGCAGCATACCGTGAATGTTATAAAGCATATTGGAGTATGAACTGTTCCATTATAAAAACGTTTTACGTGATGTATATATGGAAATTGGGTTACTTGCCATTATTTTCAAGAATTGTTTTCAAGTTTGCCCTTGGTAATGTAATGTTAAGTTGGACAATATTGAGGTATACCGTTAAGAGTATATAAAGTTATTAGCACTTCAATGTGTCATGATGAATTGCCTTATGGATACGTAAAGGTATTGTCTGATAATGATATTAGGTGATTTAAAGGCATCACCAATCATATAAGGTGGTTAGTTGGTTTAAAGGCACCATCAACCGTATAAGTTGGTTAGTTGGTTTAAAGGCACCATCAACCGTATAAGGTGGTTAGTTGGTTTAAAGGCACCATCAACCGTATAAGTTGGTTAGTTGGTTTAAAGGCACCATTAATCATATAAGTTGGTTAGTTTGTTTAAAGGCACCATCAACCGTATAAGGTGTTTAGTTGATTTAAAGGGACCATCAACCTTATAAGTTGGTTAGTTGGTTTAAAGGCACCATCAACCGTATAAGTTGGTTAGTTGGTTTAAAGGCACCATCAACCATATAAGGTGGTTAGATGGTTTAAAGGCACCATCAACCGTATAAGTTGGTTAGTTGGTTTAAAGGCACCATCAACTATGTAAGACATTCGACGAGTTAATGACACTTGAAGAATTTTATAAAGTTATTGACACTTCAATGTGTATCATAAAGTTAACAACACTTTAAAGTGTCATATATGTTATAGGCACTTTATTGTGTCTGCAAGCAATAAAGAATAGTACTTTTAAAGTACTTAATATTTACCTTGGGCTATATTATGGTATTATGAAGTATGTTTTAAAGCTAAAGAATGATTACTTTATGCTTTCTTGCATAACATCCTTGCATTATAAAGTATGAGATTTAAATGATTATCATGTATCTATAATTGTTTTACATATTTTACTTACCTTATGCCTCACCGAGAGTTTAGGAGGAAATATATTGGAGATCCTTTCATTCGAGAGATGAGATAGCAGTTTATAGATCTTAAACAAGATGGGCTCTCGGTATATGAGTTCGAGTGCAAATTTAACAGACTGAGCAGGTTTGCCTCTGGATTACTCCCAAATGATAAAGCTATCACTGACAGCTTTATAAAGGGACTAGATTCCCAATACCAGGTAGTGTTGTTGGCATTCACTCTTAGATATTTCCAAGATGCAGTTAATAGAGCCAAAGCTATGGAAAATGTTAAAGAAAAAGCTGAGAAGGAACCTCAGGGTCAGAAAAGGAGTGTTGAAACATCTTTTGATTTGCGATCACCAAAGAGAGGCAAAGGATATTCATAGCAGGAAATATCTAAATTTTCAGCACCCCAGGGACAAGAAAGACAGGTTGGAAAGTTCAAGAATACTTCAACATCAATAAAGAATTCTTTAAATCAATAAGGTCCTCCCTGATACAAGAATTGTAATAGGAAACATTTTGGGGAGTGTTGGAAGATCAGAAGAGCATGTTTCCGCTGTGGTGAGATTGGACATTTTAAACGTGATTGCCCAATACGAATTGATAGATCAGTACAGATTGAAAGGCCTGTTAGAATGCAAAAAAACAGAGGCCGTGGATCTACAGGTACACATTGAAAATTTGAGGATGAATTTTTCCTAAGGGGGGAGAATTGTAATACCCCAATATTTGCTTAGTGATTAAAATGCAAAGAATAAAAAGTTAGTGGTTTTAGTTCAGTGACTAAAAAGTAAAAAATTTGAAGTTTGGTGGCCAAAGTGAAAAGCTGGGAAAAGTTTAAGGACCAATATGGCAATTTTCCCAATAAGTAATTTTATTCTGTATAAGATTAAATCAGATCGAAATAAGTACCTTGATTTTGGTTTTAAGAATTAAGATGCAGAAAAAGGTACCGAATTTGGATCGAATAAAATTGTAAAGCGTGCTCAGGCCAGGGAAATATTAGGATGGGTGACCTATGGGTAGGTCCCATATCTGTGTTTTTGATTATTATCGAGGACTCTGAATAAGTATAAATGATTTATGTGAATATTTGCTGAAGGACTTTGAAGAGAATTTTATCCGATAGTGATTTCGTATAATTATCAGTATTTTTGGATCTAGTCCAAATTTCAGCGTTAGACTTAATAAATATAGGAGATTGATTATGACAATATTATTTATTTATGGAATTTCGAAATATGAGATTTTTGGATTGGGATTTGATAATACGATTGATAAAAAATCGTATTAGATGATTTTCGGATAATTGGATCGAACAAAAATCCTAAAATGAAATTTTACGATTTTTTAAAAGATGGTCGGTTAGGAAGGAACTAAAGTAGTTCCCATGTAATGGAATGGCATGTTGGAAGAGGATTTGTAAATATGAATGTTGTTGGAGGACAAAGTGGTAATACGGATAAAAATGAATTTAAAATTCATTTTTAAAGATACATGTGGCATTATTAGAATGGTAGTTAGTTGAATTGATTATTTAGAACATGAAAACAAGCTTGAATTGGGATTTATTTCATGTTTAAGACATAAACCCTAACCATAAGTTTTGGGGATATTGGTTAGGGAATTGAATTAAGGATGAAAATGAATGAATTATGAAATTAGATGTATTATTTTGATGTTTAAAAGATTGAATTCCCTTAGTTAAGGTAAGTGACCATTTCGGTTAAGATGTAAAGTAAAGGGGAATTATTGTCAAATTTATTTTAGTGTTGGAAGTAAAGAGATTTTGATTTCAATAAGCTGTTTTAGGTGATTTAGTAATCTATATGAACAAATGAAGAAATGAGGTGATTATGTGATAACTATAGAACCTAAATATGGAAGTTTGGTTAAATTCAGAATTGGCAGTAAGTTTAGAAATTCACCATAAATTCTATAGAAATAGTTAGAAGGAGAATTTTATACCAAAATGAAGATATGGATGTCTAGTTTCGTTTCCAACAAACGGAAACTGATTACTAGTTTTGAGTCAAAAGATATGAATTTTTAATCGAATGGAGGTCAGAAATTATCAGAACCGTTTTCGAATGTAGTTTCTCCAGAATAAAGGAAATTAAGATTCGATGTTTATTCTGCCCAGTAGAAGTGTTTTTCCGAAGGTAGTGCAAGCTGCTAGAAATTGAAAAGTGATACATTTTGTATCTGAATATTAGTTTAAAGAGTTAGAAGAATTGGTTGAAGTTAAATTAATCATCAGGGACTATGATAAGAGTTTAGAAAGTACAGGGAAGAAGGGAAATATTTGAATATTTCATATTCAAATAAGTATGTTTGGAATCAAGTTAGCAATGTTAAATTTGAGACTAACAAAAGTATGGTAATATATGTGTTCAATTGGTTTTCTACAATTTCGAGGGAGACTGAAGGAGACCCAAGTAGAAGAGGAAAAGAAAATGTTATTGAATAGACTTAGTGAGGCTACTCCTACATCATTAGAGGTGAGTGCATATATGTTTTAGCATGACATACGTATGACAAGTTACTTCATAAAATTGTTAAATGGCAGTATACCGCGAATGTTATAAAGCATATTGGAGTATGAACTGTTCCATTATAAAAATGTTTTATGTGATGTATATATGTATGTATGGAAATTGAGTTACTTGCCATTATTTTCAATAATTGTTTTCAAGTTTGCCCTTGGTAATGTAATGTTAAGTTGGACAATATTGAGGTATACGATTAAGAGTATATAAAGTTATTAGCATTTCAATGTGTCATGATGAATTGCCTTATGGATACGTAAAGGTGTTGTTTGATAATGAGATTAGGTGATTTAAAGGCATCGTCAATCATATAAGGTGGTTAGTTGGTTTAAAGGCACCATCAACCGTATAAGTTGGTTAGTTGGTTTAAAGGCACCATCAACCATATAAGGTGTTTAGTTGGTTTAAAGGCACCATCAACCATATAAGTTGGTTAGTTGGTTTAAAGGCACCATCAACCATATAAGGTGGTTAGTTGGTTGAAAGGCACAATCAACCGTATAAGTTGGTTAGTTGGTTTAACGGCACCATCAACCATATAAGGTGTTTAGTTGGTTTAAAGGCACCACCAATCATATAAGTTGGTTAGTTGGTTTATAGCCACCATCAACCCTATAAGTTGGTTAGTTGGTTTAAAGGCACCATCAACCGTATAAGTTGGTTTAAAGGAACCATCAACCGAATAAGTTGGTTAGTTGGTTTAAAGGCACCATCAACCATATAAGACATTCAACGAGTTAATGACACTTGAAGAGTATTATAAAGGTATTGACACTTCAATGTGTATCATAAAGTTAACATCACTTTAAAGTGTCATATATGTTATAGGCACTTTATTGTGTCTGCAAGCAATAAAGAATAGTACTTTTATAGTACTTAATATTTACCTTGGGCTATATTCTGGTATTATGAAGTATGTTTTAAATCTAAAGAATGATTACTTTATTCTTTCTTGCATAACATTCTTGCATTATAAAGTATGAGATTTAAATGATTATCATGTATCTATAATTGTTTTACATATGTTACTTACCTTATGCCTCACTAAGCTAGACTTAGCGTGTATTTCTGTTATACGCGTAGGTAAAAGGAAGTAGAAGCAAAGCCTTTTCATCATCTTCTCTTTTTGGAGATTTACGAATCGACAGGTTAATTTCTAATACTTATGACATCCTTGTTTTGTGTATGTATTAGTGGCATGTACTAAAATGATCTGTCTATTTTGTTAAAATGTTTAAACCGGCCTGCTTTGTACTGAATTTTATATACGTTGTTAAATGAGTTACGTAAATATGTAACTATGGTATAATACTTAAAAGTTAATTATGTTTACATTTTATTTGTTTACAAATTATGAATGATGAATACTATTAAATAATTAGAAAAATTTTAATTTACCTCAATTTTTTTAATATAAAATGTTTTTAAGTTACTGTGACATTTCCAACTCGTGTTCGGTGTACAGATAAGAGAAGAAGGTGTTACATGGTGCGATCATAACCAAAGATACAAATGGAGGATCTCCATTCAAAGTTAATGGCCAAAGAGTCAAACTCTATTGTGGTGACTTTGACCCTAGAAATATTGAGACCATTAAATTGGTCAAATTTTTTTGAAGTTCTCTTTAATTGCTTTATTAGATTTAGATTTTATTTTCCTTGTTTTTCTTTTAATTTCCTTTATTTTCTTTTTTTTGTAGAATAATATTTCTTTGTTTTGTATCTTCTCTAACAACATGTATGGTGGAAGGACTCTCAAGATATGCATGAAATGTTGGGGCAAATCAGATAATTCAATTGCACTGGTTTATCTCTAATAATCACAGCCTTTCATCATATGTGTAGGAAACACAATGAACGTGCATGATTTTTGCACCAAGATTCGGTTGCGTCCAAGACTCTACAAGGGGTAGAGATTTGACATAGTGGAAAGCTCCATGGAACTCCTTAAAGATTATGATCTTGTTATTGATTATCATTCGGGCAAAGCCAACGTTGTTGCTGATGCACTCAGCTACAAACCTCTTCCTGGTAAATATCGTTAATGATCATTGAATCCTATGCATTGCTTAGTACATCGACTCATTGTAAAGTCATTGTATTGTAGCTCCTCGAGCTATTAATGCTCATTTCTAACTTCGGAAGCATCAATGTCTCGTAGCTGACTTTCATGTTGAGTCTACTATTATTTCAAGAATTAAAGCATTGCAGGATCAAGAACTCAAATTCCAATCTATTATTTTTAAGCTGCAAGATAATCTTAACTTCAAAATTAGTTCTGAAAGACTTCTATGTTTTCGTGACCGGGTCTACGTCAGCAATACGCCACATAATTAATTTTTTTGAGAGTTATACGATTTTTTCGTATGATTAAAAATACAGTTTTAAAGAGTTTTACTATTTACAAATCCCTAATTAATTTTTTTATTATATTTCTATGTAAGCAATACGCCACATAATTAAATTTGACCATTCAACGTCCAGCTTGACATGCCACCTAGAATAACGGACAATGTGGCAGGATACTATTTATAACTTAATAGTCCTATTAGTCAATAACGGTCAATGAGTACATTGATGTAATTAGTTTTGTTTGAGGGAAAATTTGAAGCAAAAGAATAGGGGCAACATCATTGATTTCAGTTTAATACAGTGGCAAAATTGACCCTTTATCGTATTAGTTTATAAAAAAATATTTATTTAATTAGTTTAGTGGTGGCATGACTTAACTTAAATATTAGTTCCGGTAAATTTTAATTGTTTCACTAACTTAGTTTAATGGCTAAGGTGAGTACTTATTTTACGAGGGGTCCCATGTTTGATTCTTTATAGTAGTAATTTTGTTTTTTTAAAGTGATAATTTTGGTTAAGTTAAATATTTATTTATTTTTATTTCTCATTATAAACAATTGAATGGCTTAATGGTTTGGAGTTGAACCCTTTGTCCAAGGGGTCCTTTGTTCAAATCCCAATTGCACCAAAGGAAACATTTTATTTCCTTTGATTTTGTTCAACCAGTCAGAGATGTAAGGATATCTTTCGAACTCGCTCGCTTTCCTTCGGCAGCCTGGATCTCAACACCCTTTTGTGTTGCATCATTTTCTCCTTTTTTAATGCCATCAAGAATCAGTGTCTTCACTCGAACACTCTCTCTAATACCACTTGTCACGGGGCTAGAGTTTCGACCTAGCAAACGGCGTGACCTTAGTTAATGTTCTTTTGACAAATAACTAAGTAAGCTTGAATTTTCACTCCCGAAGATAAAATTCTTCCAAGGCACTAAGAACACAAAATCATTCTAAGCGGAAGAAAACTATAAAGAATATCACTAAAAAAAAAAACACTCAAGAACAACACAAAAAATTTAGAGTAAATGTCTTGATTACTCAAAAGATGAATGATACAAAATGAGGTAGGGAGGGCCTTTATTTATAGTTGATTCCCCTTACATCTAAAGGTCCTAGATGATTTACATCGACGATTGAGATTGATCCTATCTATACAAAATCTTTAATTATCTCAAACATTATCTAAAAAAATATTTAAAATAATTCAAATAGATTATGTTTGACTAATTATCTTCTAGAATCCTCCATGGATCAGGCTAAGTCTAGTGGTCTCTTCAAGCCCAAATCGCTATCTAAACCCCTTGGGCAGCTAATTATGCATGTGACTCAAACCTAAATGGGTGACGTTATAAATGATTATAAACTGCTTACCCAAAACTTTTATTTTTGTAATGTATACTATATTTGTTTATTTTTATTTTTTTTTTTAATTTAAATTACATTTTTAATTTAATTGATATATATTAAATAATATATAAAAATATAATATAATTTTTTTTATTCTTGATTTTATTTTTTTTTTATTTATCTAACTCTAGTAAAGAAGTATGTGACATAAGTTCAAACCTTTTTTAATTAAATAAATATATAATATAATATTATATATTAAAAAATAATTTAATTTTTCAAATATGATATAAATATAAATAAAATATATAAAAAAGATAAGATAGTATAATATGTTATAAATTACTTCACTTATCAATTTACGCGGCGGCTCTCACCCTTCTTTTCAGGCGAGTCTCATAGCTTTTGTTTTTACATCCAGATCGGACTATGAAACTGAATTTAATTATTAACTTTCAGATTTAGTATGAATTTAATGAATATAAATAAGAATTCTTAACACTATTTCTGATCCTTTTTTTCTATTGTTGTTTTGGAGCTTCTATTTGGTTTCCCTCCGAGATTGAAGATAAAGGATTTTATTTTTATTGATTAATAATTTGTTTAATTTTTTATCGATAAAAAGGGCATTGTTTGTATAAGGCAGCCATGAGTGGTTTTAAGAATTTCACTCCCTACATGGTGAATTTTGTGAAACCAGAGAATGCATTGAAGAGGGCTAAAGGTTAGCACCAAATCTTTCCGTTTTAGTTTTTTTTTGTGAATGTATGCCACCCGTTGTCTGACATTCGAGCAAAGATTAGTGTTGTTCTAGTTTTTATGCTATATGTGTTTGTATTGACTTTGAGGTGGGGTTTATGCAGAGTTGATTAATGTTGGGCAGAAGCAAGATGCTTTGCAAGCACTTCACAATCTAATAACTTCCAAGAGATATAGAGCCTCGTAGAAGCCACTTGAAAGGATAATGTTTAAGTATGTAGAGCTGTGTGTTGACATGAGGAAGGGTCAATTTGCCAAGGATGGTCTAATTCAGTATCGTATCGTAAGTCAATAAGTGAATGTTTGTTCCTTGGAAGAGGTTATCAAGCATTTCTTGCATCCTTCTACTCAGAAAGCTGAGCAGGCTCGTAGTCAAGCAGAAGCCTTAGAAGAGGCTCTTAATGTTGATAACCTTGAAGCTGATAAAAGGCCAAACGATTTAATGCTAAGTTATATCAGTGGATTGAAAAGAAAGGATAGGTCTGATCGTGAACTTGTTACTCCCTGGTTCAAGTTTCTTTGGGAGACCTATAGAATGGTGCTCGAAAAACTACGGAACAATTCCATGTTAGAGGCACTCTGCGATATTTCCTGTTGATCAGGGAATAATCGTCGCACGCCAAGCAAACACTTTCGTTGAATCTATAGAAATAGGAGGATTTTGTTAGATATTGATCCTACGAGGATGAGTATTCAGTTGAACTATTATGTGCTCACAAACAATTTTGTAAATTGAAATATTGTGTGTAATGGTAGCCGCAACAAAGAAATAAAGCAATGTGTGTAAAATCAATTGTGATAACAAGAACAACAAATATATGAAGGTAAAAGAAATATTAAGCGAAGATTTGGATACCCTCGGTTCAGCATGGCAAAATGTCAAGTGCAATGAAAGAAATACAATTCGATGGCTTATTTGGCAAATAAAAAGGTTAATCTCGCTTACAAATTTTAATTCAATTATCAACTGATGACGCAAAGATGTAGATCAACTACAGCTCTCGTTGTTCGTCAAAACTACAACTCTTTGAACAAGTGGATCAATTCTCATTGTATCCTTATTCAACTCTTGTTGTTCGTCAAAACTACAACTCCGTGAACAAGTGGATCAAATCTCATTGTATCCTCATTCAACTCTTGTTTTGTAATGGCTTGTTGACCTGACTTGTCACCGCATCTCTCAATATCAATGACAATGTTTAACACTCTCATGCAAACAAAGATTAGATCCAACAATCAAAATATAAAGAAAGCTAATAATAATATATTGAACTAAAAAATAAAGTTTAAACAAGAGAAGATAGAAAATATTCTCCCTGATCTAGTGTAACCAATACGACCCGGTCTAGACGCCAGACCGAACCGAGCGAGACATATTGGGTTTTGCCGAAACAAAACTTGAAACGGTTGACTAAACCTATGTCCATTTTTTCTTTTTATATTATCTAGATGCAACATTACAACCTAAGGTGAGCATGCTGATAGCAGGTGAAATCTCAACTAAATCGGGCGTCGATTAGACATCCAATTGAGCAAATTGCAATTTAGGAACTAAATTACAAATCTAGAAAGTTACGAGGATTTAATTTAAGTTTAATTTACCAAACCTCAATTAATCATATTACATGACTGCCTGCCAAATTTCAGCTCAAAACGATAATCTAAACTCATACAATTGCATTCAAGAACATCATGGACCAAACTGAAAGAATCAGAAACTTCAGGAATCACATTAACTAAATTAACGCCAGCCTGTATAAGCACACTAGGTACCCATATCAGTACGAGGCTTCATTATACAGGGTCGTACCGGTACGTGAACAAGGCGTATAGGTACGCAGGCTCGATTGCAAAAAGTTGATTTCCAGTAGCTAAAACCCGTACCGATATGGCCCTTGGTGTGTAGATCTCATGCCTAATTTCCAGCTTACCCGTACCGATACGAGGTCATGCGTATCGGTACAGCCTAACAAAAAATGCTCAATTTTGCTGGTTTTTTATACAAGCATGGATTCAAACATGCCTCAACAAGCCATATACATGTATTCCACTAAACTAAAAATTAAACCATTCCAGAACATCAAGGAAACACGATCAAAACATAGCAACATACTTCAATCATTATTCTAGAGGCATGCTTCCTAAACACCAACCATCCAAAAAATGAAACATAAATCCAAATCAAAACTAATCATATAAAGCATCATACAACAACACAACAACATTATAAACTTGCACTAATAGGGAATTTAGCCAGCAACCTCCCAACAACAATGAACCCATTGCCTTTATTACTACTAGTCTAGTTCAAAAACCATACTTTTGAGTTATTCAAATCCTTGGAATTCCCCTTGCTTGCCCATTGCATCCAACCTTTAATTCTCTACATTGATGGAGAAAGAGAGCGTAAGCACACTAGGGTTAGTGAGGAGTGCTCAAAACACAACACTATCAATGCATTTAAGATTAGTTTCCAACTCACAATGAAATCATCATTTAAAACAACATTCAAAACTTCATGCCTTACAAATCATGCACTCAACATTTCCAAAAACATGCATATTAAACCATATGCAACATGTATCATGGATCAACAACAAAATCTCATTTGCTAACCCTCAATTTAAGTTTTCCCATGTATAACATCCCATATGAAAGACTTAAAGAGTAAACATGTATAAATTAACATTATACAACATAATCCATCAACGTGATACATTCTTAATTATATTGTCTTTCAAGTAATCATGAACCAAGTTCCATTTCACAAAAATATTACATCGGATACACGAATTCAACAAGTGTCCTCTCAACACTTCATGCAATCTCAACAGGAATTCAAGGTACATTCACAACCGAGTACCATCACAACCCAATCATCGTTTAGATGCATAATCCACTAACGGGAGTTTTCGGTACCATATAACCGCTCAACCGTTAGGGTACTCGTGGTGGAGTATTCAGTACACATAAACCCCTCAACACCCGATGTGACTTTTTATAGTGCACTATCAATCCTATGACCGGCCAACTATATCTGATAACATTTTAAACCATATCACTTGCCAATATAATTCATTATTAACCATGTACCTCACTATTTTTATATACAACATCGAAACCATTTCAAATGCATTAAACCATGCATTGCAAGTATTCCACATACTTACATGGATCATTTTCCTAATGCATCCATCATCAATATATGATAAAAAATCAGTATAAAATTTACTTAAAACTTGCTTAAACAACATGTAATTCAAAGACAAGTGCATGAAAACAATTTCGCCAAAGCATGACCGAGGAAGAAATCTCATCATACTTACTTCTTAGTTTAAACCAGTGTTTCAAGTTAAATTTAAACTCCCAAAATAACCTTTAAACCATTTCAAAGCTGAAATCCACGTTCTCACTCATCAACTATGCAAAGCTTCGTTCGTCGATGCGAACTACTCCTCTAAAACTTCTGAAACGGTGGCACAAGCTCAAGGGTCAACTTCCCCTAATTTAACCACACAAAATACCAGAATCAATGCATCTAAATGCATTCAAAAACTCAACAACACTAATCCCCAACAACTCTATCCAAAACCCTTCCACAACAACCGAAAATAACGTCAAACATCTTCCAAACTTAATCCAGCTAAAACCTAAAGATTTAATCCATCAATTACCTTCAATTAACATCCAAAACAATTTAACATCATCCTTATATCTCAAACATTAATTAAACACCCATAACTCATAAAAAACACAACACTAGCAACCTAAGAAATTAGATATTCACTTAGTTTCGGGATTCCAATGTTGAAACCAACTTATTAACATTATTAAACACCAAAATTATGATTAAAACCAATCAAGAACTCAGCAAAACAGATCTAACACGAAAATCACTCAATTCTATCAATAAACCTTGATTTAACCAATTTCCATAATTAAATCATTAAAATTCATTAGAAAACATTAAACAAGGATCAAATACTTGGAAATTTCAGTAAAGAATCATTCATTAGAGGAGAAGAACGAACCATACCTTTAATGAGTGAATTTCTCTCAAGTGGATGTTTTATTCTTGAAAGCACAAAAGAAAACAATGAGATTTGCGAAAATAAGATTGAAGAATCCATTAGAAATCAAGAGCTTAAGAAATCAAGATCATTACCTCAAATATTTGATGCAAAAGAGAGCGTTTGGTTGAAGAAATTTTGAGAGAAAAGTTTGAAAGAAAAAGTTACGTCAAAAGTAGTTTTAGGAAAATAACCACCTTTCCTTAATTAAATCCCCCTTAATTTCATGAATTAAAACTCATTTAAAATAATATAAATGAAGAGAAAAATCAGATTAAAATATTTGAAAAATATTCTCCTTAAAGATTATAATATTTGAGCCTTTTCCAAAATAGTTACCAAAATAGTTTTACATTTTTACACTTTGGTCACTACCCAAAATGTCCAATTTCCAAATTCCATTTTTCAAAATTGACTTTACCAAAAGTATCCATATATTAAATAATGCATTTAGGATTTTTTTCCCATATTTTTTCTCACACCAAAAATATTTATTCTGATTTTTAATCCCGAATCCAACTCGAATCTCTAATCTCGGTCCGCCAGACCGTCTAATAAACCTAGAAACTCCTAGGCCCATAATCGGGGCGTTACAACTCTCCCCCACTTAAGAAATTTCATGCTTAAAATTTACCTAAAGGAAACAAATATGGAAATTGTTTCATCATGTCCGTCTTACTCTCCTGTGTAGCCTCCTCAACCCCTCGGTGTCACCACAACTCCTTCACAAGCTCAATCATTTTGCTACGAAGAAACTTACTGCTAGAATCAAGGATCTCAACAAGTTCATCATCATAAGATAAATCTGGCTGTAACTCAACATCCTCCACCGACATAATATGCGATGGATCCGACCGATACTTCCGCAACATTGACACATAAACACATCATGAATCTTTTCTAACTCTGGAGGCAACCTCAAACAATAAGCTATAGGACCTACACAATCCAAAACTTCATACGGTCCAATAAACCTCAGACTAAGCTTACCCTTATATCTGAATCGCATCACCTTCTTCCAAGATGACTCCTTCAAGAACACACGATCACCAACATCATACTCAATCTCCCTACGCTTCAAATCTTCATAGGATTTCTAACGATCTGAGGTCGCTTTCAAGTGATCACAAACAAGCTTCACTTTCTTATTTGTGTCTTTCAACACATCCATCATAGAAACATGCTTTTCTCCAATCTCAGCCCAATACAAAGGCGTACGACACTTCCTACCATACAAGGGCCCATACGATGCTATTTGTATACTAGCCTGATAACTATTATTATAAGGAAACTCCACCAAAGGAAACTATTTCTCCCAAGTTCCTTGGAACTCAATGATACAACACCTCAACATATCCTCCAAGACCTGGACCACACGCTCAGACTGACCATCTATCTGAGGATGATACGTAGTGCTAAAATTCAACCATGTATCCAAAGCTCGATGCAAACACTCCCAAAACCTTGTTGTAAACTGTGGATCCCTATATGAAACTATGGATTTGGGAACCCTGTGCGAATGCATAATCTCTACAATATACAAATTCGCCAAATTATCCAAGGTATATGTGGTATACACAGGCACAAAATATGCACACTTCGTAAACCGATCAATAATCACCCAAGTGGAATCCTTCTTGGTTGGTGTCAACGACAACCCATACACAAAATCCATGGTGATTCTCTCTCACTTCCATTTCGGTATCCTTAACGGTTGCAACAACCCAGAAGGAAACTGATGCTCAGCCTTGACACGTTGACATGCCATGGATCTAGCAACAAAATCAGCCACATCTTTCTTTAAGCCAACCCAATAGTACTCTTCCTTCAACCCTTGATACATTTTAGTACTACCGGGATGCATAGCAAAAGAACTGGTATACTCCTTAGTCAAAATGGTATGCCTCAACTCATCATCACCAGGAACCACTATTCGATTCTTGAAACAAAACACCCCATCATCATTAAATTGAAAATCCGTCAAATTTCCATCCATGATATCCTTAACATGCGGTACTAACGCATCATCAAAAGGTTGCTTCTCCTTAATCAACTGTGACAAAGATGGCTTTACTTGCAACTCACCCAACAAGCCTCCATCCCGCGTCATACTTAACTGCGCAAACATCGCCCTAAACTCCACTGCAACCTTCTTACTCAAAGCATCAGCCACACCATTAGCCTTTTCAGGATGATACTCAATCATCAAATCATAATCCTTAAGCAACTCTAACCATCTACGTTGCCTAAGATTCAACTCCTTTTGCGTCATTAAGTATTTCAAACTCTTATGATCTGTGTACACAACACACTTCTCACCATAGAGATAGTGCCTCCAAATCCTCAACGAAAATACAACCGCGACAAGCTCAAGATCATGCATAGGATAATTGCGCTCGTGCACCTTCAACTGCCTAGATGCGTAAGCCATAACTTTTCCTTCTTGCATTAACACACAACCCAAGCCTACATATGATGCATCACTATAAACAACAAACTCCTTACCTGACTTAGGTTGAATCAAGATTGGAGCTTGCGTCAAATCCTCCTTCAACTTTTCAAAAGCTCATTGTCTATCCTTCGTCCACTTAAAACAGACGTCCTTTTGCATCAACTTGGTTAGAGGAGCAGAAATCCTTGAAAAACCATCCACAAACTGACGGTAATAACTAACCAACCCAAGGAAACTAGAAACCTCCGACACAGACTTAGGTGGCTTCCAACTTATCATCGCCTCAACCTTGTGGCGGTCAACCTGAATTCCTTCGATCAACACAACATGCCCAAGAAAAACTACTTCCCAAAGCCAAAACTCACACTTGCTTAACTTGGCATACAACTAATTATCCAAGAATGCCTAAAGAACAATCCACAAGTGTCTATGATGATCCTACTTGGTACGAGAGTACACAAGGATATCATCAATAAAGACAACCATGAATTGGTCCAAAAACTCATGGAACACTTAATTCATCATGTCCATGAACGCAGTAGGGGCATTAGCCAAACCAAACGGCATCACCAATAACTCATAATGCCCATACCTCGTATGAAAATCAATATTAGGCACATCCACATCCTTTACCTTCAACTAGTAGTATCCATACCTCAAATCAATATTAGAAAACACAAAAGCACCTTTAAACTGAGCAAACAAATCATTAGTCTATGGCAAAAGATACCTATTCTTAATCGTCAACTTGTTCAATTACTGATAATCGATGCACATTCGCATCGTGCCATCCTTCATTTTCACAAATAACATTAGCGTACCCCGCGGTGAAACACTAGGCCTAATAAACCCTCGATCAAGAAACTCTTAAAGTTGCGACTTTAACTCCTTTGGTGTCCTGCGATAAGGAGCAATAGACATCGGGGTTGTACCTGCATACAACTCAATGCCAAACTCTATTTTCCTATTCGATGGCAACCTCGACAACTCCTTCAGAAAAACACCCAGAAACTTACATACCATGCGGATGTCCTAAACACGCACCTCCTTTGATCCCGAATTCATAACATAAGTTAAGAATGCCTGACATCCAGAATCCATCAAACGACTCGCTTCCAAAGCCGAAACAATATTGGTCAAGAACTTAGCATTTTCACCCACAACCACCACTTCATAATCATCAACAAGTTTCAAGGAAACTCACTTGGATTCAAAGTCGACCATAATCCTATGCTCGGTCAACCAATCCATGACCAAGATTACATCAAAACCGTGAAACAGAAACTCCATCAAATCAACCGCAAACAATGACATTGAACCGTCAAAGAAAATATCCTAAACAACCTTCTCGTAACAATCATCTCACAAAAAGAACTAGTTACTTGCATACTCACATCTAATACTTCTTGTAATACCCCAAAACATGCCTTAAAAGTATTTTATTAATTCAAGTGTGACCTATATTGATCTAGATATCCATGGATTAGAAAATAATAGAATAAATTAAGGACCAAATTTGAAAGTTAGAAAAGAAAGTTAACTAAAGCTTAAAGGCCAAACCGAATACTTTAGAAAGTTGAGAATTGCATGCTAAAATTGGAAGAGTTTAAGGACTTGGCTATATGTCAAGTGTTGGAGGGGGCATATGTGAGAAATTTTCAAGCCATGTGTGAGAAATTTGATTATCTTCCTCCTCTCTCAACCCACCGAACCATGAAAAAAAGGGGAGAAAGATTAGAGACCTCCATGGAAACGCAAGAATTGGAGGCTTGATAGTTAAAATTTAGTGCTTGTTCGAGTGTCTTAGGAAAGGATGTAAGTAATCACATTCTCACTTCTAAATTAAGCTTCCGTTTGAAGAAGTTTCATGCAATAATCTTGTATCACTTGTTTATACAAATTGTGAGAAATTCGATTGAATTACATGAATCTTTGTTTTGGTTCATTTGAAGAGTGTATGAATCTGTTCTAAATGTATAAGAACATATCAATGATTGTTTTGAATGAAATAAGAACTATTTTTGGGTCAAAGATGGATGTTTCATAATGCTGGAAATAGGGGAAAATGTATACATATGTTCTGGTCAATTTTGAATATATATGAAAGCTTGTTGGACTGTTTTGATTATCCATTTCAAAAAAGTCTTCAATTAAATTATATCTAATTTAGTAAATACTTCCAAACTGCATATGTATGAAACTGTTCTAAATGTATAAGAACATATCAGTGACTGTTTTGAATGAAATAAGAACTATTTTTGGGTCAAAGATGGATGTTTCATAATGTTGGAAACAGGGGAAAATGTATACATATGTTCTGGACAGTTTTGAATATATATGAAAGCTTGTTGGACTGTTTTGATTATCCATTTAAAAAAGTCTTTAATCAATTAAATTATATTTAATTTAGTAAATACTTCCAAACTATATTTTTGGATTTTACAATTCCCCCCCTTAAAAGAAAATTCGTCCTCAAATTTTCCTAAGTAGAAAGGAAGAGGATATTACTCCTTTAACGGGGTGCCAACCGAGATCTCATTATCCCGGTTCAAGAGTGCTTCAGACATTTCTACTAACTATTAATACATAGCAGAGCTTTATTAGGCACGGATCACAAGTATGGATTGATTTTAACTCCTAGGTGGCACATGTAACAAAGAATGATGCAACGAACTTTTAGTAGTCCGAGAACTGACTAAACCTAAGCTCTGATACCAATTTGTAACATCCCTATACCCAACTTAGGAGATAAACTGAGTAAGGTGGTGTTACCAAACGAACACGCCAAGAAAACAAAGAGGTTTTAATATTTCTCAAAAAAATCAGAAATAAGAAATCGGAATAATTTAAAGCCTTCTTAGACAAGATCGATGGATAGTTATGTTATCAACTCAATCAGAAGTTTTAAGACATGGAAGCCACATCAACACCCAAAGCCAAAAACATTCTTAAACGTGATTTACTTAACAATCAATTACCTAGTTCATGGTCAAGCAACATTAACTATTTACTTTGGGAACAAACTAGACAATAACGATTAAACATGTGACCAACCTAGGGCCTGACAATATTTTCTAAGACATACAACACCAATTAATCAAGGCTATCAAAAATCCAAACATGAGACTTCCAAGAAGGTGCTCAATAAACAAGGTATTGAACTTCAACATGATTTGTCTAATCTTGTTTCTTAATTGAAATCGATTTCTAAAATTATGTATCAAATTTATTCGTCACAAAAAATAAAACTTCAATTATTTAGTCACTAATATAGGCCCTTGAATCATCTGAAAGATCCTAACTATCCATTAATCATACGAGCACACTTGTTATCCTTATTTCCATTGTTGTTATAGATTCTATCAAAATCTATCTATCAAGCATCTATAACCGTTTCGAAAAGTAAACAACCATAAATAATAGATATAGTGGCCCTTTACATCAATCAATAATTAAAGAGCATCGCCAACATACATAAACACATGATGCTCATAATGCATAATGACTACATTCTAAACATGTGCCACCACTTAGGAGAACATAAGGAGTTATAAGCGTACTTCCTGGCAATTGTGATCTCGTCCGAGCTTAGAGGATAGATCAGAAACTTGGTTGCACTACAAGGCATCAAGAAAACGGGTAAGAATATTTTTAGTGAGATAATTAAGACCCAATAAAATAGAAACTTATTTCCATTCTTTTGATTTACTAAGGTTTATAAATCGGGCAAGCTTTATAAGCTTGGACTTTAAATTTAATCTGTGCAATTTAACTTTCTCTACAAGCAAAGGTATTTTTCACAGGCTATTCGCATATAACAATTGAATGAAGTTCATTCAACCCTATCAAGATTTAACCTCCCAACGGAATAAACAATCATAACCAGAAACTTAATTATTTCTGATTTAAACCACTTAACCGATCCTTCAAACTAGATTCATAAATATTCTATTAAAGGTTATCGTTTACTCGAAGAATCTCCCAAGCAATATTTATCATTTATGAGTATGCTAGTTCCTTTAAGGTCTATCAAAACTTATACATGAATATGTTTCTTTCATTACAAGCAAGCATTCGATCTAGCATGTGGATCATAACATTTCTTTCATTACAAGCAAGCATTCGATCTAACATAGTAAATGAACATTAATCCATGCAATTTTCCAAGTCTATCCAATTTGTCATTTGCAATAAAACATAATTCTAACTTTAACTAGGGACATTTAGTCCTTACTAAATCGAGGGGTCGAAATCCATTACATATCAAGGAAATATACATTTTAAGTTGTCATGAGCCTTGATTAACAAGTTACTAGACACTCGAATCCATAATGAGTGTAACAACAAGGGTACACATAGTACCGAATCAAGGGTACACAAAGTAACTGATCTATTTCAATACTGAACAAGGGTACCAATTGTACCAAAAGATCTCTAGATCTTGACAACAAGGGACCGTAGTCTAAACTAGCGAGCTCGACGGACTCTATGGCATGCCATCTGTGTCTAAACTAACTCGAATCAAGGCTTGTATTTTATAAGCTTACTATCCTTTTTCAATCGAAAGGCATTAAGTGCCTTAAGTCATTAATTTATTCATACCATATATATTAAAGTCTAATTTTTAATTGAACTAGATAAGTATAACTTATCAAGTAACTTAACTAGATTGAGCTTACCTCAAGA
Organism: Hibiscus mutabilis; assembly: GCA_019671005.1. NCBI lineage: Eukaryota > Viridiplantae > Streptophyta > Magnoliopsida > Malvales > Malvaceae > Hibiscus > Hibiscus mutabilis. Next base: position 12,271,227 of record CM033725.1, read on the forward strand.
TGCTTACCTCAAATATCATTCAAACACACCATAATCAAGCCAATTTGTGATATAATATCCCTTATCGAAATTTATTAGCTAACTAGAACTGGACAGCCACATACATAATTTAATTTAGGTTATACTTACTTTCAAGGCTTTGTAGCAACTTTAAATATGACAAATCATACATAATTTTCCTTGTATCTAATATATCATACATCAATTCTTATGATCATTAATAAAAAACATGTATTCGATTTATACACCCTCCATTTAATTCATTCCCTAATTCATTTACTAGGGTATAATATCACTATCAAGTATACCCATACAAGTATAATCTACATTATAACCATATTTTCGAACTTAGTGTCTGAATTAAACGTGGTATAAGGTTTGATTAAAATAAACACCAAAATCTTATCACTTGATTCGATCCCAAGAGTAAATTCAATCATTAGTTAAACCAAGGTTTCTTAACCAACAAACAAGAGCATATAGTCGAACCTAATCTAGGCTAGTAATTATTCAAGCATTCTATCTCAAAGAATGTCCCTTATTAAAATACGTACAGCAATTTCGAGTACACATTTTTCTATAGTTTAATTTGATGACAAAATAATAGTCTTGGAATGACTAAGCATGCTCGGGAAGGTAGTAAACCTATCCTGAGACTTCGAAGCTACACTCACCTCTTATCCCGAAGTTACGGGATACCTGAATCCACAACCACCTTTTGCTATTTATCCAAACCTTTCCTAACTCATTGTTGTTCGTCTAAAATGAACAAGGAATACATTTGCATGTATTAGAATCATTTCCATCATCTAAGCATTCACCAAATAAATCAAACAACCCTTAACCTATATTTACCCATTCAAGATGTAACACCCTATTCCCGGGTTAGCTGTAACCCGGTTTCGGAGCGTTACCGGAGCGAAAGCAAAGTGATAGATAGGTTACTTGTCAAACAAGTAACCTAAAAATTACTTGGCATGATGCGAAAGTAACCCAATCTAAACCTATCAAGACATACATTACATTCAAGCAAGCCACATTAAACAAGAACCAACATACATAGCATACTAATTTAGGTACCATTTTGTTTCATTTCATGCTTATAACCTAAGTTACTATTATCATATTACCATTCCATTCAAAGTACATACATCGTTCAAACAACAAACATAAGAGTGGCATACTTCACTTTAAGTTACTATCAAACATGTTTCAACTTTCATCCTTATTACAATTTCCATGTACCTTATTCGATTTACACTAGGTGTTCATTAAACATGCTTTTAACTAGCTTACTTGCATCTCAAGAAATTACTTATTCAACCAAATAACAAGTTCATTACAAAGCATTCAACTTACATTCTTTACATGTTTAAGCATTCTATTCGAATAGCTAGATGAAACCTAAACACATTTCATTTGTTTCTTTTCAATCAAGTCATCACATTTCATAGCATACTTGGCTAATACATTGATAATGCATGCTTAAACATACCTTAGCCTCAACTCCATTTAGCCGAATCATGCTAATAATCATAGGAACAAATACATGTTCATACAACATTGATATAACATTCAAATGAAACAAGATTCAACCATTATTGTATAATTTCATAATTTGCGCAACTTCTTACTCTTATATATACATATCATCATGGTTCAAACATAGTTTAAGTTATCCAAATAGATTACATAATAGGCCCATCAAAACATTACACAAACTAGTCTTAAACACATATTCAAATGCATGATCAAGGCTACCTATTACAAAATCTAGTGCCACCAAACTAGGAGTATACAAGAGTATGAATTCAAACTTTCAAGCTTGATTTAGAGTGTTGCTTCAAACCCAAGATATCCTCTTGAAGTATCTTTAATCTGTTATGAGAAGAATGAAGAGTAGAGTGGTAAGTACAAGTTATGTACTTAGTGAGGTAACACTAAATCTAGTCAATTTCAAAGCATATAAATCCAATTTTTCATGTATTTCAAGAATCAAGACCATCAATACAAGATACATGCTTATTCGAATTGCATAGGGTAACTTAGGCAACCTTTACATATCATACAATCAACATGACAACATCCACCATGATAATCATAGCCCATTCGAATAACATGCTTAGAGGACAAGCAACCATTCACTCAAATTATCAAGTAGGCATTTATGCATAAAGCCATCATCCATACATTTCTTTCATGACAAGTAACAAGTTTTGCAACCATTCATGTGTCATCTTTCAAAGTAAGAAAGTCCATTCAAGTATCTTACAATACAAGCAATGTTCATGTCCCACATCTAAGCAAACAATGTTCAATTAATTTATTAAGTCATCTTACAACATCCTTCGTAAGTAGCTTACTAGATAATCAAATCTTAACAATATGCACCGAAGTGCAAATATGCACCGTAGTGCCAATATGCACCGAAGTGCCAATATGCACCGTCATGCCCATATGTATCGTCATACCAATATGCACCGTAGTGCCAATATGAGCTCAAGATTCTAAAGCATGCCCTCTTATCTATCCAAACTAGCTACCAAGGTTGTTAATTATCCATTTCATTTAAGCTTTGTACAATCTTTATTCAATTCAACAAATGCCACTCAAAGGCCAAACCCTTAGGCTTATGGAGTCTCAACTCCCAATACAAAACTATCCATGCCATTCGAATAGCATGAATACAAAGTAGTATCATTGTTCAATTCATTTCAATCAGCCATGTATAACATTCATAAACACATGCATATGTATGCATTGTGCGTACCTTATTCTCCAAGCAAGCATGCCATTTCATACATTAGGCATAAGCAATGCAACATGACACACAATTCATTACATTTGCTTAACACCCAAGTAAACACAAAGATCATGGCGCCAATCAAGTTGTCATACATTTCATTCTTCCCTTAATTAGCCAAATATACTTTAAGTCATGTTACATGGCATTGGCATTTCATTTAAGAAATAACAAGGTTGGTTAGGACCTAAGTCCCAACCCTAAGGTTAGTTACACTCACAATACTCCTAGCAATTCAATTATCTTGAATCCAAATCCCTTTACCTCTAGCTTTGGGATGTCCACTCCTATCCTCTTCTTTCGCAACTTGTTGTCCTTGGTCTAGCAAGCATAACACATACACATTTCATAAAAAACAAGCACAATATATCATACAATCATAGTAGCAATGTTATCACATTCTACCTATCATTTAGCTACTGTTTTTATGCTTCCTTTTAAGCATTTCTCACCAATTTATCTCCACATTGTTATTACCTCATTTTAATACATAATTGGACAGATTACAATGTCCCAAAACTGTTTTGGAAACAGTTTGCATTTAGGTACAAAAACAGTCTCAAACTACACAGGACACTGCTGCCTGGCAGTTTGCACATTGTCCCTTTAAATGGCCATATCTTTTAATTCGTAAGCCGGAATTTCGATTTCTATACACCGTTGGAAATCTTACAAGATTTCCTATAAGACCATGTAAGACTTGCATTTTGGTTCTTATCCAATTAGTACAGTTTATTGTTCAAAGACAGGGCATTTACACTGCCTGGACAGTTTGCACTGTCCAGAAATTCCTAAACATGTTAAGTCAATGTTAATCCATTATTCAAGGCTGCCAAAACAGGGTAAGTTGGTTACAATGCCTAATCTTGCATGTTTACTCAAATTCAATTCCACAAAACAGTTTCTATGTTGTGTGACTATGTTCATACTTTTATCCTTTATTTCCAGCATTGTTTGCTAACAATTCAATTTGTTTATCACCTTCTTTACACTGCCTAATCATGCTCATCATCAATTCATTATTTCCTTAGCTCAATTTTAAGTTCTAATCATTAAATTCTTACTTCAACAACACAATTCAATTTTCCAGCAACCTAGCTTATTTCACCATCATAAACACATAATTTCCAGCATAGTACCTAGTGTTCATTCTTCAAATTTGTATAATTCCACAACCAATCAATCAGCTAACAACATATTCAATATCTAATTCCATCTATAATCATCAAAACAGTTCAATTCCACAAATATAGTTGCCTAATCAATTGAACACAAGAAGAATTATACTTACTTTGCTTCTAGCTTAATTTCAATGGAAAATCACTACACATGCAAGCTAAATTTCTTCTTCAATGGCTGAATTTTCCAAGCTTTCTTTCTCTCTATTTCTTCTCTCTATTTTCGGCCAACAATGGAATAATGGAGATGACAACAACAACAAATTGGTCACTTAATTCATTCATTCTTTCAATTAAGCCCTTAATTAATCCTTAATATTAATTTAATCAAGGGCATTAGGGGAAATGATAAATTTAGCATGCATTCCCCGCCTTTCTCCTTTAATTCAATGTAGTCACTTTTAAATTGGTCACTTAATTCATTCATTCTTTCAATTAAGCCCTTAACTTATCAATTTAGCTTAATTCTAAATTCAATTAAGCTATCAACTTATGCAATTTGATTCCAATACTTCTAAGCTAGGATTTGGGGTGTTACACAAGAACACTTTATTTTCATGCATAATTGTTTTCATGCTTTCAAGCAACTCATTGTTGTTTATTAAATTCAATCTAGTCCCTTAACATGCATATTTGCACATTTAAACTCAAAACAGTCCATTAACTTTTATGTTCACACAATTCTGCCCAGCCAAATATATATGTATAATTACATGTTAAAAAAGTTCACTTAATTACATGTTATACAAGACAGGGTAGTTTAGACATATAGACGTTCGTTTATTTTAAAGTGTCCAATATTATCCATGGATGCACTTAACAAGGCAGCATGTACATTCATACATTTAGTCATACATAAAACAGTCCAAAAATAGTTTTTAGTTTCTACAAAATATGGACAAATTTTATAAAATTTGTCCATAATTTTCAGCTTAGAAAATAGTCCCTTAAACTCTTCAAATCAGTCCTTAAACTTCATTAAAATTACCAAACAACCCTCTGCCCTGTTCTGGACAATAAAAACAGCTTCAGGTTCTTCTAAATGATCAAATTAGTCCCTTAATTTTTTTCTTACCAATAAAAACAGCCAGTACACCTTTAAACAGTATTTAGATACTTTATAAAACAATCCCTAGATGGTTACTAACAAAGAACATAGAAATTTCCATATTTCAAGCACAACATAAATATGCAAACCAGCATTCAAGGCTGTCCAACTATTCGACACAGAGTACAAACATAACATCTTTGGTTTTACCTTAATTCAAACAATTCTAGAATATAATCTCCAATAGGAGTCTCAACCGTTCCCCAACCGCTAGGCAAAGACCAAATTAACCCTAATTGAGAATATATTTCATTTTTTATGATGTAGAGAAAACCCTTTTAGAATGATGTTCCATTGGCCCTTATTAATTTCTAAAAAAACCTAGAATGTTAATTAATAAGTGTTTAAAGAAGCTAACCCTAAAAGACTCTACTTGATGAATTTTAATTAAAATCACATTAACTTATCTAAAGTAATTACTGAGTTAATTAAAGGATGATATTATTTTAAGAAACCTAGGCTTATGGCATTGATTACTATACATTATTAGAAGCTCATAATTAAATTTAAATGACCCTAACTATATTTACATGTATTTAAAGAATTATAATCTAAAAGTGTAAATTTTATATTATCTTATTTAAGTTTCATTTACATTATTATAATTGTCTTTAAAGGGTCTATTTACCCTAAAATGTTGATATATCAAAGTTATATATAAGAAAACATAATTAACACAAATCAAGCAATAATATGGGTTAATTTGCATAAATAAAAATAAAAAAAACTAAATTTAAAAGAAAAGGACTAGAGTGAAGAAATTGCAATCAATGGGGCAAAATCACGATTTGGGCAAAAGAAGGGAGCAGGTCGAGCTCAAACGCATATCAGTTTTAGATCCACTCACGGGTCAAATATAAAGCCCCAAATTTCATAAACAGGTTTCATTTGCCCTCCCCTTAGCCGAATGGATCAAATTCTCCTCCAAATTCTCTAAAAGAACTCAAGGGTGTTCTTCGTAATTAAAGAACATCGCTAATACTAGAATCAGGTCGTGCATCATTGCGTACTTCTACCTCGGCTGCTGTGGATCACCGTCGGTGATGGTTCATCTGTGGCAGCTCCATCCAGCTTTGAATTCTACTTCCAACGGTGGTGATGATGATCTCCTAGGCGATGACCCCTCTTCCTCAACGGATAGTAATGACCTGCACCACGAAATAGGAAGAAAGAGCAGTGGGTGGTATTCTTCAGAAACCTTGTTGATGTTGACGTCATATGGAGAGCCCCGTGGATGTAACCGGTGCCAATCCTATACAAGTGTGGAAAGACGGAATGGTTCCCTCTCATAGGCTTGTTATAACACCCCTAACCCAACTTAGGGGTAAACCTAATTATGAAGTGTTTCAAAACAAACAAAGAATGATTTAGAACATGTAGTCTTGATTTCAAGCACCAAAGTTAAATCAAAGACAAGATTATACTTCAAATTACTCAAATTTAGCCAAAATTTTAAACCCTAACTTAAGTTACCTTATAAAGATACAAGTACATAGCTTGCTCTTCAAGCATTGAATTAAAACCTTTCATACCACAAGCATTCAAGTCTTTTACTTTATAAAGGCATCCAACCATTCTTTACAAGGTGGTTTAGGCTTCGATTTTAATCTTTTAAGGTTCATAACAGTTTAGGCCAACTAGATTAAACCAATTCATTTGTTAGTGAGACATCTTAAAACCCTTAGCTATTAACTACATCCTTGTTATACCAATTTCATATTTTGAAATTAACACATATAAACATCAAAGATCCATAGGTCATTTCCTTATGGTTAATTAATTACTAGGAGACACTAAAACATCATCTATTCCCACAGAATTATTATTAGTTTATTACATCAATTATTTACCCAAAAAAGACTTTACAATTATTCCTTATTTGGACCAACAAGTAAAACATGGAAGATACTAGCAAACAAGCAATCTAACAACCACCTAAGGACCAACCTTTCTAAGATGATTCGAAAAGCATAAACCAATTTTATGATCATGACAAATTAATCAATCTTTTCTTAGCATAACAAGCATTTTGTTTATAGCCTTTAATCTTATTCGATTTATAAGGTGTCCTACCAATCATTCATGATCTCAATTCATTAAAGCATTATAACCCACATAACTTATTCGACAAACAAACATTCAAATATATCTCTAGCATAGCTCAACTATCAAGCAACTACTTAATTGCCATATTAACGGAACTTAGCCAACAAATAACCAAAAATCTAGAATGGTGGCACATTAGCTAGAATATTCACATGTAGTCTTTTTATATGCATAAGTTATGCTTGCCCTGTAACAGTGTTTAAGGCTCTAAATGGCTTTCTAGTGTAGCTTAAAATAGGCTAAATATGCATATTTGACACTAAAAGGTGAAACCCTAGTAAATAGATTCAAATGGCCCTAAAATTTGACATGCTAGTAGATTATAGTGACTGAATATTGCTGGTGAAATTTCATTGCATTTGGAAATTGTTCAACAGGTTAATTCGATTAAAAACTAGATAAAATTTAGCATTACAGTGCAGGCCATACCGATACGGGTCCACCTATTTCGGTACAGTAGTGCATATTTGGGATAGTCAAAGTTCAGGTTAACCCAGGTGTATTGATACGGCTTCAAGGTGTTTTGATGCGACTTTGGGCAGTGAGGTCTGGAAAATTAATGGCATCAGTACGGGTCATGGTCAAATTCAATGTTAGTCAACCTATATCGATATAGGTCAAGCTGTATCGAAACGAGTTCTTGAGTTGCTGGGAATTGGGTTATCACCCTTGCATGCCGTACCGATATGGTCCTTGACCGTATCGAAACGAAGTTGGACAGTTTCATTTGGAGTTCAAATCCATGTATACCCATACCCATGAAAATAAACTGAATTACAATGTTATAATCTTGTTTAGATGAGTTATGAAGCTAGAAACTCAACCTAGTGTAATCTGCCTAGAATACTCTGTTCTGGGCACTAACTTTGAAAAATCACTATAAATTGTATAAATGGAATTTAAGGATACAAATTTTATGGATAGTACCTTAACATGTCTAATTCATTAGGAGAAAACATAACTGAATTCTGGATTGTAGAATGAATTGTAGAAAAGAAACACTAGGGACAGTGCAAACTGTCCAGTGTTGTAAATTGCCGTATCTATAAGTTAAAAACTAGATTAATTGAAACGAAATAAAATGCAAGGCCTATATAGTTAGAAAGACAATTAAGTTAGCTTTCCAACGGTGTAAACCAATTAAAATTCAGACGTACGGAATGAAAGTTATGCATGTTTAAGTGAGCAGAGTACATGCTGCATAATAGCAACACTTTAGGTAATTGTACACAGTTTTGTGGCAGTTTTGAAAACTGTTTTGTAAACAGTTTTGGGACATTGGTTACTACCCCGTTTTACATGAATTAGATTATAGACAAGTGTAGTTATGTGTAGTAAAGAATATATATGAACATGCTGCCAAATTTGTATATGTTATGTACTAGTAATATTGCCTTGATTGAATGATTATGTGAACTTGTTTTAATATGTATTTAGTTGTGTAATGTGTTAGAACCAGGAGTGAATTTGGTGGAAGATGAAAGGGTGGAACATCCTAATGCTAAGAACAAAGGAGTGTGGATCCAAGACTGGCTAAGCTCAGAGTATTGTGAGTGTAGTTATTGTAACACCCTAAAATTGGCTTAGGAATGTTACCACAATCTAAACTATAGGCTAATTGAATACATAAGCTAATCAATTTAAAGAAGAAAGAACATTATCCATCCATAAGATCAAATAAGTGAAATTAGAACCAAATTGAATTGAAACTAAAACTAGAAGGTTTAAATGAAATGATGAAATTGTGATCATGAAAAACTCTATAGATTGCATGTAAAATTGAAATTAAATCAAGGCCTTGACACATGTTCTCAATTGACGAGAACATGTGTCTTGTTGAAGGGTGACTCACGACTAAGAGGGAAAAGATAACCAAAATATTGTCATCTTCCTCCCAAAATTATCACCATGGCCGAAAATGCTTGAGAGAGAAAGGGGAGAGAAAAGCTTCATGCAACACCTTCAAATTCAAGCTTCTTGATTTAGCCTTGATCAAATTTAGCTTGGAGAAGGTATAATGCTTTAATTATGTTCTTGTTATAGAAAAACTTGAATTGATTGTTTTAACATTGAATTGATTATGCTCTTGTTGCTTAGATTGATTTGGATGATTGTTATGTGTGTTAGGATCATGCTAGCTTCTAATTGAACTTGAAATGGTGAATGATAGTAGTCAATTTGATTAAGGCAATGTGTATGGTTGAAAACAATGTTGAATTTGGGACTGTTTTGGATAGTGAAAATGTTTAAGCATGTCAATTGAATATGGAATCCTGTTTTGATCATGTGTGTAGATGAATTGAAGATTGAATAGAATATATATGTTGCTGGAAAATGAATGCACCTAATTGGATTAGTTAAATTAGGTAATGGACTACTCAATTGGTAAATTGGATGTGTAATGTTGATCAAATGGATCAAATTTGGTTCAACATGATAATGCCCTGTTTTAAGCTCATTAAAAGGTAAATTAGATTGACCTAGACATGTATGAACATGAAAATGAATTGAATTTCCATGTTAGAACCTTGTTAAAATGAGTTAAGAAGCTAGAAATTCAACCTAGTGTAATCTGTCCAGAATGCTCTGTTCTGGGCAGTAACTTTGAAAAATCACTATAAATTGTATAAAATGAATTTAAGGATTTAATTTTTATGGACAACACCTTGATATTTATAAATTCATTAGGAGAAAACAGAAATGAATTCTAGGTTGTAGAATGAATTGTAGAGAAGAAACACTAGGACAGTGCAAACTGTCTAGTGTAGCAAATTACCCTTTCTTTAAGTTAAAACTGTATTAATTGGCAAAGAACTAAAATGCTAGCCTTATATGGTTATAAATAAAATTACGTTAGCTTTCCAAAAGTGTAAACCAATTGAAATTCTGACATACAGAATGAAAATTATGCATGATTAAGTGAATAGAGTGCAAGCTGCCTGGCAGCAGCAATATAGGTAATTGTACATTGTTTTGTGGCAATTTGTAAACTATTTTGTAAACAGTTTTAGGACATTGATTCTGCCCTTTTTTACATGAACTAGGGTGTATATAAATGTAGTTAAGTGTAATGGATAATGTATATGAACATGCTGCCAAATTTGAGTATGTTGTGTGCTTGTAACATTGCTTTGATTGAATGATCATGTGATCTTGTTTTAACATGTATGTACTTGTGTAATGTGATAGAACTAGGAGTAAACCTGGTGGAAGAAGATAGAGTGGATCATCCTAAAGCCAAGAACAAAGGAGTGTGGATCCAAGACTAGCTAAGCTTGGAGTATTGTGGGTGTAGTTATCTCTAGGGTTAGGACTAGGTCCTAACCAATGCATACTTGTTTACATTCTTGTAATATTAAATGAACCTAATTATGGACTTGACTTAATAAGGGAAGAATGACTAGTAATGCTTGAAGTTTGATCACATCTTAAATACATGTTTTATTCGAATGCTAAGCATGTTAAGTGGTACATTGGTGCTTGTATGTGACATGTTGCATGTGATTGAATGCTAAAGAACTTGCTTGAGATATTATCTCATCTTGATGAAATGAAACATGAGAATTACATGATATGTGAGCTAAGGCTCAAATAGCCTAAGGGCCTAATATGAAATGAACTTGCTTGACATGAATCTTGAACTTGATAAGCTTGTATAAATGGTAAATCGAATAACCTTGGTAGCTAGTTAGATTAGTTAGAAGGGCATGCCTTAGAGTCTAGAGCTCATTTTGTCAGGGTGGACTACGGTCCAGGGCTAAGGCCCCTATTTGGCGACAGACGGAGGGTACGTATGTGGTCTTTGGCGACAGTAGGAGGGTTGACCAGTACTACGGTGCATCTTGTGGTAACAGTTGGTTGGAGACTCGATTACCTATACAAACTAAGTACCAAGGGGGTTGTTTAATTGATAACACATGAAATAACAATCCAATAACACATGTTACTTGTCTTGAAAGCTATACATTGAATGTTACTTGACATGAAAGCTATGAATTGTATGTTACTTGTCATGTAAGCATGATTTATTGATTACTTGTTTTGTAAGCATGGTGTGCTTGATTCTTGATATGCAAACATGAAGTATGATTTCTTGTTTCTTGTATCCTATACTAGCCGAATACTTGAATCCTTAGTTAGGATTACTCTATTGCTTGAAATCCTTAGCTAGGATTATGCTTGATTAAATGACACAAAACTTGACATAACAAATGGTTAAATCTAGTACTACCTAACTAAGTACATTCTTGTACTTATCACTATTGTTTTCATTCTTCCCAAACAGGATAAAGGATTCGAGTGTTGCTTGATCTTGAAGCCTGGTTACTTGAGCTCAAAGAAAGACACAAGCATAGTTAAAGTATGGTTTCATACTTGTTTTGTATATCTCCTAGATTGGTGGCACTAGATTGTATAGACTTTAGCTTGATCATGCATTTTGGAACACTTGAACTCGTATATCTATATATGTTCTTGTTCTTGAATGGGCCTACTATGTTATGAACCTATTGGCAAGTATGTAATGACCTTAAAGTACTTGTAATGTAAATGATGTTGCTGCGCATATGATGATACAAATGAAATGATCTAATGTTTGATCTAGTTTACCTTGGAACATTAGAATACCTTGCTTAATGTATATGTGTATGCTTGAAATGAAAGTAGTATGAGATCAACCATGTTGCTTGTATTCCATTCGAATGCCTTGGGAACTATATGATTACTTGTGTGTTTGTACATACCATGATGTATTTATTTTGTGTTAGAATGGTGATTGCCGAATGTATAGGCATAATGTATGACTTGAATGGAAGCTAGTTGCATGCAAATTGAATATTCAAGAATCTTGTTAGTAATTTAGGTATGAGATGTACATGTAATAGTCTAAGGATCATCGAAAAGAAAGGGAAGCATGTTGCACACTAGGGTTATTCGAATCATTATAGTATAAGATGAGCTTAAGTAAATCATGAAAGTAGTAACTTATAGTTTAAGCAGTGAAAGAAATCATTTTAATTGCCTAATGATCCAATCGAACGCCTTCATGTTTTGAAATCAAAATTTGGTTGCTTGTTAGTTAAGTAACTTTTCTACTAAGGAGGAGTTATCAATCCTTGCCTTGTTCTTGTATTGTTTACTTGCCTTGTCCTTATCCTTGCTTAAGAAACGCTCCCGAGCCAGTTTACTACTAACCTGGGGTAGGGGGTGTTACAGTTATCTCTAGGGTTAGGACTAGGTCCTAACCAATGCATACATGTCTACATTATTGTAATGTTTAAATGGACCTAATATGAACTTGGCCTAATAAGGGAAGTATGATTAAAGTAATGCATGAAATTTGATCAAATCCTTGAATTCATGTATGATTCGATTGCTATGCATGTTTAAGTGGTAACATTGGTGTTTGTATGTGTGATATGGCATGTGATCGAATGCTTAAAGAAATTGCTTGTAATGTTATCCCAAATTGATGAAATGAACACATGAGAATTACATGATATGTGAGCTATGACTCAATTGGCCTAAGGGCCTAGTATGTAATGAACTTGTTGAATACTTGACATGATCTTGAACTTGAAATACCTGTATAAATGGCCAAAATTGAACAAACTTGGCAGCTAGTTGGATTAGGAAGAAGGGCATGCCTTAGAGTCTAGAGCTCATTGTGTCAGGGTGGACTACGGTCCAGGGCTAAGACCCTTATTTGGCGATAGAAGGAGGGTACGTATGTGGTCTTTGGCGTCAGTAGGAGGGTTGACCAGCACTACGGTGCATCTTGTGGCGACATTTGGTTAGAGACTCAATTACCTATGCAAACTAAGTAACAAGGGGGTTGTTTCATTGATAACAAATGAAATAACAATCCTATAATACATGTTACTTGTCTTGAAAGTTATATAATGAACGTTACTTGACATGAAAACATTGAATTGTATGTTACTTGTCATGTAAGCATGATTTGCTTGATTTCTTGTTATTTAAGCATCATTTGCTTGATTATTGACATAGAAGCATGAATTATGATTCATTTTCTCTTGTTTCTTATGCTAGCCGAATGCTTGAAATCCTTAACTAGGACCATTCTTGTCTAATTGACACTTAACTTGATATAATAATTGGTTAGAACTAGTTACTGCCTCACTAAGTACATTCTTGTACTTATCACTCTTGTTTTCATCCTTCCCAACCAAGAGGATAAAGGATTCGATCGTTGCTTGATTCTGAAGTATGTTTCCTTGAGCTCAAAGCAAGACACAAGCATAGCTAAACTATGGTTCATACTTGTTTTGTACTCTCCTAGTTGGTGGCACTTAGATTGTATCTATTGAACTAGTGCATGCATTTTGAATACTTGTATATATTGTCCTTGTATGGGCCTACTATGTTATGAACTTGGTTGATAATGTGAAACATGTATTGAACTTAAATTACATGTAATGGAAAGGTGTTTTGCTGTGCATATATGAATATAAAAAAGGAATGATCAAGTGATTGATCTAGTTTATATGTACCATTTGAATGCCTTGGAAATTCTATAGTCACTTGTGTGAACATACCTTGTTGTAAGTGTATTGTGTGTTTGTATGGTGAAGGCCGAATGGTCTAGTTGTTTGGAAACTAGTTACATGCAATTGTATGTTCAAATGATCAAGTTTAGTAATTTAGGTATGAAATATTACATGTGTAAATCTAGGAACAATGAAATGAAAGGAAGTATGTTGCACACTTAGGCCATTTGAATTGATAGTGGTATAATGAAGTTAATTGAATTGTTAAAGTAGTAATCTATAATGACTTGTAATCAAAACATGAGATGGCTTGCTTGATAAGTTAAGTATGCTTGGTTGATTGCTAGTTAAGTAACTCATCTAATAGGGATTAGTTAAATCTATTCTTGCCTTATTCTTGTTCTTGCTTGTATTGTAATGCCTTGTTCTTGTTCTTGCTTGGTAACGCTCCCGATCCGGTTTGCTACTAACCTGGGGTAGGGAGTGTTACATTTATTGGTATCAGATCTTTTTAGTTAGTTCTAGGACTAAATCGGGCTCTCTTGCATCATATAGGATACTTGTGCCACCTAGGAGACTTGTATTGTATAGCTTGTATCTTTGCTTAACTAAACCTAATTCCAAATTGTTCTATTTGAAAGTAGAATGTCTGAAACAAGGCTCGCTCAGGATGATGAAAGTCCTAAAGGCTCCTCGAATGAAGGAGATAGTGTGAGGATGGAGCGAATCCTCCACAACAATAAGCTCAACCCCGAGCCCAAGCTATTGCTTAATAGGAAGCTCCTGCTATAAATCCTGTGCAGCAGGAATGTCTCCTAAGCATGAAGGAGATGTTCAATCATCTTTTAACTACTTTGAAATGAGACCATCCTATTCCTCCTCCTGCTGCTCTGCCAAACAGGGCTTCGAATCATGACCAAACAACTACCCTATTATGATGAAGCCAATCCTGAAGTAGCTGAGTATTGGGTAGAGGCCACTACTCGAATCATGACCAAACAACTGCCCTATTCTGATGAACACAAAATCGAATATGCCATAGCCCTATTGGCAGATGAATCTCTAAGCTGGTGGGAAACCACTACCCTGATTGCTTCTGCAGAAGCTGTAACTTGGAAATTCTTCCTCGAGGAATTCAGGAAGAAATACATCAGTGAACAATATTTGGCCAAGCGCCGGAAGCATTTCTTGTACCTCAAGCAAGGTGGCCGACCCATTAAATAGTACGTGAGTGATTTCTGTAAGTATTGCAAGTACGGGTCAGAATACATCAAGGCTGATGCTGACAAGTGTCGGATGTTTATCGATGGATTGAATGATGAACTAAGTCCAATATTCACTGCCCTGGGTATCACTAACTTCCAGAATTTGGTGATCCGGGCTATTTCAACCGAGGCAAAGATGAAGGCCTCTGAGAAACGCAAAAGTGGTAACTCCTGGAAAGACAAATGATCCAGGAATGATGACGAGTCTCACTAGCAGTCAAAAAAGTCTAAACACTCTAAAGAACACTCTTCGAATTACACTCTTGTTTAGAAGAGCAACTACATACCGAGACCCCAATCGGTAACCAAGCCTTCAGCCCTGATCATCTCTATTGATAGTACGGGGAATTTTGGTAAAGCTGTTCAATATCCTACTTGCAAGTTCTACCAGAAGCATCACATTGGCCAATGTAGAACTCAACATAATCTATGTTTCTTATGTGCAGACTTCGATCACTATATCAGGGATTGTCCCCAGAATCCTAACAACGTTCCAAATTGAGCTCCTGCAGATGCTATCTCAGCTCCCTCTATTCGAAACAAGGGACCTAGACAAGCTCAATCCGAAAATAAAAGGAAGAACAAAGGACCTATTCGAATGCCCATACTCACCAAGAATCTCGGGCCCCTACTGGAATCTACCACATCCGGGGAAAAGAAGATGAAGAATCACCCGATGTCATAACATGTACCATTAAGCTAAATTCAACTCTTGTTTATACTTTAATAGACTCGGGATCCACTCATTCATTTGTATGCTCATCTTTGATTGTAAAGTTAAATTTGAAACCTGAAATTGTAAAATAAAGCCTTACAGTTTCGAATCCAATAGGTGGATTACAAACATAATCCTTATCTGAAGAAATTGTCCCCTATTTATTCGAAATATACCCTTCTATGTTGATCTATATGTACTACCAACTTGTGAGTTCGATCTTGTGCTAGGACTAGATTGGTTAAGCAAGCATGAAGCCTGGGTAGATTGCCAAAATATGAGACTTTATCTTCGGGGTTTAGGAAAAGAATCAATCCTTCTACTTGACAAGAAACCGACCTTAATCTCCGCTGCTATGGTCTTACAAGATGAACTTGAATTCGGCTTACCTAGTGTGCCCATTGTATCTGAATATCTTGATGTTTTCTCGAGGAACTCCCTTGTCTCCCTCCAACCAAAGAAGTAGAGTTCGGGGTCGATGTTCAACCTGGAACAACTTCGGTGTCCATCACACCTTATCAAATGGCACCTGTTGAATTAAAAGAACTCAAGAAGCAACTCCAAGAGCTTCAAGACAAAGGCTTTATTCGGCCTTGCTCGTCTCCCTAGGGTGCTCTAGTCTTGCTCGTGAAGAAGAAAGACGGGACTATAAGACTCTGTATTGACTACATACAATTGAACAAGCTTACTATTAAGAATCGATATCCTCTCCCAAGGATAGAAGATCTCTTCAATCAACTCAAGGATGCTTTGATGTTCTGAAAGATCGATCTTCGATCGGGATACTGCCAAATGAGGGTAAAAGAAGAAGATGTACCCAAGATAGCCTTTCGTACTCGATATGGCCATTTTGAATTCCTGTTAATGCCATTCAGGTTAATGAATGCTCTGGCTGCTTTCATGGACCTCATGAACCGTGTATTCAAGCCCTATCTTGATAAGTTTGTGGTTGTCTTCATTGATGACATCCTGGTGTATTCTTAGAGTAAGGAAGAACATTCCGAACACCTTCGAATTATATTGCAAACTCTCCGAGAATGTCAATTGTTCGCAAAGTTCTCTAAGTGTGAATTCTGGCTATCGAAAGTCTCGTTCCTTGGTCATGTTGTCTCAGTAGAAGGAATTAAAGTAGACCCGAGCAAAATTCAATCCATTCTGAATTGGAGACCTCCGAGGAATGTTGGTGAGGTTAGAAGCTTTCTCAGTTTAGCCGGGTATTATCGACGTTTTGTAAAGGGATTCTTATTCATTATTGCAAGCTTGACTAAGCTAACCCGTAAAGACAGACCATTTGTATGGCCGAAGAATCAACTTAAACAAGCCCTGACTCATGCAGCGGTTCTCATCCAACCAGAATCGGGAAAAGAATTCATTGTCTATAGTGATGCATCTCATTTAGGGCTAGGCTGTGTCCTAATGCAAGATGGAAAAGTGGTAGCTTACGCTTCAAGGCAACCAAAACCACGCAAGTCAAACTACCCTACACACGATCTAGAATTGGTAGCTATCGTGTTTGCACTCAAAGTTTGGAGACATTACTTGTACGGGGATAAATGTAACCTGTTCACAGACCACAAGAGTCTCAAATACCTCCTAACTCAGAAAGAAATGAATCTGAGGAAAAGGAGATGGCTAGAATTGCTTAAAGACTACGATTTGGTTATCGACTACCATCTGAGGAAAGCAAACGTGGTTGCTGATGCCCTTAGTCCCAGACCTTACTCGGGTAAACCCTTAAATCTAAATACCATAATAATTCATTCAAATTTAATCTTTCTTGGATTATAAGTAATCTATTCGAATTGAACATGTCTTGTCTTCCAAGCAACTATTCGAAAACCATCCTTAGTGATCTTATTTATTCTTTCATAGCTTACTTGGCGATCAATGCTCATTTCTGTTTATCCAAAGGGCGGAAATTCTTGTCTGAACTTCAAGTTCAACCTAGCTTGACCTCAAGAATCAAGGAACTCCAGCAAATCAATCTAGATCTTCAGAAGATCATATCCAAGCTAGACTCTGAGTCTAATTCTCACTTCTCCCTCAAGTCGAACGGACTCCTCTATTTCAAAGATAGAGTATGTGTTCCTAACAATGAGGAACTAAAACAAGAGATGTTACAAGAAGCTCACCAAAGCTCTTTTTCGATTCACCCGGGATCGGTTAAGATGTACAAGGACCTAAAGCCACTATACTGGTGGCCAGACATGAAATCGGCTATCAAAGACTTTGTTTCTAAGTGCTTAACTTGTAAAAGAGTCAAAGCCGAGCAACAAGTCCCTACTGGATTGCTCCAACCAATCAAATTTCCTTAGTGGAAATGGGATTGGATTACAATGGATTTCGTTACTGGCCTTCCTTCCACTCTAAGAAAGAATAATGTTGTATGTTGATTATTGATAGATTCATAAAGTCTACTTACTTCATCCCTGTTCGAATGAACATGAGCTTGGAAACCTTAGCCGAGCTATACATCTGTGAAGTGATTCGATTACACGGTGTACCTAAAGCTATAATCTCTGATCGTGACCCCAAATTTGCTTACAGAAGGATCTAGGAGATAAAGTGCATCTTAGTACAACCTTTCATCCTCATTTAGATGGACAATCTAAAAGAATCATCCAAGTGCTTGAAGACTTGCTACGTGTTTGTGTTATAGACTTCGGAAAGAACTGGGAGAAATCTCTACCCCTCGTAGAGTTTGACTACAACAATAACTACCCGACATCTATCCAGATGGCTCCCTTCAAAGCTCTATATGGAAGAAAATGTAGAACTCCCTTGTGCTTGTCTGAATTGGTTGAAAACAAAGTATTGGGACCTCAATTGCTCAGAGAAACAGAAGAACAAGTAAAGATCATACATGATCGATTGAAGCAAGCCTTTGATAGACAAAAAGCCTATGCAGACTTGAAAAGGAGAGACATCCAATACAATGTTGGAGATAAAGCCTTCTTCAAAGTATCTCATTGGAAGAAAGTCTTTCAGTATGGAAGAAAAGGGAAGCTCAGTCCCCGATTCATTGGACCATTCAAAATCATTGAAAGGATTGGTCCAGTGGCCTATCGATTGGCTCTTCCCAGTGAATTTGACAAGATTCATAACATCTTCCATGTTTCTATGCTTAGAAGATATAGATCTGATCCATCCCATGTCCTTGATACTGAAGAAGTAGAATTGAATCCTGACTTGTCTTACAAAGAAGAACCAGTCCAGATTCTTGATCATGAAGTTAGAAAGCTCAAGAACAAAATCGTTCCTATTGTCAAGGTCTTGTGGAGAAATCACAAGATATAAGAGGCAACTTTTGAAACTGAAGAAATCATGAGGAAGCAATATCCTCACCTATTCGATTCAGGTAAATTCGAGGACGAAATTGTTTTAAGGGGAGGAGAATTGTAATACCCTAAATCATGGCCTAGTAACATGTCACAAACCAATTAGAACTTAATTGTACAAACAATCTACAAATTAGAATAATTGATTAAACCTAGTGACTAAATTAGATGGATTGATAAATAAATAGCCAAATCATGAAGGATCAAATAGTAACAATATGTAAATGTAGAATTGCATGCAATTAGGATGTGTAATTAAGGATTTATGAAGCCATTTGACCATAATTTGCCAAGTGGAGGCAAATAGCCAAGCCAAGTGATAACATCATGGCTAGGTGTCCATCTTCCTATCATCTTCTCCACTCCATCTTTCTCTTACCTTGCCCGAACCCTACTCAATCATATAGGAAAAGAAATCCACCATTGTAGATGAAGGAAGCTTGCATGTGATCACATTTGCATGAAATTGAATAGCTAGGAAGATTGTAAGTGGTTTCTAAATCCTTTCTCCCTAGAAACTTGATTGAATGAATGATTGGTGATATAGATTGAATTTGGATTCATGGAATTGTATAGGATGATTGTTATGCTTGAAATTCACCTTGAATTGTAGCTTGAATGTAGTCAAATTGCTAAAGAAATGTGCATGGTTGCTGGAAATTGAGAATAGGGACTATTTTAATAGGTGAAAATGTGTATAAATGTTAATTGTATATAATGCCCTGTTTTGATCATGTTGTTAGGTGAATTGAGGCTTGAATAGAGTAAATATCTTGCTGGAAAATGAATGTATACAGTTGGATTAGTTAAAACTAGGTAATGGACTGCTCAAATAGTGAATTAGAGGTATATTGTTGATCAAATGGATCAAATTGAACTTAACATTATAATGCCCTATTTTAAGCACATTTCTAGGTGAATTATACTGACCTAGACATGTAAGAACATGAAAATAAACTGAATTACAATGTTAGAATCTTGTTTAGATGAGTTATGAAGCTAGAAACTCAACCTAGTGTAATTTGCCCAGAATACTCTATTCTGGGCAGTAACTTTGAAAAATCACCATAAATTTTATAAATGGAATTTAAGGCTGAAAATTTTACGTATAGTACCTTAACATGTCTAAATTCATTAGGAGAAAACAGAACTGAATTCTGGATTGTAGAATGAATTGTAGAGAAGAAACAATAGGGACAGTGCAAACTGTCTAGTTTTGTAAATTGCCCTGTCTTTAAGTTAAAAACTGCATTAATTGGAAAAGATGTAAAATGCAAGGCCTATATGGTTAGAAATAAAATTAAGTTAGCTTTCCAATGGTGTAAACCAATTTAAATTCTGATGTACAGAATGAAAGTTATGCATGTTTAAGTGAGCAGAGTACATGATGCCTAGTAGCAACAGTTTAGGTAATTGTACACAATTTTGTGGCAGCTTTGGAAACTGTTTTGTAAACAGTTTTGGGACATTGGTTACTGCCCTGTTTTACATGAATTAGAGTATAGACAAGTGTAGTTATGTGTAGTAAAGAATATATATGAACATGCTGACAGATTTGTATATGTTGTGTACTAGTAATATTTCATTGATTGAATGATTATGTGAACTTGTTTTAATATGTATTTACTTGTGTAATGTGTTAGAACCAGGAGTGAATTTGGTGGAAGAGGAAAGGGCGGAACATACTAAAGCTAAGAACAAAGGAGTGTGGATCCAAGACTAGCTATGCTTGGAGTATTGTGAGTGTATTTATCTCTAGGGTTAGGACTAGGTCCTAACCAATGAATACATGTCTACATACTTGTAATGTTTAACTGGACCTAATATAGACTTGGCCTAATAAGGGAATTAAGATTAAAGTAATGCATGAAATTTGATCACATCCTTGAATTCATGTATGATTCGATTGCTATGGTTCTTTATGTGGTAACACTGGTGGTTGTATGTGTGATATGGCATGTGATCGAATGCTTAAAGAAATTGCTTGTAATGTTATCCAAAATTGATGAAATGAACACATGAGAATTAAATGATATGTGAGCTATGGCTCAATTGGCCTAAGGGCCTAGTATGTAATGAACTTGCTGAATACTTGACATAATCTTGAGCTTGAAATACTTGTGTAAATGGCTAAAATTGAAAAACCTTGGCAGCTAGTTGGATTAGGTAGAAGGGCATGCCTTAGAGCCTAGAGCTCATTGTGTCAGGGTGGACTACGGTCCAGGGCTAAGGCCCCTATTTGGCGACAGACGGAGGGTACCTATGTGGTCTTTGGCGACAGTAAGAGGGTTGACCAACACTACAGTGCATCTTGTGGCGACAGTTGGTTGGAGACTCGATTACCTATACAAACTAAGTACCAATGTGGTTGTTTAATTGATAACAAATGAAATAACAATCCTATAATACATGTTACTTGACATGAAAGCCATGAATTGTATGTTACTTGTCATGTAAGCATGATTTGCTTGATTCATGACATAGAAGCATGAATTATGATTCATTTTCTCTTGTTTCTTATGCTAGCCGAATGCTTGAAATCCTTAACTAGGATCATTCTTGTCTAATTGACACTTAACTTGATATAACAATTGGTTAGAACTAGTTACCACCTCACTAAGTACATTCTTGTACTTATCACTCTTGTTTTCATCCTTTCCAACCAACAAGATAAAGGATTCGATCGTTGCTTGATTCTGAAGCCTATTTCCTTTAGCTCAAAGCAAGACACAAGCATAGCTAAACTATGGTTCATACTTGTTTTGTACTCTCCTAGTTGGTGGCACTTAGATTGTATCTAGTGAACTAGTGCATGAATTTTGAATACTTGTATATATTGTCCTTGTATGTGCCTACTATGTTATGAACTTGGTTGATAATGTGAAACATGTATTGAACTTAAATTATATGTAATGGAAAGGTGTTTTGCTGTGCATATATGAATATAAAAGAGGAATGATCAAGTGATTGATCTAGTTTATATGTACCATTCGAATGCCCTGGAAATTCTATAGTCACTTGTGTGTGAACATACCTTGTTGTAAGTGTATTGTGTGTTTGTATGGTGAAGGCCGAATGTTCTAGTTGTTTGGAAACTAGTTACATGCAATTGTATGTTCAAATGGTCAAGTTTAGTAATTTAGGTATGAAATATTACATGTGTAAATATAGGAACAATGAAATGAAAGGAAGTATGTTGCACACTTAGGCCATTCGAATTGATAGTGGTATAATGAAGTTAATTGAATTGTTAAAGTAGTAATCTATAATGACTTGTAATAAAAACATGAGATGGCTTGCTTGATAAGTTAAGTATGCTTGGTTGATTGCTAGTTAAGTAACTCATCTAATATGGTTGGGTTAAATCTATTCTTGCCTTTTTCTTTTTCTTGCTTGTATTGTAATGCCTTGTTCTTTCTTGGCAACGCTTGATAAGTGTTCAAAAGTACTATTTTTCTTACCCTTTTTACTCATATTATTGTTAGACTTAAGCTCATATTAGTTGCATAATTAGCCATTCATGCATTAATCCATGTTTCCTTCCATCGTTGAGCTTGATTACATAACTTGGTAGTTTTTGTGGGAAAAGATGCTGCTTTGGTATGTTTTGTGTGCATATGCAGGATCACTTGCCAAAGCAAGGCTAGAGCTAGTTGCCAGGGCAATACATGAAGGAGACGCCGAGCCAGTTGCCAGGGCAATTGTCGACAAGAGCAAAGGTGATATGGTAGTCGAAATTGATGATTAGACAAGCCCAAGATGACGTGGAGCAAAGCCCAAACCCAAAGGAATTTGATTTCCATGCAGAGATTAAAGAAGAATTAAATTCCAAGAAGATAGGAGAAGCATTAGTAGGAATATAATTATAATAAAGAATTATATTCTTTAAAGATAATTTAATTCCAACTTAACTTCCTCCTCAAAGAAAGACTTTGGCCTAGCCCTATAAATAAGATGGAGATTTTGACAATATTGAGGAGAGCAAGAAGAGGGAAAATTTCGACAACCCCATAGGGCAAGAAGAGAAAAATTTCGACAAGAGAGCAAGGGGGAGAGAGTTCGATTTCTTCTTCTTTGCTTCCATTAGATTCATGGTTTGGGGATTATTCTTTGTATATCTTTTGAACCCAACCATGAACTAACTTGATTGGTTGGGGTTATTGTGTTTTGTTGTTGTGAGAAACAATTGGATTTTGTTTAGGTAATAAGAGTTTGCACTTTTCTATTCAAGGTTTACTCATTCTTGGCTTTTATTCTTGTTTGCGAGTGAATTGGGAGAGGATCTCGTAACTTTATCTATTTATCTAATATCGGGAGAGTTAGATTCAAGAAACGAATGAGTATGGTCTTTATTCAATCTATTGATGGTGAAGATTAATCTGGCTTAGGAATAAGTTAAGGATTTCAACGGCTAAGAGGAGCGCAAGATTGGTTGTTGTTCACCCTTGATTCACGCAGGGATGTATTATCAAGGCATGCACAAGTAGCTAGAGTTTCGACTTAGGGATAAGAAGAAACCATTGAAGAACGCTCTGTCGAACCCTAAAGTTGCTGCCCAGCTGCCCAAGTAGTTGCCCAGCTAGTCGCCCAGGCAACCATCGATTAGTTGCCAAGGCAACCCCACTGTGCAAGTTGTCACGGCAACTGAGTTGCCCTTGCACTCTTTTACCAAGACGATCCAATCGGCTATCACACCTCAACTCATGATAACATGGCCTATTCACTCTATTTTGATTTCATCTATTCTTTTAGTTTATTGCTTTTACTTTACTCGTTAAAATCAACTCCAACTATCAATTGTGTTTTTACTTTTACAGTGCGATAACTGAAGCAAAATGGCCCAAACCAATCCCTCTGGAGACGATACTCGATACTCGTATCACTTTATTACTCGCGACGTGTATACTTACACATTTGCGTAGCACTTATTACATGCAACAAGTTTTTGGTGCCGTTGCCAGGGATTGGCAATTGGTGTTAGTTGTTTTTGTTATTGCAATTTTTTATATTAGTTTTACTAACTTTTCTTTTTTTTTTGTTTTATCAAAAAAAATTAGGTGCGCTACAAGTTAAGGGGCATCAACATGTCAGGAAATAAAAGCCGATCTATTCGAGAGATGATGTTGGAAGATATGAATCAATCCAATCAAGAGTTTCTTGCACCCTTTGATGATTACCTATACCAATCGAGAAAAGCCCAAAGAACTTATACAGTGGAAAATCTTGTTCTATGTGTGGAGAGCATCATGTCTTTGAAAATTGCCCTACATTTTCGGTGCATATAACTACATGGAGGACCATAGAGGGAACCAGCAGCAAAATTCTTCATGGTATGGTCAAAAAGCTCAAATTTTTTTTTACCATAACAATTTTGCCGCAGCAACAGATATGCCATGGCAATGTAGTCCTTTTCAAGAGCATTCCAATTCCTTGGAGGAAATGTTACTAGCTTCCTTGGCTAGACTTGACGGATCAATTGAAGAGATTCGAGAGCTATCAAAATCTATGGATACGAGGATAGCTCAGTGGGATGCAACCTTAGGGGATTCAGAGGATCAATTGGGGAGATCCACATATGTCATGGATAACATGCACCAACAATTCATTCCTAGGGATACTGACATCCCAAGGCAAGAGGATAAGGAGCAATGCAAAGAAAGCTCTCCGATGTGTGGGGAACAACTAGAACCTCAAAGTCAAGAGGATGCCAATGAGAGAGACTGCCCAACACATGATGAGCCTGAACAACAAATTGCCTCGGCAATGATTGAGGAGCCTGAACAGAGCAATGCCTCGACAACACTCAGTGAAGCTGAGAACAACAATACTACAGCAAATTCTGAGGAACCTGATGCCCATAAGGTTACAACGTTGATGTTGAAGCAGGAATCTATAGATTACTCTCATATACAATTGCCACGGCAATTACACGACCACATGCAAGATCAACGAGATGATAATACTTTGCCAATGGAATATGAGCAGGTAATGGTTGAACCTTTCAAATTCTTTAAAAACTCACATTGTCCATTGCAGGTATGTCTTGAGGAACTGAGGTTGGTAGATTTGAAGCCATCAAAATCTTTTCTGATGGAGATATTTGAGAGGCCAAAAGAAAACGGTGTTTGGATTCGTAAAGCTTTTCAGAAAATTAGTTCTTCCCTTGACTTACAGCAAATTTTGGCAACTGATTGCCACGGCAATTGGCTTGAACAGCAATTTCCATGACAACAAAGGCTACATCCAACCATGATAGAAGTCGACAAGAATGAGGTAATTGAATGGTTGAGAATGGATATAATTTTTCCTATTAATATATTTGTGCCTTCAGGAATAGTAGCAAGGTGGAGAGTATACATGGACTACAAGCGAACAAAGAAGAAAGACACCTCCACTATGGTAACGCAAAAGGGAATAGTGGCAAGCACATTGGCCAAACTCTTTTTGGGCAATATTGTCACCCGATGGAGGGTACGGATGGACTATAAGAAGTATCGAAAATGACCATCCTCAAGTTTTCTTATATATGCACTAACATTAGAAGATGCATGATGACACTCTTTTCAGACATGGTCGAAGACTTCCTTGAGATCTTCATGGATGATTTTTCAGTTTTTGGTAGTGACTTCAACAGTTGCCTCGACAATTTAGAGAATGTGTTGGCAAGATGTGAACAAACCAATTTAGTCCTTAATTGGGAGAAGTGCCAATTTATGGTAGATGAAGGAATAGTGCTCAGCCACAAGATTTCATCCAAGGGAATTGAAGTAGACAAAGCCAAGGTGGATGATCGAGAGATTACCCCCACTAAGATAAAGTCTTCAATTTTGATGATTCGTGCGCCCAAGCATTCGAAACCCTAAAGGAAAAGCTTACCTCAACACCCATTGTCATTCCACCAGATTGGACGCTACCTTTTGAGCTCATGTGTGATGCAAGTGATTTCACGGTAAGAGCAGTCCTAAGCCAATTCACAAGAAAGGAACAGAAAATCAAGTGGCCGATCACTTATCAAGTTTAAAACGCAATAGGGAGGAGGACGCAGATTTAGAGATATGCGATGCATTCCCGGATGAACAACTTTTAGTTGCCTCGGCAACTCTAGACGCGCACGCCTTGTCAACCCTCGATGCCGTAGCAAACCTTGACGCCTCGGAAACCATGGATGCGCATGCCTCGACAACCCTCGACGCCGCAGCAGCTCTTGACGTGCATGCCTCGGCAACTTCAGACATGCACGCCTCAGCAACCCTCTATGCCGTAGCAACCCTTGACGCCTCGGCAACCATGGATGCGCATGCCTCAGCAACCCTCAACGCCGTAGGAGCTCTTGAAGCACACGCCTCGGTAACTCTAGACGCGCACGCCTCGATAACCACTGATACGCACGCTTCGACCACTATGGACGCGTATGCCTTAGCAATTCTGAAGTTGTCAACCCTCGATGTCGCAGTAGCTCTTGACACGCACGCCTCGGCAACCATGGACGCGTATGCCCCGGTAACTCTAGACACACACGACTTGGCAATCTTGGGAGCAGTCACCATGGCAGCACATGCCTCGACAATACCCTGGTACGCGGATTTAGTTAATTTCCTTGTTTGTGGTATTTTACCTTATGGCCTTACTCACCAAGGGAAGAAGCGGTTCCGCCATGATGCTAAGCATTACTTTTGGGATGAGCCTCTTTTGTTTAAACAATGTGCAGATTAGGTTATACGCCAATGTGTCCCTGAAGAGGAGCAACAAAATGTACTCCGACAATGCCATTCTTCACCCTATGGAGGACATTTTGGAGGAACTCGTATCGCGGCTAAAGTTTTTCAATCCGGTTTGTATTGGCCAACACTATACAAAGATGCCCAAGAGTTTTACAAGCAATCTGATTATTGCCAGAGGACGGGCAATATCACCCACAAACCAATGGGCAAGCAGAAATTTCCAACCGGGAATTGAAGGGTATACTCGAGATAGTTGTAAATCCCTCTAGGAAGGATTGGTCAGTAAGACTAGATGACGCACTTTGAGCATATCGCACTGCATTCAAAACACCCTTAGGTATGTCCCCCTTCCGACTTGTCTATGGCAAAACATGCCATCTACCGGTGGAAATCGAACACAAGGCATATTGGCAATCAAGACCGTGAATATAGATTGGGAAAGTGCTGGGAAAAAGCGTTTGTTGGACCTCAACGAGATAGAAGAATTTCGTGCACTCGCCTATAACAAATGCACGAATCTACAAGGAGAAAACAAAGCAATGGCATGACAATAAACTATTGCCGCGGAAATTCATGCCAGGGCAACTAGTTCTTTTATTCAATTCTCGGCTACAACTTTTCCCAGGAAAACTAAAATCAAGATGGTCGGGACCATTTGAAGTTGTCAAACCATTCTCCCATGGTGCCGTGATAATCAAGTCCATTACCGATGAACATGAATTCAAAGTTAACGGACAAAGATTGAAGCACTACAACGGTGCCCATGTAGAACGAAACAAAGAAGTTGACACCTTAGGAGATGCATGAGCATGCTCTCCTTTCAATTTTTTCTTTTTATTTTTTTTCTTTTGAACTATTTTTTTCTTTCTATTATTTCTCTTTATTTATTTTTGGAATTTTTAGGAGAGATTTTATTTTTCTTCATTATCTTTAGTTTCCAGGTTTTCTTTTCCACAACAAGACTCACATCCACCATGATAAGGAAATTCACTGCCGACTACTTGCCACAACAACCACAACAGAAACTGGCGATGCCCAGGAAACAACAATGGCTTCAGCAACTACTGATGCCCATGCAAGTGAACTTGCATCGGCAAACATGGATCAAATCAATGCAATGCTATTCACGCGGTACCAGCATTCAACCACCGAATGAAAAATGAATCAAACAAACGGCACGAAGGAAACTTATCACTCGAGGTGACGACCTCTCCTACTAACTCATTTCATTTAGTTTTTTTTTAATTTTGTTTCACTCTTACATGCATTGAGGACAATGCTTCTCTCGAGTTTTGGGGGGTGGTTCCTAGTTAGTTTCATGTTTAGTTGCATTCATCGTTAGCAATCACATATAGGTTACATATGTTACTTGCCATGCCTTTAATTGGATTTAATTGCTTAAGACTTGTTGAATATCCAATGATGAATTTTTGCCACTGCACTTAATTGAAAGAACCTTTAATTTTAGGATTGCATGAAAAGAACTTAGAATTTTACTATGATGCTGATTTTTTTACACGGTTGTGGCTTGTTGATTGAAAGAAACTTAGTGAACTTAGGCTGCTTAAAATTTGGGAAAATTGAAAATTAAAAGTTAATTTCTTGCTAGAGGTGCCCAAAACTGGCTCTAGTAGTAATTGCACTTTCTTGCTAGAGGTGCTCGAAACTGGCTCTAGTAGTTAATGCACATTAAAGAATCGCTAGAGGTGCCCGAAATTGGCTCTAGTCGACTAAAATAAAATGAGAAATTGCTTACTTTGCTAGAGGTGCCCGAAATTGGCTCTAGTGAAAATAAAAATAAATGCCCCGATAATTAAATTGATAAAAGCCTATTGTTCACATAGAATCATGAAAATCAACTTGTACACAACTACGCACACACATTGTCACGAGCATTATAGTTTTGTTCCGGGTAATTTTTGTGCTATCCGAAAAATTAAAAGGTGATCATATTTTGTGCTACGGTTCCGAGGTTTGAATTCAAGTTTGAAGCATTCTTTGATGATTAAAGTCTTGGCAGGTAATTTTTAGTTTGCATTGCTTGAGGACAAGCAATAGTTCCAGTTTGGGGGTGTGATAAGTGTTCAAAAGTACTATTTTCTTACCCTTTTTACTCATATTATTGTTAGACTTAAGCTCATATTAGTTGCATAATTAGCCATTCATGCATTGATCCATTTTTCCTTCCATCGTTGAGCTTGATTACATAACTTGGTAGTTTTTGTGTGAAAAGATGCTGCTTTGGTGTGTTTTGTGTGCATATGCAGGATCACTTGCCAAAGCAAGGCTAGAGCTAGTTGCCAGGGCAATACATGAAGGAGACGGAGAGCCAGTTGCCAGGGCAATTGTCGACAAGAGCAAAGGTGATATGGTAGTCGAAATTGATGACTAGACAAGCCCAAGATGACGTGGAGCAAAGCCCAAACCCAAAGGAATTTGATTTTCATGTAGAGATTAAAGAAGAATTAAATTCCAAGAAGATAGGAGAAGTTCTAGTAGGAATATAATTATAATAAAGAATTATATTCTTTAAAGATAATTTCATTCCAACTTAACTTCCTCCTCAAAGAAGGACTTTGGCCTAGCCCTAAAAATAAGATGTAGATTTCGACAATATTGAGGAGAGCAAGAAGAGGGAAAATTTTGACAACCCCATAGGGAAAGAAGAGAAAAATTTCGACAAGAGAGCAAGGGGGAGAGAGTTCGATTTCTTCTTCTTTGCTTCTACTAGATTTATGGCTTGGGGATTATTCTTTGTATATCTTTTGAACCCAACCATGAACTAACTTGATTGGTTGGGGTTATTGTGTTTTGTTGTTGTGAGAAACAATTGGATTTTGTTTAGGTAATAAGAGTTTGCACTTTTCTATTCAAGGTTTACTCATTCTTGGCTTTTATTCTTGTTTGCGAGTGAATTGGGAGAGGATCTCGTAACTTTATCTATTTATCTAATATCGGGAGAGTTAGATTCAAGAAACGAATGAGTATGGTCTTTATTCAATCTATTGATGGTGAAGATTAATCCGGCTTAGGAATAAGTTAAGGATTTCAACGTCTAAGAGGAGCGCAAGATTGGTTGTTGTTCACCCTTGATTCACGCAGGGATGTATTATCAAGGCATGCACAAGTAGCTAGAGTTTCGACTTAGGGATAAGAAGAAACCATTGAAGAACGCTCCGCCAAACCTTGAAGTTGCTGCCCAGCCGCCCAAGTAGTTGCCCAGCTAGTCACCCAGGCAACCATCGATTAGTTGCCAAGGCAACCCCGCTGTGCAAGTTGCCACGGCAACTGAGTTGCCCTTGCACTCTTTTACCAAGACGATCCAATCGGCTATCACACCTCAACTCATGATAACCTGGCCTATTCACTCTATTTTGATTTCCTCTATTCTTTTAGTTTATTGCTTTTACTTTACTCGTTAAAATCAACTCCTACTATCCATTATGTTTTTACTTTTACAGTGCGATAACTAAAGCAAAGTGGCCCAAACCAATCCCTGTGGAGACGATACTCGATACTCGTATCACTTTATTACTTGCGACGTGTATACTTGCACATTTGCGTAGCACTTATTACACGCAACAACGCTCCTGAGCCGATTTGCTACTAACCCGAGGTAGGGGTGTTACAAGGATAGTGGATACGCGAATTCCTATGCCTCGCTAAATTAATGAACGGTCTAGTCTCTCTACCTCGCCAATATGACCAATAACACATACATCCCTCTGCCTCACCACAATAAGGGCCGTAGCCCAAGGACCATAGTCCACCCGTACACTGAGCTCATGAATTCTATGGCATGCCAATTGTATCCAAAGTCCTTTCGAATCCAAGGTCCGGTGACAATATCAATAATCCATGTTTAGTAACAATAAAAATATTCAACGTTCTTATCAATAAGCAATATTCTGGTGCTCATATTCAATGGCAATATCAATGATAGTAACAATGTTCAATAATCTCAATGACAATGACAATGATCGATGCTTCATATTCAATGTTTCAATGACAACAGCTATATCGATATCAATGTTCAATGACAATGACAATGACGATAACAATAGCAACAACTAAGCTCTTTGTCCAATGTTCCATGCTTCCGTATTTCAATGGCAATAACAATGGCAAAATTGATAATGATGCTCGGTAGAAATGACTATAGCAATATCAATGATCGGTATCCAATGCAATGACTTAACTTAACTTACCAATGGAATCCACTAAGTGTTTCAATGCAATATTCCTTGACAATAATGTTAGCCATGCTATAATCATTGACAATGAAATCGGGAAAGGCACCTAGCCTAATCTCGAGACTCGGACTACACTGACCTTGATAACCTGATGCTTTTACAACTCTCGAATGACAATACCTTTGTTTCTAGCCTTCGACGGTCATGGTGGATGTTCTTTGTCTACTTCTTGACCTAGGTAAACAATAGGGAAAATTTTAGAATTCACCACAAGATATCAAAATCAATATCTAAACTTGAATATAGCCATTAGCTATGAATCTCCATGGATATCCAAAACCCTAGCTTAAGATTAGGCTTAATGTAACTATGGATTTCATCAATAGTTGGGGGATTATAGCTTACGCGATCTATAACAATGATTCGATATCAATAAATCAAAGAAAAGACAAGCTTGAAATCAAGCTCGAATGAAGGTGCTTGCTTAGGTGAAGAAGATGAGATGGAGGTGCTAGCTTGATTGGATAACCGGGTAAGTTTCTATCTTTCTTTTCTATTTCACAAGCTCTAATAGTTATATCTTTTCCTTCAATTGAAGGAATTGCATTAGATAATCCCACATATATGGTGATTGTATTTGAGGAAGGGATAATCACAACGTTAGTCCCTCAACTCTCAATTCTCTATACTTGTACCCTCAAACTTTAAATTTCTATAATTTAGTCATTAAATAGATTTTCAATACATTCAATAAGGTCCTTAAACAATAATTTGACTCAATTGAAGTCCAATATCGATATAATTGACCTTGCGGTCAAAGTCAATACAATTTTGGACCTTTCTGATGTAGGGTTTCCGATTACCGAAATTGAATTCTGACTAGACTGGTTTTTTGGATGTTACAATCCTGTTTGCCTAGAAACTGGCACAGGAACATGCGCTCTAACAACAATAGCTTGAAAAGCTCCATTCATCTCCTATATCAAAACCGCCATATCACCCAACACTGGCCCAGTTGGCGTAGGTGGTACTTGCTCTACTCCTACAAGTGGATTAGGCTGAGGAGGTGGCAAACCTCCAGTAGGTATAACGTTCTCCTAATTCTCTTTCCCAATGGCAACAACATTTGTGCCATACCTCAATTCTCTCCTTGGTCCCATTGTGCTAATAAATCTAAGGCATGATGATAATTACACCAAAACAAAACTATTAGGCCAACTTCAAGCAAGGATCCAAGACTTTCATTTCAAATAAAATATTTCAGACTGTATTAGTAAGGCAATGTGTCCTACAAAATATCCCCCCAACATGGTATATTACACTCAACTTACATATAACAATCACTGTGCATAGTAAACAATAGTAACCAATTAAATACAACATTCTAACAATCATAGCCTCATCCCAATTATCACAACTTGGCTCTAATACCACCAAATGTAATCCCCGCAACCCAACCTAGACGCCAAACTAAAGCAAGCGAGCTACATTGGGTTTTATCGAAACAAAACCCAAAACGGTTAACTAAACCTAGGTCCATTTTTTCTTTTTATTTTATCTAGATGAAACATTAGAACCTAAGGTGAGCATGCTGGAAGTGGGTGAAATCTCAACTACATCGGGCGTCGATTAGACATCCAATTGAGCAAATTACAATTTAGGGACTAAATTGCAAATTTGGAAAGTTAGGAGGATTTAATTTAAATTTAAGTTACCAAACCTCAACTAATCAAATTACATGCTTGCTTGCCAAATTTTAGCTTAAAACGATAATCCAAAGTCATACAATTGTATTCAAGAACATTAGGGACCAAAATGAAAGAATCAAAAACTTCAGGAATCACATTAACTAAATTAATGACAGCCCGTATCGGTGTGTTGTGCATCTGTATCGGTACGGGGCTTCAATACACAGGGTCGTACCGGTACGTGAACAAGGCATCGGTACGCGGACTCGAATACAAAAAGTTGATTTCCAGTTGCTAAAGGCCGTACTGATACGACCCTCGGTGAACTGATCCTATGCCTAATTTCTAGCTTACCTATACCGATACGAGGCCCGACATAACAGTACGCCCTGACCCAAAATGCCCAATTTTGCTGGTTTTTCATACAATCATGGATTCAAACATGCCTTAACAAGTCATATACATGTATTCCACAAAACTAAAGATTAAACCATTCTAGAACATCAAGGAAACATGATCAAAACATAGCAACATGTAACCCCCTCGACTCGGCCTAGTCGCAAGACCAAACTGAGCGAGCTACATTAGCTTTGCCGAAGCAAACCGTGAAGAATAAACTCGAATTTACGTCCATTTTTTATTTATCTTATCTAGATGCAATATCATAACCTATGGCGAGTGATTAGGCAGCGAGGTGAAATCTCAACTCAATCGAGCGTTGAGTTCACATCCAATTGCACTCAAATGCAATTTAAGGACCAAATTGCAATTCTAGAAAACTATAGGGACTTATACCATTTTGAGTTTGCCAATCTTTAATTAGTCAGGTTACATGTTTGATCGCTAAATCTCAGCTCAAAACAGCAACCCAAACTCATGCAATTGCATTTACGAATATCATGGACCAAAATATAACATTTCACACTTTTTTTCAACTTTGCAAAAATATTCCCACTGAAGATTTCGAAACCTTCTCAAACGTTTCAAAACTATTTTTGTAGTAGCCAAAGTTTCCTCAAGGTTTCGAAACCTTGTGCCTGGTTTCAAAACCAGCTTCAACAGGTTTCGAAACCTGTTCATAAGGTTCCGAAACTTACCTGCAGATTTGTAGAACATGCATATTCAACATACCTTAGGACCACATTAAACATATGCACATTAGCCCTAAACACTTTATTACATGCCCCAAATATATATCACACCCAAAACATGCTTCCAAAGACATGTAACAATTCACATGTCATTTCAAATTCGATATCATTAACTAGAGGCATGCTTCCTAATAACCAAACACTTCAAACCTCAAATGCAATCCAAACTAGAAACCAACTCTTAAAGGCCATTTACAAGTCCATATAGGCAACACAAACTTGTGCCAAAACATGGAGTTTCATAAAACATACTCCTAAACCAAATAGGTACCCTCCCATTGCCAATTATTACTATCGAACTAGTTTAAAACCATACTTGAGCAATGTGAAATCCCTTGGACTCTCTTTCTTTCTTCCTTGTTCCCCGAACAAGTTACTTTTCTGCATTGTTAAGAAAATAGAGCATAAGCAATAAGCTTAGTGAGGGACGCTCAATTAAAAACCAACAACAACGCATTTTAAACCATTTCTCAAACCTCATGCTCAAAACTTCTCATGCTTGAAATCTCTTTTCAAATCAATGCACGACCTAATTCTGGGTATTAGCGATGTTCTTCAATTACGAAGAACACCCTTGAGTTCTTTTAGAGAATTTGGAGGAGAATTTGATCCATTCGGCTAAGGGGAGGGCAAATGAAACATGTTTATGAAATTTGGGGCTTTATATTCGACCCGTGAGTGGATCTAAAATCGACCTATGTTTGAGCTCGACCCGCGCCCTTCTTCTATCCAAATCGCGATTTTGCCCCATTGTTAGCAATTTTTTCACTTTAGTACTTTTCTTTTAAATTTAGTTTTTTTATATTTTATTTATGCAAATTAACCCATATTATTGCTTGATTCGTGACCATTATGTTTTCTTATATATAAACTTTGATATATCAACATTTTAGGGTAAATAGACCCTTTAAAGAAAAATATAATAATGTAAATGAAACTTAAATAAGATAATGTAAAATTTACACTTTTAGGTTATAATTCTTTGAATACATGTAAATATAATTAGGTTCATTTAAATTTTAATTATGAGCTTCTAATAATGTATAATAATTAATACCATAAGCCTAGGTTTCTTAAAATAGTACCATCCATTAATTAACTCGGTAATTCCTTTAGGTAGTCTTTTAGGGTTAGCTTCTTTAAACACTTATTAATTAACATTCTAGGTTTTTTTAGAAATTAATAAGGTCTAATAGAACATCATTCTAAAAGGCTTTTCTCTACATCATAAAAAATGAAATATATTATCAATTAGGGGTAATTTAGTCTTTCCCTAGCGGTTGGGGAACGATTGCGACTCATATGCAAGATTATATTCTTGAATATTTAGAACTCTGTGGATTTTTACATTAATCTCTGCATGCACGCATCCAGGTTACAAGGAAAATATTAGTGACCAAGTAAGCACCGTTTTACGGGCATTGTGGGGGTGCTAGTCCTTCCCTACACGTAGTTGTGCCCCCGAACCCTTGAGATTTCATATTCTCTAGTTTGCTCTTAGGTTTTCGGTGCGTCTAATATAATAAAAGGGACCGGTGGCGACTCCGCTGGGGACTATTTTTAAGAGGGCACAACTTTTACTTGATCACGAGTTATTTTCTTTAGTAATTCGTTGCTTTTTTTTGTGTGTGCATTTTTGGTGTTTTAAATTGTCATTGCATGATAAAATAAGCCTTCTACCCATACTGAATTCAACTTAAGTGGAAAAAAATAGTTATGCCTTCATGAGTAACCCTTCACATGGGCTAGTGAAAGTCTTTCGGGGTCCAGAGTACTTATGCTTTTGTGAGCAACCCTCTGCACGGGCATAACGGAAATGCATCCCTTTGAACTGTGTTCGATCTGCAAGCATGTGATTGGCCATGATCAAACATCTTATTTGCCTTAGTAGGGGATAAGGGTGGTTTGAGAACCTTTTATAGATCTGAAACCACATGAATCTATGTTTTAAGAAAGCCCACCCCACTAGAGCCATGTGAGAACCTTTCATACCACAAACATTCGATTCTTTTACTATATAAAGGCATCCAACCATTCTTTACAATGGTGGTTTAGGCTACGACTTTAATCTTTTAA
Source organism: Hibiscus mutabilis (assembly GCA_019671005.1). Classification (NCBI taxonomy): domain Eukaryota; kingdom Viridiplantae; phylum Streptophyta; class Magnoliopsida; order Malvales; family Malvaceae; genus Hibiscus; species Hibiscus mutabilis. The sequence goes on from CM033725.1 coordinate 12,307,078, forward strand.
AGTTCATAACAATTTAGGCCAACTGGATTAAACCAATTCATTTGTTAGTGAGACATCTTAAAACCCTTAGCTATTAACTACATCCTTGTTATACCAATTTCATCTTTTGAAATTAACACATATAAACATCAAAGATCCATAGGGCATTTCCTTATGGTTAAACAATTACTAGGAGACACTAAAACATCATCTATTCCCACAGAATTATTACTAGTTTATTACAACAATCATTTACCCAACAAAGACTCTACAATTATTCCCTATTTGGACCTAACAAGTAAAACATGGAAGATACTAGCAAACAAGCAATCCAACAACCACCCAAGGAACAACCTCTCTAAGATGATTCAAAAAGCATAAACCACTTTTATGATCATGACTAATTAATCAATCTTTTCTTAGCATAACATGCATTTTGTTTATAGCCTTTAATAATATTCGATTTATAAGGTGTCCTACTAATCATTCATGATCTCAATTCATTAAAGCATTATAACCCACATAACTTATTCGACAAACAAACATTCGAATATATCTCTAGCATAGCTCAGCTATCAAGCAACTACTCAATTACCATATTAACGAAACTTAGCCAACAAATAACCAAAAAGCTTAACAAGCCATTACAAATAACGATAGCTACTTAAAAACATATACACTTATGAGATCAAATAATTAACTAAATGCATTATGCATAGCTAAAGATTGTGTGCCACCATCTAGGATTTATTTAAGGAAATACATGACATACAATCTCGACTTCCGGTGATCTTGTCTAGGCTCAAGGCTAACCAAACACGAACTTAACCTGAAAGACAGTGAAAGGATGTATAAGTATAATTACTTAGTGAGGTAGCTTAAATCATCTAAAGCATGGAATAATAACTTGTCCTTTCACCTAGATCTTTTACTCATGCACATATGACTCTAAGCTTGGACAATAAGTTAACCATTCTAGGACAAGGCATTCAATCAAGAAATCACACTTATACATGGGTGATTCGAACTAGGCGTGTTCATACATACATATAGGTATTCGAATAGATTATAGCTATTCAGCCAATTGGATACTCAAAATAGAAATTACTTACTATGCAAGTCATTATCATTTCTCATTAATCATCATATAAACTTTCTTAGTTTCTTTTATCATACCATTGTGATTCAAGCAACTTATTTCACTTGTGTATCTTTTGTTTGAATCATCAATAGTACCATTAATTCATGAGTATACATTTTTATACTTATATATATATATATATAATCAAAATAGTCCTCAAATCATGTATATACAAGTATAAGTTCACAACGGTCCAATATATACATGGACTTATACAAAACAGTCCTTAAATCAATAGTATACACTTACATGTTCAAAGCAGTCCAATACATTCATGAACTTATACAAAACAGTCCTTAAAATCGAGAGTATATACTTATAGGTTCAAAACAGTCCAATATATTCACGAAGTTATACAAAACAATCCTTAAAATTGAGAGTATATACTTATAAGTTCAAAACAATCAAATAAACACATGAACTTATACAAAACAGTCCTTAAATCAATAGTATACACTTATAGGTTCAAAACAATCCAATGCATACTTGGATTTATCCAAAACAGTCCTTAAATCTTGACTGTATATATATATGCTCAAAACAGTGCAAGACATAGTTGGATTTAGTCAAAAACAATCCTTAAATCTTGAGTATACATATTATATATATATTCAAAATAGTCCAAGACATAGTTGGATTTAGTCAAAATAGTCCCTAAATCTTGAGTATACATATATATGTTCAAAACAGTCCAAGACATATTTGGATTTAGTCAAAATAGTCCTTAAATCTTAAGTGTACATATATATTCGAAATAGTCCAAGAAATAATTGAATTTAGTCAAAACATTCCTTAAATCTTGAGTGTACATATATATATATTCAAAACAGTCCAAGACATAGTTGGATTTAGTCAAAAAAGTTCTTAAATCTTGAGTGTACATATATATATTCAAAACAATCCAAGACATAGTTGAATTTAGTCAAAACAATCCTTAAATCTTGAGTGTACATATATATTTTCAAAACATTCCAAGATATAGTTGGATTTTGTCAAAATAGTCATTAAATCTTGAGTATACATATATATATTCAAAACAGTCCAAGACATAGTTGGATTTAGTCAAAACAGTCCTCAAATGTTGAGTGTACATATATATATATTCAAAATAGTCCAAGACATGGTTGGATTTAGTCAAAATAGTTGTTAAATCTTAAGTGTACATATATTTATATTCAAAACAGTCCAAGACATAGTTGGATTTAGTCAAAACAGTCCTTAAATCTTGAGTGTATATATATTCAAAATAGTCCAAGACATAGTTGGATTTAGTCAAAACAGTCCTTATATCATGTATATACTTTTATATGTTCAAAACAGTCCATACATACTAGTGTTTTAGCCAAATTTGTCCATAAATCATGTATATACTTATACACTAAGCCATTTATTTAGTTTATAAGTTTTCATGAATTCTTTAATCATAACCACAAAGTTTCAAATCATGACACTAATTCTTAATCCAATTATGCACAACTTCAGTTAAATGTTAATTACTTAATATGCACGTCTCCATGTTGATTCAATAGATTAACTTGTTGATTCATAATTTTTCTTAAATAAGGCATCACTTAAATATGCTTACTTATCACAAAAGTTATTCTAATTCTGAATTACTTATCTCACAAGACATCAAACATATCATAGTCATAACACATCATAGGCATGATTTTACTTATCAAATATGTTACATAAAATATAGAACATAGTATCTCAAGAGAATATATACTTATCAGCCAAATTATCAAGCATAGTATCTCATAACATAGTTACTTGTCATATAGTTACTAAACATAGTATCATATAACATAAATACTTTTCACATGATTCATCAAACATAGTTCATTTGTTTAACTTGCAAATTTCGTTATTTTGTCTTTATCATAGCCTTGAGAATCAAGTAACAGCCTAGGTACTCGAATCCCCAACCAATTATCGCCAACAGAAAGATACTCATAGTACCCGTAAATCCCTCATACTATTTCCAAGTGACCACAACACTTCCCTCCTACTGTCGCCAAATAAGGACCGTAGTCCAAGACTGTAGTCCACCCTAAACATGAGCTCTATAGACTCTATGGCATGCCAAATATACCTAAGACCGGCTTGAGACCAAGGCTTTTCACATATTCTTATCTTATCATATCAAAATTGAGCTTAGCTCCATATTCATGTAATCATGTACATGTTATAATCTTATCATAGCAGAAATAGATGGGCATTGCTCCTTATCAGAATATCGGATCACATTTCATATTACTTAACTTATGATGCGCATGAATACACATATAGATTCCATCATGCTCATATTTTTAAGGTCATTTAAACCTATAGGTCATTTCTTGATTTTCTTCTAGTTTTAACTTGCGCATAAATATAATCACAAGATCAATCCTCAATTCAAACATACCTTTTTATCAAACATTTGCTTAGCATAGAGTACTTTAACATGTAGTCACTTACCTTAGATCCAAGCTTAGCTTAAGCATTGTAAAACAAAAGCATAAGGAAACATAATTAAATTGATAAGGTGCTCAGGAAGGCTTTTAACCTATCTCGAGACTTTAAACTACACTCACCTCTTATCCTGAAGTTACAGGATACCTGAATCCTTAATCACATCTTGCTACTTATCCAAATCCTTTCCTAACTCCTTCTCTGTCTAATATGACAAAAAATGCAACCATGTATTAGCATAATTCCTAGCAATCATTCACTTGCCAAGCGATTCAATCATTCATGGATACACATGATACCATGCAAAACAATCCATTAGTCTTTATATCAATGCATAATAGTCCTCAACATACTCATTTTCACATACATAATCACAAAACAACCAATTGACTTTCTATTATTGCAAAACAGTCCATAACCGTGGCATTCATGTTTAACTACTCCAAAACAGTCACAGGTTTATACATCAGTCCCTATACACATTCTTTGAGTTTTTCCCTTGTTTTAACTACTTAAAATAGTCCCGAATACTTTTATATGGCTGTAAAACAATTCTTTACTCCTAATCACACAAAAACATACTTCAAAATAGTCTTTTGATCCTTATAAAACAGCCCTGTATTTTTCAGATTTGCAAAACAGTCCAAAACATCCAATTTTTGCTTCAAAACAGTTGTATGCAATACCCCTATGATCATTTCAATCCTTGTTTCATAAATGTACTATCATGAGAGAACAATTCAATCGAAACACTACTATGCAAAAAACCTTTTATTTCTTCGAATGCTCAAGCTTTCAGAACAATCCAAAAGTTCATTCTTTAGTAACTTTTCACTCTAATTCATACTACAATTTCACAAAAATTCAAAGCATAGATTTAGCTTAATTAATCATCCTAACTACAAAACATAAAAGATAACAACAACAATTCTAAATCAAGCTTGATTATGAAGAAAAGAATACTGTAATTACCTCATTCTTCAAGATAGACAATCAACGATTCAGGAAATTGAACTATCTAGCTCCTAAGCTCCCAACTCTCATGAAAATCTCAAGCTCTCTCTTTCTCTAGATTAAGGCTCGGCTTTGGTAAGGAAAGGAGAAGAATATACAAGCTTGGTGTGTTCTTCTTCCTCTAAATGTCATTCACTCTTCCCCTCCCCCACATATGTTTTCAATAATGCATGACAAGTGTGCATGCCCTCCAATTATTAGAAATCTTGCATGAGTCTTGTCATGGATTGTTTTAAGTCATTTCCACTTTAGCTAACACACTCTAGAAACTTACTAATAGGACTTTATCTTATTTAATAATCAATTTTAAGGGCATCCTTAAATCAAGTTGAGTTGCCATTAATTTAGTAGCATACTACTAGGCTATACTTTGGAGCATTACACTTGTGGGGAGCTACCAGTTATTCCCTCTTTTGCTTGTGCAACATCAAAATAGGTATCGACAGTTCATTTTTGTTACTCATGGGTTGCGTGAAGAGGAATTCTCTTACACGGATAATAATTCCATAAACCAAGTCATGGAGTTGACTAAGGAGTGGAAGTAAACACATCGAATAAAGGTAGCCCTATTCACCGGTGTCGTACCCGAGTATACTAGTTAGAGGAAGCAAACGATCGACAACATAGGCGCTCTTGTCTCGTTAGGCCCATCAGATAACCCTTAGACTGGCATCCTCTTGACTGAGCTGGAAATCTACAAACAAGACTTTGAGAAAGAGAAAGAAAATCTATAGAGTAGAGTCACCGAACTAGAAGGCAAGCTCATCGCCGAACAGTACCAAAAAGAGGGCCACTAGAAAGAGATGAAAACCTTGCTATCAAAGCAAGAGCTCCACCTAAAAGTTGTACAAGAATTGACACAAGAGAACAACCGATTGAAAGCTCGAAGGGCATGTGCTCGTAGTTCCAAAGCCTTGAAGGAAGAAAAAGCACAGCTTGAGAAAATAAAGAAAGAGCTGAAAGTTTGGTATGAGCTCTGAAAACAGAAAGATAAAGTAGATCGACATGCAGAAGAAAAACAACACTTAGATGAGTAATACTCGGAAGCATGTCATAGCCTTAGAAAATCCTGAGACCATAATCAAGAACTTCAAGAGAAATTAAAAAAGGAAGAGACAAAAGGTGACGAAGCCGAACTGCTCCATTATGGTCTTAAAGACTTAAGGAAGCAGCAACAAGCACATAAAGACCATATCCATACCCTCATTAATGATTGGGACTATGAGAAGATCTAGTGGGCCGACACCAAACGGGATGTAGATGTTGTGTTCTTAGGTAGACAACTGTACATTGATCATCTGAGACATCAATTTTGGAAGGTTGTTTGTAAGGCTCGTGAGATGAAGAATCGGGCCAGAGATTTGAGAGAGAGATTCCTCCCAACTGGGGAGGACGGGCAAAATTTGCTAGATTTCTTGGATGAGGCAGTGGATCAGTACTAGTAGTTAGTCAGTTTTTTGGTCGCGCTTAGAGGGAGACAACACCAATTGGAGGATTCGAGCAGCCAACATCGAAGCACATCAAGGGAGGAGAGCAGTCAGATTATAGGATTATTTTTTATGTTGTGGAAAATAATGTGTACTCGAAACTTTATGATCTATGAAGTGCACTTTTAATTTCTGAATACCACTTGTTTTGCATCATTTGCATTTGCATTCATGCATTTACTTCACCTAATAATTTGCATTAGTTTAAATAAATAAAAACAATTAACTACAGGAAGTTTGATCGTTGTTCAAAAAATTACGCACCCGTACGGTACCCATTCCTAGATTTAGAAAATGGACATGGAAAATAGAATGACAACAATAAAGGTCACCTTGAAGGGTGCTCAATACCAGCTTGGGAAGATCGAGAAGGATTTAAAGGATAAAATCACCAATGCCCAGAAGAACAGCGTGCACCAAATAACAGCCATACTTTGCTACAAAAACCCTAAAGCTGTTGAAGCCCTTAAGAATGAGAATGCGGTGATACTACCACAGTAAGTGAATCATGAAGCACTCAATGGAAATATACAAATTCATCTTTCAAGAACTTCGACTAATGCTCTGGTGGAGTTTGGGCAGGTCGAGGTGATGATCAAGACTAGGAAGTTCCAGACCTTGACAAGATTGCCGATAAGATCTGAGCATACAAGAAATTAGAAGACCATTACGACAAGCTTGAGGGGATTGTCAAAGCCCTATAAGGACTCAGCATCCACCATGGGCTAGATACTAGGGACCTTATCCTATTGATAGATTTGGTCATTCCCCCGAAGTTCAAGACACCGAATTTTAAGAATTACGAGGGAACTACCTACCCTTTAGCACATTTGACTATGTACTGTAGGAAGATATCTTATTATCTTGATAATGAGAAGATGCTCATACAATGTTTCTAAAATAGTTTGTCAGGATCGACCATTCGTTGGTATACACAACTAAGTCGGACTAATATAAAGACATGGATGGACTTGTCCGGTGCTTTCATCGACCAGTATAAACATGTCACTCATATGATCCCAAACCGGCTGATGTTGCAGGGGATGGAGCAAAGAGCTAACGAATGCTTCTGCCAATATGCCCAAAGATGGCGAGACGTGGGCACCCAGGTTTATCCACCCCTACTAGAAAATGAGATCACAACAATGTTTGTAGAGACACTAAAGGGTCACTTCTGCAATGGGATGATAAATCACGCAACCAAAAGCTTCACGGACATGCTAATGAATGAAGAGCTGATCTTGGGGGCTATAAAGAGTGGGAAGATCAATGGGGGTGAATTGAAGAAGCCCTACAAGAAAACAAAAAATGAAGTAAACATGACAACGACATACAATCCAAATTATTCCTAGGGAATAATGATAAAAAAACCTAGCACGACGAACACGAGTCTGGCAGTTCAAAACCCACCAAAATCCATGATAATAACCAAGGAAATAGGTTATACATTACCTCTATACCTGTAACTTACACAGAATTATTCCCCCAGTTGGTCGAATCTCGACTAGTGGTGCCTCAACACCTCACTCCAATTTCACCACCATACCCTCCATGGTATGATGTAAACGCCCGCTGTGAATACCATGCTTGGATCACATGACACACAATCAAGAATTATACCGCCTTCAAAAAAGGTGGTTAAAAACCTACAGAAAGTGGACATGTTGTTATTCGAGGTGAAGGTAGAGAAAGGAAAGCCCCTGCCAAATCAACAAGGCACAAGGTTAAATGCCATAATTGAGGAAGATAACAAGTGAGTAAAATAGAGGGTATCTGATATCAAAGCTCCTTTAAAGTGGGTATGGTCCAAGATGATCAACACCGAAATGTTGGCCACAAACACCAAAGTTGAACATTCAAGAAATGGGCCACAACATGAATACAACGCGGTAGAGGGGCACGAGATTCAGTGCTGTCCTGAGTTTAAACATTTGGTCCAAAAAAAGATGGACATTAAAGAGCTAGAGTTCTTTGAGAAAAGGGAAACATGCAAGATAGTAGAAGTGTGTGCATCAGAGGAGCTTCTGATGAAGAGTTTTGCTAGAATTAAACCATTGGAAATCAAAACCAAGACAAAAGCTAACGAAGTAGCGAAGAAAGTGGTACTGCGGTTGGTGATAAAGGTAACGACCCCTTTCCCCTATGATGATAACAAGCGAGTTCCTTGGAACTATGTCTGCACCATGGTGACCCTAAAAGATCTAAAGCAGGCCAAGGATGAGTTCAAAAAAGAGGCCATCAATGAAGTTGGCCATTTCAAAAGAAGCATGAGGTGTTATGTACCACCTACCATGGGAGACCTAGACACCACCCAAAGGAAGAATGCCATAGACAATGAGTCGGAGAAAGATTTTTATGATGAATAGCCGATGAAATATCATGAGCTTATGAAGGAGTCCGAGGAAAAAAAATTCCTGAAAATCCTTCAGCATAGTAAGAATGGCATAATGGAGACTCTATACAAGCTCCTAGCACGCATCTCCATGCTATCATTTCTGTTAAGTTACGAGGGGCATCGTGACACTTTGCTCAAGATCCTCAACCAGACATTCGTGCCAAAGAAAATAACCACCGACAAGTTGGACAAGTTGGTTGGTAATATTGTTGTTGATAACTACATTTCCTTCAGTGACAAGGAAATTCTAGAACGAGGAAAGGGATCGTACAAAGCCCTTCATGTCTCCACTCACTGCAAAGGACACATGTTGTTGGGGTCCTTCTAGACAACGGTTCAGCCTTAAGTGTCCTACCTATGGCCACGTTGAAGAAATTACCGGTAGACGAGTCTCATATGAAAGCGTACCAGAACCTAGTCAGAGCTTTCGATGGAACTCAGAGGGATGTGCTGGGAATAATAGAACTCTCTCTACAAATTGGGCTTTTCACCTTCGAGGTTGACTTTGTAGTGATGGAAATCACATCAAACCCACATACAATTACCTTTTGGGACGTCCTTGGATCTATTCAGCTGGTGTGGTCCCTTCTACGCTACACTAGAAATTAATGTTTGTGGTCAATGGGCAACTTGTGGCCACCAATGCTGAAGAAGATAACATTGCTTCAGTGTCAAATGATACACCCTACATTGAGATTGATGCAGGATTTTAGAATGTTCTTTCAGGTCGCTAGAACTGGTAAAAGCGACCTTTGTCTCTGAGGGGAGCAAGATAAGAAGGCTAGGTTTGTCCAAGTGCGCATGGATCTAGGTGAAGGAAACTTTAGGTAGAGGTGCTGAGGCAGGAAAAGGATTTGGAAGATGACACCAAGTGAGGTTGTACTCGGTGACCATTATCAAAAGAAAAAACTGATTTGGGATAGGGTTCAAGCCCAACGCGGCACAAAGAAGGGCTGCTATGATGAAAAGCCAAGAAAGAAGAAAAGCCAGGCTTAAAGGGGAGGAGGTTGCATGAGACCCGATAACATTTCCACCATTCAATCTAACTTTTGTTTTAGGGGGATTTATGAACCCAGTATGACCCAGGACGAGGAAGAAATGATTGAGATCAACGAAATGTACGATAATTTGAGCATCAATGTAGTGCTAGAAAATGAAGAAGAAGGTAGATATCGACATATGATTTGCCCATGTGACGAGCTTAATAATTGGACTCTATAAGAACTTCCTGTAGTTTTAAAATCTCTTTCAGAGTAATTCTCAAAACTAACCCTCTGTTTTAGCCCGAAAATAGTAAGAGATCTTTTATGTAAGGGAATATGCTAAACCATTTGATTCTCATTCAATAAATATGCATTTTCTTCAATAAACTGTAACGCCCCAATTTTGGCCCTAGAAGATTAGAGGTTTGGGTTAGACGATTTAGATGAACCAGGTTAGCTAGTTCGACTGGTTTCGAGAAATAAATTAAAACAAATGGTTTTAACTTTGGTTAAAGTAAAATATACAAAAAATATTCTAAAATGTTTAATGGATATATTAAACATATTTCAATCGGCAATTTGATAACATTGATTCGAATTAATGGACATTTTGGTTTAGTGACCAAAATGTAAAGATTTTAAAATTGTTTTAGTGACTAAAACATAAAAGGGTAAAAAACTTAGAATATTTAAGGAGCTATTAAATCTGCTTGGTTACTTTTTCCATAACTTAGGATATTCTAAAATGTGTTTTAAATAATTTAATAAATGGGATAAAAAGGTTTTAATCAGTTTTGATTTAATTAGCCAAAAATATTTTCTTATATAACTACTTTCTCCAAACTTTTTCTCTCAAATTCTTAGTAGCCAAACTACTATTTTCTCTCTAAAGATCTTTGGAATTAATCTTTCTAAATCTAGTTTTGGTTTCATCAATGGATGCCTTTGTTTCTATGTTGAACTTCTACTTCAATCTTGGAGATTTCATCTAAATCAAGCCAATTAAGGAAAGAGTCTACTATTAGAGGTGATTTTATTTCCTCTCCTCTAATCATAGGTTCTTTACTGAAATTCCCAAGTTCTTGATCATTTTCAATTTATTTTTAATATGTTTTGATGATTAAATCAAGAATTAATGTTTTATTGGTGATTTAATTAAGAAATGGGTTGAGTTTTGATATGGAACTAAATTATTGTTATCTTGATTGTTTAAGAATACATTTAAAGCATATGTTAATGACATGTGATGAGATTTACAAAATAAATCCTGAAACCAATTGAATTGCTAATTTTTTAGGTTGTAAATAGTTAGATTTTGAGGTGTTTATGGTGTTCTGAGTTTGCTGGAGTATAATGTGGTTTTAGCAATGTTTTAAGATGTTAATTGATGTTGATCAAATCATTAGGATATGTCTAGGTTTTATTTAGGTAAAGATTTGTGTAGATTCGGTTGTTTTCGGATGACGTTTGTAGTGACTCAATTCTCAGGTTAGTGAATTGGGTCTTGGACCTGAGTTATAGGCCTTTATTTTAGAATCCCAAGTTGAAGTGGTTACGTAGGGCCCAATATGTTAAGGAAGGGTCTTTGAAATTTAAAAAGATGAGGATTGGAGAAAAAACGAGATATTATATTAGAAAGAGAGAAAAAGCAAAAAGTTATTTGATGGAGAGAGAAAGATGAAAGGAGAGGAAAACTAGAGGGCAGAGTCTTAGAGCTCCAACCCACCACCGTCGGGACTGTTGTGCATGACACCTCATCTGCCATCGTCTTCAGCTCAATGACTCGTCCGGTGGTCTTTCTGTAACTGTTAGAGGTGCCATTCGTCAGGGTGAGCAAAAAAAAGTTTTGGAAGTGTTGAAAGGTGAAGATCTGCCATTCTCTGCCTCAAGCTGTTACCACCATCAGAACCACCAACTCGAGAATAGGTAGCCGGTGGATTTTTGGTCACCATCCACCGTCAAAGGTCACCGCACGTGCCTCTATGCGTCATGGCTAAGCATGGGCATGTGTAGCAGTAGGTGGGTGCACTCTACTGTGGAGCACCGCGCAACACCAAAACTTGGACTACCGGCCGCACATACACTCGCTCGCACATGAGCGCACCACATAGATGCACCATGTTTCCCATGCACCTACGTGCACTAGATCATGTATGTAGGGTACATTGAGCTTACAATGTGTAACACCCCATCCCCGGGTTTGCCGTAACCCGGTTTGGGATCATTACCAAAGCGAAAACAAAGCAATAGATAGGTTACTTGTCGAATAAGTAACCTCATAATTACTTGACTTGATGCACAAGTAACCTAAACTAAACCTTTCAAGTCATACAATACAATCAAGCAAACCAACATACATAGCATACTAATTTAGGTACCATTTTGTTTCATTCCTTACTTATAATCTAAGTTACCAGTATCATGTTACCAATCCATTCAATTCACATGCATCATTCAGACAACTATCAACAAGTGTGGCATACTTCACTTTAAGATTCTATTAAACATGGTTCAACTTTCATTCTTACTACAATTCTAATTGCCATATTCTAATAACACTAGGGGATTACTAAACATACTTAAACTAGCTTACTTTTATCTCAAGTTACTACTTATTCAACCAATTAACAAGATCAATACAAAGCATCTAACTTATAATTTTACTACACTTTCTTACACCTATTCGAACAACATGAAATCCCTAATCACATTTCATTTGTTTCTTTACAATCAAGTCATCACATTTCATAGCATACTTGGCAAATACATTGATAATGCATGCTTAAACATACCTTAGCCTCAAACTCCACATTGCCGAATCATGCTAATAGACATAGGAACAAATGCATGATCATACAACATTAATCTAACATTCAAATTAGACAAGCTTCAACAAACATTGGATTTCCATCACAAATTGCGCAACATTTACTTCATATATACATATTTTCATGGTTCATATACAAAGATTAAATTATCCAAATAGGTTACATAATAGGCCCATCAAAACATTTCACAAACTAGTCTTAAACACATATTCAAATGCTTGATCAAGGCTACCTATTACAAGATCTAGTGCCACCAAACTAGGAGTATACAAAGAGTATGAATTCTTACTTTCAAGCTTGATTCAAAGTGTTTCTTCAGACCCAAGATATCCTCTTGAAATATTTTTAATCTGTTATGGGAAGAATGAAGAGTAAAGTGATAAGTACAAGTTATGTACTTAGTGAGGTAACACTAAATCTAGTCAATTTCAGAGCATACATATCCAAGTTTACATGTAATTCAAGGAATCAAGACCATCAATACAAGAAACATGCTTATTCGAATTGCATAGGGTAGCTTAGGCAATCTTTACATATCATACAATCAACATAACAACATCCACTATAATCATAGAATACCATTCGAACAACTTGCTTAGAAGACAAGCAACCAAACACTCAAATTATCAAGTAGGCATTCATACACAAAGCCATCATCTATAAATTTCTTTCTTGATAAGTAACTAGTTATACATCCATTCATGTGTCTTCTTTCAAAGCAAGGAAGTTCATTCAAGTTTCTTACAATACAAGCAGTGTTCATTTGAAGTTTTAAGTCATCTTACAATATCCTTGGTAAGTAGCTTAGTAGATAATCAAATCTTTACAATATGCACCGAAGTGCCAATATGCACCGTCGTGCCAATATGTACTGTCGTACCAATATGCAACGTAGTGCCAATATGAGCTAAAGATTCTAAGGCATGCCCTCCTATCTATCAAACTAGCTACCAAGGTTGTTGATTATCCATTTCATTTAAGCTTTATACATTTCATGATCCAATACAACATTATGACCTTTAAGGGCCAAGCCCTTAGGCTTATGGAGTCTTAATTCCCACTACAAAACCATCCATGCCATTCGAATAGCATGAATTCAAAGTAGTATCCTTGTTCAATTCATTTCAATCAGCCATGTATAGCATTCACAAACACAAGCATATGTATGCAATGTGCGTACCTTATTCTCCAAGCAAGCATGCCATTTCATACCTTTGGCATAAGCAATGCAACACGACAAGCATTTGATTTCATTTGCTTAACACTCAAGTAAACACGTAGAACATGGCATCAAACAAGTTGTCATACATGTCATTCTTCCCTTAGTTAGCCAAATATGTTTTAAGTCATGTTACATGGAAATAACATTGAATTAAACAATAACAATGTTGGTTAGGACCTAATCGCAACCCTAAGGATAGTTACACTCACAATAGTCCTAGCAATCAATTATGTTGTATCCAAATCCCTATGCCTCTAGCTTTGCGATGTCCACTCCTATCCTCTTCTTCACCAACTTGCTGACCTTGATCTAGCAAGTAGAGCACATACACATTTCATCAAAACAAGCACAATATATCACACGATCATAGTAGCAATGTTACCACATTTGTACCTAACATTTAGCTACTGTTTTTATGATTCCTTTTAAGCATTTCTTACTAGTTCATTTCCATATTGTTATTAATTCATTTTAAAGAATAATTGGACAGGTTACAATGTCCCAAAACTGTTTTGGAAACAGTTTGCTACTAGGTGCAAAAACAGTCCCAAACTGCCCACGACACTGCTGCCTGGCAGTTTGAACACTGTCCCTTTAAATGGCCATATCTTTTAATCCGTACGTCGGAATTTCAATTTCTATACAGCGTTGGAAAGATAACAAAATTGTATATAATACCATAATAGAATTTCCTTTTAGTTATTATCCAATTAATACAGTTTATATTTCAAAGACAGGGCATTTACATTGCCTGGACAGTTTGCACTGTCCAATAATTCCTATTTACTGTTTCCAGCATAGGATCCAGTTTTCAGTTCTGTTTTCACCTAATGAAAATAGACATACTAAGGATCATGTCATCAAAATTTCATCACTGAATTTGATCTATACAAGTTTTGGTGAATTTTCAAAGTGATTGCCCAGAACAGAGCAATTCTGGGCAGATTGTATCTACTCACATTTTAATTCCCTAAATTCATTTTAACCAATGTTTTGGCCCTATAATTCATTTCATATGATATCCTAAACTTTTTAAGTCAATTTTAATCCATTAATCAAGGCTTCCAAAACAGGGTAGGTTACAAAGCTTAATTTTGCATGTTTACTCAATTTCAATTCAACAAAATAGTTTCTAGGCTTCATTACTATGTTCATACTTTTATCTTTCATTTCCAGCATTGGTTACTAACAATTAAACTTGTTTAACACCTTCTTTACAATATTTAATCATGATCATAATCAATTCATCAATTCCATAGCTCAATTTTAAGTTCTATTCATTCAATTCCCAGTTCAATATCACAATTAAATTTTCCAGCAACCTAGCTTATTACACTAACACAAACACATAATTTCCAGCATTTTACCTAGTGTTCATTCTTCAAATTTGTATAATTCTACAACCATTCAATCATCTAACAACATATTCAATAGCAAATCTTATCTATAATCATCAAATCAGTCCAATTCAACAAATTTAGTTGCTTATTCAATTGAACACAAGTAGAATCATACTTACTTTGCTTCTAGCTTAATTTCAATGAAAAATCCCTACACATGCAAGCTTAATTCCCTTCTTCAATGGCTGAATTTTTTGAGCTTTCTCTCTCAATTTTCTTGTCTCATATTCGGCTGGTATGAAATGAAAGGGATGATGACAATGTGGTTTTCCACATTAGTGGATTTATGAAGTTACTAAACTATCCCTTAATTAGTTACTAATCATTTAATTAGTCAAGGGCAAATAAGAGAATCATTAATTTTATCATGCAAGCCTCATCTTTCTTACTTAAATCAAATTGGTCCTTTTTAATTTGATCACTTATTTCATTCATTCTTTCAATTAGGCCCTTAACTAATCAATTTAGCCTAATTCTAGATTCAATTAAGCTATCAATTTATGCAATTTGGTTCCAGTACTTCTAGGCTAGGATTTAGGGTGTTACAATTCCCCCCCTTAAATTAAATTCATCCTTGAATTTACATGAATCGAATAGGTGAGGATACTGCTTCCTCATGACTTCTTCAGATTCCCATGTAGCTTTTTCCACCTTATGATTTCTCCATAAGATCTTAACAAGGGGAACAATCTTGTTCCGAAGCTTTCTTACTTCCTGGTCAAGAATCTAAATAGGTTCTTCTTCGGAGGACAATTTAGGATTCAATTATACCTCTTCAGGCTCAAGAATGTGTGAAGGATCAGATCGATACCTTCTGAGCATTGAAACGTGGATGACATTATGTATTCTATCGAATTCTCTAGAAAGAGCTAATCGATAGGCCACTGGACCAATTCTTTCAATAACTTCAAATGGTCCGATGTATTGGGGACTGAGCTTCCCTTTTCTTCCAAATTTGACACTTTCTTCCATGGTGAGACCTTTAGGAAGACTTTGTCTCCAATAGCATACTGGATATCTCTCCTTTTCAAGTCAGCATACGCTTTTTGTCTATCGAAAGCTGCCTTCAATCGATCGCGAATGATCTTGATTTGTTCTTTGGTTTCCCGAAGCAATTGAGGTCCCAATACTTTGTTTTCTCCCAATTTAGATCAGCATAAGGGAGTTCTACATCTTCTACCATATAGAGCTTCAAATGGTGCCATTTGAATAGAAGATTGATAGCTATTGTTGTAGGCAAACTCTTAAAGAGGTAGGGATTTCTCTCAATTCTTCTCGAAGTCAATAATACAAGCTCGTAGCATATCTTCTAACACTTGAATGATTCTTTCATATTGGACATCCGATTGAGGATGAAAGGCCGTACTAAGATTTACTTTAGCTCATAGAGCTTTCTGCAGAGAATTCCAGAATTGATAAGTGAATCGAGGGTTACGATCGGAGATAATTGTTGTAGGTACACCGTGTAACTGAATCACTTCACGAATGTACAGTTCGGCAAGGGTTTCCAAACTCATGTTCATACGAGCAGGGATGAAGTGGGTAGATTTAGTGAATCTATCAACAATCACCCACACAGCATCATTCTTTCTTAGAGTAGAAGGAAGACCGGTGACAATGTCCATAGTAATTCGATCCCACTTCCATTGGGGAAGTTCAGTAGGTTGAAGCAGTCCAGCAGGGATTTGATGCTCAGCTTTGACTCTTTGACATGTTAAGCACTTGGATACGAAGTCCGTGATTGCAGATTTCATGCCTGGCCACTGATATAGTGGCTTTAGGTCCTTATACACCTTAACCGATCCAGGGTGGATCGAGAAAGAACTTTGATGAGATTCTTTTAACATTTATTGTCTTAGTTCCTCATTGTTAGGAACACAAACTCTATCTTTGAAATAGAGGAGTCCATTTGACTTAGAAGTCAGAGCTAGACTCATAAGTAAGCTTAGATATGATCTTCTGAAGATCTTGATCAACTTGTTCGAGTTCTTTAATTCTCGAGATAAAATTGGATTGAACTTGAAGTTCAGACAAAAATTTATGGCTCTTGGATAGTCGGAAATGAGCATTGATAGCCGTATTAGCTACAAAAGAATTAACAAGGTCATTAGAATGATTTTTAATAGGTTTCTTGCAATGCAAGGCACTGTTCGAATGGTTTCTTGTATCACAAGGCATTGTTCGAATTCTTTCTTACAAGCTAAGAAAGATTCAATTTCAATGGTTACAAGTATTTTAAACATAATTCTTTTTCAAATGGGTTACTTGTATTTCAAGGAATGTTTGAATAGTAACTTGTAGTTTAAGGAAACTCTAAATTCATTGTTTGCAAAACAAGAGAAGGCATGACTCAAATGAATTTAATCAAAATTCTAGATTTAGGAGTTACCCGAGTATGGTCTGTGACTAAGGGTGTCAACAACTACATTTGCTTTCCCTGGATGGTAGTCGGTACCCAAATCGTAGTCCTTAAGTAATTCGAGCCATCTTCTTGGCCTTAGATTCAAGTCCTTCTGAGTTATGAGGTATTTGAGACTTTTGTGATCGGTAAATAGATTGCATTTCTCTCCGTATAAATAGTGTCTCCATATCTTGAGAGCAAACACGATATATGCTAGTTCCAAATCATGTGTTGGATAATTAGACTTTTGTGATCGGGGCATGAGTCAGAGCTTGCTTAAGTTGATCGAAGCTTTGTTGTTGGCTCTTCGACCAAACGAAAGGCGTATCTTTGCGAGTAAGCTTAGTAGGACTTGTGGCAATAGAGGAAAAGCCTTTAACAAATCTTCTGTAATACCCGGCTAAACCGAGAAGTTTCAGACCTCGCTTACATTCTTTGGAGGTCTTCAATTTAGAATAGACTAAATCTTGCTTGGATCAACTTTGATTCCTTCGGCCAAGTTAACGTGGCTGAGGAAAGAAGCTTTTGGTAACCAAAATTCACATTTGGAGAACTTGGCATACAATTGATGTTCTTGGAGTGTTTACAAGACAATTCGGAGGTGTTCAGTATGTTCCTCCTTATTCCAAGAGTACACCAGAATGTCGTCGATGAATACCACTGCGAACTTGTCAAGATAGGGCTTGAATACCCGATTCATAAGATCTATGAAAGCAGCCGGAGCATTCGTTAACCTGAATGGCATTACGAGGAATTTGAAGTGGCCATATCGAGTACAAAAGGTTGTTTGTGTATGTCTTGTTCTTTCACTTTCATCTGATAGTACCCCAATTGAAGGTCGATCTTAGAGAATATGGCAACATCCCTAAGTGGATCGAAAAGATCTTAATTTCTAGGCAAGGGGATACCGGTTCTTGATAGTGAGCTTGTTTCGTTGACGATAATCAATACAAAGCCGCATAGTCTTATCTTTCTTTTTCACGAACAGGACTGGAGCACCCCAAAGAGAAGTGCTAGGCCGTATGAAACCTTTATCTTGCAACTCCTGAAGTTACTTCTTTAATTCTTTCAACTCGACAGGTGCAATTCTATAGGGTGTAATGGACACCGGAGCTATTCCAGGCTGAACTTCAATCCTGAACTCAACTTCTCTGGTCGGAAGGGACACCAAGGAGTTCCTCGGGAAAAACATCAGTGAATTCAGAAATTCCAAGCATGCTAGGCAAACCGAATTCAATTTCATATTGGAGAATCATCTTAGCAAATATTGAAGTTGGTTTCTTTTCTATTAAGAGAATGGATTCTTTCCCTAAACCCAGAGATACAATCTCCTATTTTGGCAATCTACCCAGGCCTCGTGTTTACTTAACCAGTCTAACCCGAATATCAAGTCAAATTCACAATATGGCAAAAATATAGATCAATAGGAAATGGTATGTTTCGAATGGTCAAGGGAGCTTGCTTGTAGCGCAAGTTAATAGGTTTTTTTCTCCCTAATGGATTTGAAACTACAAGATTTGATTCAATAATTTCGGGTTTCAAATTTAACTTGTTGATCAAGGCAGAACAAACAAATAAGTGGGTTAACCCCGGATCAATTAAAGCATATGCAGGACTGAAATTTAACTCAACGGTACCTGCGATAACATCGGGAGCTTCTTCATCATCTTTACCACGAATATGGTACATACGAGCAGGGGCTTGAGATTCCTGATGAGTCTGAGCATTCGAATAGGGCCCTTCTATTTCCCTTGATTCCCAGACTGAGCTTATCTGGGTGCTTTGTTTCTGTTAGGAGAAGCTGAGCTAGCAATTGCAGAAGCTCGATTCGAAGCCTTGTTGGGATTCTGAGGACAATCCCGGATATAATGATCAGAGGCTCCACATGAAAAACATAAATTTTGTTAAACTCTGCACTGGCCAGTATGATGTTTCTGACAGAACTTGCAAATAGGGTATTGGGTAGCTTTAGCCTGATTCCCCGTGCTATCAATAGAAACAACAAGGGCTGAAGTTCTTATAACCGTTTGAGGTTTCGGAATGTAACTACTCTTCTGATTAGGGGTATAGTTTGAAGAGTGTCCCTTGGAATGTTTGGACTTCTTTGATTGCCAATGTGGCTTATCATCGTTCCTGGGTCGTTTGTCTTTCCAAGAGTGTCCGCTCTTGTTTCTTTCTGAGGCTTTCATTTCGCCTAAGTAGCAATTAACCAGTTTACCAAATTTTGGAAGTCGGTAATACCCAAAGCAGTGAATATCAGGCTTAATTCATCATTTAACGGTTGATGAACATTTGGCACTTGTCGGCCTCAGTTTTGATATATTATGACCCATACTTGCAATACTTGCAAAAGTAGCTCACATATTGCTCGATAGGTCTACCATCTTGTTTAAGATACAGAAATTGTTTTTGGCGCTCGGTTAGATATTGTTCGCTGATATACTTCTTCCTAAACTCATCAATGAAGAACTTCCAAGGTATATGCCCGATGCTGAGCCATCTTGTCAATAGGGGCTCAGTTTGGCACAACGACAGTAGGAGCAATAGGGTGATCTTGTTTTAGGGCAGTAACAAGATGATTGAACATCTCTTTCATACTTGTAAGACATTCTTGTTGCACATGTTTGATAGCATGAGCTTCCTATTGAGCAGCAGCTTGAGCTCGATGTTGAGCTTGCTGTTGAGGAGGATTTTCTTCCATCCTCACACTGTCTCCTTCGTTCGAGGAGCCTACGGGACTTTCATTATCCCAAACCAATCTTATTTTAGACATTCTAGTTCAATCAGAACAAATAGAGTCTTAGTTATCACATTTACAAATTTATGCAACAACACAAGCTTATATCAAATCTCCTAGGTGGCACAATATCCTATATGATGCAAATGAGTTTATGGAATCGACCAAAAAGCTCAGATTACAAATAAATGTAACGCCCCATCCTCGGGTTAGCCGTAACCTAATTCGGGAGCATTACCAAAGCGAAAACAAAGTAATAGATAGGTTACTTGTCAACAAGTAACCTTGGAATTACTTGACTTGATGCGCAAGTAACATAAACTAAACCTTTCAAGTCATACAATACAATCAAGCAATCCACATTAACCAAACCAACATACATAGCATACTAATTTAGGTACCATTTTGTTTCATTCCTTACTTATAATCTAAGTTACCACTATCATGTTACCAATCCATTCAATTCACATGCATCATTCAAACAACTATCAACAAGTGTGGCATACTTCACTTTAAGATTCTATTAAACATGGTTCAACTTTCATTCTTACTACAATTCTAATTGCCATATTCTAATAACACTAGGGGATTACTAAACATACTTAAACTAGCTTACTTGCAACTCAAGTTACACTTATTCAACCAATGAACAAGATCAATACAAAGCATCTAACTTACAATCTACTACACTTTCTTACACCTATTCGAACTACATGAAATCCCTAATCACATTTCATTTGATTCTTTACAATCAAGTCATCACATTTCATAGCATACTTGGCTAATACATTGATAATGCATGCTTAAACATACCTTAACCTCAAACTCCACATAGCCGAATCATGCTAATAGACATAGGAACAAATGCATGATCATACAACATTAATATAACATTCAAATTAGACAAGATTCAACAAAAATTGGATTTCCATCACAAATTGCTTCATATATACATATTTTCATGGTTCATATGCATAGATTAAATTATCCAAATAGGTTACATAATAGGCCCATCAAAACATTTCACAAACTAGTCTTAAGCACATATTCAAATGCATGATCAAGGCTACCTATTACAAGATCTAGTGCCACCAAACTAGGAGTATACAAAGAGTACGAATTCATACTTTCAAGATTGATTCAAAGTGTTTCTTCAAACCCAAGATATCCTCTTGAAGTATCTTTAATATGTTATGGGAAGAATGTAGAGTAGAGTGATAAATACAAGTTATGTACTTAGTGAGGTAACACTAAATGTTGTCAATTTTAAATCATACATATCCAAGTTTACATGTAATTCAAGGAATCAAGACCATCAATACAAGACACATGCTTATTCGAATTGCATAGGGTAACTTAGGCAATCTTTACATATCATACAATCAACATAACAACATCCACCATAATCATAGCATACCATTCAAACAACTTGCTTAGAAGACAAGCAACCAAACACTCAAATTATCATGTAGGGATTCATACACAAAGCCATCATCTATACATTTCTTTCTTGATAAGTAACTAGTTATACATCCATTCATGTGTCTTGTTTCAAAGCAAGGAAGTTCATTCAAGTTTCTTACAATACAAGCAATGTTCATTTGAATTATAAAGTCATCTTTCAACATCCTTGGTAAGCAGCTTACTAGATAATCAAATCTTAACAATATGCACCAAAGTGCCAATATGCACCCTAGTGCCAATATGTACCGAAGTGCCAATATGCACCGTAGTACCAATATGCACCATCGTGCCAATATGTACCGTCGTACCAATATGCACCGTAGTGCCAATATGCACCGTAGTGCCAATATGAGCTCAAGATTCTAAGGCATGCCCTCTTATCTATCAAACTAGCTACCAAGGTTGTTGATTATCCATTTCATTTAAGCTTTATACATTTCATGATCCAATATAACTTTATGACCTTTAAAGGCCAAGCCCTTAGGCTTATAGAGTCTTAACTCCCAATACAAAACCATCAATGCCATTGGAATAACATGAATTCAAAGTAGTATCATTGTTCAATTCATTTCAATCAGTCATGTATAGCATTCACAAACACAAGCATATGTATGCAATGTGCGTACCTTATTCTCCAAGAAAGCATGCCATTTCATACCTTTGGTATAAACAATGCAACATGACAAGCATTTGATTTCATTTGCTTAACACTCAAGTAAACACATAGAACATGGAATCAAACAAGTTATCATACATCTCATTCTTCTATTAGTTAGCGCAATATGTTTTAAGTCATGTTACATGGCAATAACATAGAATTAAACAATAACAAGATTGGTTAGGACCTAGTCGCAACCCTAAGGATAGTTACACTCACAATACTCCTAGCAATCAATTATCTTGTATCCAAATACCTTTGCCTCTAGCTTTGGGATGTCCACTCCTATCATTGCATCTCGGGTTAGGATGTGTGTTGATGCAAGAAGGCAAAGTCATTGCATATGCTTCGACACAACTTAAGCCACATGAGATTAAATATCCCACCCATGATCTGAAATTGGTTACGGTTGTATTTGCATTGAAAATCTGAAGGCACTATCTCTACGAAGAAAAATGTTATCTCTTTACCGATCATAAAAGCCTTTAGTATCTTTTAACTCAAAAAGAGCTAAATCTTCGACAACAGTGATTGATTCCTCAAAGATTATGATCTTGTAATTGATTACCATCTGGGCAAGGCTAATGTTGTAGCTGATGCATTTAGCCGCAAACCTTCGCCTGGTAAGTATTGTCATTAGATGTGAAACTCCATGCATCATATAACAACTCAGCTCATTGCAAATTGTTGTTTTGTAGCTCCTCGAGCCATTAATTCTCACTTCTGACTTCGGAAACATTATTATTTTGTAGCTGAACTTCAAGTTTAGTCTACCATTGTATCGAGAATTAAGGCATTACAAGATAAAGACTTGGAACTTCAATCTATTATCTATAAACTTCAAGATAATATTAATTTCAAAATCAATTCTGAAGGACTCCTATGTTTTCGTGAATGGGTTTGCGTACCTAATGCTGCATCCCTTCGTAATGATATTCTTAAGAAAGCTCATTCAAGTTCGTTTTCTATTTACCCAAGGTCTGAAATGATGTACAAAGACCTCTGTGAGTTATATTGGTGACCAGGCATGAAGCAAGCCATAATTGACTTCGTGTCCAAGTGTCTCACTTGTCAACACATTAAAGCTGAACATTGTGTCCCAACTAGATTATTGCAACCCATCAAACTACTGCAATTGAAGTGGGAGAAGATCATTATGGACTTTGTTAGTGGTATACCAATGACTCCTGCTAAACATGATGCCATTTGGGTCATTGTGGATCGTCTCACCAAGTCAACGCATTTCTTATCGGTTAGAATGGATTACGGTCTTCCAAAGTTAGCTGGCTTGTATACCAAGGAAGTTATCCGACTCCATGTAGTGCAACAATCTATCATTTTTGATCAAAATCCACGGTTAACTTCTCAATTTTGGAAAACATTGGAACGAGCTCTAGGTACCAGAGTCAACCTTAGTATCGCCTTTCACCCTCAGTATGATAGCCAATCAAAAAGGGTAATCCAGATTTTAGAAGACATGCTACGTGTATGTATTATTGATATTGGTAGATCGTGGGAGAAATCCCTACCCCTCGTTGAATTCGCCTACAACAATAGCTACCAAGCTTCCATCAAAATGGCACAATATGAAGCATTGTATGGTAAACATTGTCGAACTCCATTGCGTTGGTCTAAACTCAGAGAAGGCAAAATGTTAAGCCCTAATCTACTTCGGGAAACCGAGGAACAGGTTGCCATCATCCATGACCGCTTGAAAGCTGCCTTTGAACGACAGAAGGCCTATGCTGATCTTAAACGAAGGGATATTCAATATGAAGTTGGTGAGAAAGCCTTCCTCAAAGTTTCAGCGTGGAAGAAAGCTCTGAGATTTCACAAGAAGGGGAAACTGAGTCCCCAATTCATTAGACCTTTCGAGGTCATTGAAAAAGTTGGCCCTGTGGCTTATTGGTTATTGTTGCCTTCAAAATTGAGCAAAATGCATGATGTATTCCATATATCAATGCTCCAGAAGTACCGATATGACCCTTCGCTTATCATCGAGCCTCGGTCAGTTGAGATTCAGCCTAACCTATCCTATGAAGAAGAACTGATCCAGATCCTTAAAAAAGAAGTTAAAAGTCTTCACAAAAAATCTGTATCATTAGTCAAAGTTCTCTAGAGAAGCCACTCTATTGAAGAAGCCACCTAGGAACCTTAGGAGACAATGAAGAAGCAATACCCTCATCTCTTCACTTTAGGTAAAAATTTGAGGACGAATTTTTCTTAAGGAGGGGAGAGTTGTAACATCCCAAAAACTGGTCTAGTCAGAATTGGGTTTCGGCGATCAGAATCCCTACATCAAAACGGTCCAAATATTATATTGACTGTGATCGCAAGGTTAACTGTATTGATATTGGACTTCATTTGAGTCAAATTAATGTTTAAGGACCTTATTGAATGTATTGAAAACCTGTTTGGTGACTAAATTATAGAAATTGATAGTTTGGGGGTACAAGTATAGAGAATTAAGAGTTGAGGGACTATCCTTGTGATTAGCCCCTCCTCAAATATAATCACCACATACGTGGGATTATCTAATGCAATTCCTTCAAGTGAAGGAAATGTTATAAATATTAGAGTTTGTGAAATAGAAAAGAAAGACAAAAACTTACCCGGGTATCCAATCAAGCTAGCACCTTTATCTCATCTTCTTCACCTAAGCAAGTACCTCTATTGGAGCTTGATTTCAAGCTTGTCTTTTCTTTGATTTATTGCTATCGAACGGGTAAGCTTAATCCCCCAAACTATTATTGAAATCTATGTAGATATTGAGTGTAATCTTAAGCTAGGGTTTTGACTATCCATGGATAATTCATCATTATTGTCTAAATTGAGCTTAGATATCGATTTTGATGTTGTTATACCGATTATGATAACGTATTATCAATCCTAATAAATTCCCTATTGATTTTCCTAGCTCAAGAAGTGGAGAGAGATCATCCACCATCACCAACGAAAGCTAGGAACAAGGGGATTACTATCCAAGAGCCTGGAAAGCTTCAGAATCGAGGTGAGTGTAGTCGGAATCTCAGGATAAGGCTAGGTGCCTTTCCCGGTTCCATTGTCATTGAATGCAGTATTGCTAACATCATTGTTAAGGAATATTGCATCAAATCTCTTAGTGGATATCTTTGGTAAGTGGAGGTAAATCGTTGTACTAAGTATCAGACATTGATATTGCTATAGTCATTCTCATCGCTCATTGTTATTGAATTTGACATCGATATAGTCATTGAATTATTGAAGCATTGAACATTGGACATAGAGCATGGTTATTGCTATTGTTATCATCATTATCATTGTCATTGTACATTGATATCGACAAAGTTATTGCCACTGAAGTATTAAAAATGAAGCATCGACCGCTATTATTGTCATTGAGATCATTGAACATTGCCATTGTTATTGATATTTCTATTGAACATAGACATCGGAACATTGTTTATTGATAAGAACATTGAACATTGCTATTTTTATTGAACATCAATTATCGATATTGCCACCAGACCTTGGATTTAAAAGGACATTAGATACAATTGGCATGCCATATAATTCATGAGCTCAGTGTATGGGTGGACTACGGTCCTAGGGCTACGGCCTATATTGATTTGGTGAGATAGAGGGATGTGTTATGATATTGGTCATATTGGCGAGGTAGAGGGACTAGACCATTCATTGATTTGGCGAGGCATAGGAATACACGTATCCACTATCCGGAACCGACCTAAGGGTTATTGTCAAAATATAGAAATATTGTTATTAACATGATCATCGTATTTATATTAATAGTTCATTGTATTGCTATTGTCATCATTTGAATTAAAATGGATTACATTGTAATTGTCATCATTTATGGCTACCTCACTAGGCAATGTATGCCCAACGCATTGCATCCATCCATTTCAGGTTAAGGGACTCATCGTTCGAGGTCGGAGAAGTCGAAGTGTTGAACAAGTCATACGCAAGCTTAAAGTAATGTACATCGAAACTATGAACTCCTAGTAGGGTGGCAAAGTACTTGAAATAGTCATATATGACTCTTTTGATATGTATATTTTATACTTGTGGTGTAATAGTGCTTAAGGCTCTAAGTTTTCTTTGTGTATGGCTTAAAAATGTTTAAAAGTGCATAATCGGCTCTAATAGGTGAAATCATAGTAAAAGGATTTGAAAGGTCCTAAAATTTGGCATGCTAGTAGTTTATAGCATTGAAATATTGTGTGTAAAGTTTCACTGTGTTTGAACATTGTTTAGTAGGTCGAATTGAATAATAACGAGCAAAAATTTGTCATTACAGTGCATAGTGTATCGATACGGGGAAAGGTGTATCGATACGACCTTGCATATTTGGTCAGGTCAACTCCAGTCAAAAGGGGGCGTATTGATAATGCTAAGGTGTATCGGTACGGATTTTGGTTGCAAAAATGGTATCGGTACAGGTTCAAGGCGCATCGATACGAAGTCAACGTGGTCAACTAGTATCGGTACGGCCCTCAACCGTATCGATACATGCTTATTACCCATGAATATGGAAATTGGAAGTTAGGCATAGTGTACCGATATTGCCCTAAGTGTTTCGGTACGGTGACAGTTAATTATGTTAAAAGCTATAGAACACAGTTTACATTGTTTACAGATTGGTCACAAAATCTTGCATAGTTAAATTGGACGAGTAAACAAACTCCAAATAACATGGAAATTTACAGGGTTCTAAATAATGTATCATTGTTTCATATTAACTAAATGTGTCTTACGGTACTGATTAATACCATTTTGAAAGCATAAATTCGATTGAATGCTAGCCATTGATTGAAATTTTATAGCACCGATCATCGTATAGTTCAGCGGTAGCACGCTTTGACCCAATTCCCAACCATGCAGGGAAGGGGTGTTACAATATATGAAAGCATGTGGACTGTTTTTGATGTGTTTATATGTACACATGTATAATTGGACAGTTTTGAATACATATGAAAGCATGTGGACTGTTTTTTATGTGTTTATATGAACACATGTATAATTGGACAGTTTTGAATACATATCAAAGCATGTGGACTGTTTTTTATATGTTTATATGTATACATGTATAACTGCACTATTTTGCCTTGATGTATAAGTTAGTAGGCTGTTTTTTAGTATCTAAAGACAAGAGATTGTTTTGTGAAGTATACAAGGACTATTTTAAAAGTTTAGAGACGGTTTTGAATGCATATAGATATGATAAGGGATGTTTGATGTATATAAGTATGTATGCAAATGTATGTACTATTCTACATGTATATAAATGTATTAGGGACTGTTCTGAGCAGGTACATGTGTGTATATATGTTAGTCTGATTTGTAAGTATATATATATATATATATATATATATATATATGTACATGAGGAATTGGATTGCTGGTAAATGAATTGAATTGGTCTTAACGACTTGTTATTCTATTTGAGGTACATATTGAGACAAGGAAGAGTGGAAGAAATAAGTTGTTTGGAAGTTAGAAGTGATTATGGATTCAAGTATCTCGTAACTTCGGGGTAAGAGGTGAAAGTAGTTGTTTGAAACATATTGTGCTCTATATGTGTTATGTTGAAAACATGAGCACAAATATATGGCTCACATAGAGCACAATATGTGATTACATTCATAGCAGCTTTTTTAATTCTTTTGGTTATATTTTTAAGCATAAAAGATTGTGTGTTTATAAATTAGGGTTTATTTGGATAGTCATAAGATGGGTTGAGGGCTGTCCTGAGTATGTACAGTTGTGGGAGAATTTTCTTAATGCTTATAAGGTTGCAAATAGGTAGCATGGATAGATTTGAATGTGCTAGATTCATAAACTATTTTGAATGATTTGGGGCTGTCCTGAGTATGTACAATTGTGGGAGAATTTTCTTAATGCTTATAAGTCTTAGACTGTTCTTGATGTAGGAAAATGGTGAAATTTTGAGTACCCTGTTTTTATTAAAAATGAGCATGCACATTTGAGGCCTGTTTTCTTTTACATTGTTAGTGATCTTTAGTTAAGGGTGTCTTGGCATATAGAAGTTTCAAGGGCAGTCTAAAAATATGAATTTTTGTGTGCTTACAATTTGAGTAGTTTTGAGTATGTTTGGAGAATGAAAATAATTCTAAGCTTCAAATGTTTCTTGTAAAATTGTTAGAACAAACAGGCTACTCGTCAACCAAAGCTACACTAATTGATAAATATGTATAGATATATATAATCTATAATTTCTAATTGGAAAGAAATTTGATATCCTATATGCTTCTCATCGTATTGCCTATGTTGCAAATTGAATTGTTAACTTACTTTTAAAGCATCCTATTTAATGTGCATGTTATGATAATTATCTCTATGTAACACTTGGATTGAGATTGTATAATGGTAACTAAAGTATTGGTTCATGATGGTATTGATGTGAGGACAAAATACCCTAGGAGATCTAACTTTGTTATTATGAAAATTAACTAGCTTTGTTTACATTTAAAAGTCGCATTGCTTATTGTTCTTCGTTGTTACGTTTCTGGATAAGCCTATGTTTTTTCAAGTTCGGGAGATTAAGCAGGATCAAAAGAAGATCAAAGTATGTTTTGAAATGTTTTAAACTCTTAGAAGGTGGCACACATGTACATACATATTTCGGAGCGTAGTTCATCTAAATAACTTTCGGGTTATGTAATTAAGTATTCTAGTAGAATGAGGTTGCGATAGATTTATCACTTGTGGGAGGTTGCTTGGTTTTCGAATGTTATTTTGTCTTGATATGATGTTTGAGAAAATTTTCTTAATGATTATGATACTATCTATTTAGAGTGATCGACTGACTACTTGTAAATAAGTAATATTGGTTGAGTTTTCAAAAGACTACCTAATGTTTGTTTTTATTTAGATTTATATCCTTAATCATATTTGGAAAGTCTTAATCTAGTAGTTCTAATTAGAAGTTGGATAGGGCTTTAAAACGGTGCTAACATGTTAGTTCGATTATGAAATTCGATATGTGAATGTTGTAAAAAAAACTTAAGATAGTCACGACATTAAATCAAGCACAACCTTTAATTCAGCTTAGCGTCATTAATTTTTTTAAAAAAAGAATGGTTAATTCTGAATTGCTTAAAATTTCCCTTGTCTGTTATATAAGGGACTAAAGTTAGACATGGACAATTCTGTAACACCCCCTTCCTGGCTTGGTAGAGAATCGAGTTGGAAAGTTCTATCGAAAAACATATAAGAGATTCAGAGATATATTTGGAGTTCGGAATCTAATTCGAGAGGTTTATTCAACGCTTTTTAAGACTTAAATGAACTATTCTTTGATAGCCTACTCAATTTGGGGAAAGAATTTTAAACTTTTACAAACTTAGGGACTAAATTATAAATTTCACAAATTAAGAGACTTTACTAGAATTTCCTTTACAAATCTTCAATTAAACTTGTCTGTTACTAATTTGTACAATTTTGTTACAAACAGAGGTCATTTACCTGTCCAATTATGTCATTCAAATTTAGTGATCATTTTGCAATCTTCTTAAAAATGGTTCCTATGTCTTTTAACAGAATTAACTAATATCGTACCGATACACTTAGGGCCGTATCGTTACGCTAAGGCAAATTTTCATTTTCTATATTCAAGGGTAACATGCTCGTATCAATACACTTAAGCCCGTACCGATATGCATTGACTAGGGGTTGATCCGTTTCGGTACATCCAAGAGCCGTATCGATACCATTTATTTCCTAGACCATACCGCCAAAATCCGTATTGATACACCCCCTTTGTGTATCGATATGCCATGTTTTACTTAGTCCAATTATGCAAGGTCGTACCAATACACATCTATAACGATACGCTTGCCCTATAATGACAGATTTTTGCTGGTTTCTAATTAATTTAACATGTTAAACGTTGTCCAAACTTAACCAAAATTTACCAGCAAGTCTAATATCCATGTTTTTAATAGCATACAATATTTTAGAGTGTTTCGAATCCATTTACCTAGTTTTCAACTTTTAGTGCTTTTAAGCTCCTTTTAACTAGTTTAGTCATTCCACAAGCATACCAAAAACCATATTTAACCCTTAGACATTATTAGACCACTACCCATATATCATAAGGCACAAACATGACTTATCTAGACCATATGCCACCTTACTAGGAGTTCAAACAGAACATTTACATACATGGCTTTGAGGAGAGTGACTTACAACCGCAACTACACGATCAAAGCTCATATGGCTTCAAGGTCTTGAAATGCATGAGACACACGAATGTTAGGCTTACATAGACTAGTGAGGTAGTCATAACAAATGCACCATAAATTTATCAAATACATGAATGACATATAGGCATGCTTGGTTAACAATTTACATAGCGCCAATCATATAAGATCGTATTCAAACCAATAGTCATGATTCCATGTAGCAATTATAAATCATATAAACATATCATTTCCTTGGACATGGTAACCAATGGATACACGGATTCCCCTGTACAGCACACATATCTGAAATAAGTCGTAGCCTTGAGCCGTAGCTCCGTAGCCCCGGACCGTAGTCCAATCCCTTACTTAGTGTGCTCAAGTAATCCTATGGCATGCCAATTGTATCCAATGTCCACAAATGTCCAAGATCACATATTACAACATACACTTACCTTTTCACTCCAAACCATATCAAATCAGATGTCAAATTAAGCCTTAGCTCCACATATCATATCATAGCATATTCATATCAAATTCACACATAGCAAAATTCAAGTATTGTATATGAACTTACACATACTAATCCATGTCAGAAACTTACCATGCTTACCATTAACATCCACACAAGCTTGCTCTACTTGAGCCCTTAAACAAAAATGCAAATTATAACACAAAATGAATGCAATGGGATGGCACCTTGCCTATCCTTTGACACGACTACACTCACATTGGATTCTGAATCTCCTAAGGCTCTCGGATCATAATTCCTTTATTCCTAGCTTTCTTTGGAGATGATGGACTTGCTTCCTCCAATTCTTGAGCTATGAGATTCAATAAGAAAGTGTTACAATCGATATAACAACATCGATAACCATTTTAAAGATTAGGCTTAACAATTCAACTTGAAATTAAACTCCAAGTATCTATGGAATTCAACAATTGACTGAGGGCTTTTACTTACCCAATCGATAGCTATGGAATGATACCTTTGAATCAAAGAATACTTAGACTTAAGAGGCTCAATAGGAGAGGTGTATGCTTGAGCTTGAGGTTGGGGATAACAATAGAGGTGTGAGCTTATTCAAAGCAAGAGTGGATGTCAGTTTTAGGAGTACTAAACAAGGAAGAAAGTTTTCTTTCTTTTATCCGTTCTAAGAGAGCCAAAACTTAATTATTTCCCCACCTTCTTAACAACCAATAGGAGCCTTACCCACCCTTGAAGGTTTGCTAAACCCAATTCAATATCATTTCATGAATTAAAAATATCAAGCTATCATCTCTTCAGCACAAAAGGTGACCCAATCATGTGAAGTAGTCAAGAAAAGAGGTGAGTCAGCACCGGTTTTCCATTTCTTTTAAATTGACCACTAAAATAATTTTGAACAGGGTACCCGTATCAATACGCCTTATAGCTGTATCGATACGGCTAGGCTAAAATAGGTAAGTTGGTTATGGAATTTAGGTCGTACCAATACAGGCCTAACTATATCAAAATGCCTAGCTCAAACCGTATCGATACAGGTCCAACCGTATCGATACGGGTAGCTCAAAATCAACATTTCCAGCTTTAAATTTCTTACAAGAAGGTCCCCACAACTTAAATCAAGTTCAACTAACTTTCATTGCTGCAAAATTGGGTACAAGGATTTAGAGATTACATTTCTGAGCATATCCGGTACAAAATTTCCAGTCATTGGAACCAAATTTCGACTAGACCAGTTTTAGGGATGTGACAACTCTCCCCCTTAAGAAAATCCGTCCTCAATTTTTCACTCTAATTGAACAAATGAGGGCACTGCTTTTGCATCGTCTCTTCTGGTTCCCACTTTGCATCTTCAACTGAATGACTTCTCCAAAGGACTTTCACTAAAGGCACAAACTTATTACTTAGTCTTTTGGTTTCTCGTGCGAGGATCTGCACTAGTTCTTCCTTGTACGTCAGATTAGACTAAATCTCTATAGACTCTTGCCCGATCACATGGGACGGGTTGGACCGGATCTTCTTCCACGGAGACACCTTAAGGAAGGCTTTTTCACCAACGTCATACTGAATGTCTCTTCTTTTCGGATCTACATAAGCTTTCTACTGGTCAAATATAGCTTTGAGCCAATCACGGATAATGGTCTCCCTTTCTTCGGTTTCCCAAAGTAAGTCAAGACCTAACACCTTGCCTTCACCAAGTTCGGTCCAACAAAGAAGGGTCTTACATCTCCTCTTGTAAAGGGCTTCATAGGGTGCCATTTTAATTGAGGCTTGGTAGCTATTTTTGTAAGCAAATTCCGCCAAAGGGAAGGATTTCTCCCACGTATTCCCGAAGTCAATAACACAGGCCCAGAGCATATCTTCTAGAATCTACAAGGAAGCATCGAGATTGATATGGAACGCTTATTTATATATGGATAAAAGAGAAATAAAGTTACTTGAAGAACCCTTTGGGATTGAACATCGGTTTAAGGATGGAAAGTAGTGCTTAGGTGCACTCAAGCTACCAAAGCTTCTTGTAGGGTCCTCCAAAACTGGGATGCATAACATGGATCACAATTGGAAATAATGGACATAGGAACTTCGTGTAAACATATAACTTCTCGAATGTACAACTCAGCAATCTTAGGCAAACCGAAGTCCATTCTCACCAGAATGAAATGAGAAGATTTGGTGAATCGGTCCATAATGACCCAAATAACATCATTTTTCTTTGGTGTCATCGGCAAGCCACTAATGAAGTCCAATGTAATACGTTCCCATTTCCACTGTGGAAGCTCAATGGGTTGCAAAAGACAAGTAGGCACTTTATGCTCGGCTTTAACCCATTGGCAGGTCAAACACCTCGCCACAAAGTCCGCAATTTCACCTTTCATACCATACCATCAATATAACTCCTTTAGATCCTTATAAATCTTGATAGCTCCAGGATGAATAGAGAAAGAACATGAATGAGCTTCGCTTAGAATTTGATTCCAAAGATCATCATCATCAGGAACACAAATATGGTTTTGAAATCACAACAAACCATCAGAATTCACAACAAAGTCAAGATCTGGTTTGTCCTTGATCTTAGCAATAAGAATTCGCAACAAAGTTAGGATCTTAGATTGCATTGATTCGGGACACAATAGTTAACTTAACTCTCAATTCCGCTAACAACTTTCCATGCTTCTTGAGTCAAAAATGAGCATTCAAATGTCTCGAAGAGGGAGTATGTTTTCGACTAAGAGCATTAGCTATGACATTGGCTTTACCGGGGTGGTAATCAATAACCAAGTAGTAGTCCTTCAAAAGCTCTATCCATCAATGTTGACGGAGAT
Organism: Hibiscus mutabilis; assembly: GCA_019671005.1. Taxonomy (NCBI): domain Eukaryota; kingdom Viridiplantae; phylum Streptophyta; class Magnoliopsida; order Malvales; family Malvaceae; genus Hibiscus; species Hibiscus mutabilis. The sequence continues at coordinate 12,340,754 of CM033725.1, forward strand.
TCAACTTTTTCTGAGTCAGAATGTCACATCCCAAAAACTAGCCTAGTCAGAATTTGGTTCTAGTGATCAGAAATTTTGTAATCGACCGAGTCTAATGATGTAATTTCTCAAACCTTTGTACTCCATTGTGAAGTAATTAAAATTGTTGGGACTTAAATTGAATTATGGGATCTTTTTGTAAGAAATTCAAAGTTGAAATTGTTGAAAATAAACTAGGCATATCGATACGGTACGACTATTATTGGTACAACCTAACTGCCCATAACTAACTTACCAGATTTGGCCTAACCGTATCGATACGACCATAAGATGTATTGATATGGGTCTCTGCAGAAATTGGTTTTGGTGATTAAATTGATAGAAATGGAAAATAGGGTGTTGAGTCACCACCTTGTTTGCCTCCCCTTAACGTGAGATTGATCTGAAAAGATGACAATTAGTCATCCAATGTCAATAGTTGAGAAATGATAAGGAAATGATGTTTAAGCAAACCCTTAGGTATAGGAAAGCTTTCCATTGGCTCCTTTGGAGGTGGGGAAATGATTAAGGTGTGTTGTCTTAAATTAGACAAAAAGAAAAGCTTTCTTCCTTGTTCATATCTCCCCGAAACCAACTACACCCTTTGTAGAGGGAAACCAAGCTAGCACCTCCATTGTCATCCCCAACCTCAAGTTCAAGCACACACATCTCTATTCAAAACCCTTAATTTCAAGCTTTCTTCAATCTGATAACTCCATTGTATAGCTACCAATTGGGTAAGTAAAAGCCCTCAATCAATTATTGAATTCCATGAATATTTAGAGTTTAATTTCAAGTCGAATTACTAAGCCTAATCTTTGAAATGAGTGTTGATGTCGTCATGTTGATTATAACGATTCCTTGTGTTATTTCTTAGCTCAAGAATTGAAGGAAACCAATCCATCATCTCCAATCAAGTCTAGGAGCAAAGGAATAGAAATCTGAGAACCCTAAAAGCTTCCGTGCACTAGGTGAGTGTAGTTGTGTCAAGGGATAGGCAAGGTGCCATCCCGTTTCGTTCATTATTGCGATGGTAATTGCATTTGTTTAAGGGATCAAGTAGAGCAAGCATATGTGGGTGCTAATTGTAAGCATGGTAATTTCTCAACGGTGTGGTATGTTGTAAAGTTTGTATATGATCTTTGAAACATGTTATGTGTAAATTTTGTTATGTATATGCTATGCTATGATACATGGAGCTAAGGCTCAATTTGTGATCCGATATGATATGGCCTACGGGTACAAAGGTAAGAACTATGATGATATGTGTGATCCTTGGACACTTGTGGACATTTGATACCATTGGCATGCCCTAGGGTTATTTGAGCTCACTAAGTAAGGGATTCGACTACGGTCTGGGGCTACAGCCGATATGTGGTAAGATAAGGTTGGTATGTGTAAGGGACTCAAGGCTAAGGCCTACTTTTGATATGATTTGGTGTACAGGGGAATACGCGTATCCATTGGTTACCATGTCCAAGGGAAATGATATGTTTACATGATTTATAGTTTCTATATGGAATCATGACCATTGGCTTTGAATATGTTTTATTATGACTGATGCTATGTAAAATGTCATCCAAGCATGCCTATATGTCATTAATGTATTTGATAAACTTATTGTGCATTTTTTATAACTACCTCACTAGGCTATGTAAGCCTAACATTCGTGTGTCTCATGCATTTCAGGATCTTGAAGTATTCTGGGCTCCGATCGTGTAGTTGCGGTTGCAAGTCACTTCCACCAATCATATATATGCTTAACTTTTTCTTTGAACTCCTAGTAAGGTGACATATGACTCAAACATGCCATGTTTGCATATTTTGGTATGTGTGTAATAGTCTAATAGTGGCTGGATGTTAAATGTGAAAGTTGGCATGCTAGTGAAATGGAAAACTAGTTAAAATGAGCTTCAATGCACCAATAGGTAAAAACCCTAGTAAATGAATTCGGAATGCCCTAAAATTTTGTATGCTATTATAATTATAGATTAGTAACTTGATGATAAAATTTCATGACATTTAGACATCGTTCAACATGTTAAATTTGCTAAACACCAGATAAAATCGATCATTATAGGGTAGGCGTATCGATACGGGTCAAGCAGTATCGATACAGCCTTGCATATTTAGACTTGGTAAGACAGGGAGTATCGATACGCTCGGGAGTGTACCGATATGGACCTCAGTAGTAAGGTCTGGGAAATTAATTGCATCAAAACGGCCTTGGGTGCACCGAAACGAGTCAACCCTAGTCAACGTGTATCGATACGAGCTTAGATATATCGGTACAGACTTCTTATCATTGATTCTGGAATTTGTGAAATTGGGATTAGCGTACCGATGCGGTCTCAAGCGTATCGGTACGATGTCAGTTAATTTCGTTAAAAGGCTTAAACCACAGTTTCAAATCATTTACAAATTGGTCACTAATCTTTAAATAGTCTAATTGGATAGGTAAACAACATTTGTTAATAACGAAATTTCACAGGTTAATAATTGGTAAGCTTAATTGAAGATTTGTATAAAGAAATTCTGATAAAGTCCCTTAATTTGTAGAATTTTCAATTTAGTCCCTAAGTTTGAAAAAGGTTAAAATTGACCGCAAACTGGGTAAGCCATTAATAAGTAGTTCGATAAGTCTTAAAAGAGACTAATAAGACATTCTGAACAAGATTTTGAACTTCGTTAAACTTTTGATCTCTAAATCAGTTTCTGATAACACTTTCCGACTCGGTTCTCTACCAGGCCGAGAATGGGGTGTTACATTTGTGGTATCAGAGCCTATGTTTAGTCGGTTCTAGGACTAAAATGAAGTATTTTATGAGTTTGCATCTGCATATGGCACCTAGGAGTTTATTTGTATATGTTATCTGTGACTTGCAGCTTACATGACTAAATCCTTTCTGTATGATTAAATCTGAAAATGTCTCCACCACTGATAGACATGCCATAAATAAACCACAACTCGGCTCCTCCTCGACACAGGGGGATAATCTGAGAGCCAAGGTTAGACCTGAATGAGCGGGGTAGAATGATCCACCTCATCCTTCTCCGATGTCTCATGCTCAGTAGGAGTATCTAATTTCGATGGCTGAAATGATTAAGCAAGTGGTCGTGTCTCTTAGGCAAGAGCCCCTATTGACAAGATCCGTTAGTATTGGCTGGAAAATACTTTTAAAGTCCTGACAAAGCAGATGAAGTGCCCCAAGGAGCACAAGTTAGAGTGTGCATTGGCCCTAATTTCTAAAGAAGCTCAGAGTTGGTGAGACACTGTGACACTCACCATACCTGAGCACCGAATCACAAGGGACTTCTTCCTCCAGGAGTTCCGCAAAAAGTATGTTAGTGAACATTATATTGCTGAAAGACGTAAGAAGTTCCTCCACCTAAGATAAGGACGAAGGCCTGTGGAGTAATATATCCATGATTTCTTAAAGTATGCGAGGTATGGTGCTGAATCATACATACTGAAAAGGGCAAATGCAGAATGTTCATTGATGCCCTCTACAATGAACTATGTCCTCTATTCATTGCCTTAGAGACAGAGGATTTCCAGACCATGGTCAACCGAGCCATTGCTACTAAAGCTTCCTAAAAGGCCTATGAAAGAAGAAAGGGGAACCAATCCTAATCTGATAAAAGGTTCTGAAATGATTCCAGACCTCATGTGCCTCAGAAAAAGGGTAGATAGTGGGATCAGAAGTCTGCCACTTTTCACCAACTGCCAAAGACAGGATATGTGCTACAATCCCAATCTCTAGGGACATCTGTTGCTCGTACAGCTTCAGTTGATAGTATGGGCAGTTATGGAAGGGGTTCACAGCTTACTTTGTGTAAGTTTTGTTAAAAGAGGCACCTTCGACAGTCCCGCAGATAGTCCGGATCTTGTTACCTCTATGGTGAGTCTGGTCACTTCATGAGGTAGTGTTCGCAGTATCCAAATGCTCCTACCTCTGTGGCTTCTCAGAATAATTCGAATAAGGGAAGAGGAGCGAGATAAGTGTCGTCTGGATCCACAAGAAGACCTCGTAACACCAATGCTCCTTCAAATGGACGCGATCCTCAGGCTTCAGCCCAGATGTATCATGTACGAGGCTGAGAATAATAGGATGATCCATGTGTGATTGAAGGTATGGTGGAATTATGTTTTGATCTTGTTTATGCTTTGGTATATCCAGGCTCTACGCATTCCTTCATTAGTGAACCATTGATTGCAAAGTATGTCTTAGAATTCGAACCAGTCACTTTCGAGATTGTTGTCTCTAACCCACTAGGAGATAGTGTAGTTATTCAATTGATCTGTAAAGCTCGTCCTTTGAGGATCCAAGGGATCTTATTTTTGGCTAATTTGATGGCCTTGCCCTTTCGTGAGTTCGATTTTATCCTAGGCCTTGATTGGCTAGCTGAACATCAGGCTTGGGTAGATTGTTCGAAGAAAGAGCTATGCCTCCATAGACTTGGCAAAGAAAGCATAACCTTGATGAAAACTAAATTCGAGCCTAGTGAAGCTATCATGTATGTTATGGAGTCCAAGGAATATCCAATGTTCGAGAATGTACCAATTGTGAAAGAATTCCCTGATGTGTTTCCCAATGAACTTCCAAGACTCCCTTTGACCCAAAAGTAGAATTTGGAATTGAAGTACAACCCAGGACTACACTATTCTTTATTGCTCCGTACAGGATGGCCCCAATTGAATTAAAAGAATTGAAGGCCCAAATTTAAGATCTTTTGGATAAGGGATTCATACGATCGAGTTTCTCACCCTGGGGAGGATCGATTTTATTTTTAAGAAGAAGGTGGATCGATGTGACTATACATTGACTATCGTTAGCTGAATAGAGTAACACTCAAGAATAAGTATCTGTTGTTGAGGATCAATGACCTGTTCGATCAGTTGAAGGATGCTTCTGTCTTTTCTATGATAGACTTACGATCTGGATACTATGAAATGCAAGGGAAGGAGTCTGATGTTTCAGAAAACTGCCTTCTGAACTAGATACGACCACTATGAGTTCTTAGTAATGACTTTTGGGCTTAACAATGCACCTGCAGCCATCATGGACCTGATGAACCGTGTGTTCTGGCCCTATCTAGATAGATTCATGGCAGTGTTCATAGACGACATCTTGATCTGTTCCAAGGGCACTGCCACTCATGAAGAACATATTCAGATTGTGCTTCAGACTCTCCGGGGGAAGCAGTTGTATGCTAAATTCAGTAAATGTGAATTCTGGCTATCTAAAGTATCCTTTTTGGGATATGTGATTTCTTCTACTAGAATTCTGGTGGACCCAAAGAAGATTCAAGCAATTCTTGACTGGATTCCTCCGAAGAATGTTAGAGAAATTCGTAGCTTTTTGGGCCTTGCAGGCTACTATCGTAGATTCGTTAAAGGGATCTCGATGATTGCTGCACCATTGACAAAGCTTCTCTATAAGGAAACTCTATTTGCATGGACAATGGAGCAACAAGGAGTTTTGATCAGCTCAAGCAAGTCCTAACCCATGCCTCTATTTTGGTGGTAAGGACTTCACCATGTACATTGATGCATCCCACTTGGGATTAGGTTTTGTGCTCATGCAAGAAGGAAAAGTCATTACTTATACCTCACGTCAGCTTAAACCACACGAGCTGAACTATCCAACTCATGATCTGGAGCTAGCCACCGTTGTGTTTGCCTTCATGATCTGGCGACGCTATCTATACGGTGAGATGTGCTACTTGTACACTGATCATAAGAGCCTAAAGTATCTTCTGACTCAAAAATAGTTGAATCTTCATCAACATCGATGGATGGAGATTTTGAAAGACTATGACTTGGTCATTGATTACCATCCTGGTAAGGCCAATGTTGTGGTTGACGCTCTTATTTGAAATCCCACTTCCTCCCTGAGATGTTTGAATGCTCATTTCTAGCTCAAGAAGCATGGCAAGCTATTGGCTGAATTGAGAGTTCAGTCAACCATTACGTCCTGAATCAAAGCACTCAAAGAATCTGATGAGGAGCTGCAAACTTATTGAATATATCAGGGATAGGCTAGATCCTGACTTTACTATGAATTTCAAAGGATTGTTGTGCTTTCAAAACCGTATATGTGTCCTCGGTGATGATGATCTTCGGGATCAAATCCTGGATAAAGCTCATTCAAGCCCCTTTTCTATCCTCCTAGAGCTATCAAAATGTATAAAGACTTGAAAGAGTTGTATTGGTGGTCCAGCATGAAAAGTGAGACACAGACTTTGTGGCTAGGTGCTTGACTTGCCTACAGGTTAAAGCCGAGCCAAAGGCGCCTACTGGTCTCTTACAACCTATTGAGCTTCCACAATGGAAATGGGAATGTATTGTGATAGACTTCGTAAGTGGCTTGCCGGTGACACCGAAGAAGAATGATGCTATTTGGGTCATTGTGGATTGATCCACCAAATCTGCGCATTTCATTTCGGTGAGAATGGACTTCGATTTTCCTAAGCTTGCTGAGTCCCCATGTCCATTATTTCTGATCCACCAAATTATCAATTTTCACGGAGTCCCCATGTCTATTATTTCTGATCGTGTTCAGCGCTTTGCATCCCGGTTTTGGAGGACCCTATGTTGCGCCTAATAAGTGCTCCGCAATTGTGCAAGTGTACACATCGCAAGTTATAGTATAAAAGATGTCGCCTCCATAGGGATTGGTGCCACTTCAAGAATCTAGTCTCTTGCAATGTAAAAGTAAAAAGAACACAAGTAGAGGATTGTAGGAGTTTAAACATACTACTAAACTAAAAGAGAAATAAAGTAAAAGTAGATGTAATCAAAAGAGAAAATAGGTCAGGTTATCGTGAGTTGAGGAGTGATAGCCAATTGGATCGTCGTGGTAAAAGAGTGCAAGGGCAACTCAGTTGTCGTGGCAACTTGCACAGCTGGATTACCTTGGCAACTAATCGAATGGTTGCCTGGGCAACTGGCTGGGCAACTGCTTGGGCGGCTGGGTAGCAACTTCAAGGTTTGATAGAGCGTTCTTCAATGGTTTCTTCTTATCCCTAAGTCAAAACTCTAGCTAATTGTGCATGCCTTGACAATACATCCCTGCGTGAATCAAATGTGAACAACAACCAATCTTGCGCTCCTCTTAGCTATTGAAATCCTTAAATTATTCTTAAGCCGGATTAGTCTTCATCAATAGATTGAATAAAAACCATACTCATTCATTTCTTGAATCTAACTCTCCCGATATTAGATAAATAGATAGAATTACGATATCCTCTCCCAATTCACTCGCAAACAAGAATAAAAACCAAGAATGAGTAAACCTTGAAATGAAAGTGCAAACTCTTATTACCTAAACAAAATCCAATTGTATCTCACTACCACAAAACACAATAACTTAAGCCAAATAGATTTAGTCTGTGGCTAGGTTCCAAAGAAACACAAAACAAAGAATCCCTAACATAAACCTAGTCAAAGAAGAAAGAAAAAGATGAAGAATGGTTGAAGCCTCTTGTCGAAATCTCTCCCCTTTTTTCACTTCTTGGAGTTGACGGCTTGGTCCTCAATTTATAGTGCTAGGTCAAAGTCTTTCTTGAGGAGGAAGTTAAGTTGGAACTAAATACTTTTAAAGAATATAATTCTTTATTATATTTAAATTCCTTCTAGATCTTCTCCTATCTTCTAGGGGTTTAATTTCTCTTTGACCTCTTCATGGAAATCAAACTCCTTTAGGATTTAACTTTGCTCCACGTCATCTTGGGTTTATCTAGTCATCAATTTTGGTTGCCATATCATCTTATCCCTTGCCAACAATTTCCTTGGAAACTAGCTCGGCATATCCTTCATGCACTGCCCTGGCAATTGCGTCGACATCTCCTTCTTGTATTGCGCTGGCAACTAGTTCCAGCCTTGCTTTGGCAAGTGATTCTGCACACAGAGATAACTATCGGTAGCACCCTTTTTCCACAAAATTAAGGAAAATATGATATCAAGCTTAACCACCAATGAAACAATGCAAACATGCATGAATGACTAATAATGCAACTAATATGAGCCTAAGTCTAGCAATAATATGAATAAAAGGGTGAATAAAATAGTACTTTTAGACACTTAACACACCCCCAAACTCGAACTATTGCTTGTCCTCAAGCAATGCAAACTAATAATTACCCTCCACGATTTCGATTGCTATACACCGTTGGAAAGCTAACAAAATTGTCTATAAGACCATGCATGACTTGTATTTTAGTTCTTAGCCAATTGATACAGTTTATTATTCAAAGACAGGGCAGTTACACTGCCTGGACAATTTGCACTCTTCAACAATTCCTATTTACAGTTTCCAGCATAGGACCCAGTTTTTAGTTATGTTTCCACCTAATGAAAGTAGACATACTAGGGATCATGTCATTAAAAATTCAGCCCTGAATTTGATCTACACAATATTTGGTGAATTTTCAAAGTGACTGCCCAGAACATAGCAATTTTGGGCAGATTGCACCTAATCACATTTTAATGTCATAACTTCATTTTAACCAATGTTTTGGCCCTATAATTCATTTCACATGATATCCTAAACATGTTTAGTCATTGTTCATTCATTATTCAGAGCAACCAAAATAGATCAAGTTGGTTACAATGCCTAGTCTTGCATATTTACTCAATTTCAATTCCACAAAACAGTTTCTATGTTACATAACTATGTTCATACTTTCATCTTCCATTTCCAACATTGTTTTTTAACATTTCAATTTGTTTAACACCTTTTTTACAATATCTAATCATGATCATAATCAATTTCTTAATCCCATAGCTCAATTTTAAGTTCTATTCATTCAATTCTCACTTCAACAATACAATTCAATTTTCCAGCAACCTAGCTTATTACACTATCACAAACACATGATTTCCAGCATTGTACCTAGTGTTCATTCTTCAAATTTACATAATTCTACAACCATATAATCATCTAATCACATATTCCATAGATAATTCCATATAACATAATCAAAACAGTCCAATTCAATAATATAGTTACCTATTCAATTGAACACAAGTAGAATCTTACTTACTTTGCTTCTAGCTTAATTTCTATGAAAAATCTCTACACATGAAAGCTTAATTCCCTTCTTCAATGGCTGAATTTTTCAAGCTTTCTCTCACTCTATTTTCTCTCTTCTTCAATTGGCTAACATAATGAAAATAAAGAAGATGATGGCAAATGTGGATATCCACATTAGTGGAATTAGTATTTTACTAAACTAACCTTAGTTAGTAACTAATCATATAATTAGTCAAGGGCAAATAAGAGAATCATAGAATTTATCATGCAAGCCTAATCTTTCTTACTTAATTCAAATTGGTCCTTTTTAATTTGATAACTTATTTCATACATTCTTTCAATTAGACCATTGGATTTCAATTTAGCTTAATTCTAAATTCAATTAAGCTATCAATTTATGCAATTTGGTTCCAATACTTCTAGGATAGGATTTGGGGTGTTACACACTCTCCATCTTATGATAGTCCTAGAGGGAGTCAATTCCTCTTTATTGTTTTGCACCACGGTCATGCCTTCTTTCTTTGGAACGTATTGCACCAGGCTAACCCACAAGCTATCGGAAATATGATACATTATCCCAGCATCCAGCCACATGATAATCTCCTTTTCAAAAACTTCTTTCATGCTCGTGTTCAATCTTCTATGACCCTCGATGGTCATGCCATGATATTCCTTCAAGATGATTTTGTGCATGCAAATGGTTGTGTTTATTCCCTGGATATCAGCCAAGGTCCATCCCAATGCTTGCTTGTAATTGCTTAGAATTTCTAGCAACCTTTTCTCCTGATCACGAGTGAGATTAGTAGCAATGATCACCGACAAGGTTGAGTGTTTACCTAGATAAGCATACTTGAGATGGTCTGGTAATGGTTTCAACTCCAATTCTGACGGGTCTTCAATTGATGGCTTGGGTGCCTTAATTTCTCTACCAGCCAACTCTATTGTCTCAAAATATCTCACACTTCAGTCTCCAAAGTTTCTCTCGGCTCCTTTTACTCATCTAAGCATTTCCATCCAATTCCTTGGCATCATCGTCTGCATCTTGGTGCAACTGTGCTACATCCACTTTAAAAATGGACTATATCATTTCATCAGCTTGGCAATCCTCAGCTTCATCTGTGCATTTAAAGAGCTTGAAACACATTAAATGTAACATGCTGGTCATTCATACGCATAGTAAGTTCACCTTTATTAACATCAATCAAAGCTCTACCTCTGGCAAGGAATGGTCTACCCAATATAATTGGGATATTAACGTCTGCCTCATAATCTAAAATGATAAAATCAGCTAGGAATATGAAATTTTCTACCTTTACCAACACATCCTCAATCTTACCCTTAGGATGTGCAAAAGATTGGTCTACCAGTTGGAGTGTCACTGTGGTAGGCCTTGCTTCTATGCCAAGCTTTCTAAAAACAGACATTGGTATCAAATTGATGTTGGTTCCCAAGTTACACAGTGCCTTACCCATAAATCTGTTACCAATGGTACATGGAATAGTAAAACTTCCCAGATCATTCAACTTTGGAGGCAACCGATTGAGTATCATTGCACTGTATCCCTTAGTGAGAGCTACAGTTTCAAAATCACCTAGCTTTCTCTTTTTGGACAAGATGTCCTTCATGAATTTGACAGAGTTGCACTGTATCCTGCTTGTGCTTTTGTAGTCTTTGTGGAAATGATGGAGGTGGATAAGCATATGTTTGTTCTGCCAGCTTTGCCAAGGTTTTGCTGGCATTCGACTGATGTCCAGCATCAGACCGCTGTATGGCATCACTTATGTCTACTTCTTTCTTCTTTGGTTCATTTGGTTCATCTACTAGTCCTTTCTCCTCATATAAACTATTTGGCTACTTGATAGATGTCTCAGTCTCACATTGTTTGCCACTCCGAAGAGTTACAACTTTGCATTGTTCGTTGCGGTTTTTCTTGACATCTTCTGCATCACTTGGCAAAGTTCCATGGGTCTGTTGTTGAGGGCACTGGCAATCTATCCAATCTATACCTCCAAGTTTCGTATATATGCTGCCAAACTCTGGACAGTTGCATCATTCCTCTCCATGTAATCCGTCAAGTTCCCTTGGTTGTTCCTTTGCCCTGAATAACTATTTTGTACCCACTATGGCACAACATTCTGGTTGACCCTGGTATGGCATTGTTCTAGCGCTAGGCATCGTATTGACGCTGGGCATTGTTGTTTTGATGTTGGGCATTGTATTAGTTGTCTTCTTGATTCCCCCAAGCTAAATTTGGGTGTTTCCTCCATCCTGCATTGTAAGTATTGGAATTCGAATTATAATTACGATTAAAATTGACAACAAAATTTACCGACTAATGGTTGGCAGGGCAAGCTTTATTGTGATGATCCTCTCTACATATTGTACAGAATGAGGCTAATGCCTTAACTTCTTGTGCGTCATTACTCTTTTGCAAGGTTCTCACCATGGTAGTAAGATTGGAAATTTTAGCATGGATGGATGTGAGCTCATCTAACTATAATTTCCCACAGTTTTAGTGCCAGTCCCAAGTCTGACAGTAGGATATTCAAAATAATTGATTGAAATCCTCTCAAGGATGTCAATTGCCTCTATGTAGTTTTTGTCAAGCAATGAACCATTTGCTGAAGCATCAATAACTGTTATGGTTTGTGCATTAAGTCCATTGTAAAAGGTCTCCATTTGGGTCCATTTTGGGAATCCATGCATGGGACAACTCCTCAACAGGTCCTTATATCCCTCCCAAGCATCATATAGGGTCTCATCGTCAGCCTACCTAAATGTAATGATCTCACCCCTCAGTTTGGCAGTGAGTTTAGGTGGTTGGAATCGTAGCAACAATTTCTAGCATAGATCTCCCCATGAGGTGATAGAACCAAGTGGAAAATAACTTAGCCACGCTTTTGCTCCATCTCTTAGGGAAAATGTAAACAACTTCAGTTTCATTGTATCCTCTGATACTCCAGGCTGCTGAAATAGCAGGAAAACTTCCATGAATTGCTTCAAGTGTTGCCTCGGATCTCCAGTAGAAGCTCTATCAAATTGTCCTACATTCAAAAGCGTTTGTATCATTAACGGTTTAAGTTCAAAATTTGGTGGATTTACCTCGAAACCAATTAGTCCTGGCATCAAATTGTCAATGTTTGGTGCCGAGTGTTCTCTAATAGGTTTATCTTCCTCCACATTAACAGCTGGGGCAACAGGAGTTGGCGGTATCCCACTGTTATTGGGTGGATGTTCATCATTGTTTAGCACACCATTTCCTATAATGCCTTGTTGAGCCATCTCTCGAATCCTTTTCTTTAACCTTCGCAAGGTTCTTTCAATTTTCAAATTGTATAGCCAATCTTCCACCACAAGGCGGTTTCTGGTCATACACTAGTCAAAACAAATAAATAAAATAAAAAGCTAAAATAAAAAGAAGACAAGTAAAAATTTGCAAACAGTAAACTTCATTTCAATCCCCAACAACGACGCCAAAAACTTGTTCGACTGTGAGGGTGCTTGGCAAAAGGGGTAGAAAATGTATAAAAACAATTCCAAGATTTAGTCTTTTGTGTGGAAGTATACATGGTCGGCAAGTAATACAATAGTAAGCTGAGTATCGATCCCACAGGGATTGACCAGGAATTTGACTGCTTTGATTGTTACTTGTCAAAGGAAAAAATGTTGCTTGAGTTGAAATTGGTTTTGAAGTTAGTTTAAAAGAAAAGGAATAAAAATAAAACAGTGTTGGCAAAGAGAGTGTTTAAAATGAATGATGAGTGTTGGCAAGGGATGCCTGGTTTTCATGCTATTCATGCCATGCCAGCCTTTAATAATGTAATGCCTTGGCATCGTTTAACGAGCAGATTCAAAATTAGCACTGCCTATCTCGATGGTCAATGCCCTAATTAACCATGTAAAACACCCTATATCTCTATAATGATGTTTTTTAATAAATCAATTTGATTAAGTCCCAACCTATACTCCTAAAGGGTAGATTCACTTCAAAAGTAAGCTCATGTACTTGAAAATCTTCTTTCAAAGAATCTCACCTTAGTATCTAGCAATAGATCGTTGCCCCCTAAGTCTGTTAAGATATTAAGGTTCAATAAGCCAACAATGCCAGCTCTCGCTTGGCACAGTTTTGATAAAAAATGTAGAACATGCCAGATAGGGAAAACAAATCCTAACTCCTTATGTAAAAGCATGATTTTAACAACTAAATGCAATTAAATGTACTCAAAATAAAGCAAAGCCATTGTAAAATAGGCATAAAAATGGTACTTTTGAGGAGGTAACATCGGTTTAGAAGAATCCTGGAATCGAAGATGTCACTACAAAGATATTTCAGGAAACATGTAACCATAAACTAAAATTTTCAGAATCAATCAAGGCAGCTTAACAAAATTCCTTTTTGTTAACTTTCAATTCCTTATTCCACAAGAGTATTACACAATTATCATTTAGTATTATCAATCAATAACCGACTTAAAACATAGCAATCCTTTACTGCCAATATAGCCCCTTTATTTGCATAACATCAACCATTTCATAAGACGTATAAGGACCAATGTACTTGAACTACCAATCAAGATTACAAGCATCGCAGCGGACAAGACTTATAAATTACTTAATCACAATGTTATGTACATATGACTTTTCAAACTTTATAAGTGTATTAGCAGCCCACAAAGTTTTAAACTTGGTCATTAGACTCAATTTTATTATTCACGTTGAACGAGAGTAAGCAAAGTCTTTAATGTTATAAAATCTTATTTCTTCATCCTTAAGTTCATATATCATACAAGTTTATAATTAGTTCTTTATGCTATGCTAACATCATCTAAATTCCAACAAGCAGATTCACGTGATAACTAATTTATATATGATATCACCGCCCGTATACCTTGACACATAAGCATTCAAATTCATTACATAAGATAGGACTAATTCTTAATCATGATTTAATTAATTGCCTATCAGAGATTGTCACATAAGCATTCAAGCACAGCCTATCACAACCAACATATAACCATACTCAAACATATGTTCCATTTCATGTCTAACACAACTTAATCTTTAACCGATCATTCTATCCAAATCTAACATAACTTATCTAACAAGCAATCATTCAAACCATATTTACCCAATACACAAGGTTATTTAATCAAGCCATTAATAACTTAATTACAATCCATTTAAAGCATAAATAAATAATGTATAACAAAATGATACACCTATATGCAATGCCACCACTACAAGACTTAGAAGACTTAGATACATAAATCTATTACAAATGTGACTTGCAACCCCATTTCATGATCGATCCTTGCTCAAAATAATTATCCTTCAATGTATGATAAACAAATGCATTAGGCTTATATAGCCTAAGTGACATAGTGACATTAAAATAACAAAGCATAAAGCCAATGGCATTGAGTAGAAATTCAATGAGTACAAACATAAGTTAGCAATTGATACTTATATCTTAATCTTAATTTAAGCAAGGCTTTGTTTATTGGAAGCTTTATCGGAGTTCAAAGTCTTTCAAATCTTAACTAAATATCTTTCAAGGTTTTTAACTATGTTCCTTCCAACCTTTTATCAAACTTATCAAAGTTCATAACTTGTCTTATTGAGGGCTTATCGAAGTACTTATCAAAGTTTTTGGATTTCTTAACAAATCTTATCAGAGCTTATCAAAGGTCTTAACAAATTTCTTACAAAGTTTACGACTTTTAAAATGTTTGCCTTGGATCAGCTTTGGTCATAAATAGAATTGGTTTAAGAATCACTTAGCACAAGTCACAAAGAAATGGATAGTTCATAGCATATCTGACCTAGTTTCTCTTCTCTATCCAGCCAAATGTCACCAATATCCTTACCAACTCCCTTGTTACCTCTTACTGTCGCCAATATATCACTTATATATGTTTGTCACCCCTGAGTTGTATCTCGTCATAACACCCTTAACCCAGTCTAGGAGATAGTCCGAGCTAAGTAGGGTTATTAACACATACCAAACAACCAATTTATCATAAAGCAAGAACTAACTAATAAAACAAGTTGAATGAATGAACTAAAATTTAGTCGGTAAAGGTTTTAGTCAATAGGGCATGCAGCACTTTAAAGCACATTTAGAGGAACAAGAAACAATATACTACTTAGAATTCTAATAAGCTTAATATGAATCCTATCACTTATGTCTTTGTCTATTTAATTCAATAAAGAAGCAAGGAATTTGTCACACCCCTAAAACCGGCCTAGTTAGAATTTAGTTCTGGTGGCTGAAAATTTTGTACCAGATATGCTCAGAAATGTAATCTCTCAATCCTTGTACCCAATATTTTTAGCAATGAAAGTTAGTTGAACTTGATTTAAGTTGTGGGCACTTCCTTGTAAGAATTTTCAAGCTGGAAATGTTGATTTTGAGCTAGGCATATCGATACGGTTGGACCTGTATCGACACGGTTTGAGCTAGGCATTTTGATACAGTAAGGCTTGTATCGGTACGACCTAATTGCCATAACTAACTTATCTGTTTTAGCCTAGCCGTATCGATACAGCTATAGGGCGTATCCACACGGGTCCCCTATTCAAAGCTATTTTAGTGGTCAAATTAAAAGAAATGGAAAGCAAGGTGTTGACTCACCTATTTGCTTGCCTACTCTACGTGATTGGGTAACCTTTTATGCTGAAGAGATGATAGCTTGATATCTTTAATTCATGAAATGATATTGAATTGGGTTTAGCAAACCCCCAAGGGTGGGTAATCCTCGTATTGGTTGTTAAAAAGGTGGGGAAATAATTAAGTTTTGGCTCTTTTAAAACGGATAAAAGAAAGAAAGCTTTCTTTCTTGCTTAGTACTCCCAAAACTGACATCCACTATTGCTTTAAATAAGCTCACACCTCTATTGTTATCCCCAACCTCAAGCTCAAGAGTACACCTCTCTTATTGAGCCTCTTAAGTCCAAGCATTCTTTGATTCAAATGTATCATTTAATAGCTATCGATTGAGTAGGTAAAAGCCCTCAATGAATTGTTGAATTCCATGGATACTTGGAGTTTAATTTCAAGTTGAATTGTTAAGCCTAATCTTTGAAATGGTTATCGATGATGTTATATCAATTGTAACACTTTCTTATTGAATCTCCTAGCTGAAGAATTGGAGAAAGCTAGTCCATCATCTCCAAAGCAAGCTAGGAATAAAGTAATTACAATCTGAGAGCCTTAGGAGCTTTTAAATCTAAGGTGATTGTAGTCGTGTCAAGGGATAGACAAGGTGCCATCCCATTGCATTCATTTTATGTTATAATTTGCATTTTTGTTTAAGGGCTCAAGTAGAGCAAGCTTGTGTGTATGCTAATGGTAAGCATGGTAAGTTTCTGACATGGATTTTTATGTGTAAGTCCATATATGATACTTGAATTTTGCTATGTGTGAATTTGATATGAATAAGCTATGATATGATATGTGGAGCTAAGTCTCAATTTGACATCCGATATGATATGGCTTCGAGTACAAAGATAAGTTTATCTTGTAATATGTGATCTTGGACATTTGTGGACATTGGATACAATTGGCATGCCATAAGATTATTTGAGCTCACTAAGTAAGGGATTGGACTATATATTCTGGAGCTACGAAGCAAGGCTACGACCTATTTCTAATATGTGTGGCGTACAAGCGAATATGTGTATCCATTGGTTACCATGTCCAAGGAAATGATATGTTTATATGATTTATAATTGCTACACGGAATCATTACTATTGGTTTGAATATGATCTTATATGATTGACGCTATGTAAATTGTTAACCAAGCATGTCTATACGTCATTCATGTATTTGATAAATTTATGTTGCATTTGTTATGACTACCTCACCAGGCTATGTAAGCTTAACATTCGTGTGTCTCATGCATTTTAGGACCTTGAAGCCATCTAAGCTTTGATCGTGTAGTTGCAGTTGCATGTCACTCTCCTCAAACCCATGTATGCCTTTGTTTTGTTTGAACTCCTTGTAAGGTGGCATGTGGTCTATTCATGTCAAGTTTATGCCTTATGATATATGTGTAATGGTATAATAATGTCTAAGGGTTATATAAGGTTTTTGGAATGCTTGTAGAATGACTAAACTAGTAAAAGGAGCTTAAAAGCACTAAAAGGTGAAAACTAGGTAAATGGATTCGAAACGCTCTAAAATTTTGTATGCTATTAAAAACATGGATATTAGAATTACTGGTAAAATTTGGTTAAGTTTGGACAATGTTTAACAGGTTAAATGGATTGAAAATCAGCTAAAATCTGTCATTACAAGGCAAGCGTATCGGTACAGGTGATGGTGTATCGATACGGCCTTGCATAACTAGACTAAGTAAAACAAGGAGTATCGATACACAAAAGGGGTGTATCGATATGGATTTTGGTAGTAAGGTCTGGGAAATAAATGGTATCGACACGACTCTAGGATGTATCGAAACGTGTCAACCCCTAGTCAACGCGTAACCGTACGGGCTTAGGTGTATTGATACAAGCATGTTACCCTTGAATCTATAAAACGAAAATTTGGCTTAGCATACCGATACGGCCCTAAGTGTTTCGGTACGGTGTTAGTCGATTCTATTAAAAGACATAGGAACCAGTTTTAAGAAGGTTGCAAAATGGTTACTAAATTTGAATGGCATAATTGGACAGGTAAATGACCTTTGTTAGTAACAAATTTGCACAAATTAGTAATTGATAAGTTTAATTGAAGATTTGTAAAGGAAATTCTAGTAAAGTCCCATAAAATGTGAAATTTACAATTTACTCCCTAAGTTTGTAAAAGCTTAAAATTGATCCCCAAATTGAGTAGGCTATCAATGAATAGTTTGTTTAAGTCTTAAAAAGGGTTGAATAAACCTCTCAAATAAGATTCTAAACTCTGAATATATCTATGAATCTGTGATATGTTTTCTGATAGCACTTTCTGACCCGATTCTCTACCAGGCCGGAAGAGGTATTATATTTGTGGTATCAGAGCCAAGGTTTAGTTGATTCTAGGACTAAACTGAGGTTTGTTATGAGTTCGCATATGCATATGCCACCTAGGATTTATTTGTACATGTTATTCGTGACTTGTGAAAATGTCTACACCTACCGATAGACGTGTCGTAGATGAACTACGCCCAGGCAGAACGACCTAAACAAGTGGGGCAGAATGACCCACCTCACCCTCCTCTGATGTCTCCTTCTTAGTAGGAATATTTAATGTCAATGGATGAAATGGTCAAGCAAGTGGTTGTGTCACTTAGGCAAGAGCCGCCACTGCAGCCGGCTAAAGCCCCTCCATCTGCTACCAATGCCCCTGTTGACAAGCTATGTAAGTATCCAGTTTACACCTCCACTAGCCAAGACCTGGATAATCCTGAGATAGTATATTATTGGCTGGAGAATACTTTTAAAGTCTTGAACAAGTAGATGAAGTGCCCCGAGGAGCACAAAATGGAATGCGCTCTAGTTTTGATTTCAGAAGAGGCTTAGAGTTGGAGGGACACCGTGACCCTCACGGTACCTGAACACCGAATCACGTAGGACTTCTTTTTTAGGAGTTCTATAAGAAGTATGTTAGTGAGCATTATATTGCTGAAAGATGTAAAAAGTTCCTCCACCTGAGATAATGAGGAAGGCCGGTGGAGCAATACATTCATGATTTTTGGAAGTATATGAGGTATGGTGCCAAGATCATACATACTGAGTAGGAGAAGTTTAGAAAATTCATCGATGGCCTCTGTAATGAATTACGTCCTCTTTTCACTGCCTTGGAGATAGAGGATTTTTAGACCCTAATTAATCGAGCCATTTCCACTAAAGCCTCCCAGAAAGCCTATGAGAGAAGAAATGGGAACCAAGCCCGGTCGATAAGAGGTTTTGAGATGACTCTAAGCCTCCTATGCCTTAGAAGAAGGGAAGGCAATGAGATCAGAAGTTTGCCACCTTTCAACAGCTACCAAGAACAGGATATGTGCCACAATCCCAATCTCTAGAAACATTTATTGCTTGTATAGCTTCATTTGATAGTATAGGTGGTTCCGCAAAAGGTTATCAGATTCCTTTACGCAACTTTTGTCAGAAAAAGTACCCTAGATAGTGTCGCAGATAGTCCGAATCTTGTTACATCTGTGGTGATTCTAGCGACTTCATCAGGCAGTGTCTGCAGACTCCAAACGCTCCTACCACAATGGTTTCTTAGAATAGTTTTGCTAAGGGAAGAGGAGCAAAACAAGTGTAGTATGGATTAGTAGGAAGACCTCGCAACACCAACGCTCCTTCAGTTAGATGTGATCCTCAAACCTCAGCCCAGATGTACCACATTCGAGGATAAGAGCAACATGATAATCCTGATGTGATAGCAAGTATGGTGGGATTATGTTCTTTGAGGATCAAAGGGATCCTATTTTGGCCAACTTGATGGCCTTACCTTTCCATTAGTTCGACCTTATCTTAGGCTTGATTGGCTAGTCGAGCATCAAGCCTAGTTGATTGTTCAAAGAAAAAGTTATACCTCTGTGGACTCGGTAAGGAAAGTATAATCTTAATGAAAACCAAAACTGAACCAACTAAGGCTCTCATGTGTCCCATAGAGTCTAAGGAAGGTTTGAAGCATGAGAACGTACCAGTGGTAAAAGAATTCTCTGATGTGTTTCTCGATGAACTTCCAAGACTCCCTCTCACCCGAGAAGTAAAATTCGGGATAGAAGTGCAACCTAGAATTACTCCGTACTGTATGTCTCTAGTTGAGTTAAAAGGCCCAAATCCAGGATCTTTTAGACAAGGGATTTATTCAACCGAGTTCCTTACCCAGGGGAGCACCAATTTTGTTTGTCAAGAAGAAGGATGGGTCGATGCATCTGTGCATTGACTATCATCAGTTGAATAGAGTGACCATTAAAAACAAGTATTTGCTACCTAGGATAGATGATCTCTTCGATCATTTGAGAGATGCTTCTGTCTTCTCTAAGGTAGACTTGCGATCTAGGTATTATCAAATATTAGTGAAGGAATTTGATGTTCCAAAGACTGCCTTCCAAACTAGATATGGCCACTATGAATTCCTAGTAATGCTTTTTTGGCTTAGGAATACACTCGCAACTTTCATGGATTTGGTGAATCGTGTAGTTTGGCCATATCTAGACATGTTCGTGGTTTTGTTCATAGATGACATCTTGATTTACTCCAAAGACACAGCCACTCATGAAGAACATCTCTGGATTGTGCTATAGATTCTCTAGGAGAAATGGCTATAAGCTAAGTTTAACAAATGTGAGTTCTAGCTAGCTGGAGAATCCTTTTTGGGACATATGATCTCTTCTGCGGGAATTCAATTTGACCCAAAGAAGATTCAAGCAATCCTTGATTGGATTCCTTCAAAGAATGTTGGAGAAGTTTGTAGTTTTCTGGGCCTTGTAGGCTACAATCGTAGATTCGTTAAGGGACTTTCGATGATTACTGCACCCTTGACAAAACTTCTCCATAAAGAAACCCCTTTCGTGTGGACCGTGGAACAACAAAGAAGTTTCGATCAGCTTAAGCAAGTTCTGACCCAAGCCCCTATTTCTGTGCAACTTGAGTCGGGTAAGGACTTCACCGTATACAGTGATGCATCACACATAGGATTGGGTTGTGTATTGATGCAAGAATGAAAGGTCATAGCCTAAGCTTCACGTCAGCTTAAACCTCACGAGCTAAACTATTCAACACATGATCTGGAATTGGTTGATGTTGTGTTTGCCTTAAAGTTTTGGAGGCACTATCTTTACAGTGAGAAGTATTATTTGTACAGGGTTCACAAAAGTCTAAAATATCTTCTGTGTAACACCCTCTTCCCAGCCTGGTAGAGAACCGGGTCAGAAAGTGGTATTGAAAACTAATTTGGATATCATAAGTTTAAACAGATTCGAAATCTTGTTCAGAATGTCTTATTAGTCTCTTTGAATACTTATCGAACTAAATTATTAATGGCTTACTCAGCTTGGGGTCAATTTTATTATTTTTCAAACTTAGGGACTAGATTGAAAATTTTAAAAATTAAGGGACTTTATTAGAATTTCTTTAGACAAATCTTCAATTAAGATTACCAATTATTAACCTGTAAAATTTCGTTATTAATGGAGGCCGTTTACCTATCCAATTAGACTATTTAAAGACTAGTGACCAATTTGTAAACTATTCGAAACTATGGTTTAAGCCTTTTAACGGAATTAACTGACACCATGCCGATACGCTTGAGACCGTATCGGTATGCTAAGCCCAATTTCAGAAATTCCAGAGTCAAGGATAACAAATATGTACCGATACATCTAAGCTCGTATCGATACACGTTGACTAGGGTTGACTTGTTTCGTTACACCCAATGTCGTACCGATGCAATTAATTTCCCAGACCTTATAGCCGAGGTCCATATTGGTATACTCCCTAGCGTATCGATACACCCTATCATACCAAGTCCAAATATGCAAGGTCGTGTCGATACGGCTTGACCTATATCGATATGCGTGCCTTGTAATGACATATTTTATCTGGTGTTTAGAAAATTTAACCTATTGAACGTTGTCTGAATGTCATGAAATTTTACCAGCAAGTTATTAATCTATAATTCTAATAGCTACAAAATTTTAGGGCATTTCAAATTCATTTACTAAGTTTTTACCTTTTGATGCTTTTAAGCTCATTTTAACTAGTTTTTCATTTCACAAGCATGCCAACTTTCACATTTAACACCTAGGCACTATAAGACTATTACACACAAATCAAAATTTGCAACATGACATGTTTGAGCCATAATCCACCTTACTAGGAGTTCAAAGAAAAAGTTAAGCATACATATTATTAGTGGAAGTGACTTGCAACCACAACTACACTATCGGAGCCCAGAATACTTCAAGATCCTGAAATGCATGAGACACGCAAATGTTAGGCTTACGTAGCCTACTGGTAGTTATAACATATACATAATAAGTTTATCAAATACACGAATGACATATAGGCACGCTTGGGCGACATTTTACATAGCACCAATCACAATAAAACATATTCAAAGCCAATGGTCATGATTCCATATAGCAATTATAAATCATATAAACATAACATTACCCTTGGACATGGTAACCAATGGATACACAGATTCCCCTGTACACCAAATCATATCAGAAGTAGGCCTTAGCCTTGAGCCGTAGCTTCGAAAAATATATCTCTTACACATACCAACCTTATCTCAGTACATAGAGCTTTGAAGGGAGCCATCTGGATAGATGTCTGGTAGCTATTATTGTAAGGAAACTCTACTAGGGGTAGAGATTTCTCCCAATTCTTTTCGAAGTCTATAACACAAGAACGTAGAATGTCTTCAAGCACTTGGATGATTCTTTCAGATTGTCCATCTGATTGAGGATGAAAGGCTATGCTAAGGTGCACTTTAGCTCCTAGAGCCTTCTGTAAGGAATTCCAGATTTGGGAAGCAAATCTGGGGTCTCGATCGGATATTATATATGTAGGTACATCGTGTAATTAAATCACTTCACGGATGTATAGCTCGGCTAAGGTTTCAAGCTCATGTTCATTCGAACATGGATGAAGTGAGTAGACTTTGTGAATCTATCAACAATCACCCATACAACATCATTCTTTCTTGGAGTGGAAGGGAAGACCAATAACGAAGTCCATTGTAATTTGATCCCATTTCCACTGAGGGAATTCGATAGGTTGGAGCAATCCAGTAGGGACTTGATGCTCGGCTTTGACCCTCTGACAAGTTAAGCACTTTGAAACAAAGTCCGTGATAGTCGATTTCATGCCTGGCCACCAGTATAGTGGCTTTAGGTCCTTGTACATCTTAACTGATCCCGGGTGAATCAAGAAAGAGCTTTGGTGAGCTTCTTATAGCATCTCTTGTTTTAGTTACTCATTGTTAGGAACACATACTCTATATTTGAAATAGAGGACTCCATTCAACTTGAGGGAGAATTCAGAATTAGACTCAGAGTCTAGCTTGGACATGATCTTCTGGAGATCTAGATCAATTTTTTGGAGTTCTTTGATTCTCGATATTAGACTAGATTGAACTTGAAGTTCAGACAAGAATTTTTGTCATTTGGATAAACGGAAATGAGCATTGATATCCAAGGAAGCTACAAACGAATGGACAAGGTCATTAAGGGAGATTTTCGAATAGTTACTTCTAAGTCAAGAAAGGTCTAATTCGGATGGTTACTTGCAAGTAAAGAAAGGAACATTTCGAATAAATTATTCTAGGATTTAGATTTAAGGGTTTGCCTGAGTATGGTCTGCGACTAAGGGCATTAGCAACCACATTTGCTTTCCCGGATGGTAGTCAATAACCAAATCGTAGTTTTAAGCAATTCTAACCATCTCTTTTGCCTCAAATTCAAGTCTTTCTGAGTTATGAGGTATTTGAGACTCTTGTGGTCTGTGAACAAGTTGCATTTCTCCCCATACAAGTAATGTCTCCGTACTTTGAATGCAAACACTATAGCTGCCAATTCCAGATCGTGTTTAAGGTAGTTTTACTCGTGCAGTTTTAGTTGACTTGAAGCATAAGCTACCATTTCCATCTTGCATTAGGACACATCCTAGTCTCAAATAAGATGCATCACTGTAAACATTGTACTCCTTGCCCGATACTGGTTGGATGAGAATCGGAGCATGAGTCAGGGCTTGTTTAAGCTGATCAAAGCTTTGTTGTTGGTTCTCCGACCATACAATGGGTGTATCTTTGTGAGTTAGCTTAGTCAAGCTTGTGGCAATGGATGAGAATCCCTTGACAAAATGTCGATAATACCCGGCTAAACCGGGAAAGCTTCTGACCTCACCAACATTCCTCGGAGGTCTCTAATCTAGGATGGAATAAATTTTGCTCGGGTCTACTTTAATCCCTTCTACCGATATTACATGGCCAAGGAACAAGACTTTCGATAGCCAAAATTCACATTTAGAGAACTTCGTAAACAATTGACATTCTCGGATAGCTTGCAATACAGTTCGAAGGTGTTCAGAATGTTCTTCCTTATTCCGAGAATACACCATAATGTCATCAATGAAGACGACCACAAACTTGTCAATATAGGGCTTGAATACACGGTTCATGAGGTCCATGAAAGCAGCCACAACATTCATTAACCCGAATGGCATTACAAGGAATCCAAAGTGGCCATATCGAGTACGAAAGGTTGTCTTAGGTACATCTTCTTCTTTTACCCTCATTAGGTAGTATCCCGATCGAAGATCGATCTTTGAGAACACAGAAGCATCCTTGAGTTGATCGAAGAGATCTTCAATACTTGGGAGAGGATATCAATTCTTGATAGTAAGCTTGTTCAATTGTCTGTAGTCAATACAGAGTCTCATAGTCCTGTCTTTCTTCTTCACAAACAAGACTGGAGCACTCTAGAGAGATGAGCTAGGCCGAATAAAGCCTTTGTCTTGTAGCTCTTGGAGTTGCTTCTTGAGTTCCTTCAACTCAACAGGTGCTATTCGATAGGGTATGATGGACACCAGAGTTGTTCTAGGTTGAACTTCGATCCCGAACTCTACTTCTCTATTGCAGGGAGACCAGGGAGTTCCTCATGAAAAACATCAAGATATTCAGATACAATAGGCCCACTAGGTAAGCCGAATTCAAGTTTATCTTGTAAAACCATAGCAGCAAAAATTGAGGTTGGTTTCCTATCAATTAGGAGAATGGATTCCTTTCCTAAACCCTGGAGATAAAGTCTCCTATTTTGGCAATCTACCCAGGCTTCATGCTTGCTTAACCAATCTAGTCCTAGTACTAGATCGAACTCACAAGTCGGTAAGACATATAGATCAACAAGAAAGGGTACATTTCGAATGAATAGGGGACAATTTCTATAGATAAGGCTTATGTTTGTAATCCCCCTATTAGGTTTGAAACTACAAGGCTTTGTTTTACAATTTTAGGTTTTAACTTCAATTTTGCAATCAAAGATGGGCGTACAAATGAATGTGTGGATCCTGAGTCTATTAAAGAATAAACAAGAGTTGAATTTAGCTTAACGATACATGCTATGACATTAGGTGATTCTTCATCTTCTTTTCCCCAAATATGATAGATTCGAGCAGGTGCCCGAGATTCCTGGTGAGTAGGGGTGTTTGAATGTTGTCCTTTGCCCTTCCCTTGATTTCAAATTGAGCTTGTCTGGGACCTTTGTTTCGAATGGAAGGAGCTGAGCTAGCATTTGTAGGAGTTCATTTTGGAACCTTGTTAGGATTTTGAGGATAATCCCTGATATAGTGATCGGAGGCTCCACATAAGAAACATAGATTCTGTTGAGTTCTACGTTGGCCAGTGTGGTGCTTCTGGCAGAACTTGCAAGTAGGATATTGAGCAGTTTTACCGGAATTCCCCATACTATCAACAGAGATGATTAGGCTGAAGGCTTGGTTACCGATTGGGGTCTCGGTATGTAGTTGCTTTTCTGAACAGGGGTGTAACTCGAAGAGTGTTCTTTGGAGTATTTAGAATTCTTTGACTGCAGTGAGGCTTGTCATCATTCTTGGATCGTTTGTCTTTCCAGGAACTTTCACTCTTGCGTTTCTCAGAGGCCTTCATCATCGCCTCGGTTGCAATAGCCCTATTAACCAAATTATGGAAGGTAGTGATACTAGAGCAGTGAATATAGGACTTAATTCATCATTCAGTCCATCGATAAACATCACACACTTGTCAGCATCAGCCTTAATGTATTCTGACCCGTACTTGCAATATTTGTAGAAATCGCTGACGTACTATTCGATGGTTGGCCACCTTGCTTGAGGTACAAGAAATACTTCCGGCGCTTGGCCAAGTATTGTTCACTGATGTATTTCTTCCTGAATTTCTCGAGGAAGAATTTCCATGTTACAGCAGAAGCAGTCAGGGTAGTGGTTTCCCACCAGCTTAGAGCTTCGTCTGCCAACAGGGCTATAGCACATTCTAGTTTGTGTTCATCAGAACAGGGCAGTTGTTTGGTCAGGATTCGAGTAGTGGCCTCTAACCAATACTCAGCTACTTCAGGATTGGCTTCATCAGTACCGGCGTTGAGCTAGCTTGTCAATCGGAGCTTTGTTTGGCACAACAGTAGGAGGAGTAATAGGATGGTATCATTTCAGAGTAGTCACTAGATGATCGAACATCTCCTTCATGCTTAGGAGACATTCCTACTGCACAGAATTTATAGCATGAGCTTCCTGTTGAGCAGCAACCTAGGCTCGGGGTTGAGCTTGTTGCTTTGGAGGATTCTGCTCCATCCTCACAGTATCTCCTTCATTTGAGGAGCCTACGAGGCTCTCATCATCTCGAGCGAGCCTTGTTTCAGACATTCTACGTTCAAATAGAATAATTAGGAATTCAGTTTAGTTAAGCAAAGACACAAGCTATACAATACAAGTCTCCTAGGTGGCACAAGTATCCTATATGATGCAAGAGAGCCCGATTTAGTCCTAGAACCGACTAAAAAGCTCTGATTACCAATAAATGTAACACCCCTACCCCGGGTTAGTAGCAAACCAGCACGGGAGCGTTACCAAGCAAGAACATTACATTACAAGCAAGAACAAGGCAATAATAGATTAACTCATCCCTATTAGATGAGTTACTTAACTAGCAAGCAACCAAGCTTTCATAACTTAACAAGTAAGAATTCTTATGATTTGTTTACAAGGCATTATAGGTTACCAAACAATTCAATTAACATCATCATACAACCATCATTCGAATAGCCTAAGTGAGCAAACATGCTACTATTTCATTTCATTGTTCCTTAGATTGATACATATAACATCTCATGCCTAAATTTACTAAACATGATTATTTGAACATACAATTGCATGTAACTTGTTTCCAAACAACTATACCACTCAGCATTCACCATACAAACACATAACAACACCTGCATCATGGTATATTCACACAAGACTATATCATTCCACAAGGCATTCGAATGTCAATATAAGATAGATCAATCACTTGAACATTCCATATATATATTCATATATGCGCAGCAACTACTTATACAATACATATAATTTGAGTTCAATACAAACTTGTTTCACATTGTCAACCAAGTTCATAACATAGTAGGCCCATTCAAGAACACATATATACAAGTATTCAAAACATCAAGCAGCCATGTTCATGCATATATACAATCCTCCCGAAACAAACAATATGCACGGTCTTGTTCTAGCTACATATATGTGTGTAGGTGCCACCAACTAGGAGAATTACAAAACAAGTTTGAACCATACTTTAGCTATGCTTGTGTCTTGCTTTGAGCTCAAGAAATCAGGCTTCAAGATCAAGCAACAATCGAATCTTTTATCCTATGGTTGGGAAGAATGAAAACAAAAGTGATCAAGCTATTCATGCTTATTAGTTCTAACCAATTGTTATATCAAATTAAGTGTCAATTAGTCAAGAATGATCCTAGCTAAGGATTTCAAGCATTAGACTAGCATAATTAGCAAGAGACAATGAATCATAAATCATGCTTTCATAACAAGAAATCAAACAAATCATGCTTACATAACAAGAAATCAAGCAAATCATGCTTTCATCAGAAGTAATCAAGAAAATCATGCTTACATGACAAGTAATCAAGCTATTCATGCTTATTAGTGCATTTATTATCTTAAATCACAATCCTTGGTTATAGTTTTTCTAGGTAATCGAGTCTCCAACAAACTCTCGCCACAAGATGTACCGTAGTACTGGTCAACCCTCTTACTATCACCAAAGACCACATACGTACCCTCCGTCTGTCGCCAATTAGGGGCCTTAGCCCTGGACCGTAGTCCACCCTGACACAATGAGCTCCAGACTCTAAAACATGCCCTTCTACCTATTCAACTAGCAACCAAGTTTGTTTATTCATTTATTCAAGGATTTTTAAGCTTTTCAAGTTCAAGATCATGTATCATTCAAGTGTACAAGTTCATGTCAAGCATTATCCTTTTCAAGAGGCTTTTTGAGTATTGCATGGTAAGTTTATACATGCATTAAGCCCTTAGGCCAATAGATCCATAGCTCAACAATTCAAGTGTTCATTGCATCATTTAAGATAGCACATCAAGAATTCGGTTTAAGCAATTGGTCACAATTCCATGTCATACATACAAGCATCAATATTACCACATATACATGCTATCATTCTATTTATACAACACTTCAAGGATGTAGTTAAGTTTCATGTATAATCTTATTTCATACTTCACTTATTAGGTCAAGATCATATTAAGTCCAATTAAAAATTCAAGAATTTAGACATGCTTGCTTTAGTTAGGACCTAGTCCTAACTCTAGAATAAACTACACTCACAATACTCCCCAAGCTAGCTAGTCTCGAAAGACTATTCCCTTTTGCTTCTCCCTTGTATGCTCGACTTTAGATCCTTCTCCAAAGTCCTCTCCTTGCTCTAGTAATTCACATAGATAGAACAAGATTAAAACATGTAATCACAAAGTCATTCAATATGGCAACAAGGTTAATACATCACACATACAAGACAAGACAAATAGCATATTCATATACACACCTTAATGCACATTACCAAATGACTACATTCCATATTAAGGCAAAGTAGGGTAGCAATTAAACTGTCCTCAAACTATTTACAAAACAGTTTACAAAATAGTGTACAATTACCTAAACTGCTGCTACTAGGCAGCAAGTACTCTGCTCACTTAAACATGCATAACTTTCATTCCGTACGTCGGAATTTCAATTAGTTTACACCCTTTGGAAAGCTTACTTAATTTCCTTTCGAACCATATAGGCCTTGTATTTTAATTCTTTGCCAATTAATACAGCTTTTAACTTAAAGACAGGGAAATTTACAAGACTGGACAGTTTGCACTGTCCCTAATGTTTCTTCTCTACTATTCATTCTACAATCCAGAATTCAGTTATGTTTTCTCCTAATGAATTTAGACATGTTAAGGCACTGTCCATATAAATTTCAACCTTAAATTCCATTTATACAATTTATGGTGATTTTTCAAAGTTACTTCCCAAAACAAAGTATTCTGGGCAGATTACACTTGGTTAAGCTTCTAGCTTCATAATTCATCTAAACAAGATTCTAACATTGTAATTCAACTTATTTTCATGTTCTTACATGTCTAGGTCAGTCTAATTCACCTATCACTATGATTATAACAAGGCATTATAGTGCTATGTTCAATTTGATCCATTTGATCAACATCATTCCTCTAATTCACCATTTGAGCATTCCATTACCTAGCTTTAACTAATCCAATTATATGCGTTCATTTTCCAGCAAGCTATTTACTCTATTCAATTCTCAATTCATCTAGCAATGTGATCAAAATAGGGCAGCATATACAATCAAGCCTGTTTACACATTTTCAACTAGCAAAACAATCCCTAATCAATACTAGTTTCAACTATGATCCCTATCCTCAATTTCCAGCAACCATACACATTTCTTTAGCAATTTTATCAATAACACTCAAAATTTCAAGGATCATTAGAAGTTAACATCACTATATCATGCATAACAATCATCCTATTCAAATTAGGCAACAAGAACATCACTAATTCAAGATTCAAGCATTCTATAACATGTAGGAATCAAGCATTTTACCCTTTCCTAAGCTAATTTGATCAAAGCTCAATCAATAAACATGAATTGAAGATGGTCTATGAATCTTTCTCTCCTTCTTTCTCTCTCAAAAATTCGTCTATGGCCAAATGAGGAAGATGAAGTCTTCCTCTTATAGTGGTCGATTGGTTCAAGGGGAGAAGGACATGTGTAAGGTCCATTATCCATTTTAATTCCACCATACAAAGCTTAAGTTTTGCCTAATATTCAAGATGGTCCTTTTAATTTGGCACTCTAACTTGTTGGCTATAACATTTTAGTCTTTTAGTTATTTGTTAGCTAATGTTCTTTCTTCATTAATTTGATTAGCACATAATTCAATTAGTCTACATCTTAGACAGTGGTATCCTTCCTTGGCCAAGTTTAGGGTTTTACAATTTCTCCCACATATTCCTGAAGTCAATAACACATGCTCAGAGCATATATTCCAGAATCTACAAGTAAGAATCAAAATTGATACAGAACACTTATACATATGGATAAAAGAGAAATAAGGTTACCTGAATAACTCTTTCGGATTGACCATCGGTCTGAGGATGGAAAGCAATGCTTAGGTGCACTCGGGTTCCCAAAGCCTCTTATAGGGTGTTAAGTGTCTAAAAGTACTATTTTCTTCACCCTTTTTATTCATATTATTGCTAGACTTAGGCTCATATTAGTTGCATTATTAGCCATTCATGCATGTTTGCATTGTTTCCTTGGTGTTTAAGCTTGATATCATATTTTGCTTAATTTTGTGGAAAAAGGGTGCTTCTGATAGTTATTTTTGTGTGCAGAATCACTTGCCAAAGCAAGGCTGGAACCAGTTGCCGGGGTACATACAAGAAGGAGATGCCGACGCAATTGCCAGGGCAGTGCATGAAGGATATGCCGAGCTAGTTGCTAGAGCAATGTCGACAACGGATAAGATGATATGGCAGCCGCCCAAAAAGTTGCCTAGGCAACCGTTCGATTAGTTGCCAAGGCAATCAAACTAAGCAAGTTGCCACGACAACTGAGTTGTCCTTGCACTCTTTTACCAAGATGATCCAATTGGCTATCACTCCTCAACTCACGATAACCTGGCCTATTCTCTCTCTTTTGATTACATCTTCTTTTACTTTATTGCTCTTTTAGTTTAGTAGTCAGTTTAAACTCCTACAATCATTTACTTGTGTTCTTTTAATTTTACAATGCAAGAGACTAGATTCCTGAAGTGGCAGCAATCCTTGTGGAGACGTTATCTTTTATACTATAACTTGCGACGTGTACACTTGCACAATTGCGGAGCACTTATTACGCACAACAAGTTTTTGGGCCGTTGCCGGGGATTGGCAATAGCGACTTTATTTTTATTTTCTGGCACTTTTATTTTTATTGTTTAAGATTCGAAGGGTTAACAAACTTTGGTTTTGCATTGGTATATGACCAGGGCGAGACCAACTACATCAGAATATCCCTTTGATCCAAAAATTGAACGAACATTGCAAAGACTCAGACGAAGGTTAAGAGTAGCAATGGCTAATCAAGACGACAATATGAACTAGGATGTTCCAGCGGGAGGAGGAGTGATTCTTGTACGAAACAGAACTATTCGAGACTATCTAGATGACCATCTTGAAGGACTTAATCCAGGAGTGGTCACACCTGAAATTGAAGCCGACCACTTTGAGTTGAAATCGGTGATGTTCAATTTGATCAACACAATTGGTCAATTTGGCGGCTCAGCAACTGAAGATGCACGACAACATCTTAAATCTTTCTTCGAGATTTGCAACTCATTCAAAATTCAAGGAGTCACCCCAGATGTTTTACGGCTAAGATTATTCCCCTATTCACTGAGGGATAGGATCTTGGACCAATCTTTGTCGTGATTTCCTTGCTCGGTTTAATCCTACACCTTTGACTGATAAGCTTCGTAACGAAATTACTTTTTTTCGGCAGGCAGATAGCAAATCCACGTACGAGGCTTGGGAGCGATGTAGAGAACTTCTACACAAATGCCCCATACACAGATTCCAGTATGGACACAAGTGACAATGTTTTACAATTCTGTAAATACACCAACAAGGATGACGGTAGATGCCTCGGCAAACGACATACTCCTAGATAAGTCGTTGAAAGAAGCAATGCAAGTTCTGAGCAGGATCGCCAAGAATGTTTATCAGTTCCCATCTGCTAGTAGAGGAGGAGTTAGACGCCAAGCCACAATACATGAACTGGGATCATCAGATTCAATTTCAGCACAATTGGCCACTCTAACCAAGATGGTCCAGAACATGCAGAAACAAAACAACACACGGGAGGTCAAGGTAGTAGATTCCTTTTGTGAGTTATGTGGTGGTAACCATAATTTTTCTGAATGTATGCAGAATCTGAAGTCCAGCTTTTATGTGGGGAATTACAACCGAAACAACAATGTGATGTCCAACACATATAATCCATCTTGGAAGAAGCATCCAAATTTTTCATGGAGTAATCCCAACAATGCTCTAAACTAGAACAATCAGAATGCACAAGCATCGGGATTCCAACAGAATATGCCACGGCAACAGTTACCGCAGCAACAACCGAAAACATCTAGTTCTTTGGAAAATTCTCTCAATGCTTTTATGTTGAAAACTGAATCTTGTATGGATGAGAATAGTAACTTCATAAAAAGGACTGATGCTTTTATTAACAGGACCGAGATGAGATTGCTAAACCAAGAGGCGGCAATCAAATCATTGGAAACTTAAGTCGAACAATTTGCTCAAAACCTTAATACTAAACCACAAAGAGGTTTACCCACGAGCAATGTAAGGCGATCACCACTAGAAGTGGCCGACAACTTAAAGAGGCTCAAGCTTGCTCATCAAACAAAACTCCACAAAAAGAACAAGATAAACTTAGTGGAAAAGCCTCAAATGCTGAACCAGTGATAAGCATGCCACGACAACCAACGATAAGCATGCCACAACAACCCCAGTTGACGGTGCCTCGGTAACTCTAGTTGCCCCGACAATGCCATCAATCAGGTTCCAGACCAATGAAAGGATTGAAGATATCCAACTTCCACCACCATTCCCACAAAGGTTGAAGCGACAAAAGCAAGAATATCAATTCAAGAAGTTTTTTGATATCCTAAAGCAAGTCCATATCAACTTGCCGTTGGTTGAGGCAATTGAACAAATGCCGAACTATGCCAAGTTTCATAAAGACATTGTGTCCAAAAGAACAAGGCTATGAGAGTTTGAAACAGTTGCCGCAACAGAGGGATGCATGGCCATGTTGCACAATCGCATGCCACCCAAGTTGAAAGATCCCGGAAGTTTCACAATACCCTGCTCCATCGGAAACCACTATGTCAGGAAAGCATTATGTGACCTTGGAGCAAGCATAAACTTGATGCCTAAATCGGTTTTCCAGAAACTAAGAATCAGGAAGGCAAGACCTACAATAGTTATGCTACAGCTAGCCGACAAATCCTATGTGCATCTAGAGGGAAAAATCAAAGACATACTGGTAAAAGTTGATAAATTTATTTTTCCCGCTGACTTTATTGTTTTGGATTGTGAAGCAGATGAGCATGCATCTATCATTATTGGGAGACCCTTACTAGCAATAGGTAGAACTTTGATCGATGTTGAAAAGGGAGAACTCACAATGAGGGTGAATGACTAGCAAATTAAACTAAATGTGTTCCAAACACTAAGGCATGCTGATGATCCAGAAGAATGCCAACTTCTTCATGCCACGACAGAGTTTGAATTCGACAAGGAATTTAGTTGCCTCGGCAACTACATTGTCGGTTTAGAGAAACCTGAGGAGTATGAGGAACTGATCGATGAGGAACAACGAGAAGAGGCAAATTGGTTAGTCAATTGACCAGGTACATACTTTGAACCGCTGGATTACTCAGGTAAGGAAGGTAAACTCAAAAAACCCTCCATTGATCAACCACCGATTCTTGAGTTGAAAGAATTGCCAGGGCAAATAAAATATGCTTACTTGGGAACCAATAATACATTACCTGTAATTATTTCCTCTAAGTTATAGCCTGAGTAGGAAAAGAAACTGATCGACAAGTTGATGATACACAAAAAGGCGATAAGGTGGACAATTGCCAACTTGAAGGGAATTAGTCTGGCCGTGTGCATGCACAATATTTTATTAAGGGATGATCACAAGCCTTCTATTGAGGCCCAGATAAGACTGAATCATGCCATGAAAGGGGTTGTAATGAAAGAAATCATCAAATGGCTTGACGCCAGCATCATATACCCCATCTCTGATAGTACATGGGTAAGTCTGGTACAATGTGTACCGAAAAATGAAGGTATAACGGTGGTAAGCAATGAAAACAATGAACTCATTCCAACCAGGACTATGACCGATTGGAGGGTTTGTATGGATTACCGAAAGCTAAACAAAGCCACTAGGAAAGATCACTTCCCATTAGACTTTATTGATCAAATGCTTGACCGCATTGTAGGTAAACCCTTTTATTGTTTTCTTGATGGTTATTCAGGTTACAATCAAATTGCCATAGCACCAGAAGATCAAGAAAAGACAATCTTCACATGCCCATATGGTACTTATGCTTTCCGAAGAATGACGTTCAGATTGTGTAATGCCCCGGCAACCTTCCAAAGTGCATGATGGCACTATTTTCAAACATGGTAGAAGACTTCCTTGAAATCTTCATGGATGATTTTTCTGTATTTGGTAATGACTTCGACAGTTGCCTCGGCAATTTAGATAAGGTGTTGGCAAGATGTGAAGAATCCGATCTAGTCTTTAATTAGGAGAAGTGCCATTTTATGGTAGATGAAGGAATTGTGCTTGACCACAGGATTTCATCTAAGGGAATCGAAGTAGACAAAGACAAGGTGGACGTGATCGAGAGATTACACCCAACAAGATCGGTGAAAGGAATCCGAAGCTTTCTTGGACATGCATGTTTTTACAAGAGGTTCATTCATAATTTTTCTAAGATTACTAAACCCTTGTGTAATTTACTTGAACACGATAAAGTCTTCAACTTTGATGAATCTTACGCCCAAGCATTCGAAACCCTAAAGGAAAAGCTGGCATCGGCACCCATTGTCGTTCCAACCCAATTGGACGCTACCTTTTGAAATCATTTGTGATGCGAGTGATTTCACGGTAGGAGCAGTCCTAGGCCAACGCACAGGTAAGATTTTTCATGTGATATACTACGCTAGTAAAACCCTTAATAGCGCTCAAGTGAATTACACAACAACAGAGAAAGAGTTACTAGCTGTAGTTTTCGCATTTGACAAGTTCCAATCCTATTTGATTGGTACAAAGGTAATTGTCCATACGGACCATTCGACAATTAAGTATCTATTTGCTAAAAAGGATGCCAAACCTTGTTTGATTCGTTGGATATTGCTTTTACAAGAACTTGACATTGAAATTAAGGACAGGAAAATAACAGAGAATCAAGTTGGCGATCACTTATCATGCTTAGAACGCAATAAGGAGGAGGACACGAATTTAGAGATATACAATGCATTCCTGGATGAGAAACTGTTAGTTGCCTCGACAACCCTCGATGCCTCGGCAAACCTTGACGCCTTTGCAACTCTAGATGCGCATGCCTCGGCAATCCCTGATGCGCATGCCTCGGCAATCCCTGGTGCGCATACCTCTGCAACCCTTGACGCGCGACAACTACAGATTTGCACGCCTCTACAACTCCAGACGCTCACGCCTCGGCAACCATGGAAGTTGTTGCCACGGCAACACATGCCTCGGCAATACCCTGGTACGCTGATTTAGTTAATTTTCTTGTTTGTGGTATTTTACCTTATAGCCTTACTCATCAAGGAACGAAGCGATTCCTCCATGATGCTAAGCATTATTTCTGGGACGAGCCTCTATTGTTTAAATAATGTACATATCAGATTATACGTCGATGTGTCCTTGAAGAGGAGTAGAAGAATGTACTCCGGCAATGCCATTCTTCACCTTATGGAGGATATTTTGGAGGAACACGTTCCGCGGCCAAAGTTTTGCAATCTGGTTTGTATTGGCCAACACTGTACAAAGATGCCCAAGAGTTTTACAAGCAATGTGATCGTTGCCAAAGGATGAGCAATATCTCTAGACGACATGAGTTGCCACTCCAAAACATCCTTGAGGTGGAATTGTTTGATGTGTGGGGGATTGATTTTATGGGACCTTTCCCATCTTTATTCGGGAACCTCTACATTCTACTTGTCTTCGACTACGTGTCTAAATGGGTTAAGGTAGCTGCAGTTCCCGCCAATGATTCCAAGACCGTGCAACGATTCTTGCAAAAAAATATATTTACACGGTTTGAGATGTTGAGAGAAATTATCAGTGATGAAGGCAAGCACTTTGACAACAAACTCATTGCCAAGATGCTGCAACGCTTCGGCATGTCACATAAAATTGCCACGGCATATCATCCACAAACTAATGGGCAAGCAGAATTTTCTAACCGGGAATTGAAGAATATCCTCGAAAAGGTTGTCAATCCTTCCTGGAAAGATTGGTCTTCAAGACTAGACGAAGCACTTTGGGCTTACCGAACTTCATTCAAAACACCCTTGGGAATATCCCCATTTCACCTTGTCTACGGAAAAACTTGTCACTTACCGGTGGAAATCGAACACAAAGCATATTGGGCAATCAAGACCGTGAATATGGATTGGGAGAGTGCCGGACAAAAGCGTTTACTAGATCTCAACGAGATAGAAGAATTTCATGCACTCGCCTATAACAATGCACGAATCTACAAGGAGAAAACAAAGCAATGGCATGACAAGAAACTATTGCCGCGATAATTCATGCCAGGACAACTAGTTCTCTTATTCAATTCTCAGCTGAAACTTTTCCCGAGAAAATTGAAATCGAGATGGTCAGGACCATTTGAAGTAGTCAAACCGTTCTCCCATGGTGCCGTGATAATCAAGTCCATCACTGACGAACATGAATTCAAAGTTAACGGACAAAGATTGAAGCACTATAACGGTGCCCATGTGGAACGTAACAAAGACGTGGTCAACTTAGGAGATGCATGACCATGCTCTCCTTTCGATATTTTCTTTTTATTTTTATTTTTTTCGAACTTATTATTTTGGTTTATTTTTATTTAATTTTATTTCAATTATTCTTAGGATAGATTTATTTATTTTCTTTAGGTTAAAACTACATCTTTCTTTCATATTTATTAATTATTTTTGAATTTTAGGTTTAAGAATTTCTTTGCACATCTTTATTTATTTCTTTTTATTTTATTTACTAGTTTACATTTAGTTACAATCCTTATTTTATTTGTTTTTGAATTATATGAAAAGAGTTCAAGATAGAGAGGAATTTGATTCAAGAAGGAAGTTTCTTCAACAAGGAAACTAATGGGCTAAATCTAAGGCTTATATTAATCCTCAAATTTACCCTAATTCTCCTACATAGCCGGCCAAACCCTTCCCCTTCCCCAAATCCATTTGCCACCCCTTCCCCCAATTAAAACCATTGTTTTTTTCTTTCCAATCAATCCCACCCACCATATTTACTACCTATCTTTTCTATTTAACCCATCACCCTTAACTTCCAAGAAACCTATTCCTCCTTTTCACCTTGCAACTTTTTAGTTTCTTTTGCTTTCACAACCAAGATCATCCATGGCATCCAAAATCAAGTTTTTGGTGCACCCAAGTTCTTAATTGATAGTACTTTTTATTCTAGGATAAATGTGGAAACACTTAGAATCTTACTATGATGCTAAACTTGATGAAACATTGTTGTGGCTTGATTGATTTAAGGAATTCTAGCGAACTTAGGTTGATAGTTAAAAAATTTGGCTCTAGTATGTACTAAAAATTGATCTCTAGAGGTGCCCGAAACTGGCTCTAGTCGAATAAAACAAAAAGTTAAGAAAACTAAAAACAAAACACTAGAGGTGCCCGAAACCGGCTATAGTTAAAACATGTTAAAAGAACCCAAGGAAGTAATTTGAAAACCTCTTGTTTGCATAGAATCCGAAAAATCAACTTGCACACAACTCCGGACACACTCACAAGCATTATAGTTTGATTCCGAGTAACTCCTAAGTTTTTTGAAAAATGAAAAACCAATCATACTTTGTGCCACGGTTCTGAGGATTGAAATCAAGTTCAAATCCTGGGCAGTTTGGGACTATTTTTGTACCTAGTAACAAACTGTTTCCAAAACAGTTTTGGGACATTATAACTTGTCCAATTTTGCTTTAAAATGAAATAATAACATTATGGAGATGAATTAGTAAGAAATACTTAAAAGGAAGCATAAAAACAATAGCTAAATGTTATGTATAATGTGATAACATTGCTACTATGATTGTGTGATATATTGTGCTTGTTTTGATGGAATGTGTATGTGTTATGCTTGCTAGACCAAGGGCAGCAAGTTGGGTAAGACGAGGATAGGAGTAGACATCCAAAAGCTAGAGGCAAAGGGATTTGGATTCAAGACACTTGAATTGCTAGGAGTATTGTGAGTGTAACTATCCTTAGGGTTAGGACTAGGTCCTAACCAACCTTGTTATTATTTAATTCAATGTTATTGCCATGTAACATGACTTAAAACCTATTTGGCTAATTAAGGGAAGAATGATATGTATGATAACTTGTTTGATGCCATGATTTATGTGTTTACTTGAGTGTTAAGGAAATGAAATGTATTCCTTGGCATATTGCATTGCTTATGCCAAAGGTATGAATTGGCATGCTTGCTTAGAGAATAAGGTACGCACATTACATACATATGCTTGTGTTTGTGAATGCTATACATGGATGATTGAAAAGAATTGAACAAGGATACTACTTTGAATTCATGCCATTCGAATAACATGGATAGTTTTGTATTGGGAGTTAAGACTTCATAAGCCTAAGGGCTTGGCCTTTAAAGGTCATAATGTCGTATTGGATCATGAAATGTATAAAGCTTAAATGAAATGGATAATCAACAACCTTGGTAACTAGTTTGATAGATATGAGGGCATGCCTTAGAATCTTGAGCTCATATTGGCACTACGGTGCATATTGGCACTACAGTGCATATTGGTACGACGGTACATATTGGAACGACGGTGCATATTGGCACTACGGTGCATATTGGCACTTCGGTGCATATTGGCACTTCCGTGCATATTGTTAAGATTTGATTATCTAGTAAGCTACTTTCTAAGGATGTTGTAAGAGGACTTAATAATTCAAATGAACATTACTTGTATTGTAAGAAACTTGTATGAACTTTCTTACTTTGAAAGAAATGTATAGATGATGGCTTTGTGTATGAATGCCTAATTGGTGATTAGAGTTTTTTTGATTGCTTATCACCTAAGCAATGTGATCAAATGGTACATGAGTATTATGATGTATGTTGCTTGTCTTCTAAGCAAGGTGTTCGAATGATATGCTATGATTACATGATGGATGTTGCTATGATTGAATGGTGATATGTGAAACTTGCCTATCTTTTCCTCCTTGCAATTCGAATGGTACATGATTTATGGTGATGGTCTTGATTCTTTGGATTACATGTAAACTTAGACTTATATGCTTTGAAATTGGCTAGATTTAGTGTTACCTCACTAAGTACATAACTTGTACTTACCACTCTACTCTTCATTCTTCCCATAACATATTAAAGATACTTCAAGAGGATATCTTGGGTTTGAAGCAACACTTGAGGCAAGCTTAAAAGTATGAATTCATGCTCTTTGTATACTCTTAGTTTGGTGGCACTAGATTATGTAATAGGTAGCCTTGATCATGCATTTGAATAGATGATTAAGACTAGCTTGTGTAATGTTTTTGATGGGCCTATCTTGTAAAAAATTTGGTTGACTTAATCTATGTATATGAACCTTGATAATATGTATATATGAAGTAGAAGCTGCGCAATTTGAGATGGAAATCTAATGTTTGATGAATCTTGTCTAATTTGAATGTTAGATTACTATTGTATGATCATGCATTGTTTCCTATGGCCATTGGTATGATTCGGACATGTTGAGTTAAGGCCAAGGTATGTACAATCATGCATTAACAATGTATTATCTAAGGATGCCATTAAATGATATGTCTTGAGTAAAAGAAACAAATGAAATGTACTAAGTAAACACCTAGTATTTCGAATAGGGTGTGTGAATATGTAATAAGATGTAAGTTAGATGCCTTGTATTGAACTTGTTAATTGGTTGAATAAGTAGTAACTTGAGATATAAGTAAGCTAGTTAAAGCATGTTTAGTGATCACCTAGAGTTATTCGAATAAGGTGCATGGAATTGTAATAAGGATGAAAGTTGTATCATGTTTAATAGTAACTTAATGTGAAGTATGCCACACTTGAGTTGTTGTTTGAAGGTTGTATGTGATTTGAATGAAATAGAAACATGATAATGGTAACTTAGGTTATAAGCATGAAATGAAACAAAATGGTACCTAAATTAGTATGTTATGTATGCTGGTTTGCTTAAATTGTATGACATGAAAGGTTTTGTTTGGGTTACTTGCACATCAAGTCAAGTAATTTCGAGGTTACTTCTTCGATAAGTAACCTATCTATCGCTTTGCTTCCACTTTGGTAACGCTCCGAAACCGTGTTATGACTAACCCCGGGATGGGGTGTTATAGAGTGTGCATAGACTACAGAAAGCTGAACTATGCCACAAAGAAGGACCACTTCCCATTGCCTTTCATCGATCAAATTCTTGTAGTAATAGCGTTGTATTTTCTTTTGATAAACTCATCTAGCCTTTACCTGCCAGCCTGTCTAACATCTGAAGATGGTAAGACCGTTGCCATAAGAGATGAGTTTCTAGATGAGTACTTACTTGCAGTTAACGCTATGCCATGGTACGTTGACATAGTCAACTACTTGATAAGCAACATTTTGCCACCAGATTTGGCATAAAAGGCTCGGAAACATTTCCTATAAGACGTTAAAAATATTATTGGGATGAGTCCACTCTATTCAAATAGTGTGCCGATCAAGTGATCCGTCGGTGTGTGCTAGAGGATGAGCAACACAGTATACTGCAATTATGCCATGTCGCATCGTGTGGAGGTCACTTTGCTAGGATTAAGACTGCTGCCAAGGTGTTGCAGTCAGGATTCTTTTAGCCCGCACTATACAAAGATGCACACAATTATGCCAAGGCGTGCGATCGGTGTAACATCCTAAATTCTAATTTAGAAAAATGTCTTGATATGATTCTTAAGGAAATTAAACTAGGTGACTATAATAGTGTTTATTTTTAGGGTCGATTTGAAAGATTGCGAAGTTGAGGGTCGAATTGTAATGACCTTTTAATTAATGTTTAAGAATTGTAGTATTGAATGGTGATTTAAAAATGATTAGAAGATTTGAAATATGTCTTAAGGTGAGGAGAACACGTGTGGTTGCCTTTGAAGGGTTAACCAACAAACACTATCATCTTCTTCATTTTTCCCTTTGCACCGAACCTAAATTAGAGAAAGAAATAAAGGTTTTGTTCAAGATTTAACCTTGCTTGGAGAGTGGTTGCATGATTGTGAATGTGAGTTCTTCTTCTTGATATTCCCTTGTTCGAAATGTGGCTTGTTGAATGTGTTTTGATTCTTGCATGTTATAGAATGTTGTCTTTGGATAGATTAATTTGGGGATTAAGGTTGATTGAATCAGGTTTTGGTAACATTAGGGTATTGGTTGTGTTAAATATGAATCATTAGAGTGAATCCATATGATGGAATTTTATGAATTAAATTAATGAGATAATATGAAGGAATCAATTTAAAGTATGGATTTTGCTTTGTTCGAACTTAATCAAAAATGAAATTGTTTTGATACTTGGGTGATTTAGATCGTTTAATCTCTAAATTGGTAACAAAGAGTTAATTTTAAGAATTTTAAGGTTATAAGGAATTTTAGGGAAATAAGGGAATAGCATATAAGGAGTTTCAAGGTTGTTGGATGTTTGGAATGGTTATGAAACTGCCCTGTTTTGGGCAGAATCTTATGGGACTATTCGGTGGAAAAATGAAATGGTTAAGTATTTGATTAAATTGGTTAGATGTTACATTGATAGCCTGATGAGGGATGAGTATTTAAATAGAGTTTAAATGTATAAAACTTGATAGGAAAGTTATTTATTGAACAAAAGTATATAGGGGGATAATTGGGCAGCTTCGAATAATTTATGTAATAAGGGACTGTTTTGTTGCTTTATGTCATGTGTTAGGCTAGAATTTGTTAAAATGGATCATTGAGTGTTACGGTTGGAAGATATTGTGTAAACATTGAAATGACTCAAGCTTAAAATGCTTGCTTGTGTCACACCCCAAAAACCGGTCTAGTAGGGGTTAGGTTCCGGTGATCAAATATTATGTAATAGTTATATAATTAGCTCGATCTTGTGCCTAAATTGAAGCAATAAAGGTTATTCGGGCTAACTGTATCAGTTTATTATTAAAAAATAATATAATGCCATTAGTGGGGGGCCATGGCTAATTCCTTCAATTGAAGGAATCGGCCATGAGCTCCCCACATTGGGGAAGGACATGGCCCCTTGTGGCACAAATTGCCTTCCACGTGGGCAAGCAAAAAAGGGTATTATACCCCAAATTGTGCCATGGCTCTAACAAACATGGAGCATGGAAAATGCAAATGGGAGGCCGGCAAATTTAGTATAAATAGGGGGATTATCGCGCAAGATAGACATGAAAGGAGGGAACAAAAGAATGATTCAGTGATAAGGTGGTAAGCTCGAGTTTTCTGGTTCGATAATTCAAATCCTCACTATCGATTGGGGGTTGATAAAGAACAACCGTCATCTCTTCTGAAAGCCAAGGATAAAGGCGTTGTTATCTGAGAACCTTAAAAGCATTGGGTTGTCGAGGTGAGTGTAGTTGTGTCAATGGGATAGGCTCGGTTCCATCCCGTAGCATTATTTTGTGATTATGTTTGTATTTGTTTAAGGGCTCAGGTAGAGCAACTATGTCAAATTTGATTGGCAAATTCGGTAAGTGCCTTGCATTGCTTTGATATGCACAAACATGACTATGATATGCTACATGTATGTGATATATGAAAATAATATGAAATGTTACATGATGTGGAGCTAAGGCTCATCTTGATATTTGATATGATATGACTTGAAAAAAGAAATATGGACTATGTGAATTTGTGTAATTACGGACATTGGATATAGTTGGCATGCTATAAGATTATTGAGCTCAGTTAAGTAAGGGAGGACTACAGTCCAGGGCTACGACCTATATGTTGGATAAATAAGGTCGGTTTTGTAAGGGATATATATTCGGAGCTACAGCTCAAGGGTTACGGCCCACTCTCCGTTAAATGTGATGGTGTACAGGGGAATCCGTGTATCCAATGGTACCTAACATGATATGCGCTTATGAATTATACTACAACATTATGATTTATGAATTATGCTACGACATTATGATTTATGAGTTATGCTACGACATTATGATTTATGAATTATGCTACGACATTATGATTATGATATGAATATGTAGAATGTATATGTGAATATGAGAGCATGAAAATAAGTGAAATAAGCATGAATTTGTGTATAGTGTAATATGACTACTTGTATATTTGATTATCATGCATTTCATAATATTGATCATCCATTATAATTGTTATAACTACCTCACTAGGCTATGTAAGCCTAACATGTGTGTCTCATGCATTTTCATGACCTTGATCAATTCTGAGCCTTGATTGTGTTGTGTGGTTGCAAGTCACGCCCCTGACATATATGCATGTTATCTTTTGCTATAAACTCCTAGTGAAGTGGCATATGGTCCAACTTGTTTTGTATAAGCCTTTCTATGATTGTATGATGACTTGGTAATATGGTTTTATTGTATGCTTAGATTTGGATAGGTTAAAATGGTTAAAAGGTGCCTAAAATGAGCCTAAGGTGAAAACTTGGTAAATGGATTCCGAAGGTCCTAAAATTTGACGTACCAATAGGAATATGGTTTATAAGTGTACTGGTGGAATTTGGTAAATTTAGTTATGTCACAAAAACTGAATTTCGTAAAAAGTCTCAAATTGGTTTAATTGGCTTAGTAATTTAATAGGTTCTAATAATGAAACCCTTAGATCAATAATTGGAGAGTTTAATTTCAATTGGTAACACGAAATAGGATTAAAATCAATAACTGGTAAAAATTTACAATTTAGTCCCTAATGTTAAGAAAAGTTTAAAATTAACCCCAACTCCGATTAAGTTTAGTACCAACAAAGTGGATAAATCTTAAGAATAATCAATATGATAATTAGATTAAGTTTTTGAACTCTGAAACCTTTTATGAACCTTCGATTAGTCTTCTGATAACACTATCCGACCTGGATCCCTACCAGACTGGGAAAAGGAGTTACAATTGTGGTATTAGAGCCTAGGTTTAGTCGATTCTAGGACTAACTAGGCATCCGTTATGAGTCCGTGTCTACATATGCCACCTAGGAGTTTATATGTATATATTATCTGTGACTTGCAACTTACATAATTTAAAATCTTTCTGTATGATTAGATATGAAAATGTATGGGCCTAACGATAGGCGTGTTGCAATAGAAACACGTCCAGGCTCCACACATTCCTTTATTAGTGAACCCTTGATTGAAAAGTATGCTTTAGAATGTGAACCTGTTACTTCCGAGATACTTGTCTCAAATCCTCTAGGAGATATTATGGTTATTTGAATAATCTGAAGAGCTTGTCCCCTAAGGATCCAAAGGATCCCATTTTCGGCTAACTTGATTGTTTTACCCTTCCATGAATTCGATCTCATTCTAGGCCTCGATTGGCTAGCTGAACATCAAGCGTGGGTGGATTGTTCGAAGAAGAAATTATATCTCCGTCGACTAGTTAAGTTGAGCATAACCTTGATGAAGTCCAAACCTGAGCCTAAAAAGAGTCTTATGTATGCCATGGAGTCTAAGAAAGTTTTGAAAATTGAAGACGTACCCGTGGTGAAAGAATCTCCCGATGTTTCCCCGCTAAACTTCTGGGACTCCCTCACACCTGTGAAGTTAAGTTCGGATAGAAGTACAA
This sequence comes from Hibiscus mutabilis, assembly GCA_019671005.1. NCBI lineage: Eukaryota > Viridiplantae > Streptophyta > Magnoliopsida > Malvales > Malvaceae > Hibiscus > Hibiscus mutabilis. Next base: position 12,385,533 of record CM033725.1, read on the forward strand.
CATGAAACTACTCTGGTCTCTACTACTCCGTATAGAATGGCTCCGGTGGAGTTGAAGGAGTTAAAAGCTCAAATTCAAGACCTTCAAGATAAGGGATTCATCTGACCGAGTTCCTCACCATGGGGAGCGTCAGTTTTATTCGTCAAGAAGAAGGATGGATCAATGCGTCTATGCATTGATTATCGTCAATTGAATAAAGAGACGATCAATAATAAGTACCCATTTTCGAGAATAGATTACCTTTTTGATTAGTTGAAGGATGCTTTTGTCTTTTCCAAGATAGATCTTCGATCCAGATACTATCAAATGTTTGTGAAAGAGTCTGATGTTTCAAAGACTACCTTTTGAACCAGATATGGTCACTACGAATTTCTGGTGATGCCTTTTGGGCTCACGAATGCCCCTGCAGCCTTCATGGACCTGATGAATTGTGTATTTCTGCCCTATCTCGATAAGTTTCTGGTTTTCTTTATAGACGACATTTTGATCTATTCTAAAGACTTTGATTCTCATGAAGAACATATCTGGATCATGTTTCAGACCCTCCAGGAAAAACAACTCTACGCAAAGTTTAGTAAATGTGAATTTTGGCTGTCCAAAGTATCCTTCTTTGGCCATGTGATTTCTTCTACGGGAATCTAGGTGGACCCAAAGAAGATTCAAGCAATCCTTGATTGGACTCCTCCAAAGAATGTAGGAGAAGTTCGTAGTTTTCTAGGCCTTGCAGGGTATTACCGTAGATTCGTTAAGGGGTTCTCATTTCTTGCAGCACTCTTAATGAAGCTTCTCCACAAGGATACTCCTTTTGTGTGGACCGTTGATTAGCAAAGGAGTTTCGACCAGCTCAAGCAAGTTTTTACTCATGCCCCTGTGTTAGTGCAACCCGAGTCGGGTAAAGACTTCACCGTGTACAGTGATGCGTCCCACCTGGGATCAGGCTGTGTTCTAATGCAAGAAGGCAAAGTCATAGCTTATGCCTCACGTCAACTCAAGCCTCACTAGTTGGACTATCCGACTCATGATCTAGAACTCGTCATAGTTGTGTTTGCTTTGAAAATTTGGCGGCATTATCTCTATGGTGAGAAGTGATACCTATACACTGATCACAAAAGCCCGAAGTACCTCCTGACTCATAAAGAGTTAAACCTTCGTCAACACCGATGGATGGAGCTATTGAAAGATTATGATCATTGACTACCATCCTGGTAAAGCTAATATGGTGGCTAACGCTCTTAGTTGGAAGCCTGCATCTTCCCCGAGATGCTTGAATGCTCACTTCTGACTCAGAAAGCATGCAAAATTGTTAGCTGAGCTGAGAGTTCACTCCACCATGGTATCTCGAATTAAGGCACTCCAAGAAACTGATGAGGAGTTGCAACCCCTTATTTCTAAGGCCAAGGATAGCTCAGATCCTAACTTTGCTTTGAATCCTGAAAGGTTATTATGTTTCTGCAATCGCATTTGTGTTCCCGATGATGATGACCTTCAAAACCAAATCCTAAGTGAAGCTCATTCTAGCCTTTTCTCTGTTCACCTTGGAGCTATCAAAATGTACAAATATCTGAAGGAGATCTATTGGTGGTCCGGAATGAAGAATGAAATCACGGACAACGTAGCTAGGTGTTTAACTTGCCAACGGGTCAAAGCCGAGTACAAAGTGACTGCTAGCCTCCTTCATCCTATCGAGTTTCCACAATGGAAATGGGAGTGTATCACAATGGACTTCATAAGTGGTCTACCTTCGACTCCGAAGAAAAATAATGCCATTTGGGTCATTGTGGACCGATTCACCAAGTATGCTCACTTCCTTCCAATAAGAATGGATTTCAGCTTGCCTAGGCTCGCGGAGTTGTACATCCGTGAAGTCATTCGTTTACACGGAATTACAGTATCTATCATCTCTGATCATGACCCACGATTTACATCTCAGTTTTGGAGGACCTTACACGAGGCCTTGGGAACGCGAGCGAATCTTAGCATTGCTTTCCATCGTCAAACTAACGGCCAATCTGAAAGAGTTATTCAGATCCTGGAAGATATGCTCTAAGCCTGTGTCATTGACTTTGGGAATACGTGGGAGAAATCCTTACCCTTGGTCGAGTTTGCTTAAAACAACAATTACCAACCTTCAATTCAAATGGCTCCGTATGAAGCTCTCTATGGAAAGCGGTGTAGAACTCCTCTTTGTTGGACTGAACTCGGTGAAGGCAAGATACTAGGTCCTGACTTACTTTAGGAAACTGAAGAAAGGACTACCATTATCTGTGATCAGATTAAAGCTGCCTTTGACCGACCCAAGTCCTATGCTGACCTGGGCATGAGAGATATTCAGTACGAGGTTGGTGAAAAGGCCTTCCTCAAAGTATCTCCTTGGAAGAAGATTCTTCGTTTTGAAAAGAAAAGAAAGCTAAGTCCTCGCTTCATTGGTCCATTTGAGATGATTGAAAGAGTTGGACTCGTTGCTTACTGATTAGCCCTCCCCGAGGAGTTAAGTCAGATTCACAATGTCTTCCATGTGTCTATGTTACGCAAGTACCGGTCAGATCCTTCCCATGTGATTGAACCAGAGTATGCGGAAATCCAATCTAATATGACATACAAGGAAGAACCTGTTCAGATCCTCGCACGAGAGACTAAGAGGCTTCGTAACAAGACTCTGTCCTTAGTGAAAGTTTTGTGGCAAAGTCATTCCACTGAAGAGGCAACATGGGAGCGCGAGGAGACTATGCAGAAAAAATATCCTCATCTGTTCGCCTGAAGTGAAAATTCGAGGACGAATTTTCTTTAGGGGAAGAGTTGTCACACACTAAAAACTGGTCTAGTCGGGGTTAGGTTCCGGTGATCAAATATTCTGTACCAGTTATATAATTAGCTCAATCTTGTGCCTAAATTGAATCAATAAAGGTTATTCGGGCTAACTATATCAGTTTATTATTATTAAAAAATAATTATATAATGCCGTGAGTGGGGGGCCCACGGCTAATTCCTTCAATTGAAGGAATCGGCCATTAGCTCCCCACGTTTGGGAAGGACGTGGCCCCTTGTGGCACAAATTGCCCTCCACGTGGACAAGCAACAAAGGGTATTATACCCCAAATTGTGCCACGGCTCCAACAAACGTAGAGCGTGGAAAAAGCAAATGGGAGGCCGGTAAATTTAGTATAAATAGGGGGATTATCGTGCAAGAAAGACATGAAAGGAGGGAACAAAAGAACGATTCAGTGATAAGGTGGTAAGCTCGAGTTTTCCGGTTCGATAATTCAAATCCTCGCTATCGATTGGGGGTTGATAAAGAACAATCGTCATCTATTCTGAAAGCCAAGGATAAAGGCGTTGTTATCCGAGAACCTTAAAAGCATCGGGTTTCGAGGTGAGTGTAGTTGTGTCAAGGGATAGGCTCGGTGCCATCCTGTTGCATTATTTTGTGATTATATTTGTATTTGTTTAAGGGCTCAGGTAGAGCAACTATGTCGAATTCGATTGGCAAATCCGGTAAGTGCCTTGCATTGCTTTGATATGCACAAACCTGACTATGATATGCTACACGTACGTGATATATGAAAATAATATGAAATGTTACATGATGTGGAGCTAAGGCTCATCTTGATATTTGATATGATATGACTTGAAAAAAGAAATATGGACTATGTGAATTTGTGTAATTATGGACATTGGATACAATTGGCATGCTATAGGATTATTGAGCTCAGTTAAGTAAGGGAGAACTACGGTCTAAGGCTACAGCCTATATGTGGGAGAAATAAGGTCGGTTGTGTAAGGGATATATCTCTGAAGCTATGGCTCAAGGGCTACGGCCCACTCTCCGTTATATGTGTTGGTGTACAGGGGAATCTGTGTATCCAATGGTACCTAACATGATATGTGCATATGAATTATGCTACGACATTATTATTTATGAATTATGCTATGACATTATGATTATGATATGAATATGTGGAATGTATATGTGAATATGAGAGCATTAAAATAACTGAAATATGCATGAATTTGTGTATAGTGCAATATGACTACTTGTATATTTGTTTATCATGCATTTCATAATATTGATCATCCATTATAATTGTTATAACTACCTCACTAGGCTATGCAAGCCTAACATGTGTGTCTCATGCATTTTCAGGACCTTGATCAATTTTGAGCCATGATTGTGTTGTGTGGTTGCAAGTCACGCCCCTGCCATACATGTATGTTACCTTTTGCTATAAACTCCTAGTGAAGTGGCACATGGTCCAACTTGTTTTGTATAAGCCTTTCTATGATTGTATGATGACTTGGTAATATGGTTTTGTTGTATGCTTAGATTTGGATAGGTTAAAATGGTTAAAAGGTTCCTAAAATGAGCCTAAGGTGAAAACTTGGTAAATGGATTCCGAACGCCCTAAACTTTGATGTACCAAATGGAACATGGTTTATAAGTGTACTGGTGGAATTTTGAAATTTAGTTAAGTCACAAAACTGACTTTCGTAAAAAGTCTCAAATTGGTTTAATTGGCTTAGTAATTCAATAGGTTCTAATAATGAAACCCTTAGATCAATAATTGGAGAGTTTATGTAACACACTAAATCTTATCCTAGAAGTATTGAAATAAATTGCTTAAGTTGATAGCTTAATTGAATCTAGAAATTAAGCTAAATTGATTAGTCAAGGGTCTAATTGAATGAATGAAAGAACAAGTGACCAAATTAAGATGACCAACTTGTAAACTCTAGCAATTAATGCATACTAAATTCCTTGTTTCCCTTAATGCCCTTGATTAAGTTAATATTAAGGATTAATTAAGGGACATTTTAGACAATGCACAAATCCAAGAACATGGATTAGATGTTGTCATCTTCTCCATTATCCTAAGCTAGCCAAATAGAAGAGAGAAAAAAAGAGAAAGAAAAGCTTGAGGAAGAAAGCTTGAATCCATGTCCTACAACCTTGAATTAGCTCCAAATTAAATCTAGATAGCTTAGTGATTAAGGTAATTACTTTTTTCCTTTGTAAATTTCATGATTGAATTGTTTGAATTGAAATGGAAATGTGATTTGGAGTGGATAGATGCTGGAAAATGTGATGAACATGTTATAGATTGATTGAATGATTGCTTGATGATGTTATTGGTTGTATTGATGAATTAGATGATTTATTTATGTGTTAAGGTCATGCTATGTGCAATAGGAACCTGGAAGTTGATTGCTAGTAATCAAATGGCTAATGAAACTCATGTGTAATTGCTGGAAAATTGAGAAACATGAACATGGTTCAAAACGGTTTAGATTAGGGGACTGTTTTGATTGAAAATTTGTGTAAGCATGCTAAATGAGCTTAAAACTCTGGTTTGAACATGTTGCTAGGTAAAATGGAGATTTAATTGAATTGGTAACTTGCTGGAAAAATGACTACACCTAATTGAACTAGTTAAATTAGGTAATGGACTGCCTAGTTGATGAATAGATGTGTAATTGTGATCAAATGGATTAAACTAGGTTCAACATGACTATGCCCTATTTTGAGAACTTTTTTAGGTGAATCATGATGGCCTAAAAATGTATGAATTTGATTATGAATGAAATTGTCATGTTAGGACCTTGCTAGAATGAAATAAAGAACTTGAAATGCAACCTAGAGTAAGCTGCCCAACACACTCTGTTATGGGCAGTCACTTTGAAAATTCACCAAAAATTGTAGAGATCAAATTCAGGGCTGAAATTTTAATGACATGATCCTTAGTATACTGAAAACTGGGTCCTATACTAGAAACAGTAAATAGAAATAGCTGGACTGTGCAAACTGTCCAGGCAGTGTAAATAGCCTGTCTTTGAACAATAAACTGTATTAATTGGCTAAGAACTAAAACGTAAGCCTATTATGGTTTTAAAGACAATTTTTTTAGCTTTCCAACGGTATAAATTAATCGAAATTTCGACCTAGGAATTGAAAGATATGCCTTTTTAAGCATGTAGTGTGCAAGCTGCCAGGCAGCAACACTTAAGCTAGTTATAAACTGTTTTGTACATAGTTTTATTGGACTGTTTGTAACATTTTGAGATAAATAGATTTATCCTAGCTTTGATTATTGAAATGTTGGCTGAATTGTACTTATACGAGCATAATCTTGCTGCCAGAATTGTGTATGATAAGTACTAGTAATATTGCTTGCTTGAATGGTCATATGAGACTTGTTTTAATATGCATCTGCTTGTATATTGTTGCACCATCTAGGCATGAACTTGACTTAATAAGGGAAAGATGATTAAACAAACACATGAAACATGATCCTAGTATTGTATACATGTCCATTCAAAATGCTTATGCATGATTGGTGATAGTTTGGATGCTTGTATGTGCTATGGTGCAACATGATTGTATGTTAAAGATTTGTTTGAGATATGATGATATGTCATCTTGATGAAATGGATCTTGAAACCACTTGACTTGTGAGCTAAGGCTCAATGGCCTAAGGGTTTAACATGAAATGATCTTGATTGACATGAACATGATCTTGAACTTGATAACTTGAATAAATGGTAATTCGAACAACCATGGTAGCTAGTTGGATTGGTAGAAAGGCATGCCTTAGAGTCTAGAGCTTATTGTGTATGGGTGGACTACGGTCCATGGCTAAGGCCCCAATTTGGTGACAGACGGAGGGTGCGTATGTGGTATTTGGCGACACTAGGAGGGTTGACCAACACTACGGTGCATCTTGTGGCGACAATTGGTTGGAGACTCGATTACCTATACAAACTAAGTACCAAGGGGTTGTTTAATGAATTAACAAATAAAATAACAATTCAATTGTACATGATGCTTGTCTTGAATGCCATGAAATGTATGTTACTTGACTTGAAAGCATGACTCCTTGGTTTCTTGTTTTGCAAGTATGTTGCTTGATATATGAATTATAACTTCTTGATGCCTTTACATGTTGGCCGAATACTTGCTATCCTAGATAGGATAATCTTGATGTTTGAAAGACTAGATAAGTTTACTTTAATTCTTGGAAGCCTTAGCTAGGTTTATACTTGATCTAAAAGACATGAAGCATGAAATAAAAAAATGGATAGACTAGTTACTACCTCACTAAGTACATTTTTGTACTTATCACTCTGGTTTCATTCTTCCCGGCCTACAAGTTAAAGGATTCAACATTGCTTGATCATGAAGCTTGATTCCTTGAGCAAGAAACATCCTACACAATCTTGGTTAAAGTATGATTCCATACTTGTCTTGTATCTCCTAGAATAGTGGCATTAGGTGTATCTAAATAGCTTGAACATATATTTTGAAGGATTGTATATAATGCTTGATGGCCTATCTATGTTATGTATATAGTTTAAGGTTTGTAATGAACTTAGATAACTTGTAATAGTTGAATGTTTTGCTGTGCATATGTTGATGATATGGAATGATCATATGATGATTGAATTGGCTATGAAACAGTTGATAACCTTGTCATGCTTGAGTGTATGCTTGAAATGAATGTAGATTAAGATGAACCATGTTGTATGACCAACCATTTGAATGCTTCATGTCTTGTATGAAATTGCCATGTTGAAAGTATTGATGTGTGATTGTTTTGAGGTATGGCTGAATGGTTTTATGTGGTTATCCCATGTTTGCCAAATGCATGGTAGTAGAATAAGGTTGGAATGATATAGTTTCATGCTTTGTATATGTTTGGTGTAATTGGTCGAATGGTAATCTATTGAAATAGACTTGAATGGAACTAGATACAAGCTATTAAAGGTTATATAATTATGCTTTGTAAGTGAAGGAGTGAAATGACTAAATGTATACAAGATAAGGAACATATAATTGAATTAGAAGCATGTAACACTATGGTAATTCAAAATGGATAGGTAACAAAGAATATGTGTTGTAAAATGAATCATGAAAGTAGTAACTTGAAATGTAAGCAAGAAAGAAAATAATCTAATGGTATTGTAAGTATAGCTGAATGCTTAGGATGAAATTTGAAGTTACATTTGAGATTACTTGCATGAATGGTTGCTTATGCTTTGTTTGAATGCTTGCTCCCTCCTTGGTTGCTTAGTTCAAATGTTAGGATGATTTAGGAATCAAATGTGCTTTACTTGTATTTTAAGGAAGCATGATGGTTAGATTGCTTGTATAGTTCGAATTCCTTTCCATGTCTTGTATTTCTTCTTGCTTGCTTGCTAAGTAACGCTCTTGAACCGAGTTACTACTAACTCGGGTAGGGGGTGTTACAGTTTAATTTCAATTGGCAACACGAAATCGGATTAAAATCAATAACTGGTAAAAAAATTGCAATTTAGTCCCTAAGGTTATGAAAAGTATAAAATTAACCCCAACTCCAATTAATTTTAGTAACCAACAAAGTGGATAATTCTTAAGAATAATCAATATGATACTTAAATTAGGCTTTTGAACTCTGAAACCATTTCCAAACCTTCGATTAGGCTTTCGATAACACTATCCGACCAGAATCCCTACCAGACCAGGAAGGGGTGTTATAGCTTGAGCAAGCAATTGATAGAAAGATGAAAAATGTAAAGTGTATGAAATTATTCTAATGTATCATTGAATTCTATGTATATTAGACAAGAAGAATTTGGATCAAGGGGAAGAAAGGCATAAAGGACTTGTAATCCACGATCAAGAATAGCTCAGTGTATCTGTGAGTGAAACTATGTTTCGATTAAGCATAAATTGTTACTTAATTAAGTTATTCAATTGTATCATGAGGCTTAATTTACCTATGCTTGCTTTGGGTTGCTAAAGTTTGATAAGGTTATTATGCCCCGGTATGTATGGATATTGTTTGTGGATGTTCGAACATAACCATGAATTGGTTGCTTGCAATATTTAAAGTAGCATCTTGTGCAAGTGGCTATGTACTCGAAGAGTTAAAGGAGTATATTTAGTGAACTGTTGAAAAGTTTGTAAGAAACTTGGTTAGATTTAATCTTAGCTAAATTGGCATGCCAATAGAATTTTTGAGCTCAGTCTGAATCTGACTAAGGTCCCCTAAATGGTACTAAGGTACCCCTGAATGACTTGAAAGGAATATATATATATATATTCAATGGTACTAGATGACCATTGCTTGGTAATGTTTTCGATTAAATATGTACTTCTAGGCTTACAACTACTCAAAGCCGTGTTATACAACTAAGGTTGCTTGTGATAAATTATTGTTAAGGATTAAATTGTTTAATTGAACAATTGAAAGGAGTTGCTTGTCGATGTATTCTTCGTCTTAGAAGCATATGGTTGTTTTTGAATAAGTGAGTTTAGAGTAAGTTTCTTGTTGGACGATTAGTGAATATGTTACTTAAATGGAAAATGACAAATGGTTGGAGATAGTTTCGATAATCTAGACGTTCTATAGCTAATGTAACTATTTATTATGATGTTTTACACTCCTTGTTATCTAATTTGCGAGACATGTCTCCTAATAGCTCGCCCTGATATTTTACAGGAAAGTTCGGTTGTTAGAGCAATCTTGGGGAGTCAAAGCAATGTTACGAAAGGCTCAAAAGTATGTTTTGAAAATCAATGAAGGTGGCACTAGTTTATATAATTGTGCTTATTATCTTTTGAGTTCCATAAGGGGATTGTAAATATTGAATTATCAAAGGCCTTTATATCATGTATTTTGGTTGAACTCTTGATTATAGCTTGATTTTGGCTCGAGTTGACATGGATGGTAGTTTCGAATGACATAGATGATCTTAGAAGCTAGTTTTTAATGTTTGAGGATAGCATTGTATGGTTGCTTGTTTTGTAAGTGATGGTATTGTGTGTTCTAATCTTTATGTGGATTTAAAGTTGAATTTGACTTATATGTATAGCTCGGTAAATGTTCATAAATTGGAAATACTATATGTCTAAGAAGTATTTTGTTATATCATGTGCTTGCAGTGAAATTTTTGGATCCTAATAATTACTAAATAGACTTAAAATGCTTAAATCGATATGCCCTACTTGTAATGGTTTGTATAGATTATCATGGCTTAAGTCATATGATCTATCTTAGGGTTAGCAACTTGACTAATTCTAGCAATTAAAATGTTTATATGTCTTCTTAGCATCAATTCGTTTGATAGGAGGTTTTAATCTTGTTTGATGACCATAATTTATCTATACGAATGCTTGTTCTTCAAGGATCGTAGTAGTGTATCCTTGCCTTGTTTGAATGCTAGCTTGTTAGACAAGTTAGTTGTCTACTTCTAGAATAATTTTATTTTCTAGTCCTGGGTTAGGGTTTTACAATTTGGTAATCAGATCTAAGGTTTAGTCGATCCTAGGACTAAATCGGTTTAAGTTATGTCATCTATTGTCTAACAGCTGCCTAGGAGTGGAATATAAGTCATGCTTGTGATCTTGGCTGATTAAATCTCCCTTAAAATTATTCTCAGATCTTTGAGACACATCTGGCCTAGGCTAGAGATAGCCCGGCTGGCTCCTCCAATGATGGAGGGAGTGTTAGAATAAATCAGGAGCAGACTAATCCCCAAAAGGCTGTAGGACCACAGCCTGAAGCTCCTTAAGTGAACCAAATTCAAAAGGAATGTTTTCTCAGCATGACTGAGATGTTTAACCAATTAATTGTTACCATGAAGCAAAATGATCCTCCTGCACCTACAGTGGTCCAATCAAGAGCTCATATTGATAAATTGGCTCAACATCGAGCCTATACATTTGCGGGATCTGATGAGGAAAACCCAGAAGTTGCTAAATACTGGTTGGAGACTACCATCAGAGTCTTAACCAAACAACTTCAGTGTTCAGATGGACATAAATTGGAGTGTGTTGAGGCTCTTCCAGCTGATGAAGCTTTGAGCTGGTGGAAAACTACGACTCTCACTGCCCCTGAAGATGCAGTCATATGGGAATTCTTTCTAAAGGAATTCTGAAAGAAGTACATAAGTGAATAGTATCTAGTTGAGCAAAGAAGACGTTTCTTATATCTAAAACAAGGAGGAAGACCTATAGAGCAATATGTTAGTGATTTTTGTAAATACTGCAAATACGTGTCTGAATATATTAAGAAGGAAGAGGATAAATGCAGAATGTTTATTGAATGGTTAAATGATGAATTGAGCCCTATGTTTACGGCCCTTAGGATAAAAGATTTTCAAGATCTGGTGAACCGGGTGATTGCTACAGAATCTATAATGAAGGCTACTGACAAAAGAAGTGAGAACAATTTGAAGAAAGATAAAAGATTCTGGGGTGATAGTAAGTTTCAGTGGCCTTAAAAGAAATTAAAGAATCAAAAAGGAAACTCCTCAAGTTATATTCCTCCTCTAAGGGGTAACTTCATCTCAAAACCTCAAACAATAATCAAATCCTCGCACCTGCAATATAAATCAGCAGCTCGGGGAATTCGGGCAAGGACCCTCAGTCTCGTTATTGTAATATCTGCCAGAATTATCATTTAGGTCAGTGCAGAAAATAGTCGAATGCTTATTTTTGGCGTGGAAGCTTAGAACATTTTGTTCGAAATTGTCCTCAGACTTTGGACAAGCACTAGGTTAGAGTGGCTTCAAATTCCAATCCAATTTTGTCTCCTCGGGGCAAAGGTCCGAAACAAGCCCAATTAGGAAACTCGAGAAAGACTCGAGGCCAAGCTCATACTACTACACATCAAGAGTCTCGGGCCCCTGCTCAAGTGTATCATATTCGAGGCTGTGATGAGGATGAGGCAGCTGATGTAATTGCAGGTACAATTGAACTAAATGAAATTTCTATATATGCCTTAATTGATCCAAGATCTACCCATTCATTTATTTGTTTTCCCTTGCTTGAAAAACTAAAACTGAGTTCTGAAACTGTTGATCAAGGGCTTGTAGTTTCAAACCCAATAGGGGGAAATATGACTCTAAATCTTCTTTGTAGGGATTGTCCTATATACATCCAAAGTATTCAATTCCCTATTGATCTTTATGTTCTACCCTTTTGTGAATTTGATATAATTCTAGGTTTAGAATGGTTAGGGAAACATCGGGCTTGGGTAGATTGTCATAAGGGAAAACTTTACCTTCGGGGTTTAGGAAAAGAATCAATGCTCTTAATCAACCAAGAACTCAAAAGGCTGAACCTTTATGTTGCTAACATTCTTGGAAATGTTAAAATCGAGCCTAATATTAATTCAATTCCAACTGTATCTAAATTTCTTGATGTTTTTTCCTGAGGAACTCCAGGGACTACCACCAATTTATGAAGTAGAGTTTAGAATCGAGAATCATTCCTATATCCATTACTCCTTACAGAATGGCTCCAGTTGAACTAAAAGAACTTCAGAAGCAGTTGCAAGAACTGCAACACAAAGGGTTCATTCGACCAAGCTCGTTTCCTTGTGGAGCCCGATGCTCTTTGTTAAAAAACAAAGTTGGATCGATGAGATTGTGAATAGATTACCGGCAACTTAATCAAATTACGATTAAGAACAAGTACCCACTTCCAAGAATTGAAGACTTGTTTGATCAATTGAAGGGTGCTTCAGTATTTTCCAAGATCGACATTAAATCGGGATAATACCAAATGAAAGTTAAAGAATCTGACATACCTAAGACTACTTTTAGGACTCGTTATGGTCATTACGAGTTCCTGGTAATTCCATTTGGTCTAACAAATGCCCCTGCTGCGTTTGCAGATCTCATGAACTGGGTCTTCAAACCCTATCTGGATAAGTTTGTTATGGTCTTCATTGACGATATTCTTATCTACTCGAAGGATGAATCCGAGCATTCTAAGCATCTCAAAATTGTACTACAAACTCTTAGAGAAAAACAACTCTATGCCAAATTCAACAAGTGTGAACTTTGTTTACCTAAAGTATCCTTTCTCGGACATATAATTTCAGCCACGGGAATTAAGGTTGACCCGAAAAAGATTCAATATGTGGTAGAATGGAGATCTCTGAGGAATGTTAGTGAAGTTCGAAGCTTCCGTTTCTTGGCCGGTTATTATCAAAAATTTGTTTAGGGGTTCTCAATATTGTCCGTACTCTTAACCAAACTTCTCCGTTAGGATGTGCCATTTATTTGGTCTGAAGAACAACAAAGAAGCTTTAACCAATTGAAAGAAGTACTTATTCGAGCTCCAGTGTTAACTCAACCGGAATCGGGGAAAGAATTTACAGTGTTTAGTAATGCCTCTCACTTAGGTTTGGGATGTGTTTTAATGGAAGAAAACAAAGTGGTAGCTTATGCTTCTCGACATTTAAAATTCCATGAATTGAATTACCCAACCCATGATCTTGAACTAGCTGTTGTAATCTTCACCTTAAAAATATGGAGACATTACTTGTATGGAGAAATATGTTACCTTTATACTGGTCACAAAAGCTTGAAATACCCCATAACCCAAAAGGAGCTCAATCTTGGCAAAGATGATGGATCGAGTTATTCAAGGACTACGATCTAATCATAAATTACCACCAGGGCAAAGCTAATGTTATGGTCAATGCACTCGGTCGCCAACATTCTTATGATAAGTGTTTGATCAAACTATTCTTTCCTTGGCATCTATTCAGAAATTTGATGACCACCTTGCTAATTTTTGTAACCTCAACCTCTATCAATGCCTACCTTCGATTATGCAAGAAGCAAGGGTTCTTATCTTCAATTCGAATCCAATAAAATGTGACGTCCAGAATACGATTGTTACAACAATTTGATCCTGAATTGCAAGAGATGTTGCACAAGCTCGAAAGAGGTGATGAATTAGAATTTGTTTTAAAGGAAGATGGGATACTCTATTTTTAAAATAGAGTATGTGTTCCTAATGATTTAAATTTGAGAAGAAAAATCTTACAAGAAGCTCACAATAGTCATTCTCAATACATCCTGGATCGGTGAAGATGTACAAAGATTTGAAGGATCTTTACTGGTGGCCTAGGATGAAATCTGCTATAATAGATTTTGCATCTAAATGCTTGGTATGTCAGAAGGTGAAAGCAGAACATCAAGTCCCTTCAGGTTTGTTGCAGCCTATCAAAATTTCACAATGGAAATGGGAGCAGATAACAATGGACTTTGTTAGCGTATTGCCCCTGTCACCAAAAAAGAATGATGCAATTTGGGTAATTATGGATGGGTTTTCAAAATCAGCCCACTTTCTTCATGTTCGAATGAATATGAGCCTAGATCAGCTAGCAGAACTTTACATTTAGAGATAATAAAGCTGCATGGTATCCTTACTTCGATAATTTCTGATTGGGATTCTAGATTTACTTCTAGATTTTGGAAATCCTTACAAAAAGCTCTCGGGACTAAAACCAATCCCAGTACTGCCTTCCATCCTTAATCAGATGGCCAATCTAAAAGAACTATATAAGTCTTATAAGACATGCTTCGAGCTTGTATATTTGATTTTGGGAAGAATTGGGAGAAAGCTTTACCTCTAGCTGAATTCTCGTATAATAACAATTATGTATCTTCTATTCAAATGACTCCCTTTGAAGCCCTTTATGGAAGAAAATGTAAGACTCATTTATGCTGGTTAGAGTTGGCAAAAAATAAAGCTTTAGGACCCCAATTGCTTTGAGAGACAAATGAAAAAGTACAAATCATTTGCAAGCGGTTGAAAGAAGCCTTCGAACGACAGAAAGCTTATGTCGATCGTAAAAGAAGGGATATTCAACATAATGTGGGAGATCGAGTGTTTCTCAAGGTATCTCCATGGAAGAAGGTGTTTAGATTTGAAAAGAAATGAAAACTCAGCCCTCGGTACATAGGACCTTTCTAAATAATAGAGAAGGTTGGCCCTACTACTTATTGGTTGGCTCTGCCGAAAGAATTTAATAAAATACATAATGTATTCCATGGAATTTTATGAATTGAATTAATGAGATAATATGAAGGAATCAAATTAGAGTATGGATTTTGCTTTGTTCGAACTTAATAAAAAATGAAATTGTTTTGATACTTGGGTGATTTATATCGTTTAATCTCTAAATTGGTAACAAATAATTAATTTTAAGAATTTCAAGGTTATAAGTAATTTTAGGGAAACAAGGGAATAGCTTAGAAGGAGTTTCAAGGTTGTTGGATGTTTGGAATGGTTATGAAACTGCCCTATTTTGGGCAGAATCTTATAGGACTGTTCAGTGGAAAAATGAAATGGTTAAGTATTTGATTAAATTGGTTATATGTTACATTGATAGCATGATGAGGGATGGGTAGTTAAATAGAGTTTAAATGTATTTGATAGGAAAGTTGTTTATTGAACAAAAGTATATAGGGCGATAATTGGATAGTTTCGAATAATTTATGTAATATGGGAATGTTTTGTTGCTTTATGTCATGTGTTAGGTTAGAATTTGTTAAAATGGGTCATTAAGTGTTATGGTTGGAAGATTTTGTGTAAACATTGAATTGACTCAAGCTTAAAATGCTTTCTTGAGCAAGCAATTGATAGATAGATGAAAAATGTAGTGTGTATAAAATGATTCTAATGTATCATTGAATTCTATCTATATTGGACAAGAAGGATTTGGATCAAGGGGGAGAAATGCAGAAAGGACTTGTAATCCACGATCAGGAATAGATCGGTGTATCTATGAGTGAAACTATGTTTCGATTAAGCATATATTGTTACTTAATTAAGTTATTCAATTGTATCATGAGGTTTAAATTGCCTATGCTTGCTTTGGGTTGGTAATGTTTGATAAGGTTATTATGCCCAGGTATGTATGGATATTGTTTGTGCATGTCCAAACATAACCATGAATCGGTTGCTCGTAATATTTATAGTATGATCTTGTGCATGTGGCTATGTACTCGAAGAGTTAAAGAGTATATTTAGTGAACTGTTGAAAAGCTTGTAAGAACCTTGATTAGATTTAATCTTAGCTAAATTGGCATGCTAATAGAATTTCTGAGCTCAGCCTGAATCGGACTAAGGTCCCCTGAGTGGTACTAAGGTACCCTTGAATGACTTGAAAGGAATATATATATATATATATATATATTCAATGGTACTAGATGACCATTGCCTGATAATGATTCGATTGATTATGTACTTCTAGGCTTACAACTAGTCAAAGCTGGGTTATACAACTAAGGTTGCTTGTGATAAATTGTTGTTAAGGATTAAATTGTTTAATTGAACAACTAAAAGGAGTTGCTTGTCGATTATTCTTCTTCTTAGAAGCAGATGGTTGTTTTTGAATAAGTGAGTTTAGAGTAAGTTTCTTGATGGACGATTAGTGAATATGTTACTTAAATGGAAAATGACAAATGGTTGGAGATAGTTTCGATAATCTAGATGTTCTATAGCTAATGTAACTATTTATTATGATGTTCTACACTTGTTGTTATCTAATTTGCGAGACTTGTCTCTTAATAGCTCACCCTGATATTTACAGGAAAGTTTGGTTGTTAGAGAAATCTTGGGGAGTCAAAGCAAGGTCACGAAAGGCTCAAAAGTATGTTTTGTAGTGTTATTAGTTAAACTCCTAGAGGTGGCACTAGTTTAAATAATTATGCTTATAATATTTTGAGTTCTATAAGGGGATTGTAAATATTGAATTATCAAAGGCTTACAAATCATGTATTTTGGTTGAACGCTTGATTATGGATTGATTTTGGCTCGAGTAGACATGGATGGTAGTTTTGAATGATATAGATGATCTTAGAAGCTAGTTTTTGAATGTTTGAGGATAGGATTGTATGGTTGCTTGTTGTGTAAGTGGTGATATTGTGTGTTCTAATCTTTATGTGGACTTAAAGCTGAATTTGACTTATATGTGTAACTCGGTAAATGATCATAAATTGGAAATACTATATGTCTAAGAAGTATTTTTGTTATATCATGTGCTTGCCATGAAATTTTTGGATCCTAATAGTTACTAAATAGCATTAAAATGCTTAACGCGATATGCCCTACTTGTAATGGTTTGTATAGATTATCATGGCTTAAATCATTCGATCTATCTTAGGGTTAACAACTTGACTAATTATAGCAATTAAAATGTTTATATGTATTCTTAGCATCAATTCGTATGATAGGAGGTTTTAATCTTGTTTGATGACCATAATTTATCTATATTAATGCTTGTTCTTCAAGGATCTTAGTAGCGTATCATTCACTTGTTTGAATACTAGCTTGTTAGACAAGATAGTTGTCTACTTCTAGAATAGTTTTATTTTCTAGTCTTGGGTTGGGGTTTTACAATCGATGCCAACATATAAGAAACATCTCTGGCAGGCACCAACTACAGATCCAAAACATTATGCTAGTGGATTTATTTCATGTATGGGGGATAGAATTCATGGGTCTATTTCCTTCATCATTTGGTAACATGTATATCCTTGTGGCTGGTGACTATGTATCAAAATGGGTAGAGGTTGTTGCTCTACCAACGAACGATGGCAAGGCTATTGCCAAATTCTTGAACAAACACATATTTACAAGATTTGGTGCCCCTAGAGTGATTATTCATGATGAGGATACCCATTTTAAATGCAACCTAATCTTTAAAGCTTTGTGCAGATATGGAATTCAATAGAGGATTGCCACGGCATACCTTCCACAAACAAATGAGCCAGACGAGATATCAAACAAGGAATCAAGAGTATCCTTGAAAAGACTATGAATCCATCAAGGAAAGTCTAGTCCTTGAGACTAGATGAATCCTTGTGGACTTGTAGGACAACATTTAAAACTCCTTTGGGTACTTCACCATTTAGACTCATTTTTGGAAAAGCATGCCACCTACCGGTGGAGGTGGCGCACTGTGCATATTGGGCTATCAAAAATCTTCATATGGCATGGAGAGTTGCTGGAGAAAAAAGGCTACTAGACCTAAATGAGTTGGAAGAATTCAGAACACATGCCTATGAGAATGTCAGACTCTACAAAGAGAGGACAAAACGCTGGCATGACAATAGGATAATGCCAAAACAATTTGAGGTATATGAACTTGTAAAGCCTTATATCCATGGAGCCGTGGACATTAAGAATTTGAAGATGGAAGATATTTTAAGGTGAATGGACAACGTTTAAAGCACTATTTGGAAGGTGGTCAGAAGCATGCCAAAGAGGTTACCCTCTTGGCAGAGGTACCGTAACATCATCATCATGGTTTAATTCTTTGTAAATATTAGGATTCGATGTTTTTCTTTTAGCATTTTCTTTATTTATTTTTCTTCTTTTTGTTTTAGTTTTTTTATTTTCCTTTACTGCATTGAAAGGTTTTCCTTGAGTATGTGCAGATTTAGTGTGCCAGAAACAATGCCAAGGCAGGACTTGGCATGAGACGATGATATAATGAGAGAATTCTACATGCCAAGCAGAATGCCAGCATAGAAGCTTGGCATGCGGCGGATTGGAATTTTGGAAGAAGAGATTAACCCTAGCTTGTTTAAATTTGGCCCATTGAAGAGATAGATTAGCCCAAATTGAATTAGGTTGAATTTTAAATTCAATTTAAACACCTTATCACTCCAATATTTAAACCTATCCTATCACTTACAACCTTATCACGTCATCCTTATCACTTAACCCCTTATCAAATCAAATCTTTTTCTTTTCCATCATTATCCTCATTAAATTCTGCTACTTTATTAAATCATATTAAACACTTAACCCTTTACTTTCCACCTACCCTAGCCATTCAAAGAAACAAAACCCTTTCCATCTTTTTTCTTTCTTTATCAAGCAAGAAACCAAGATTCATCTTTTATTTTATTCTTCCTTTGTCCAAACTGTCTCAAACTTTCATCTCGTTTCAATGGCTTCCTCATCGACTCCCTTCAAAATATTTTTCAACGAGGAGATCTGGAAAAAGTACGAAGAAAATTTTGTCTCAAGATCTTTTTGTTATGAGAAGCTCTTCGACTTCAATAGTAACCAAACCATGGGATTTCCCTCCAATTTCATGGTTGTAGTAAGCATGCACAAATGGGAACTCTTATGCGAGCAGAACGGGAAGGTTTATGCAAACATTGTTCGTGAGTTCTACGTCCATTTGACCATCAAAGACAATATGTTCTTAATGGTACGAGGTACATACGTTCATTTTGATGAAGTTTATATCAATGACATGTTCAAGTTGAGGGATGCTGAGGAGGAACATTTGGAGTATGTCGAGTCAATGATTGTTGCCAAAAAGAAGAAATTGTTGGTAGATATGTGTGAACCAATCACGGAGTGGATTGAGTTCACCAATAGACATTGCACCATCAAGAGATTAGAGCTAAAATCTTAGCTAAGGGGTGGGACCATTTTTTAAAGGCAAATCTCATGCCAAATACCCATAACGAAATGGTGTCGGAGGAACGACTTTCGTTACTGCATTCAATAATTGTTGGCTGGAAAATCAATGTTGGGCGGATCATTATCGAAGAGACATATAAATGTGTTGATAAGCCCAAAGGCAATTTGTTGTTTCCCTTATTAATTTCGAACATTTGCATAAGGCATGGTGTGCCCAAGATTGATTCAGAAAAAGGCCAAGAAATTAAGGGCCCCACAATCACGCCGACCCTATGGAGGTAACTCACTACCATCGAATCAAAAGACAAGGGTAAGAGGAAGGGAAAAGAATCGATGCCAAAGCCCAAGGTGCCAAAGGCAGACTTTGATGCTCCCGTGCCAGCTGAGTCACTGGCATTGCTTTCTGAGATCCATCATCGCTAGGAGATTATTCTCCAGACATTAGAGAAAGTCGAGGAGAAAAATCTCAAGCTTTAGAAGTATGATCATGACAGGGACGTTACCATCAGAGAAACCCTTAAGAAGATGTCCCCAGATTTCCTGCCAGCCTTCCCAAATTTCCATACAGAGATCTTTGCCAGCGATGAGGCCATGCCAGCCAGTCCTCAATCAACTCGTATCTCATATGATGCAACAGTCCCGTTATCTCCAATTCAAGTTGAATATACTGGTACTGAATCCCTAGTTTAATCAAAGAAAACCAAAGCCAAGTTTACCAAAGCTAAATCTACTACAAAGAATGCCACAACGCCTGTTGAACCTGCTCAGTCCTATGCCACAGCTACTCCTGTCGCGTCAGAACCTGCCAAGATTTTGGAGGAAGTTCTCTGAGATGTTGGAGCTTCCATTGCTGCTTCAAAGCCAAACATGAAATGAAGGAAAAAGAATGGCCCCTGATCGTGGGACCTTTCTGAAGAGAAAGACTCGCATCACACGAGAAGAAGTCTCCGAAAGGAGTCCTCTTATTCCTAAACTCCTTTGTATTTTGTTTTATTGTATTCATATGTTCATGCATTTCTTTCTGTTAATTTTATATATGTGTGTGTTGCCTCACATTTATGTCATGCATTCATGTTTTCATTTTTGTTGCCATGCCATGTATGCCATATAGGTTAGGTTAAAGCCATGCATACCAAACCACTAAAAAAAGAAGAGAGAGAAAATTTTGCCTCGGTTTTATTTTGAAGAATGTTAACACTTTGTTTTGCAAGTTTAATTTGATCTGGATTAGTCTGTCTGATGAAGAAATTTTAAATCTTTAGTTGTCTATGCTAGCAGAATAATAATGTCAGGTCTGCTTGGCAATTGATCTCTTGTTTAGAGAATTGAACTTTCACTTAACACGTAGTATGCATCTAGGTTCCCAAACAAACTTAGATCTTTTTGAAACTAAGTTCAGAATAAAAAAAGAAAAAATTAATGCAAAGGTAAAAAATAAAGAATAAGGCAACAATGTCAAGGCAAGAAAAAGAAAATAAAAATCTCCTCTGCCTAGAGATAATAAGTTACTTGGGGCTTCGTGGTTTGCTCTCTCTTAGTTCTCAAGTCCAAAACTTTAGGGTATGAGTTGAAGAGTAAAAGCCTAGTAAAGTCTGATTAACATGGGGGTTCATGGTATGCTCCCTCTCATTTCTCACGCCAAACAGTGTTACGAAGCAAGCTTAAATTATTGTTAGCGTAAACCCTTGACAAGAGTAAAAGAAAAATAAAAATTCTGAGTTTAGGTGGTAAATTGGATTAAGGGAGTGAATGGATACTTGATGCATATTACCTTCATATTGTGCACTCTTCTTGCTCTTATACTAGAGTTATATTGTTGCGCTTAAATTTACTACTTGGTTGGCATTACTGCACTGAGATAATTGAGGACATAAATAGAGCCAAATTCTGCTTGGCAGCACTTGTTGGCATTCTAACCAAAATTTTTTTGAGGTACTATTTTCACAATTTTTGTTTTTATTTTTACTTGCATTACTTGAGGACAAGCAAAGAGCTAGGTTTGGGGAGTTCTACGTCCTCAAAAGTATTGTTTTTATGCCTATTTTACAATGCCTTCGCTTCCTTTTGAGTACAATTAGTTATATTTAGTTGTTAAAATCATGCATTTACATAAGGAGTTAGGATTTGTGTCTATGCCAGTGTGAAGGGTTGATTTCTTGGTAATATTGCAGGCTTGGCATAGCATTTGGCAGTGCAGGGAGGAATGCCAAAGAGAATGCCAAGATATTGTTGGCGCAGATGGACTAAATAATGCCCAAGCTCTGGTTGACAGAGAAGAGGAATTTGATGCCAGGACAAGTAGCTGTTGAACACAAAATAATAGGACCAGATCAGGCTTCTAGAAAATAGCAATTGGATCAAACTCCAAAAAAATAGCAGAAAAATAGTGCCAACCTTTGTTGGTAGAATGATGCCAAGCTTGGTTGGTGAAGCAGTGACGGCAGATGACATAAGCCCTAACCTGATTTGCTCACATTCAAACTTTGGATAAGATGATCACATCTCTTATCCCTTGATCATTCAAAATTCAAACTCAAGAGCTTATCCTAAGTCTTCCTTGCACACCTATTTAAAGAACGATCAACCAAGCATTTGAGGCGATGATTTTTATTTTTTTGGGTGGAGTGATTGATGACCGACTACACCAAGGAGACGTGGTTCGACCAGCTTGACCGAGAGCCTGGATCTTGAAGGGCTGCATCGAGAGACCCCTTTCCCGCCCATTCTCTTTGTTTAGTTTTTTTATTTTCTTTTAAATGATGACGCATTTGCAAAACATTGAAGGTTTTTTGGTTGATACCCTCACCATGAACTAATTTAATTTTTGGTGGGGGATGTTTGCGTTGAATGCTATTTTTATGTTTAGTTTTTAATAATGAAAATGCTTCGGCATTGTTTTCCCTATCTAGCATGTTCTACAATGTTTTATCAAAACAGTGCCAAGTGAGAGCTGGCATTGTTGGCTTATTGAACCTTAATATCTTAATAGACTTGTGGGGCAATGATCTATTGCCAGATACTAAGGCGAGATGCTTCGAAAGAATATGTTCAAGTAGATTAGCTTACTTCTAAAGTGAATCTACTGCTTAAGAGTATAGGTTGGGACTTAATCAAATTGATTTATGAAAAAACATCACTATAGAGATATAGGGGGTTTTACATGGTTAATTTAGGGCATTGACCACCGAGAGAGGCAGTGCTAATTTTGAATCTGCTCGTTAAACAATGCCAATGCATTACATTATAAAAGGCTGACATGGAATGGATAACGTGAAAACCAGGCATCCCTTGCCAAAGCTCATCATTCATTTTAAACACACTCCTTGCCAACGCCATTTTATTTGTATTCCTTTTATTTTAAACTGTTTTCAAAACCAATTTCAACTCAAACACCATTTTTTTCTTTAACAAGTAATAATCAAAGCAGCCAAATTCCTTGTCAATCTCTGTGGGATCGATACTCGACTTACTGTTGTATTAATTGTCGACCGTGTATACTTGCACGCAAAAGACTAAATCATGGAACTATTTTTATACATTTTCTACCCCTTTTTCCAAGCACCCTCACAATCGAACAACCAGGTTGAGGGTGTTACATCAACATTTCCAACAAATAATGAGGAGTTCCTAATGAGAAGAGCTTGCTTGTTCGACACCTTTACAGAGATGTGGATTAACATTTGCAAGAAGAGTGAAAAACTCATAATGAGAATAGTTCATCTTTTGAAGAATGAAAAGTTCCTAAAGAGAAGAGCATGCTTATTCGATGCCTTTATAGAGAGGTGAACCAGCAAAAGAGTGAGGAATGAAGAATTTCATAATAAGAATAACAACTTCAAACCTCAAAAGATGAAGAATATCACAAAAATTAAAGAATTTAATAATAAGAAGAACAATTTCAGACCTCACAAAATGAAGAATTTCAAAAAGCAATTCCAAACCTTGGAAGATGAAGAATTTCATAATGAGAAGAACAGCTTTGGACTCTATAGTTTGGCAGAAGAATGAAGAACTCAGAATGAGAAGAGTTCACCTTTTGAAGAATGAGAAGAGCTTGCTTATTCAATGCCTTTACAGAGAGGCGGATCAATGTTTTCAAGAAGAACGAAGAGTTCCTAATGAGAAGAGCTCGCTTCTTTAAAACTTTTCCAGAGAGGTAGAAGAGAATAACCAAGAGGAAAGAATGGGTTCCTAATGAGAATGACTAGTTCAGGCTATGCGGCTACCCTTGACAAAAGGATTGGGAGGTTCCTAATGAGAAGAACTTATTCAAACTTTCTAGAGAGGAAGAAGAGTGAAAGCACAACGGTCATATGGTTCGGGTAAAATTCGTGTGTTTGTTATCTTTTCCCAATTCTCGTTCTACAACAATGAGCAACGGTCATATACATTTCTCGTGTAAGTAATAAATAAATAAATAAATAAAACCCAATTATTCCATAAATAGTCCCAAATAGCAATTCAAAATCCATTTCAAAGTCCACTGTATAATTACAAAAACTATAGTCCATTACAAGCCCAAATTCCAATTTACAGCTCACTTGAACCAAACAAACACAATGTTTTTTGAAAAAAAAAACAAGTTTCCCACCCAAATGTCAGTCTGAAAGGACACATGTCGCCTAGCCATTAGCCCAAATTGGTTTCACAGGGATCATGGTTTTCTTCTACTGATGTCATTTATGTGACATCATCGATGACGTCAAGAAGCACTCACCTATAAAAGAGAAAGTGTGTGTCAGATATTAATGAATACCATAATAATTAACTACCACTAATAATAAAATAATAATAAATATAGTAATAATGGTGAGAGAGAGAACCTCAGAAGTTGAACCGTCCTTGGAAGATAGGTAGTCGCTAGAGCAGCTGAATGGACACCGGAAGCAAAAGAGTCACCGAAGAAGATGGATGAACATCACTGGAGACACCGCAGACAACATCGGAAGGTATATATTTCCCTGATCTATTCTTTTTTCTATGGTAAAACACGAAAAGCATTAGATTGAAACAAAAAATGGAAATAGAAACATTAAGTAAATAAAAGATTGAGTTTCGGTGGGTGCTTATCCTGTCGTGGTTGCCGGTGTATTTCTGATATGGTGGAGTCAAAGAAGGTAAGGGCTCAAGTTAGGTAGCCTAGGTCGGGGAAGATGAGCATGTTTTATGAAACGAGTTATATTTAAGGTTAGATTTGTGAAAATTGGGTTTTTTGGTGATTTTTGGGTTTGGACGGTGGCCGGAACAGAGGTCAGAGCGGCAGTCAAAAGTTACCCGTGGTGACCAGTGTTCACCTCCGGCGACCGGCGAACAAGTAATAGTGACTATATCATGATGACACAAGATCCAACGGCAGAGCATGCGACAGTAGTTGGCCAGCATTCAACCTGTTCATCCGCTTTCGGATGAATGTGGGATGAACACCCTTTAAAAATGTGGGGTTTTGATCTAAAGTGGGAGGCATTTTGGGAAATTATGTTATGGATGAGAGGATTTGGGTGAGAGAGAAGTTAGAGAGAGGGGGGTTATCCGAAAATGAAAGAGTTTGGTTTAAAAGGGGGATTTTATAGTGATCCCTAAATGGCACCGTTTTGGTGTCGGGTTGAGAGACCCGTGAGTTTAAGACGGGTCGGGTCTTAGACATGTGCCCTTGTATATGGGTTTTATCAGTTTTTAGCCCAAAAACTTTGTAAATTCTTCCAATTTAGTCATTTTTAATAAGAATTAAAATTCAAGCTTTTATTTCTTTTTAATTTAATCATGTTTGTTCAATTAATTTAATTGTTTATTTATATGAGTGATGCATGCTTTTAAATTTGTATATAGTTATATTTTCTAGATAATTAATTCATTCAGATTTAATTGTTAATTGTTAGAGCTTTAGTATTTAGATTCTTTAATAATAATTCAATAATTAAAATAGAAGAGATAATTATAGAAAATAAATGAGTATTGAAAGGAAAGCTTTGAAGTCCTAAGTTGGATAATGTCTCATTGCAATGAGATGTTATTCAAGGGGGCTTTTAAGTAGATCGTTTGATAGTCATGTTAACTTAGAATATGAAATTAACCTAGCTAATTAAATTAAAGCTTTAATTAGGACTAGTACTTAATTAATTAGATTCGCTAATCAAATTATGAATATTGTTCAATTTAGGGTTTTAATATGAATAGTGCTCAAGCATTGGGTGTTATTTCATAAACACCCTAAATTTAATAATATTCACAGCCTTTAAACAATTTAATTAATTAGAGCCTTTTAAGCTAAAACTTAAAAACAACAAGACAATAACTGGTCATGAATTTAAACCTTTTATGCTGGGATATATTTTTGAATAGGAATCGAGGTGTCCTAAAGTAACTAGATGCTTCTAATCTCGTATTCGTTCAAAATATATTTCCTTATAAAAGGATATCTCCATTTAAAATTTAAATCAAATTAATAATTATAGTTAAATTAAATTCGAATTATTATTATCAGAAATGCCAAAATGCCGCGTAGAATTAAAAGGTACTAATAACGGGCGTTTGTGGGGTGCTAATCCTTCCCCACACGTAATCGATTCCCGAAACCAATTTTAAAGAATGAATCTCTAGTTGTTTTTATGGTGTCCAGTCTACCAAATTGATCAGTGGCGACTCCAAAATGTTTTTCACGATTAAATAAAGGAAAATCCAATTTAATAGGAGAAACCTAATTTTCCAAGATTAAATAGATAAACCATAAAACCCTAATTTTCAAAGAACTAATCGTCGAACTATTTTCACACCCAGTTAAAAAATGGCCACGATAACTGCAAGTAAATACTCGTCTGGAATTCAGTTATTATGGAAGCGGTATTTTCAAGGTGATGTTTTAGGCGTGATAGGTGGTCAGCTACTAAGTTCACACTAACCTTCTTGTCTCGGATCTCGAGATCAAATTCTTGTAGAAGAAGCATCCACCGAATTAGTCCGAGCTTGGCATCCTTCTTTGCCAAAAGGTTTTTCAATGCTGAATGATCTATATATACCACAACTTTGTTACCAACTAAGTAAGATCTGAATTTATCAAATGCAAATACAACCGCGAGAAATTCTTCTCGGTGGTGGTGCAATTCAGTTGTGCTTCATTTAGCATCTGACTGGCATAGTAAATGGTATGAAAAACTCTACCACGCTGTTGTTCCAACACTGCTCCGATGTCATAGTCGTTGGCATTGCACATGAGCTCAAATGACTCATTCCAGTCTGGTGCCACGACTATAGGGCATTAATCAACTTCTCCTTAAGTTCCTAAAACGCTCTTAAAAAGAATCATCAAATGCAAAAGCAACATTTTGTTCCAAAAACAAACATAAAGGTTTAGAAATTTTAGAAAAATCTTTAATGAAATGATGGTAGAAACTTGCTCATCCCAAAAAACTCTTATACCTTTTACGCTTGTAGGGGAGACAATTGCTTGATTACCTCTACTTTTGCTTTTTTCAACCATTAATCCTCTCTTGTTCACCTTATGCCCGAGAACAATGCCCTCCTTCACCATGAAGTGGCATTTTTCCCAGCTCAAGACCAGATTTGTCTCAACATATCTCCTCAAAACTTGCTCCAAACTCTAAATACATTCTTCTAATGTTTTTCCAAACACTGAGAAGTCGTCCATGAAAACTTCTAAGTTATGTTCAATCATGTCGGAAAAAATGGACATCATGCAACGTTGAAACATTGTCGGGGCATTACACAACCCACATGGCATTCTTCTAAAGGCAAATGTCCCATATGGACACGTGAACGTGGTTTTCTCTTGATCTTCTAGAGTTGTGGCAATCTGATTATATCCTAAATAATCGTATAGGAAGCAATAAAATACCTTACCTGCCAATCTGTCTAACATTTGATCAATGGAGGGCAATGGAAAGTGATCTTTCTTGGTGGCATTATTCAGCTTCTTATAATCCATGCACACTCTCCATCCAATAACAGTCTTGGAAGGAATTAAATCATTGGTGCTATTTTGAACCACAGTCATGCCACTATTCTTTGGCACACATTGCACCGGGCTGACCCATGAGCTATCAAAAATGGGATAAATTATTCGGACATCCAGCCACTTGATAATTTCTTTTTTAACAACCTATTTCATGCCCAGGTTCATGTATAGCTTATCAATTAATCAACTTCTTAGCCTTCTACTAAAACATTCAAGGCATAAATACAAAATAAGCCATTAAGGAAACTTAAATGCATAGTGCAACTTATCAAACTATGTGCCACCTCCTAGGAGTACATCAAGAAATTTACAAACATACATCTTATTCCTTGTGATCTCTTCCAAGCTCTCAAGATGATTAAAAGCATTTACCCTGCAACGCATTGAAACGATGGGGTAAGCATAAGCTTAGTGAGGTAGCTTAGAATAACCATAGAATAAAACATTATACATCCTTTCATACTAATATTTTATTCATAAACAAATAACCCTAAGCTTGGATAAGGGCTTAACCAAATTTAAGACTATATGTTAGATCAGTAATCACCGATATTCAAAGGTATTTACACAGAGTGTTTATTTAGAAACATGGTATTCAACCATCATGTACACATATACCAATGAAGCTTGAACAAACCTAGGCATATTCATATCTCAACTTAACATTTTCACATAAACACATTGTTTTCGAACAAAACATAGGCATAACCACATATCGAAGCATTTCGCATCACCCAGAGGATACTCAAAATTCAAATAGTACACTCAATCGAAGGTCATATATAATTATAACGTTAATACTTTCTTAGAAGCATGATTTAAATGAAGAGTGTGTATTACTTGTTATACAAGTTATTACAAAGTTTATCAAGGAAGTACATAACCTTTTATAATTTCAATACCAACCAATACATACTTAGTTTCATACAAAGCAGTCCAATAAATTCTTAAATTCATTCAAAACAGTTTTCAATTCTTTGTATATGGACATATAGTTCAAACAGTCCTTAAAATCTTAAGTGTAACTTTATAGCTTCAAAACAGTCCATTATTTAATTAAATATAGTGAAAATAGTCCTCAAATCTTATACATAACTTTATAGCTTCAAAACAGTCGAAGATTAATCAAATATAGTGAAAACAGTCCTCAAATCTTATACATAACTTTATAGCTTCAAAACAGTCCAAGATTTAATCAAATATGATGAAAATGGTCCTCAAATTTTATACATAACTTTATAGCTTCAAAACAGTCCATTATATAGTCGAATAAAGTGAAAACAGTCCTCAAATCTTATATATAACTTTATAGCTTCAAAACAGTCCAAGACTAATCAAATATAGTGAAAACAGTCCTCAAATCTTATATATAACTTTATAGCTTCAAAACAGTCCAAGATTTTATCAAATATAATGAAAATAGTCCTCAAATTTTATACATAACTTTATAGCTTCAAAACAGTCCATTATTTAATCAAATATAGTGAAGACAGTCCTTAAATCTTATAACAACTTTATAGCTTCAAAACAGTCCATGATTTAATCAAATATAGTGAAAACAGTCCTCAAATCATATACATACCTTTATAGCTTCAAAACAGTCCATTATTCACACATTCGTGTTTAATCCTTCCAATTAAGATCCTACATGTTTACAATATGCTTTAATCCACCATTAAGGCATAAGTGTTCACTTCATTATATTTGAAACTTAAACCTATCACGATTTATCCCACCCTAATATCTGAACATGATATCCAAGAATTAACTTAAGCTACAAACGACCATAAGACTTACTATACCAATTACAAAGAGTAAAGCATTTTTATAAACTCATAAGAATTTATGATCTAAAGATGATCTATTTACTTTCTACATATATTTCATTAGAACCGAATGGTTAGGTCACATAGCCACACAATCTGAAACATAACATTCTATATACGTGTTTACATAAATCACAAAATATCAAATATCGCATGTCATAGACGTGAGTTACATATCACATAAGTCCCTAGACATAGTATATCACGTCATGGGTTTCTTAGCATGCAAGGCATCAAACACTACATATCATAATCATAGATAAAGCATATCCTATATATAACATATCATGAGCAAAGCATATCATGAACATGGCATATCGTGATCATAGCATATCATAGTTAAGACATATCTTTAGCTGCTTGTCATATAAGTTACCAAGATAATTCTTTAATTTACTGTACAAATTAGTTCATAAGACTTTCGATTTTGGATGACATCTTATTATTCACCCGAACCATTAACAACAAAAATTATGGAAATTCAACAAGTCATAGATTTCTTAACAAATAAGTCACATAGCAAAACTTATCCAAAATGTTCCTTACTTGTTTTATAAGCTATCAATTTAACTATTAATTAAATTTCATTATTTAATCTTAACATAGCCTTGAAATCAAGCATCAGCCTAGGTACTCGAATCCCCAACCAACTGTCACTAACAGAAAGGTACTCATAGTACCAGTCAATCCCTCCTACTGTCGCCAAGTGACCACAACACTTCCCTCCTACTGTCGCCAAATAAGGACCATAGTCCAGGAACGTAGTCCACCCTAACACAAGAGCTCTAGAGACTCTATGGCATGCCAATTATACCTAAGACCGACTTGAGACCAAGGCTTTACACATATTTCTTATCTTATCAGATCGGATTGACTTAGTTTCATGTTCATGAAGTCCTGAATCAAGTATTACTTTATTGACATAACTGAATAATTTAAGCATTGCTCTTTATCTAAATTTCAAAATAACATTTCATATAGCTTATCTTGTAGCACATGTATACTCTTATAGTTTCTTTCACAAACATAATTAAGATGTCATTCCACCAACAGGTCATAATTTGATTCTTGACTACTTATGCGCATAAATCTATTACCAAACCATTCTTCAAACAAAACATATTTTTGTAATTATTTCACACTTAACATAGCTTACTTGATCACTAAGTAACATACCTTAACTCCCAGGCTTAGCTCAACATTGTTCAATTTATGCAACAAACAAACAAATTAAGTAACAAGGTGCTCAGAGTAGCCTTTAATCTATTCTGAGACTTTAAACTACACTCACCTTTTATCCTGAAGTTATGGGATACCTTAATCCTCAGTTATATCTTGCTACTTAACCATATCTCTTCCTAGATTTTCCTTGGTCTAAGCATAACAAAGAATACAATCACATATTAAGTCAATTCCTAACAATCATTCATTTGTCACACAACTCACAATTCATGCATATACATAAATTCACCCAAAAATAGTCTTGTTTATACATACATACTCCAAAACAATTTACTAAGTACTTATTTTCATTTACATGAATGTATTCTAAACAGTCATATATGAGCATACAAATATTCAAGGCAATCTTCCCCAATCCTAAACATTGAAAATAGTCCCCCCTGTTTTTGATATTCTTAAAACGGTTCACATGGCTCTCAAGTTCACCTATATTCATTTGGAACCACTCTTTTGCATTTCTACATCTCAAAAGTAGTCCCAAAAGCATATATAGGTATGCATAACAGCCTAAACACTCATATACATTTTTATATAATTCAAAACAGTCTCTTTCGGCATGTATATATTCAAGGTAGTCCCTAAGTCATATGTATGCACCAATATGCACAGCAAAACAACCTCATTCGATTTTAAACAATCTCAAAATTGTTTCTATTTGCTTTTCTTTCATGGCTAAAATCCCTCTTGAAATGATTCATTTACCCAAAAATAATCCTAAAATCAATTCTTACAATTATAGCATCCAAATCATATTTTTAATTACCACTTCTTATCTACATGCACTGTCATTCGAATGTTCAACTTTCCAGCGATCAAAGTTCACTCTTTAGTGACTTTTTACTCTAAATCATGCTATCATTTACACAAATTCAAAGCATGGATTATGTAACACCCTAAACTCGGCTTAGGAGTAAACCAAATTTGGTAGTGTTAGGGAACAAGGGAACAAACATTCGGACAAACATGCGGCGAGTAGTTACTACTCAACGAGGAGTAACTAGAAAATCATAGAAAATTTAAACTTTTTATCCAGGTCAAGAAAGGTTCAAATTTCCAAGTTATCAAATTTACTGTGACCTATACAGTTAACTTATCACACAAGATGCTAACTTAACTTGTCAGGTCATGAATATAGGTTACTAGGCATGTAAGAGACCAAAACATAGACCTATACATTCACATATACATTCGGTTTAAGCATATACATGTACACATTGAGATCGCATTTTTAACACAGGTTTACGCCTGCATAGGATTCTTATTGCTTTAAACCATATAACGTATAAGGTGCAATATGCTTAATTCACACACCACTACTCAATTGAAACATATTTTGATCTTAGACATTAACATTGCCTTGCACTAGTTCATTGACTTACTTACTAATTGTTTGATTTAATTATCAACTTAACCATTCGATCACTTATTCATCTAGTAGACATATATGCATTAGTCCTCATACAAGCATGTCATCAAGGTGGTCTAGCAGCTTAGATCAAAAGTAAATATTTAATCATCCATATGATCATACAAATCATATAGCAAGCAATTAACGAATAATTATAGGCCCATTACAAAACCTTGAACACTCATGAGACTTATAACATATGAAATCAATATGGTTTGTAATGCACAATGCATTCGTAACAAACTACATGCCACCATATAGGAGTTATAAGAACAATATTCAAAACGTACTTTGGATCCTTATTATCACGTCTAGATTCAGGGGAAGACCGAAAGCTCATTTAGCCTAAAATATAACGGAGGAAATAGGGTAAGCAGATGCTTAATGAGGTACCGGACATGATTTAAAAAATGCGTTAACATTATACATTATATTATTAATCCTTTACTGAAGTAAATCAAAGATTAAACAGCAATGACTTGTCATGAGGTAAAGTACTCTAGTCACATAAGTTACCTACTTAAATACAATACATAAGGCATTGCTTATTACACAAGTCACCAACTTACATGTTACATTATCCATTCACAACAGCTCAATGCCTTTCTATTCAAACGAATTATAGTTAACATCATAGAAATGATACTTGTCACACAAGTTATTTCACTTAGTATTTTGTTAACAATGTTACTTGACTTATAAGCTATTAATCTAGCATAGGAACAATCAAGATTCTTGGCACATAAGACTTTAAACATATTAAGTCATTTTCATGAAGTACTCATATATTTTCATAACACTCCAAGACATATTCGTTTCTACCAAAACAGTTCATGTAATTCATGTATACATTCAACCTATCAAAACAGTCCACTATCTTTAATTAACATGCCAAAACACTCCATGTAATTCATGTATACATTCAACCTATCAAAACAGTCCACTATCTTTATTTAACATGCCAAAACACTCCATGTAATTCATGTATACATTCAACCTATCAAAACAGTCCACTATCTTTATTTAACAAGCCAAAACACTCCATGTAATTCATGTATACATTCAACCTATCAAAACAGTCCACTATCTTTATTTAACAGGCCAAAACTGTCCATGTAATTCATGTATACATTAAACCTATCAAAACAGTCCAGTATCTTTATTTAACATGCCAAAACATTCCTTTAAAATATGTTCATGTTAATCAGGGCAGCAACACATGTATATACAGAACTAGACAGCTTTGTCGCCTATTTTCACACACACATAATTGGGCAGGATTATCACATATTTTAGTATGCAACATTGAGCATTCGAATTAGGATATATAAAAACATATCATGTACAAACATAGGTCACTTGATATATAAGTTATCCCCTTCATAGTATATAAGATGTTAAGTTACTTCTTAATTTGATAAGCACCATCCCTTATTATCTTTTATCATAGCCTTGAGAATCAAATAACAGCCTAGGTACACGAATCTTATAACGTCTGTTGTCAAACAAGGGTACTCGAAGTACCAAACAAGGGAACGTAGTCGAAACAAGGGACTGAAGTCCAAATAGGGGACCGTAGTCCATTCTAACTGGGAGCTCTATAGACTCTATAGCATGCCAACTATACCTAAGACTGACTCGAGACCAAGGCTTTCACATTTATCTTATCTTCACAACATTGCCACCAAGGCTTATTTCATAACATATCAAATATTTTCAATCATATGTAGCTTCCGAACGAGCATTTCATATCACATCTCGTTTATAGTATAGACAAGCCTAAATTCATGTTCATATGCTTTCCAAACAAAGTTGGTAACTTTTCATATCCAGTACATAGGATCTCGTATATATATATCAAACATTTATCAAGCATACATCAAGCATTTCATATCGTCAAGTACTTTCATAAAAGTTCTTACCTCGAATCCAAGCTTATACGTGCAACATCATTTTAATTTAACAACAAACAATGTATATCAATCAAGTAAAGGTGCAAGGGGTAGTTTCCATCTATCCCGAGATTTTAAACTACATTCACCTCTTATCCCGAAGTTATGGGATACCCGAATCCTTAACCAACTTGCTACTTATCCAATTCCTTCCTAGCTTCTTCTTGGTCTAATAGTAACAAGAATATAACTACATATTAGTATCAATTCAATCTGTCACCCATTCTTCAAACAAGACAACTTATACTCTTTTACAGTTAATCACTCAAATTTTGCAACACCCCAATGTTGGTCTAGTAGTTGATTTGAGTATTCTTAAATAATTGTGTGAATCAAATTTTGAGTGTAATTAAGCTCTCTCGGTATGATTAGGTCTTAATTGAGATTAAAACAAATTTTATGACTCCTTGATAAGTACTAAAATGTGAGAAGAAGAAAAGTGGAGGATTGCATGGTAATTAAATAATTGTAAAATACCCTTACACTTGTAACATGGATAGATTGTCCATGTGGAACCTTGGATGATCATCTCAAAGGAGAGATGAGGAAAGGACCATTTTCATTGTCTTCTCCATACTACACTGAATAGAAAAAAAAGAACTATTAGAGAGAGAATTGAGATCGAAATCCATGGCTGGACAATGAGATTTTTATTTGAGGATTTCATAATTAAGGTAAGGATTGTGTTTATTGCTAGATTAATCTGTTAAGGACTCGACATTAGCTTGCATGTAAATCCTTGATGAATTGTGATAGGGATTTGTAGTACTACTACTAGAAATTTCTTTGCAATGTGTGCTCAATCATGCGAATTGTTAGGGGAATATTAATTAAGGAATAAGTATGTTTAATTTCGGTCAGAGATGATCAAAGTTAGATTAGAGAAATTCTATGAAATAAAATTGGGAAATGTTTCCTTGATGTATAAATGTTGTTGGTGTTAGAAAAGGAAATGAAATAAATTAGAGGTTAATATGATTATGGGAAGATCTGAACGATACATGAACAGATTTGATAGGCTTTAAAATAGAGAAATTTGAGATGCAAAATAGAATATTATGTATACCTTCATATATAATTTCTGGAAATTTTGCTATGAATCCATGGTTGTGCTGTTTTACAGCTGGGAGTTTATGTATTCGTTAGGAATTTAATGAGCCAATAAGTATATAAATTCTCTAGTGTAAGGGTTGTCTATTTTGGCAGCAAAGAAATTGAATGGTT
This sequence comes from Hibiscus mutabilis, assembly GCA_019671005.1. Classification (NCBI taxonomy): domain Eukaryota; kingdom Viridiplantae; phylum Streptophyta; class Magnoliopsida; order Malvales; family Malvaceae; genus Hibiscus; species Hibiscus mutabilis. The sequence continues at coordinate 12,420,376 of CM033725.1, forward strand.
GAGGATTAGGATAATATTGTTATAAAATTTGGAAATTTTAAAAGAGTGTTTCGAGTGTTAGCTCTTGTATATGTGAACTGCTTTAGTTGTGAAAATTCAATAAAATTGATTAGTTATAAATTACATATGCTCATAAACTGTTAATTGGACTTAAAGAATGAATTTTTGAAGCTGTTATGTTTTCAGATTGGAGTGGTATTAGATTATATGACAAATTGTGGTCACATGAACATATAATCACTAATTCTAAGTGGCTAAAATTCAATGGTTAAATTCTGGTTGAATCTAGAAATGAGTTGTAAACCAATTGAAATTACGACGTACGGAATGAAAGTTATGCATGTTTAAGTGAGCAGGGTACATGCTGCCTGGTAGTAGCAGTTTAGGTATTGTGGCAGTTTTGTAAACTGTTTTGCAAACAGTTTTGGGATAGTTTAACTGCTGCCCTATTTTGCCTTAATATGGAATGTATGTGCTTAATTAGAGCAAGGAGAGGACTTTGGAGAAGGATCTAAAGTTGAACATTCAAGGGACAAGCAAAAGGGATTACCCTTTCGAGACTTGTAACACCCCAAATCCTAGCCTAGAAGTATTGGAACCAAATTGCATAAGTTGATAGCTTAATTGAATCTAGAATTAAGCTAAATTGAATAGTCAAGGGTCTAATCGAAAGAATGTATGAACTAAGTGATCAAATTATAAAGGATCAATTTGAATTAAAGGAGAAAGATGAGGCTTGCATGATAAACTTCATGGTTCTCTTATTTGCCCTTGACTAATTACATGATTAGTAGCTAATTAAGGGATAGTTTAGTAATTTCATAAATCCACTAATGTGGATAACCACATTGTCATCCTTCCTTTCAATTCACTTGACCGAATTTGAGAGAGGAAAATTGAGAGAGAAACCTTGAGAGAATTCAGCCATTGAAGAAGAAATCAAGCTTGAATGCGTAGGAATTTTCAATGAAATTAAGCTAGAAGCAAAGTAAGTATAATTCTTTTTGTGTTCAATTGAATAGGCAACTATGATTGTTGAATTGAACTGTTTTGATGATTATAGATCGAATTAGATATTGAATATGTTGTTAGATGATTAAAGGGACGTAGAATCATACTGAATTGAAGAATGAACACTAGGTTCAATGCTGGAAATTATGTGTTTATGATAGTGTAATAAGCTAGGTTGCTGGAAAATTGAATTGTGATATTGAAGAGAGAATTGAATGATTAGAACTTAAAATTGAGCTATGGAATTGATGAATTGATTATGATCAAGAATAGGTAATGTAATTAAGGTATTAAAAATTGAATTGTTAACAAACAATGCTGGAAATGAAGGATAAAAGCATGAACATAGTTATGTAACATAGAAATTGTTTTGTGGAATTGAAATGGAGTAAACATGCAAGATTAGGCATTATAACCAACCTACTCTATTTTGGCAGCCTTGTATAATGAATTAACATGGACTTAACATGTCTAGGATATCATATGAAATGAATTATAGGACAAAAACATTGGTTAAAATGAATTAAAGGCATTAAAATGTGAATAGGTACAATCTGCCCAGAATTGCTCTGTTCTGGGCAGTCACTTTGAAAATTTAATAAATATTGTATAGAACAAATTCAGGGCTGAAATTTAGTGACATGATCCTTAAAATGTCTATTTTCATTAGGTGAAAATAGAACTGAAAACTGAGTCCTATGCTAGAAACTGTAAATAGGAATTGCTGGACAGTGCAAACTGTCCAGGCAGTGTAAATGCCCTGTCTTTGAACAATAAACTGTATTAATTGGCTAAGAACTAAAATGCAAATTTTACATGTACTTATATGAAATTTTGTAATCTTTCCAACGGTGTATAGAAATCGAAATTCCCACGTACGGATTAAAAGATATGGCCATTTAAAGGAACAGCGTGCAAACTGCCAGTCAGCAGTGTCCTGGGCAGTTTGGGATTGTATTTGCACCTAGATGCAAACTATTTCCAAAACAGTTTTGGGACATTGTAACCTGTCCAATTATGCTTCAAAATGAAGTAATAACAATATGGAAATGAACTAGTAAGAAATCCTTAAAAGGAAGCATAAAAACAGTAGCTAAATGTTAGGTACAAATGTGATAACATTGCTACTATGATTGTGTGATATTATGTGTTTGTTTTGATGATTTGTATATGTGTTATGCTTGCTAGACCAAGGACAGAAAGTTGGGGAAGAAGAGGATAGGAGTGGACATCCCAAAGCTAGAGGCAAAGGGATTTGGATTCAAGACACTTGAATTGCTAGGAGTATTGTGAGTGTAACTATCCTTAGGGTTGGGACTAGGTCCTAACCAACCTTGATATTGTTAATTCAATGAAATTGCCATGTAAAATGACTTAATGCCTATTTAGCTAATTAAGGGGAGAATGACATGTATGATAACCTGTTTGATGCCATGATCTATGTGTTACTTGGGTGTTAAGAAAATGTAATGAATTGTGTGTCATGTTGCATTGCTTATGCCTAAGGTATGAAATGACATGCTTGCTTGAAGAATAAGGTACACACATTGCATACATATGCTTGTGTTTGTGAATGCTATACATGGCTGATTGAAATAAATTGAACAAGGATACTTCTTTGAATTCATGCTATTCGAATGGCATGGATGTTTTGTATTGGGAGTTAAGACTCCATAAGCCTAAGGGCTTGGCCTTTAAAGGTCATAATGTTATATTGGATCATGAAATGTATAAAGCGTAAATGAAATGGATAATCAACAACCTTGGTAGCTAGTTTGATAGATAGGAGGGCATGCCTTAGAATCTTGAGCTCATATTGGCATTATGGTGCATATTGGCACTACGGTGCATATTGGCACTTCGGTGCATATTGTTAAGATTTGATTATCTTGTAAGCTACTTACCAAGGATGTTGTAAGAGGACTTAATAATTCAAATGAACATTGCTTGTATTGTAAGAAACTTGTATGAACTTCCTTGCTTTGAAAGAAATGTATAGATGATGGCTTTGTGTATGAATGCCTACTTGATAATTTGAATGTTTGGTTGCTTGTCCTTTAAGCATGTTGTTCGAATAGCCTATGAGAATCATGATGGATGTTGTTATGTTGATTGTATGATATGTAAAGATTTCCTAAGTTCCTCTATGCAATTCGAATAAGCATGTGTCTTGTGTTGATGGTCTTGATTCCTTGAATTACATGTAAACTTGGATATGTGTGCTTGAGAAAATTGGTTAGACTTAGTGTTACCTCACTAAGTACATAACTTGTACTTACCACTCTACTCTTCATTCTTCCCATAACAGATTAAAGATACTTCAAGAGGATATCTTGGGTTTGAATCAACACTCTAAATCAAGCTTGAAAGTATGATTTCATACTATTGTATACTCCTAGTTTGGTGGCACTAGATTTTGTAATAGGTAGCCTTGATCATGCATTTGAATATGTGTTTAAGACTACTTTGTGTAATGTTTTGATGGGCCTATTATGTAATCTATTTGGATGACTTAAACTATGTTTGAACCATGATGATATGTATATATAAGAGTAAGGAGCTGCGCAAATTATGAAATTATACAATAATGGTTGAATCTTGTTTCATTTGAATGTTATATCAATGTTGTATGAACATGCAATTGTTCCTATGTTTATTAGCATGATTCGGCTATATGAAGTTGAGGCTAAGGTATGTTTAAGCATGCATTATCAATGTATTAGCCAAGTATGCTATGAAATATGATGACTTGATTGAAAAGAAACAAATGAAATATGTTTAGGTTTCATCTAGCTATTCAAATATGATGCTTAAACATGTAAAGAATATAAGTTGAATACTTTGTAATGATCATGTTAATTGGTTGAATAAGTAGTTTCTTGAGATGCATGTAAGCTAGTTAAGACATGTTTAGTGATCAACTAGTGTAAATCGAATAAGGTACATGAAATTTGTAATCAGGATGAAAGTTGAAACATGTTTGATAGTAACTTAAAGTGAAGTATGGCACACTTGTGTTGTTGTTTGAATGATGTACGTAAATTGAATAGAATGGTAGTATGATAATAGTAACTTAGGTTATAAGTATGAACTAAAACAAAATGGTACCTAAATTAGTATGCTATGTTGTTGGTTTGCTTAAATTGTATGACTTGTATTGTTTGGTTTTGGTGACTTGCGCATCAAGCCAAGTCCACCGAGGTTACTTGTTTGACAAGTAACCTATCTATCGCTTTGCTTTTGCTCCGGTAACGCTCCCGAACCGGGTTACGGCTAACCCAGGGATGGGGTGTTACAAGACTAGCTAGCTTGGGAGTATTGTGAGTGTAGTTTATTCTAGAGTTAGGACTAGGTCCTAACTAAAGTAAGCATGTCTAAATTCTTGAATTGTTAATTGGACTTAATATGATCTTGACCTAATAAGGGAAGTATGAAATAAGATTATACATGAAACTTGACTACGTCTTTGAAGTGTTGTATAAATAGAATGCTAGCATGTATATGTGGTAACATTGATGCTTGTATGTATGACATGGAATTATGACCAATTGCTTAAACCGAATGCTTGATGTGCTAGCTTAAATGATGCAATGAACACTTGAAATGTTGAGCTATGGCTCTATTGGCCTAAGGGCTTAATGCATGTATAAACTTACCATGCAATACTCGAAATGACTCTTGAAAAGGATAATGCTTGACATGAACTTGTACACTTGAATGATACATGATCTTGAACTTGAAAAGCTTAAAATCCTTGAATAAATGAATAAACAACCTTGGTTGCTAGTTGAATAGGTAGAAGGGCATGCCTTAGATTCTTGAGCTCATTGTGTCAGAGTGGACTACGGTCCAGGCTAAGGCCCCTAATTGGCGACAGGCAGAGGGTACGTATGTGGTCTTTGACGATAGTAGGAGGGTTGACCAGTACTACGGTACATCTTATGGTGATAGTTGGTTGGAGACTCGATTACCTAGACAAACTATGAACCAATGATTGTGATAAAAGATAATAAATGAACTAATAAGCATGAATAGCTTGATTACTCGTCGTGTAAGCATGATTTGCTTGAATTACTTGTCATGAATGCATGATTTGCTTGATTTCTTGTTATGTAAGCATGATTTGTTTAATTTCTTGTTATGAAAGCATGAATTATGATTCATTGTCTCTTGCTACTTATGCTATTTGAATGCTTGAAATCCTTAGCTAGGATCATTCTTGACTAATTGACACTTAATTTGATATAACAATTGGTTAAAACTAGTTACTACCTCACTAAGTACATTCTTGTACTTATCACTCTTGTTTTCATTCTTCCCAACCACATGATAAAGGATTCGATTGTTGCTTGATCTTTAAGCCTAATTTCTTGAGCTCGAAGCAAGACACAAGCATAGCTAAAGTATGGTTCATACTTGTTTTGTAATTCTCCTAGTTGGTGGCAACTAGACACATATATGTAGCTAGAACAAGACCATGCATCTTGTTTTTTTGGGAGGATTGTATATATGCATGTACATGGCAACTTGATGTTTTGAATACTTGTATATATGTGTTCTTGATTGGGCCTACTATGTTATGAACTTTGTTGACAATGTGAAACAAGTTTGTATTGAACTCAAATTATATGTCATGTATAAGTAGTTGATGCGCATATATGAATATATATATGGAATGTTCAAGTGATTGATCTAGCTTATATTGCCATTTGAATGCCTTGAGGAATGATATAGTCTTGTGTGAATATACCACGATGTAGGTATTGTTATGTGTTTGTATGGTGAATGCCGAATGCCGAATGGTATAGTTGTTTGGAAACAAGTTACATGCAATTGTATGTTCAAATAATCATGTTTAGTAAATTTAGGCATGAGATGTTATATGTATCAATCTAAGGAACAATGAAATGAAATAGAAGCATGTTTTCTCACTTAGGCTATTCGAATGATGGTTGTATGATGATGTTAATTAAATTGTTTGTAAACAAGAAAGACGGGACTATGTGGCTTTGTATTGATTACCGTCAGTTAAACAAGCTCACCATGAAGAATCGGTATCCCCTGCACAGAATTGAAGATCTTTTCGATCAACTTAGGGATGTTGCCGTATTTTCTAAGATTGACCTTCAATCGGGGTACTATCAAATGAAAGTAAAAGAACAAGATGTACCCAAGACAGCCTTTCGTAGTTGATATGGCCACTTCGAATTCCTTGTAATGCCATTCGGGTTAACGAATGCTTTGGCTGCATTTATGGATCTCATGAATCGGGTATTCAAGCCCTATCTTGACAAGTTTGTGGTCGTAATCATCGATGACATTCTGGTGTACTCTCGGAATAAGGAGGAACATGCTGAACACCTCCGAATTGTCTTGCAAACACTCCGAGAACATCAATTGTATGTCAAGTTCTCCAAATGTCAATTTTGGTTACCAGAAGTTTCTTTCCTCTGCCATGTTATCTCGGTTGAAGGAATTAAAGTCGATCCGAGCAAGATTCAGTCTATTCTAAATTGGAGACCTACGAAGAATATAAGTGAGGTCTGAAGCTTTCTTGGTTTAGCCAGGTATTACAAAAGATTTGTTAAAGGCTTTTCCTCTATTGCCACAAGTCTTACTAAGCTTACTCGCAAAGATACGCCTTTTGTTTGGTCGGAGAGCCAACAACGAAGCTTTGATCAACTTAAGCAAGCTCTGACTCATGCCCCGGTACTCATCCAACCAGAATAGGGCAAGGAACTCACTGTTTACAGCGATGCTTCTCATCTAGGACTCGGTTGTGTCCTGATGCAAGATGGGAAAGTAATTGCTTACGCTTTAAGGCAACTGAAGCCACACAAGTCTAATTATCCAACACACGATTTGGAATTAGCAGCTATCATGTTTGCTCTCAAGATATGGAAACACTATCTATAAGGAGAGAAATGCAATCTATTTACTGATCACAAAAGTCTCAAATACTTCCTAACTCAGAAGGACTTGAATTTGAGGCAAATGAGATGGTTCGAATTACTTAAAGATTACGACTTGGTTATCAACTACCATCCAGAGAAAGCAAACGTAGTTGTTGATGCCCTTATTCGCAGACTATATTGGTGTAACTTCTAAATCTAGAATTCTGATTAAATTCATTTGAATCGTTCCTTTTCTTGTTTTGCAAATAATGAAATTAGAGCTTCCTTAAGCTACAAGTTACTATTAAAAAATTTCTTGAAATACATGTAACCCATTCGAATAAGAATTGTCTAAAATACTTGTAACCATTGAAATTGAATATTTCTTAACTTGTAAGAAAGAATTCGAGCAATGCCTTATGATACAAGAAACCATTCGAACAGTGCCTTGCATTGTAAAAAATCTATTGAAAACATTCTAATGACTTTGTTAATGCTTTTGTAGCTAATACGGCTATCAATGCTCATTTTCAACAATCCAAGAGCCAAAATTTTTTGTCTGAACTTCAAGTTCAATCCGATTTCATCTTGAGAATTAAAGAACTCCAACAAGTTGATCTAGATCTTCAGAAGATCATATTGGTATGTCTAAATTCATTTGGAGAAATCAGAACTGAACTCTGGGTTGTATATTGAAATGTAGAGAAGAAACACTAGGGACAGTGCAAACTGTCCAGTGTAGCAAAATGCCCTGTCTTTAAGTTAAAAACTCTATTAATTGACAAAGAACTAAAATGCAATCCTTATATGGTCATAAAGAAAATTTTGTTTTCTTTCCAACGGTGTAAACCAATTGAAATTCCGACGTACGAAATGAAAGTTATGCATGATTTAGTGACTAGAATGCAAGTTGCCTGGCAGCAGCTATATAGGCAAATACACACTGTTTGTGACATTTTGTAAACTGTCTTGCAAACAGTTTTAGGCCTTTGATTATGCCTTGTTTTACATGAACTAGAATGTAGAAAAGTGTAATGGAAAATGTATATGAGCATGCTGCCCAAATTTGTGAATATTGTGTGCTTGTAACTTTGTCTTGATTTGGTGATCATATGAACTTGTCTTGACATGTACTTGTTGTGTAATGTGATAGAACCAGGAGTAAACTTGGTGGAAGAGGATAGATTGGATCATCATAAAGCCAAGAACAAAGGAGTGTGGATCCAAGACAAGCTAAGCTTGGAGTATTGTAAGTGTAGTTACCTATAGGTTTAGGACTAGGTCCTAACCAATGTATTCTTGTTACATTCTTTAAATGTTAAACGAATCTAATCATGAACTTGACCCAATAAGGGAAGGATGACTAAAGTAATACATGAAACTTGATCCTAGCCTTGTATACATTATCAATTCGAATGCTTAAGTATGATAATGTGATAACATGGATGCTTGTATGTGCTATGATGCAATGTGATTGAATATTAAAGACTTGCTTGAGACATATTCTCATCTTGATGAAATGAAACATGAAACTACTTGATATGTGAGCTATGGCTCAATGGCCTAAGGGCCTAATATGAAATGAACTTGCTTGACACGATCTTGATCTTGAAACACTTGAATAAACGGTACATCGAACAACCTTGGTAGCTAGTTGGATTAGGTAGAAGGGCATGCCTTAGAGTCTAGAGCTCATTGTGTAAGGGTGGACTACAGTCCAGGGCTAAGGCCCCTATTTGGTGATAGACGGAGGGTATGTAAATGGTCTTTGGAGACATTAGGAGGGTTGACCAGCACTATGGTGCATCTTGTGGCGACAATTGGTTGGTGACTCGATTACCTATACAAACTAAGTGCCAAGGGGGTTGTTTAATGAATAACAACTGAAATAACAATCCTACATCATATGTTACTTGTCTTGAATTCCATGAATTTGTATGTTACTTGACTTGAAAGCATGACTCCTTGATTTCTTGTTTTGCAACCATGTTGTGCTTGATTCATGAAGTATGAATTCTTGTTGCTTGAACCTTGTTGGCCGAATGTATGATAACCTTAGCTAGGATAATCTTGATGCTTGAAAGCCTAGCTAAGATCACTCTAATGCTTGAAAGCCTTAGCTAATTTTATACTTTATTAAATGACACATAAAACTTGAAATAACAAATGGTTAGATTTAGTACTACCTCACTAAGTACATTCTTGTACTTATCACTCTTCTTTTCATTCTTCCCAACTATAGGATAAAGGATACGAGAATTGCTTGATCTTGAAGCTTGTTACCTTGAGCAAGAAGAAACTCACACAAGCATAGTTAAAGTATGGTTTCATACTTGGTTTTGTATATCTCCTAGAATGGTGGCACTAGAATATACATAGTTAGTTGAACATGCATTTTGAAGCTTGTATATAATGTCTTGGTGGGCCTACTATGTTATGAACCTATGGTTAAGCATGTAATGAACTTAAGTTTCATGTAATTGAATGATGTTTTCTACGCAACTATTGAATTAATTCATGGAATGATCATATGTTGATCTAGTTTGTTATGAAGCAAATCGAAAGCCTTGTTATGTTCATGTGTATGCTTGAATTAAAAGTAGTATGTGATGAACTATGTTGCTTTAGTTCCATTCAAATTGCCATGGAAAATATAGGATTCTCTTGTATGTGTTCATGCCTTGATTATAAGTGTATTGTGTACTTGTTTGATGCATGGCCGAATGTATAAGTTAGTATAAGGCTTGAATAGAACTAGTTTCATGCTATTGTAAGTTAATATGATCATGTTTAATAACCTAGGTATGTAATGATACATTAAATAAATTAAGGAACAAAGAAATGGAATGGAATTAGATTGTTATCTTAGGACAATTCGAATGATAAGGAATAAAATGAAGCAAAGTGTATTGATAATGTAGTAACATGTAATGTAAGTTTGAAAGGAGATAATGTAGTGACTGGTTTCAAATGCCTTAGGATGATTTTGAAACAAATGAGAGCTTACTTGTTAGCTAAGTAAGTATGGTTGTTTGATTGTTCTTATATTGTATGTATTGCTTGTATTGTATTGATCATTGCCATTGCTTTCTTGTTAAGTAAAGCTCCTGATCCGGGTTCCTACTAGCCCGGGTAGGGGGTGTTACAATAACTCAACATTTCAAGTGTTCATTGCATCATCTAAGCTAGTACATCAAGCATTCGGTTTAAGCAATTGTTCACAATACCATGTCATACATACAAGCATCAATGTTACCACATGTACATGCTAGCATTCTATCTATGTGATAATGTAGTCAAGTTTCTGTATTGTCTTATTTCAGACTTCCCTTATTAGGTCAAGATCGTATTAAGTCCAATTTAACAATTCAAGAATTTAGACATGCTTGCTTTAGTTAGGACCTAGTCCTAACTCTAGAATAAACTACACTCACAATACTCGCCAAGCTAGCTAGTCTCAAAAGACTATTCCCTTTTGCTTGTCCCTTGAATGCTCGACTTTAGATCCTTCTCCAAAGTCCTATCCTTGCTCTAGTAAATCACATAGATAGAACAAGGTCAAAACATGTAATCACAAACTCATTCAACATGGCAGCAAGGTTAATACATTATATATACAAAACATATAGCATCTTCATATACACACCTTAATGCACATTACCAAACTGCCTACATTCCATATTAGGGCAAAACAGGGCAGCAATTAAACTGTCCCAAAATTGTTTGCAAAACAGTTTACAAAATTGCCACAATACCTAAACTGTTGCTACCAGGCAGCATGTTACTCTGTTCACTTAAACATGCATAACTTTCATTCCGTACGTCATAATTTTAATTCGTTTACACCGTTCGAAAGCTAACTTAATTGTCTTTCAAACCATATAAACCTTACATTTTAATCCTTTGCCAATTAATACAGTTTTTAGCTTAAAGGAAGGGCAATTTACAACACTGGACAGTTTGCACTATCCCTAGTGTTTCTTCTCTACAATTCATTATACAATCCAGAATTAAGTTCCGTTTTCTCCTAATGAATTTAGACATGTTAAGGCACTGTCCATAAAAATTTCAGCCTTAAATTCCATTTATGCAATTTATGGTGATTTTTCAAAGTTACTGCCCATAACAGAGTTTTCTGGACAGATTACACTAAGTTAAGCTTCTAGCTTCATAATTCATCCAAACAAGATTATAACATTATAATTCAACTTATTTTCATGTTCTTACATGTCTACATCAGTCCAATTCACCTATCTATGTGATTAAAACAGGGCATTATAGTACTATGTTCAATTTGATCCATTTGATCAAGAACATTCCTCAAATACACCATTTGAGCAGTCCATTACCTAGCTTTAACGAATCCAACTATATGCATTCATTTTCCAGCAAGCTATTTACTCTATTAAAGTCTCATTTCACCTAGCAATGTGATTAAAATAGGGCAGCATATACAATTAAGCATGTTTACACATTTTCATCTAGCAAAACAATCCCTAATCGAAACTAGTTTCAACCATGATCCCTATTCTCAATTTCCAGCAACCCATACACATTCTCTTTAGAAATTTAACTACTAACACTCACAATTTCAAGGATCATTAGAAGCTAACATCATTCTAACATGCATAACAATCATCATATTCAAATTAGGCAACAAGAATAACACTAATTCAATATTCAATAATGTAATTAAAGTGAGGAACCAAGCATTTTACCTTCTTCTAAGCAAATTTGATCAAAGTTCAACAACAAACATGAATTGAAGATAATCTAAGAAGCTTTTTCTCCTTCTTTCTCTCTCAAACATTCGGCTATGGTGGATGAAGAAGGTGACATAATTTTGTTCATCTTTCCCTTCTAGTTTGCCATGAGTCACCTCTCACAAGGCACATGTTTTCATCAAATGAGAACATGTGTCTATGCCTCCAACTTTAATTCAATTTACATGATAACTCTAGAGCTTTGCATGTTCACATTTCCATCCTTCCATTTAAGCCTTCTAGTTTTAATTTCAATTCGATTTGGTTCTAATTTCACCTATTTGATCTAAAAGATAGCAAATAGATTTCAAAAACGATTGAGCAGGTTAAGCTATACTTTTAAGCTAGGATTTGGGGTATTACAATTCTCCCCCCCCCCCCTTAAAATAAATTCATCCTTGAATTTACCTAAATCAAATAGGTGAGGATATTGTTTCCTCATGACTTCTTTTGAAGATCAATCTTTTAGAATACTGCAGCATCTTTGAGAATACCGCAGCATCTTTGAGTTGATCGAAAAGATCTTCAATTCTTGGCAATGGGTATCTATTCTTGATAGTAAGCATGTTCAATTGTCTGTAGTTAATACAGAGTCTCATAGTCCCATCTTTCTTCTTCATGAACAAGACTGGAGCACCCTAGGGAGAGGAGCTAGGTCTAATGAAACCCTTGTCATGTAGCTCTTGGAGTTGCTTATTGAGTTCTTTCAACTCAACATGTGTCATTCGATAAGGTGTGATGGACACCGGAGTTGTCCAGGTTGGACATCAATCCCAAACTCTACTTCTCTTGTTGGAGGGAGACCAAGGAGTTCCTCGAGAAAAACATCAATGAATTCAGATACAATTGGCATACTAGGTAAGCCAAATTCAAGTTCATCTTGTAAGGCCATAGCAGCAAAGATTGAAGTCGGTTTCCTATCAATTAGGAGAATGGATTCCTTTCCTAAACCCCGGACATAAAGTCTCCTATTTTGGCAATCTACCTAGGCTTCATGCTTTCATAACCAATCTAGTCCTAGCATTAGATCGAACTCTCAAGTTGGCAATACATATAGATCAATAGGAAAGGGTTTGTTTTGAATGATTATGGGACATTCCTTGCAAAGGAAGTTAATGGACGTGATTCCCCTATAGGGTTCGAAACTACAAGGCCTTTATCAACAGTTTCAGGTTTCAATTTCAATTTAGCAATCAAGGATGAGCAAACAAAAGAATGTGTGGATCCCGAGTCTATTAAAGCATAAATAGGAGTCGAATTTAGCTCAACGGTACCTGTTATGACATTGGGTGATTCTTCATCTTCTTTTCCCCGGATATGATAGATTCGAGTAGGAGCCCGAGATTCCTGGTGAGTAGGAGTGTTCGAATGTTGTCCTTTGCCCTTCCCCTGATTTCCAGACTAAGCTTGTCTGGGGCCTTTGTTTCGAATGGAAGGAGCTGAGCTAGCATTTGCAGGAGCTCAATTCGGAACCTTGTTAGGATTCTGAGGACAATCACTGATATAATGATTGGAGGCTCCACATAAGAAACATAGATTCTGTTGAGTTCTACATTGGCTAGTGTGGTGCTTCTGGCAGAACTTGCAAGTAGGATATTGAGCAGCTTTGCCGAAATTCCCCGTACTATCAATAGAGATGATCGGGGCTGAAGGCTTGGATACTGATTGGGGTCTCAGTAGGTAGTTGCTCTTCTGAACATGAGTGTAATTCGAAGAGTGTTCTTTGGAGTGTTTAGACTTCTTTGGCTGCCAGTGAGGCTTGTCATTATTCCTGGATAGTTTGCCTTTCCAGGAACTGCCACTATTGTGTTTCTCAGAGGCCCTCGGTTGCAATAGCCCAGTTCACCAAATTCTGGAAGTCAGTGATACCCAGAGCAGTGAATATTGGACTTAATTCATCATTTAGTCCATCGATAAACATCCTACACTTGTCAACATCAGTCTTGATGTATTCCAACCCGTATTAGCAATATTTGCAAAAGTCACTCACGTACTATTCAATAGGTCAGCCACCTTGCTTGAGGTACAAGAAACGCTTCCGGCGCTCGGCCAAGTATTGTTCACTGATGTATTTCTTCATGAATTCCTCGAGGAAAATTTTCCAAGTTACAGTTTCAGCAGGAGCAGTCAGGGTAGTGGTTTCCCACCAGCTTAGAACTTCATCTGCCAACAAGGCTATAGCACATTAGAGTTTGTGTTCATCAGAACAGAGCAATTGTTTGGTCAGGATTTGAGTAGTGGCTTCTAACCAATACTCAACTATTTTGGGATTGGCTTCATCAGTACCGGTGAAGGTATAAGCTCGGTGTTGAGCCAGTTTGTCAATCGGGGCTCTATTTGGAGTAGCTACAAAAGAAGGAATAGGATGGTCGCATTTCAAAGTAGTTACAAGATGATTGAACATCTCCTTCATGCTCATGAGACATTCCTGCTGCACAGGATTTATAGCAGAAGCTTCCTGTTGAGCATCAGCTTGGGCTCGGGGTTGAGCCTGTTGTTGTGGAGGATTGTGCTCCATCCTCACATTATCTCCTTCATTCGAGAAGCCTACGAGACTTCCATCATCCCGAGCGAGCCTTGTTTCAGACATTCTACGTTCAAATAGAGCAATTAAGAATTCGGTTTAGTTAAGCAAAGACACAAGCTATACAATACAAGTCTCCTAGGTGGCACATGTATACTATATGATGAAAAAGAGCCCAATTTAGTCCTAGAATTGACGAAAAAGCTCTGATTACAAATAAATGTAACACCCCCTACCTCGGGTTAGTAGCAAGCCGGCTCGGGAGCATTACCAAGAACATTACATTACAAGAACAAGGCAAGAATATGTTAACTCCTCCCTATTCGGTGAGTTACTTAACTAGCAAGCAACCAAGCATTCATATTTGTTTACAATTCATTATGGGTTACTACTTCAACATTTTCATTAACATCATCATACACTAGCATTCGAATAGCCTAAGTGAGCAAACATACTTCCATTTCATTTCATTGTTCCTTAGATTGATACATGTAATATTACATACCTAAATTTACTAAACATGATCATTTGAACATACAATTGCATGTATCTTATCTCCAACAAGCCATACCATTCGGCATTTACCATACACACACATAAGAAAACACCTACAACATGGTATATTCACACAAGTGACTATACAATTTCACAAGGCATTCGAATGGCACAATAGGCTAGATCAATTACTTTGAAACAATCAATATATACACATATGCGCAGCAAACTACCTTTCCATTACATATAATTTGAGTTCATTACATACTTTAGTCTTAACAACTATGTTCTTAACATGAAACCATACAAGAGCATATATATATACAAGTATTCAAAACATCAAGTAGCCATGTTCATGCATATATACAATCCACCCAAAACAAACAAGATGCGTGGTCTAGTCCTAGCTACATATATATGTCTAGGTGCCACCAACTAGGAGAAATACAAAACAAGTATGAACTATACTCCAGCTATGCTTGTGTCTTGCTTCGAGGTCAAGAAATCAGGCTTCAGGATCAAGCAATGATCAAATCCTTTATCATGTGGTTGGGAAGGATGAAAACAAGAGTGATAAGTACAATAATGTACTTAGTGTGGTAGTAACTAGTTCTAACCAATTGTTATATCAAATTAAGTGTCAATTAGTCAAGAATGATCCTAGCTAAGGATTTCAAGGCATTGCAATAGCATAAGTAACAAGAGATAATGAATCATAATGTATGCTTTATCCATTTCAAGTAATCAAGCTATTCATGGTCACATATCAAGTAGTCAAGCAATTCATGCTTACATAACAAGAAATCAAGCAATTAATGCTTACATGACAAGTAATCAAGCTATTCATGCTTACATGATAAGTAGTCAAGCTATTCATGCATATTAACTCGTTTATTATCTTTTAACACAATCCTTGGTTCATAGTTTGTCTAGGTAATTGAGTCTCCAACCAATTGTCGCCGCAAGATGTACCATAGTACTGGTTAACCCTCCTACTATCACCAAAGACAACATATGTACCCTTCGTCTGTCGCCAATTAGGGTCCTTAGCCCTGGACCATAGTCCACCCTGACACAATGAGCTATAGACTCCATGGAATGCCCATCTACCTATTCAACTAGCAACCAAGGTTGTTTGATTATAATTCTTTTATTCAAGGATTTCAAGCTTTTCAAGGTCAAGGTCATGTATCATTCAAGTGTTCAAGTTCTTGTCAAGCATTATCTTTTTCAAGAGTCATTTCTAGTATTGCATGGCAAGTGTATACATGCATTAAGCCCTTAGGCCAATAGAGCCATAACTCCACATTTCAAGTGTTCATTGCATCATCTAAGCTAGTACATCAAGCATTCGGTTTAAGCAATTGGTCACAATACCATGTTATACATACAAGCATCAATGTTACAACATATACAAGCTAGCATTCTATTTATACAACACTTTAAGGATGTAGTCAAGTTTCATGTATTATCTTATTTCATACTCCCCTTATTAGGTCAATATCGTATTAAGTCTAATTTAACAATTCAAGAATTTAGACATGCTTGCTTTAGTTAGGACCTAATCCTAACTCTAGAATAAACTACGCTCACAATACTCCCCAAGCTAGCTAGTCTTGAAAGGCTATTCCCTTTTGCTTTTCCCTTGAATGCTCGACTTTAGATCCTTCTCCAAAGTCCTCTCCATGCTCTTGTAAATCACATAGATAGAACAAGGTCAAACGTGTAATCACAAAATCATTGAACATGGCAGCAAGGTTAATACATTATATATACAAAACAGATAGCATCTTCTTATACACACCTTAATGCACATTACCAAACTGCCTACATTCCATATTAAGGCAAAACAGGGCAACACTCAAACTATCCCAAAACTGTTTGCAAAATAGTTTACAAAACTGCCACAATACGTACACTGCTGCTACCAGGCAGCATGTACTCTGTTCACTTAAACATGCATAACTTTCATTCCATACGTCAGAATTTCAATTAGTTTACACTGTTGGAAAGTTAACTTAATTGTATTTCTAACCATATAGGCCTTACATTTTAATCCTTTGCCAATTAATACAGTTTTTAGCTTAAAGACAGGTCAATTTAGAACATTGGATAGTTTGCACTGTCCCTAATGTTTCTTCTCTACAATTCATTATACTATCCAGAATTCAATTATGTTTTCTCCTAATGAATTTAGACATGTTAAGGCACTGTCCATTAAAATTTCAGCCTTAAATTCCATTTATACAATTTATGGTGATTTTTGAAAGTTACTGCCCAGAATAGAGTTTTCTGGGCAGACTACACTAGGTTAAGCTTCTAGCTTCATAATTCATCTAAACAAGATTCTAACATTATAATTCAACTTATTTTCATGTTCTTACATGTCTACGCCAGTCCAATTCACCTATAAATGTGATTGAAATAGGGCATTATAGTACTATGTTCAATTTGATCTATTTGATCAACAACATACCTCTAATTCATCATTTGAGCAGTCCATTACCTAGCTTTAACGAATCCAACTATATGCATCCATTTTCCAGCAAGCTATTTACTCTATTCAAGTCTCAATTCACCTAGCAATGTGATCAAAATAGGGCATCATTTACAATTAAGCATGTTTGCACATTTTCATCTAGCAAAACAGTCCCTAATCGAAACTAGTTTCAACCTTGATCCCTATTCTCAATTTCCAGCAACCCATACACGTTCTCATTAGCAATTTGACTACTAATACTCACAATTTCAAGAATATCAATAATTCAAGATTCAAGCATGTAATTGAAGTGAGGAATCAAGCATTTTACCTTCCCCTAAGCTAATTTGATCAAAGTTCAACAAGAAACATGAATTGAAGATAATCTAAGAAGTTTTTTCTCCTTTTTTCTCTCTCAAACATTCAGCTATGGTGGATGAAGAAGATGACATAATTTTGTTCATCTTTCTCTTCTAGTTTGCCGTGAGTCATCTCTCACAAGGAACATGTTTTCATCAAATGAGAACATGTGTCTAGGCCTCCAACTTTAATTCAATTGACATTCAAACTCTAGAGCTTTGAATGTTCACATTTCCATCATTCGATATAAGCCTTCTAGTTTTAATTTCAATTCGATTTGGTTCTAATTTCACCTATTTGATCTGAAAGATAGAAAATAGATTTCAAAAACTATTGAGCAGGTTAAAGTATACTTTTAAGCTAGGATTTGGGGTATTACATGAGGAACGATTGTCCTCAATCGGTTAGGCAAGCACCTGCGTGTGCTGTTGAGCCACAGAGAGGTTGTAGGTGCGGTCGAGGTAATTTTTAGCGAATGGAGGATGGACAGAGGAATGTTGCTCATGTTGTTGTTGCTCAGTTGAGGGAGGTGGTCAGGCAAGGGTGTATGCACACCGTGAGGGAAGGAATGACACTGATATGATTGTAGGTACCTTTACTTTGCAATCTTTGTCATTACTTTCATTGATTAATTATGGTTCTACTCATTCATACATTTTGTGTGAGAATGCACAATCACTTGATCTACCTATTGAGTTTTTAGATATGGGTATGCTTGTAACGAGTTCTTTTGGGGAAATAGTGGTGGTTAGAAGGATGTATAAGAGGTGTCCTTTAATGGTTCAAGGACATGTGTTTGCTATAGATATCATGGAGTTACCATTGTATGGTTTTCATGTTATTTTGGGTATGGATTGGTTAGTTGAGCATAAAGTCGTGGTTGATTTTGAATCTAAATGAGTTTCACTGAAACTTGCTAATGATTATGAAGTTGTAGTAGTTGGTGAGAATGTCAAATTCTTATCCAACGTTGTTCTGGCTTTGGAAGCGTAGAAGTTGTTGGAGGTTGGATTTTAGGCATACTTGGCGTATGTCATGAATCTGAATATGAAGGAGGTACGTCCCCAGAATATATGCACTGTTTGTGATTTTCTAGGGGTGTTTCCAGAAGATTTGCCTGGTTTTTCCGCCTGATAGGGAGGTGGAGTTTTGTATAGAGACGTATGTAGATACAGCTCTGGTGTCCATTGCTCTGTATCACATGGCACCCAAGGAGTTGAAGACACAACTTTAGGAGTTGTTGGATCGTGGTTTCATTCGTCCTAGTGTTTTGCCTTGGGGAGCGCCTATGTTGTTTGTGAAAAAGAATGATGGAACTATGAGGATGTGCATCGATTATCAGCAATTGAACAAGTTGACGATTAAGAATAAGTATCCTTTATCGTGGATTGATGATTTGTTTGATTAATTTCATGGTGCAACGGTGTTTTTTAAGATTGATCTGAGATCATGATATTATCAATTGAAGGTAAAGGATAGAGATGTGCCAAAGATAGCTTTTCGTACTCGTTATGGACATTATGAGTTCTTGGTGATGCCATTTGGGTTGATGAATGCGCCTGCAGCTTTGATGGATATGATGGACAGAGTGTTCCATAAATTCTTGGATTAGTTTGTGGTAGTGTTTATTGATGATATTCGTCTATTCACGTACTGAGAAGGATCATGATAGACATTTGAGGATTGTGTTGCAAGTTTTGTTGGATAATCAGTTTTATGCTAAGATGAGTAAGTGCGAGTTTTGGATTAGGGAAGTGGTTTTCCTTGGTCATGTGGTTTTAGCGGAAGGTATTTGTGTGGATCCGCAAAATATTGAGGCGATTGTGAATTGGAAATGACCTAAGTGAGTGATAGAGTTTCGTAGTTTCTTGGGTTTGGTAGGGTATTATCGTCATTTTGTTGATGGTTTCTAAAAGATAGCTGCTCATTTGACAAAGTTGTTGCAAAAGGATGTTTGTTTTGAGTGGACAGAAGCGAGGCAAAAAGCTTTTGAGAAGTTGAAGGAAGCTTTGACGCAAGCTCCGATCTTGATTCAACCTGAATCGGGAAAAGAGTTTGTGATTTGTAGCGATGCATCCTATGTTGGTTTAGGGTGTGTGTTGATGCAGAATGGTAGGTTTGTAGCTTATGCATCTCAGCAATTGAAGGTGCATGAGCGTAACTATCCTACGCATGATATCGAGTTGGCTCCGATCTTGATTCAACCTGAATCGGGAAAAGTGCTTGCTTTAAATATTTACCCAATCGATAGCTACAATTTAGGATAGATAAACTTAAGGAAAACAAAGCTTGACCTATCCTTCAATGGAGGTGCTTGCTTGTTTAAAGTTAAAGGAAGAAGATAATGAAGAGGTGAGGTGCTTGCTTTAGTTCACCGGGTAAGCTTTTTTCTCTTCCTTTTACTTTTGTTTCCAATTGAGCTTTCCTTCAATTGAAGGAACTCAATATCCTAATCCCACGTATGTGATGATTAGGCTTGGGGAGGGGCTAATCACAAGATTAGTCCCTTAACTTTTGATTGTCTATGCTTTTGCCACTCCAACTTCCAATTCTCTTAATTTGTCACTAAACTATGTTTCAAAGTTTACAATATGGTCCTTAACAATGTCAATGCTTAATTGGGATTCAATAAGCTAATAATATACCACTTAATCAAAGGTCAACTCTTTAATTTTGACTTTATAAGGTGAAATTTCTGGTTACCGGAATCAAATTCTGACTAGCCCCAGTTTTTGGATGTTACAACTCTCCCCCTTAAGAAAAATTTGTCCTCGAAATTTTACCTGAATCAAAAAGGTGTGGGTAATGACCCCTCATCTTTTCTTCAGGTTCCTATGTAGCTTCTTCAACCTTGTGACTTCTCCATAATATTTTAACTAACGAGATGTTCTTATTTCGAAGTCTCTTGACTTCCCTTACCAATACTTGTACAGGTTCCTCCTCATACGTCAGATTGGGCTGGAGTTCCACAGACTCAGGCTTTATTACATGTGATGGATCAGATCTATACTTGCAATGCATTGATACATGGAAAACGTCATGGATCTTGCTCAACTCTTGGGGAAAAGCTGGTCGTTAAGCTACAAGGCCAATCCTTTCAGTCACATCAAAGGGTCTAATGAATCAGGGACTCAATTTTCCTTTCTTGCCAAATCGAAGGACCTTCTTCCATGGAGAGACTTTCAAAAATGCTTTTTCACCAACATCAAACTGTATATCTCTCCTCTTGAGGTCAGTATAGGTTTTTTGTCGATCGAAGGCAGCCTTGAAACAATTTTGGATGATGGTAAATTGTTCTTCGGTTTCCCGAAGTAAGTTAGGGCCCAACACTTTGCCTTCATCGAGTTCAGAACAACATAGCATTGTTCTACACTTCCCGCCATACAATGCTTCATACGGGGCCATGCCAATGGATGATTGGTAGCTGTTATTATAGGTAAAATCAAAGGGAGGTAGGGATTTATCCCAAGATCCCTCGAAGTCAATAATGCAAGCGTGAAGCATAACTTCTAATATCTGGATTACCCTTTCTGATTGGCCATCAGATTGCGGGTGGAACGTTGTACTAAGATTGATTCTGGTGCCTAGAGCTCCTTGCAATGACCTCTAAAATTAAGACACAAATCATGGATACCGATCGAAGACGATAGACTGTGGCACACTGTAGAGTCGAATGACTTCCTTGGTATACAAGTCAGCCAGTCTAGGAAGATTGTAATCCATTCTAATTGGTATAAAGTGTTCTGCCTTAGTGAGACTGTCCATAATAACCGAAATAGCATCATGCTTGGCTGGGGTCAACGGTAAACCACTGACAAAGTCTATAGTTATCTTTTCCCACTTCCACTAAGGGAGTTTAATGGGTTGCAGCAATCCGATAAGGTTACGGTGCTCGGCTTTAACTCGCTGACATGTGAGACATCTCGATACAAATTCTATGATAGTTGCTTTCATGCTAGGCCACCAATACAATTCTCGTATGTCTTTGTACATCTTTATTGCTCCTGAGTGAACTGGGTACAATGGGCTTCCTTGAGAATTTCATCATGAAGGGACTCATCATTGGCCACACATATTCTATTATGGAAACACAATAGTCATTCAGAATTAATCTTGAAATCAGGGTCAGGATCATTCTAAAGCTTAGAAGCAATGGCTTGTAATTCAGGATCTTATTCTTGTAAAGACTTGATTCGCATCACAATGGTAGACTAAACTTGAAGTTCAGCTATAAAACCACAATGCCTTTGAAATCATAAATGAGCTTTAATAGCCTAAGAAGTAGGCATAGGCCTGCGGCTAAGCACATCTGCTACTACATTGGCCTTTCGCAGATGGTAATCAATAACAAGGTCATAGTCTTTGAGGAGTTCCATCTACCTCCTTTGATGAAGATTAAGTTCTTTTTTTGTCAAAAAATACTTAAGGCTCTTATGGTCGGTGTATAGGTAACATTTTTCTCTGTAGAGATAATATCTCCAAATTTTCAATGCAAAGACGACCGCAGCCAATTCAAGGTCATGAGTAGGGTGGTCTTCTAATATCTGGATTGGTAGCTGTTATTATAGGTAAAATCAAAGGGAGGTAGGGATTTATCCCAAGATCCCTCAAAGTCAATAATACAAGCGCGAAGCATATCTTCTAATATCTAGATTACCCTTTCTGATTGGCCATCAGATTGCGGGTGGAACGTTGTACTAAGATTGATTCTGGTGCCCATAGCTCCTTGCAATGACCTCCAAAATTGAGACACAAATCATGGATACTGATCGCAGACGATAGACTGTGGCACACTGTAGAGTCGAATGACTTCCTTGGTATACAAGTCAGCCAGTCTAGGAAGACCGTAATCCATTCTAATTGGTATAAAGTGTTCTGACTTAGTAAGTCTGTCCATAATAACCGAAATAGCATCATGCTTGGCTGGGGTCAACGGTAAACCTTTGACAAAGTCCATAGTTATCTTTTCCCACTTCCATTGAGGGAGTTTAATGGGTTGCAGCAATCCGATAAGGTTACGATGCTCGGCTTTAACTCCCTGACATGTGAGACATCTCGATACAAATTCTATGATAGTTGCTTTCATGCTAGGAAACCAATACAATTCTCATAGGTCTTTGTACATCTTTATTGCTCCTGAGTGAACTGAGTAAGGGCTGTAATGAGCTTCCTTGAGAATTTCATCATGAAGAGACTCGTCATTGGCCACACATATTCTATTACGGAAACACAAGAGTCATTCAGAATTAATCTTGAAATCAGGGTCAGGATCATTCTAAAGCTTAGAAGCAATGGCTTGTAATTCAGGATCTTATTCTTGTAAAGACTTGATTCGCATCACAATGGTAGACTAAACTTGAAGTTCAGCTATAAAACCACAATGCCTTTGAAATCAGAAATGGGCATTAATAGCCTGAGAAGTAGGCATAGGCCTGCGGCTAAGCACATCTGCTACTACATTGGCCTTTCGCGGATGGTAATCAATAACAAGGTCATAGTCTTTGAGGAGTTCCATCTACCTCCTTTGATGAAGATTAAGTTCTTTTTTGTCAAAAAAACTAAGGCTCTTATGGTCGGTGTATAGGTAACATTTTTCTCTGTAGAGATAATATCTCCAAATTTTCAATGCAAAGACGACCGCAGCCAATTCAAGGTCATGAGTAGGGTGGTCTTCTAATATCTGGATTGGTAGCTGTTATTATAGGTAAAATCAAAGGGAGGTAGGGATTTATCCCAAGATCCCTCAAAGTCAATAATACAAGCGCGAAGCATATCTTCTAATATCTAGATTACCCTTTCTGATTGGCCATCAGATTGCGGGTGGAACGTTGTACTAAGATTGATTCTGGTGCCCATAGCTCCTTGCAATGACCTCCAAAATTGAGACACAAATCATGGATACTGATCGCAGACGATAGAGATCGTGGCACACTGTAGAGTCGAATGACTTCCTTGGTATACAAGTCAGCCAGTCTAGGAAGACCGTAATCCATTCTAATTGGTATAAAGTGTTCTGACTTAGTAAGTCTGTCCATAATAACCGAAATAGCATCATGCTTGGCTGGGGTCAACGGTAAACCTTTGACAAAGTCCATAGTTATCTTTTCCCACTTCCATTGAGGGAGTTTAATGGGTTGCAGCAATCCGATAAGGTTACGATGCTCGGCTTTAACTCCCTGACATGTGAGACATCTCGATACAAATTCTATGATAGTTGCTTTCATGCTAGGAAACCAATACAATTCTCATAGGTCTTTGTACATCTTTATTGCTCCTGAGTGAACTGAGTAAGGGCTGTAATGAGCTTCCTTGAGAATTTCATCATGAAGAGACTCGTCATTGGCCACACATATTCTATTACGGAAACACAAGAGTCATTCAGAATTAATCTTGAAATCAGGGTCAGGATCATTCTAAAGCTTAGAAGCAATGGCTTGTAATTCAGGATCTTATTCTTGTAAAGACTTGATTCGCATCACAATGGTAGACTAAACTTGAAGTTCAGCTATAAAACCACAATGCCTTTGAAATCAGAAATGGGCATTAATAGCCTGAGAAGTAGGCATAGGCCTGCGGCTAAGCACATCTGCTACTACATTGGCCTTTCGCGGATGGTAATCAATAACAAGGTCATAGTCTTTGAGGAGTTCCATCTACCTCCTTTGATGAAGATTAAGTTCTTTTTTTGTCAAAAAATACTTAAGGCTCTTATGGTCGGTGTATAGGTAACATTTTTCTCTGTAGAGATAATATCTCCAAATTTTCAATGCAAAGACGACCGCAGCCAATTCAAGGTCATGAGTAGGGTATTATCGGTCAACATGGCTTCACTGTAATTGTTTAGTCAAGATTCTTATTGTGCTATCCAGCCAATGCTCTGCTGCTTTAGGGTCTTGCTCAGCTTTACTCGAGAAGGTAGTAGCTCAGTGTTGAGCTAGCTTTTCAATAGGGGCTCGGTTCATGGAAGTAGTAGTTGCAGAAGATTGTACAGGCTGTTCAGATTTAAGGGAGCCATAAACTATTTGAACATCTCAGTCATGTTCTTATAGCACTCGAACTGAGCAACATGAAACACAGGCTCAGTGTTCATTGGTTCTTGCAGGGGTGCTTGCGGATTAGGAGGATTCTCCCCCCTTTTCTCCTCGCCATTGGTCGAGGAGCCAACCGTGTGACAACTTCTTCGTGAACCTTATCAGAGTCAGACATCCTTACACTATAAAAGAAAGAATGATCGAATTAGTTGCAAGTCACAATATAAAAAAATAAACTCCTAGGTGGCGTATGCAATGCAATAGACTTCATTTTAGTCCTAGAATATACTAAACTCTAGCTCTGATACCACAATTGTAACATCCCCCACCTGGCCTGGAAGAAAATAGGGTCGAAGAACGTTATCGATGAACATTACGGTGATTGATACGATAAAATTGAGTCATAATTTGATAAACAGTCAATACATGCTTGACCAATCATGCAAAGTCAGTATAGGAGGTTTTCCAATTCAATACAATGCTTGAATCTACAATTTAGGGACCAATTTTAGACTTTTACAAGTTTTAGGGACTAAATTATAATTCTTGTAATTTAAAGGTCCTTTATTAAAATTAACAAAACCATGATGAAATTTAACCCATGATCAATATTCATGAAAATTATCAGTTTAATTAGAGTTCATTTACTAGTTCAATTAGACCATGCAATACTTAGTGACCAATTTGTAAACTCTTTAAAATTGTGTTCTTGGACTATTAATAGAATTAACTGACACCGTATCAATTTCGATACGGGTATGCATGATTTAAGGCTTAATTTGAAATTGACAAGTTTTGTTTTGATATAGCTTAACCTGTATCGATACGGGATAACGAAATTAACAAACACCGTAACGATACACCCCTTAGGTGTTTCGATATGAGTCGACTTGACCATTCACCTCTGTTTCGCTACGCCTAGGGTCGTATCGATACAATTAAATTCACAAACCTCACTGTCCATTTTCGTATCGAAACGGCCTAAGCCCGTCTCAATACATCTTAGTTGACTTATGCTTTAACCAACCAAATATGCAAGGCCGTACCGATACAGGTTGATCCGTATTAATACGCCATGCACTATAATGATAGATTTCTTCTGGTTTTTACTCGATTTGACCCGTTGAACGATGTCCAAATGCAATGAATTTTTACTAGCAACTTTTAAACACTAAAATCTACTAGCATGCCAAATTTCATGGTCGGATGAATCTGTTTACCATGTTTTCACTTATTAGGCCAAACTTAATTAACCTATTTCACCAAAACACTAACATACCATAACTTGCACTTTTAACTCCTCTAACATAATGGGTCATTTATACATACAAAATGGGGTTAAACTAACTTGTCTAGACCCTACGCCACCAATCTAGGAGTTCAAGGACTAGATTAACATTACATATAGATGGTGTGACTTGCTCCAAAATGCTCCTAGCTCCGATCCTTGCTCCAACTATACTTTAACCTAAAAACGCATGGAGATGAGATGCATTAGGATTACTTAGCCCAGTGAGGTAGTCATGAACAATAAAATGAACATCAATGGAAACAATGGCATGTATATCAATGTAAATGCATCTCAAATCATATTTTAACAATACTTGCAATACTTATCACGTATTTCCTTGGATCGGCATGTAATATGGATACACGAATTCCCAACCAACATCTCCAACAATGAATGGTCAATATTTGCCAACATCGCCAATAAGACCCAACACAATCACATAGCTCAAGGACCATAGTCCACTCCTTACCAATGAGCTAACGAATTCTACGGCATACCAATTGTATCCCATGTCCATTCGTATCCAAGGATTCGTTACTCGTGAATAATAATACTTGTCAATATCAATAACAATAACAATGACGATAGCAATAACCATAACAATGCAATAGCAATGACAATATCCTTATGGCATGTTCAATATGGCTCAATGTCCTAAGGGCCTAACATTAAATGAACTTGCTTGATATGATTTTGATCTTGAAACACGTGAATAAATGGTCAATCGAACAACCTTGGTAGCTAGTTGGACTTGGTAGAAGGGCATGCCTTAGAGTCTAGAGCTCATTGTGTAAGGGTGGACTATGGTCCAGGGCTAAGGCCCCTATTTCGCGACATACAGAAGGTACGTATGTGGTCTTTGGCGACAGTAGGAGGGTTGACCAGCACTACTGTGCATCTTGTGGCGACAGTTGGTTGGAGACTCGATTACCTGTACAAACTAAGTACCAAAGGGGTTGTTTAATGAATAACAATTGAAATAACAATCCTACATCATATGTTACTTGTCTTGAGTGCCATGAATTTGTATGTACTTGACTTGAAAGCATGACTCCTTGATTTCTTGTTTTGCAAGCATGTTGTGCTTGATTCATGAAGTATGAATTCTTGTTGCTTGTACCTTGTTGGCCGAATTATGATATCCTTAGCTAGGATAATCTTGATGCTTGAAAGCCTAGCTACGATCACTGTAATGCTTGAAAGCCTAGCTAAGATCACTCTAATGCTTGAAAGCCTTAGATAAGTCTATACTTGATTATATGACACATGAAACTTGAATAACAAATGGTTAGATTTAGTACTACCTCAGTAAGTACATTCTTGTACTTATCACTCTCGTTTTCATTCTTCCCAACTACAAGATAAAGGATACGAGAATTGCTTGATATCGAAGCTTGTTACCTTGAGCAAGAAGCAACTCACAGAAGCTTTGCCTAAGTATGATTTCATACTTGTTTTGTATATCTCCTAGAATGGTGGTACTAGAATGTTTATAGTTAGTTGAACATGCATTTTTGGTACAAGCCTATAATGTTCTTGATGGGCCTACTATGTCTTTATCTTGGATGATATTATGAAGAATGTAATGAACTTAAGTTTCATGTAATTGAATGGTAATTGCTGCGCATATATGGATTTAAGAATGGAATGATCAAATGTTGACGTAGTTTACCATGATAACATTTGAATGCTTTGTTTGTGTACATGTCTTGCTTGAATTGAATATAGGATAACCAAATCACATTGCTTGCCTTCTATTCGAATGCATTGAGAACCATATGGTCACTTGTGTGTGTGTATACACCATGATATATATGTTTGAGGTTAGTATGATACTTGCCGAATGCATAGAAATAGAGTAAGGCTTGATTAAAAACAAGTTTATGCAATTGTATGTACTAGGTGTTAATGGCTGAATGATCTAGTTGATTAGGAGGCTAGTTTCATGCTATTGTAAGTTAATATGATAATGTTTAATAACCTAGGTATATAATGATACATGAAATAAATTAAGGAACAAAGAAATGAAATGAAATCAAGTTACACTTAGGCCATTCGAATAGGATAAGTTATCAAAGATTGAATGTTGTAATATGAAATATGAAAGTAGTAACTTCTAATGTAAGCATGAAAGGAATTAATCTAGTGGTCTTGTTTGAATGGTTTAGGTTGAATAAG
The DNA here is from genome assembly GCA_019671005.1 of Hibiscus mutabilis. Classification (NCBI taxonomy): domain Eukaryota; kingdom Viridiplantae; phylum Streptophyta; class Magnoliopsida; order Malvales; family Malvaceae; genus Hibiscus; species Hibiscus mutabilis. Next base: position 12,448,402 of record CM033725.1, read on the forward strand.
AATCAATTGTGAAGTTACTTGTATGATAAATAAGTATATTTGATTGTTCTTGTATTGCTAGTACTGCCTTGCTTGCCTTGTTCATTGTTTGTATTGTATGTATTGCTTGTCCTTGTCCATGATCATTGCCATTGCTTGCTTGTTAAGTAACGCTCCCGAGCTGGGTTCCTACTAGCCCGGGTAGGGGGTGTTACATCTATAGGGTGAAGAATGGCATTGTCGAAGCACATTTTGCTACTCCTCCTTTGGAACACAACATCTTATGACCTGATCTGCACATTGTTTAAACAAAAGAGGCTCGTCCCAATAATAACGCTTAGCCTCATGTCGGAACCGCTTCTTTCCTTGGTGAGTAAGGTCATAAGGTAAAATACCACAAACTAGAAAGTTTACTAGATCGACATACCATGGTGTTGCCATGGCCATTAACATTTGCTCATTCGGAATTCATCGTGGATCTCCAAAAAGTCGTCATCTTTATCGCCTCCTTCCAGCCTTGACAAGTGATCAACAATCTGATTTTTTGATCCTTTCTTGTCCTTAATTTCAATGTCAAACTCTTGTAAAAGTAAAATCTAATGAATTAAATGAGGTTTGGCATCTTTTTTAGCAAATAAATACTTAATTGTTGAATGGTGAGTATGGACGATTACCTTTGTACCAATTAAATAGGAACAACACTTGTCAAATGTGAAAACTACTGCTAGTAATTCTTTTTTCGTTGTGGTGTAATTTAATTGAGCACCATTAAGTGCTTTACTAGTGTAATATATCACATGGAAAATTTTACCTTTCCGCTGGCCTAAAACAACTCCTATCGCAAAATCACTTGCGTCACACATGACTTCAAAGGGTAGAGACTAATCGGGTGGAACAACAATGGGTGTCGTCGCAAGTTGCTTCTTTAGGGCTTCAAATGCCGTGGCACAAGAGTCATCAAAATTGAAGGCGTTGTCATGTTCAAGAAAATTACACAAGGGTTTAGAAATCTTAGAAAAATTATGAATAAACCTCCTGTAAAAACATGGATGTCCGAGAAAACTTTGTATCCCTTTGACTGAATTTGGTGGTGGCAATTTCTCAATCACATCCACCTTGGTACTATCAACTTCGATTCCATTGAATGAAATCTTATGACCGAGCACGATGCCTTTATCCACAATAAAATGGCACTTTCCCAGTTTAAAACTAGGTCAGATTCCTCACAGCGTGCTAACACCTTCTCCAAATTGTCGAGGCAATTGTCGAAGCTATCTCCAAATACTGAAAAATCATCCATGAATATTTCTAGGAAATCTTCCACCATGTCAGAGAAGATTGCCATCATATATCTTTGGAAAGTTGTCGGGGCATGGCATAATCCGAATGGCATCCTTTGAAATGCATATGTACCATAAGGGCACATGAATGTGGTCTTTTCCTGGTCATATGGCGATATTACGATCTGATTTTAACCTGAGTAACCATTAAGAAAACAATAAAAGGGTTTACCTGCAAGACGGTCAAGCATTTGGTCAATAAAGGGTAAAGGAAAGTAATCTTTCCTAGTAGCTTTACTTAACTTACGGTAATCAATACAAACTCTCCAACTAGTCACAGTCCTAGTGAAAATGAGTTCATTATTTTCATTACTTACCAGACTTACCCATGTACTGTCGGAGATAGGATATATGATACCGACATCAAGTTATTTAATGATTTCTTTCATCACAACCTTCTTCATGGTAGGGTTAAGTCTCCTTTGTGCCTCAATCGATGGCTTATGATCATCCTCCACTAGGATCTTGTGCATATATACCGCTGGACTAATTCCCTTCAGGTCTGCGATTTTCCACCCTATTGCCTTTTTGTGTAGTGTCAACATGTCAATCAACCTATTTTCCTGTTCAGACTGCAACTTAGAAGAAATAAATACGGGCAACGTGTTATCGTTTCCCAAATAAGCATATTTCAATTACCCTGACAATGGTTTCAATTCTAAAACTAGAGGTTGCTTAATAGAAGGTTTTTCGATTTTGCCTTCCTTACTTGAGTAATCCAAAGATTCAGAATTCTTACACGGTCGACTTACAATCCAATTTGTTTCATTATGTTCTTCGTCATCCGGCTTCTCAAGTTCCTCAAGTTCGGCAATGCAATTGCCGCGGCAATACTGCTCCATGTCAAAATTAAATTTGGTGGTGGCTTGAATGACTTGGCATTCTTTTGGATCATCAGCATGCTTAAGGGTTTGGAAGACATTAAGCTTGCCTTGTTGTTCATTTACCCTCATGGCGAGTTCTCATTTCTCGTCATCGTTCAAGGTCCTTCCGATTGTAAAAAAATGGTCTCCCAAGAATAATGGGTGCGAACTCATATGCTTCACAATCCAAAACAATGAAATCAGTAGGAAAAATAAATTTATCAACTCTTACCAGTATATCCTCAAATTTTCCCTCTGGATGCACATAGGATCTTTCATCAAGTTGTAACATAACTATCATGGATCTCGCCTTCTCTATACCCAATCGCTGGAAAACCGATTTTGGCATAAGGTTTATACTTGCTCCAAGATCCCATAACACCTTCCCATCATAGTGATTTCCAATTGCATAAGATATTGTGAAACTGCCAGAATCCTTCAGTTTGGGTGGCATTCGGTTGTGCAATATTGCCATACATCTTTTTGTCACGCTAACTGTTTTAAATTCTCATAGCCTAGTACACTTAGAGAAAATGTCTTTAAGGAACTTAGCATAGTTCGGCATTTGTTCTATTGCTTCAACCAATGGCAAGTTGATGTGGACTTGCTTCAAGATATCAAGGAATTTCTTAAACTGGTACTCTTGTTTCTGCCTTCTCAGCCTCTATGGGAATGGTGGTGGTATTCTAATCTCCTCATCCTTTTTATCTTATTTGGAATTATTATCGAGACTTGCCAAGGCATATGGAATTTCTAAGGCATGTAGAATTGCTGGGGCAATTACGGGAGATTGTTTCGCTAAGTAATTGCTCTCCGTAGACTGAGCAAGTGTAACATTTGGCTTTTTTCTGCTCCGAGTGGTAATTACCTTACTCTGCTCATGGCCTATTCCATTTGCGACCTTAGTATCGCTGGGTAAACTCCCTAGTGGTCTCGTGTTTTCAGGTACTGGGCAAATTGCCCAACTTGTGTCTCTAATGATTTCAAAGCTGCATCTTGGTTTTGTAGTCTCATCTCCGTCCTGTTAATGAAAGCGTCAGTCCTTTTCATGAAACTGCTATTCTCAGCCATATAAGATTCAGTTTTTAACATAAAAGAATTAAGAGAGTTTTCCAATGAACTAGATGGTGTCTATTGTTGCTTCAACATATGTTACCGTGGCATGTTCTGCTGGAATCCGGATGCTTATGTATTCTGACTATGCTGATTAATGTCGTTGTCCTGGTTACTCAATGAGAAGTCAGGGTGCTTCCTCTAGGCTGGATTGAATGTGTTGGACACCACATTGTTGTTCCGGTTGTAGTTTCCAACGTAAAAGCTAGATTCTGGGTTCTGTGTACACTCAGAATAATCATGGTTACCATTACATAAATCACAAAATAAGTCTACTACCTTGATCTCCTATGTGTTGTTGGGTCGTTGCATATTTTAACCAAATTGGTAAATATGGCCAACTGTGGTGAAATAGTATATGATGAATCAAGTTCAATTGCCGAGGCATTTCGCCTGACTATTCCCCTTCTAGTGGTTGGGAACTAATAGTTATTCTTGGCAAGTCTGTCCAAAATCTCTTAAGCTTTCTCTGCTGATTTTTTTAGAAGCGTGCCATTTGTCGAGGCATCTAGCATTAGCCTCGTCAGTGCGTTGACTGAATTGTAAAATATTGTTACTTGCATCCAATGTCTAAATCCGTGAATGGGACATTTGCATAAAATCTCCTTATATTGCTTCTAAGCCTCATACATAGACTCGTCATCTGCTTATCGAAAAGAAGTAATGTCATTACGCAGTTTATTAGTCATATTTGTAAAACTAAATCTAGAAAGGAAACTCTGGCACAAATCGGTCCAAGATTCTAAATATCCGGATGAGATACTATTTAACCATGTTTCCGCCCTATCCCTCAGTGAATAGAGGAATAATTTTAGCCTTAGGACATCCTCTGGGACTCCTTGTTGCTTGAACGAATCACATATTTCTAAGAACAATTTGAGATGTTGTCTGGCATCCTCAGTTGCTGATCCACCAAACTCACCAATTATATTGATCATATTGAACATCACAGTCTTCAACTCAAAGTGTGTGGCTTGAATCTCAGGTGTAACAACTCCTGGAGTGAGACCATCAAGATCTTATTCTAAGTAGTCTTGGATGGGTCTATTTTGTATGATGACATGTTGATTCAATAAGGCCACCACGCCTCTTGATGTGTCATTTTAATTGCTGTTGGCATTCAGATTGCCAACTGGATCATTAGGTGGATTTGTCATCTCTTCTCTCAACTCTCTTCTTTGTCTACGAAAAAATGTTCGATTTCTGGTTCGAATGGATAATCTGGTGCTGTCAGTCTTGCGCTGGTCATACACAAATGCAAAACAAAAGTTATTAACCTTTTGAAACCGAACACAAAAATAAAATAAATAAGCAAAGGTGTAAGAAAATAAAAACAAGGTCGCTATTGCAAATCCCCGATAACGGCACCAAAAACTTGTTGCGTGTTTTGGGTGCTTCGCTAATGGTGCAAGTGTACCCTGATTTCTAACTCCTTGAACTAAAAATAGATAAATTATGGTGGTAGGTGTTTTGAATTAACGAGTAAAGTAAATTAAGCAAAGTAAAAAAAATTGGAAAGTAATCGTATGAGAGAGTAGTCAAGTTATCGTGAGAAGTGGTGCGATAGTTGAATGGATAATCTCGGTAATTGATTGCTTAAGTAACTTGATTGTTGTGGCAACTAAAACCGGCTGAATTGTCGTTGCAAATGATTATGTCGCCACACTGGTTCAATTGTCGTGGCAACTGGGTTCATTCCTTCAAAGTTTGACGAAGCATTCTTCAATGCCTTCTAGTTATCCATAATCGCAACACTGGCATATTGTGCATGCCTTGGTGATACATCCTTGTGTTAACCTTGGGTGAACAACAACCAATCTTACGCTCCTATTAGCATTTGAAATCCGAATCTTATTCCTAAGATGGATTAACCTCTATTAACGATTTGTTGAATGAAGATCATGCTCATTCGTTTCTTGAATCTAACTCTCCCGATGCTAGATAAATGGATGAACTCTCGAGATCCTCTCCCAATTCACTTGAAATAAAAAGTAAAAACCAAGAATGAACAAACCTTGAATTTAAATTGCAATCGAAAACCTAAATTATTCAATCGTTTATCACAACCACAAACCCAAGATAAGCCAAGCCAATTTAATTTAGTTCATGGTTGGGTTCAAAGGAAATACAAAAGAATAAATCCCAAGCATGAATCACATAAACATAAAGAAGAAGAGGAAGTCATGATCTGCTCCATCTCTCGCCCAATTCTCTCACCCCTTCGAATCCTCTGGCTGCAATTTGATTTTCTCTATTTAAAGGGGATGATCCGATCGGTTGTGTGTTGATAGCAGGAGTTGGTTCTTGTTGGAATTCCTTGGAGATAGGGCTCTTATTCTATCAAACTCTTGAATTCTGCAGATTGTGTTGTTGATAGGATAAAGCTTGATTTAATTTGGATAAAAGAAAATAAATCTCTTCCATCTTTATCTCTATCAAATTCTGCTTGAAAATCTGGATCTTGGGGAGTTATCCCTTGCTTTTTGATCTTATCCCAAAATTAGGGCAAAATAATCCAGGTATATCATGACAATCTGGCTCGTCAAGGCCTTCGGAAATGTCCCCTACTTGTCACGGCAACTCCTTTAGAATTGGCCCCCACTTGTCACGGCAAGACTCACTTGCCACGACAATCTTAACCTGCACAAAATAGAACATACCGACATCGTCTTTTTGACTAAAAACAGCCAAAATGCATTACCAAGCTCAATAATGAAGGAAACTAGGAAATTACGCATGAATGCTTAATAGTGCAACTAAAATGTGCCTAAGTATAACAATAATATGAGTAAAAAGGGCGAGAAAAAGAGTACTTTTACACACTCAACATGGTTGAAGTAGTTATATAAAAAGGAGAGTAAATGATTTAATGTGGTAGCAATAACAAAGAGTAATAAAAGATAGATAATAATGAGGAATAAAGTCTAGATCTCCTTGGCTTAGCTGGACAGAAAGATCAAGTGCACTTCGAGGATTAAGGATTGGTTTAATCAGTGATGTAGTCGTCAACTTAAGTGTTAACTTCTATTTAACCTTAAACTATCGACTTAGGTATGAAGATCATCTTCAACTTTCGTTGTAAGTTGGGTCTAAGACGACTTGAACGAGTGAACCAACTTTCATTGCATCTAGACAACATTCGCTGCAAGAACTCGTTAATCTGACTTGTCACTGGATCCGTCGATGTTAGTGACTTATTTTAACACTCTCATGCAAAACATAAATCAAATCCAATATTTTAATCTTAAGAAATAGCTAGCACTGGTCTATATTAAACTAAGAAAATAGTTTAAACGAGTTCAACAAGCTCTAGAAAATTAAACCATAGTCAATACGAGTACAAATACAAGTAAATCTCCAAAACAACATCAAAATAAAGAGAATTTTTAGAAGATAACAAGACATTTTCTCGATTTAGCACTCTACTCCTCATTTCCTTGTATAGATATGCCTTACTTCACCTCGGATCTCCAAAAATTAAGTTTAAGCTGCCATGGGAGGAGAATAAAAGCTTCGGAGGTTGAAGATGATGTGAAAATAGGAATAGCGTCACTTTCTCTCCTTCAAAATAATCCTTATATAGGCCACCTAAGGAAGGACACATGTCTTGTAGTTTATTTTCGTGCTCAACGTCGTATAAATTTTTGTGTAATAGAATGGACAACTGGCATATTCATCCTTATCCTCATGCAAACTAGACATCTGGCAGATAAATGGCTACAGTGCTGAAAATAAACTCTACAGGGACATTAGCAATGCAATGACAACAAGACAAAAATAGGCAGAAATATACAAAATACAAGCCATTGAAACTAAGTTAGAAAATATGCAGAAACATACATGAAAATGCAGAAATGGATGCAATGAATGTCAATTTGGGGACAATAAGACCTATAAAATGAGGGAAAAACAATGTTCTTTAAAGAGTTATCACACCCCCAAACTTGAGTTTTTACTTGTCCTCAAGTAAAGATCAAAACAACAAGGACATTAGAAAAATCAAAGACAATCTAGATACTTGAATCATTCTAACCAATCAATAAATCCGATGCATCGACAAGAAGGATAAACACATAACCAAAGTCCACATTAATAGATAAGCTAGAAATTTAAGAATACCTAACATCATCCTTAGCATCTTAGATTCAATCCTCCTATCAGCATTTATTTAGCAACACACATAATATAATATATATATCTATCATCTTTTTCTTCCTTTTCTTTCTTTATTTATCTATTTTTTATGTAGCGAAGGATATCGAACAATGAATTCACCCAAAGCCCTTAGAAGTAAGATGTTGTGTAACGAACCCCCATGAAGTATTTTTGTAACACCCCGAAATATAGCTTAGTAGTATGATACTAATTAGTGTTAACTTAGTTTGATCTAAGGATGCCCCTAAACCATTTTTTACTAATTTTGTGTGGGACCAAAATAAAAGAATAGAAGAATTAAGCATCCTAATTTAAAGTACTAAAAAGGAAGCTTTCCAATTTAGAAGGGTTGCATGTCAATCCTCTCAAAATGTGTGGTCTCCACACATGTCACCGTGAAGGATAACATGTGGGTGGGATGATGGTCATTTGGCTTTTGAAACACAAAGGATTCATCTTCTTCTCTAAGAAAACACCAAAATTAGAAGGAGTTTGAGTGAGAAATTTTGAGAGAGAAAGCTTAATCCATGGGATGAATCTTGAATAGATGTCAAATTGAACTTCTTAGCGGCATAAGTAAGGTAATAACATGTTATTTCATTTGATTATATGCTTGAATTTCTGATTAGGTGATGCTGTAATTGTTTGATTCGAAATGTATACATACATGAACTTATTGCTATGAGATTTTGGTTAAATTATGAGATTAATAAAAAGAATCGAACCAGTGTGCATGTAATGATGTTGAATTCATTGCTGGAAATTGTAGATAATAATCATGGTTCATATATATATGCGGTAGTTGTTAGAAAGAATAAGCATGTTGCTGGGAAACGCTGCCTTGATAGAGTGATCGAATCTATTGATCACTAATGCCCTATTTTGATCACATTGATAAATGAATTAAACTGATCTAAACTTCTAAGGAAATTTATATAAGCTAAACTATCATGTTAGAATCATGTCCTAATGAATTAAGAAGCTTAAAACCTAACCTAGTGTAATCTGCCCAGAAAACTCTATTCTGGGCAGCAACTTTGAAAAAATCACCATAAATAGTATAGGTCGAATTAATGGCTGAAGTTTATATGGATTGAACCTTAATATGTCTGTTTTCATCAGGAGAAAACATAATTGAATTTTGGATTGTGAGCTGGAATCTGGAAATGAAAACCTCTGGACAGTGCAAACTGTCCAGAAATGCAATTGCCCTGTCTTTTAACTAAAAACTGTATTAATTGGAAAGACATTAAAATGCAAGGTCTAAACTGTTGTAAAGAGGGTTAAATAATCTTTCTAACGGTATAAACTAATTGAAATTCCAACGTACGAAATAAAAGTTATGCATGTTTAAGTAAGTAGTGTACAAGCTGCCTAGCAGCAGCATCCTAGGTACCTTGAGACTGTTTTGTTTACAGTTTGGTAAACTGTTTTGTAATAGTTTTGGGACAGTGGTTACTGCCCTGTTTTACATGAATATAAATATAAACAATTGAAGTCATGTATGTTAATCTATGGAAATGAATATGCTGCCAGATTCATGTATGTTAAGTACTAGTAATGTTGCCATGGTTGAATGAATATGTGAGCTTGTTTTGACATATGTATTTACTTGTGTAATGTGTTAGAACCATGAGTGAACTTGGTGGAAGAGGAAACGGTGGGACATCCTAAATCTAAGAACAAAGGAGTGTGGATCCAAGACTAGCTAAGCTTGGAGTACTATGAGTGTAGTTTTGTAGGGTTAGGACATAGGTCCTAACCAAATATGCATGCTTAACTTACTTGTCATCCTTGTATTGTTTAAATAGACTCAATATAGGCTTGATCATGCAAATAAATGGAAGATTGGTTAAGCTAAACTTGTAAGTGAATAAAAGCATGAAAGTTGGCTAGATAATCAAAAAGAAAAGTGAAAACAAAAGTGTGAATTATTGTTCTTGAATGTGGTTATTCGAATAGTAGCATATATATGTACTTCCATGATATATGATGTGTGATCCTTGTGTCTTGAATGCTATTCATTCGAATGCCTGCTTGATGCCCAAGGTAGTGTATGCTAAATGTTTACTTGATGAATGAGATGGTTATGTGAATGCTTGCTTGTATGTTCTCCATGGTCTAGCATTTACTAACAAGATGTGATTTATGAATTATAAGGCATTGCTTGATCCTTGTACCTTGATTGTGATCTACTTGACTTGCTTTATGCCAAAGATGGCATGTATTCGAAATGGCTTGCTTGAATTAGCATATGTTACTTGACTTGTGAAGTATGTATAATGTTTATACATGTTAATTTCTTGAATTGAGTGTGCTAAGCTTGTATTCGAATGCTGGCTTGATAATACTCTATGATGTATGTGTCAATAGTACGAATTGAACAATGAAATAAAGACATTGCTTGTTGCCTAAGGGCATATAATCGAATACTTGCTTGAATGACAAGATAAAAAGTGAATTGAGGGGCTAAGGCTCAACTAGCCTAAGGGCTAAGAATGATATTGCTATAACTTGCTTGAATGTGATTCTTGAACACAATTATCTTGACTTGAACATGAAAGCATAAAAACAAGAAACAACAACAAGCTTTAAAGTAAAATAAGAATTCTTGTGCCATAAGATATCCTCTAATGAAAGTTAAAGATTTAAAAGACTTAAGTTGCCTTAAATGGAAGTCCTTGGATACATTGGTATGATGCTTGGTATTCTTGGGACTACGGTCCATGAGCCACGGCTCGGTTCATTGCATGTGCGTGCATGATTGCATCCAATCTATGCTCAATATAGCTAAGAAAGTTTTTAAGAAAGCTCTCTAATGCACTTTAATATTTCTAATCGAGTTAAGCACCATTTTTACTCCTATATTGTAATCTTTGTTTTTCTTTTCCACCTTTTTTGATATATATGCTGCTTCGAAGGGAGTCAGCTCATCTCAACTACCTTCCAAGACTTGAAAATGAAGTGGAGCAAACACCCTATTCCCTAGCCTATTGAGTAGAGTCATGCCGTGACTACTTTCATTCACTCATTTGTTGCTGCTGCCATTTATTTAAACGCAGTATCCAAGCAAACAACACAAAGTGAAGTGTCCTCTACAGCTATGCCGAAGCATTTATTCATAGATCAACACATATTTTAGCACAAGGGAATTTAACGAAGCCTTTAATGCTTATAATTGCCATTCAAGTTCATTAAGATTATTTATACTAAGGCATGCAAGAGTCATTTCCTAAAGACTTTTCCAATAATCTTAAGCACATAAAGCATGCAATCGTGTCACAATTTATTTCATAAAGCACCATACCTAAAGTCAGTTCTACCAATCTCAGCCAGTCATAATTATTCAATTAATTCCAAGCCATACAAGTTAAATGATCATCATCGGACATCATGAATTTATTCACAAAACTATCTTTGAACTAAACAAAATGCCATAGCATAAATTTTGTTCTTAACTATAGATGCAAATGACTAACTATTAACACTAACACCCCAAACTTGGAGAATGCAGTGTCCTCAATGCATGAAAACTAGATGCATGAAAGTCAATGAAATGCAATGCAAGTGGGGTACTTTATGGTTGTCTTTTCACAGTTTTGGTTGCCATATGCTTGAAGCTCGTTTTTTTAATCGAGGCAATGGGTGGGTCGTCTTCTTCAGGTTCTGGTGGAGGGGCTGGTTCATCCTGACTGGATTGTGCAGGTTGATCATCCTCCTCCTTATTTTTAGGCTTAGATGCTTCGATAGGGGTGGTCCAAATTCGTCCAGCCATGTGCTTCTGGCGGTGCTTTGTTCTTGTTGTAGCGTCTAGAGTCTGGTTTACCAAATGATCTAGGACAGGAGTAGGGGTCGGTTCATCGATCTCTTCATCATCGTCATTGTCGATAGTGACTGGATCGGTAGTAGGCTCTTCAGGTTGTGGGGCAGAGTCCGGAGGTGTGTCCTTTCTCTTTCGCTTTGTAATACCCCAAATCATGGCCTAGTAACATGTCACAAACTAATTAGAACTTAATTGTACAAACAATCTACAAATTAGAAGAATTGTTTAAAACAAGTGACCAAACTGGATGTATTTGATAACTAAATAGCCGAATCATGATGACCAAATAGTAACAATGTTTAAATGTTGAATTCCATGCAACTAGAACGCGTAACTAAGGATTTATAAAGCAATTAGACCATTGAATTTCCATGTGGAGGCATTCGGTCAAGCCAAAGAGAATAGCAAGGATAGGTGTCCATTTTCCTATCATCTTCTCCACTCACTATTTCCCCTTCCTTGGCCGAAACCCGCTCTATCCTTTAGGGGAAGAAAAGCCACCATTGTAGAAGATTTGGAAGCTTGCATGTGATCACATTTTGCATGTAATTGAATAGCTAGGAAGATTGTAAGTGATTTCTAAGTCCTTTCTCGCTAGTAACTTGTTTAAATGAATGACTGATGATAGAAGTTGAATTTGGATTCATGGAATTGAATGTTAGATGTTATACTTGAAATTTACCTTGAATTGTAGCTTGAATGTGGTTGACATACTATTGAAATGGGATGAAACAATGCTTAGCCGAATGATATATGCACGTGAATGTAACAATTGTTTGATTGATCGTATAAGGTGATGAGTAGTTGAATTGCCTATGAATTGAGACTTGAATAGAGTAAATAGCTTGCTGGAAAATGAATGCATATAGTTGGATTGGTTAAAGCTAGGTGATAGACTGCTCATATGGTGAATTAGAAGAATGTTGTTGATCAAATAGATCAAATTGAACATAGTACTATAATGCCCTATTTTGATCACATTGATAGGTGAATTGGACTGACCTATACATGTAAGAACATGATAATAAGTTGAATTATAATGTTAGAATCTTGTTTAGATGAATTATGAAGCTAGAAGCTTAACTTAGTGTAACCTGCCCAGAATACTCTGTTTTGGGCAGTAACTTTGAAAAATCACCATAAATTGTACAAATGGAATTTAAGTCTGAATTTTTTATGGAAAGTGCCTTAACATGTCTAAATTCATTAGGAGAAAACATAACTGAATTCTGGAATGTAGAATGAATTGTAGAGAAGAAACACTAGGGACAGTGCAAACTGTCCAATGTTGTAAATTGCCTTGTCTTTAAGCTAAAAACTGTATTAATTGCCAAAGGATTAAAATGTGAGGCCTATATGGTTAGAAATACAACTAACTTAGCTTTCCAATGGTGTAAACAAATTGAAATTCCAACGTACAAAATGAAAGTTATGCATGTTTAAGTGAGCAGAGTACATGTTGCATGGTAGCAGCAGCTTAGGTGTTGTGGCAGTTTTGTAAACTGTTTTGCAAACAGTTTTTGGATAGTTTAATTGCTGCCCTGTTTTGCCTTAATATGGAACGTAGGCAGTTTGGTAATGTGCATTAAGGTGTGTATATGAAGATGCTATCTATTTTGTATACATAATGTATTAACCTTGTTGCCATGTTGAATGATTTTGTGATTTCATGTTTTGACCTTTTTCTATCTATGTGATTTACTAGAGCAAGGAGAGGACTTTGGAGAAGGACCTAAAGTCGAGCATTCAAGGGACAAGCAAAAGGGAATAGTCTTTCGAGATTAGCTAGCTTGGGGAGTATTGTGAGTGTAGTTTATTCTAGAGTTAGGGCTAGGTCCTAACTAAAGCAAGCATGTCTAAATTCTTGAATTGTTAAATTGGACTTAATATGATCTTGACCTAAGAAGGGAAGTATGAAATAAGATAATACATGAAACTTGACTACATCATTGAAGTGTTGTACAAATAGAATGCTAGCATGTATATGTGGTGACATTGATGTTTGTATGTATGACATGGTATTGTGACCAATTGCTTAAACTGAATGCTTGATGTGCTAGCTTAGATGATGCAATGAAAACTTGAAATGATGAGTTATGGCTCTATTGGCCTAAGGGCTTAATGCATGTATACACTTACCATGCAATACTCGAAATGACTTGAAAAAGATAATGCTAGACATGAACTTGTACACTTGAATAATACATGATCTTGAACTTGAAAAGCTTGAAATCCTTGAATAAATGAATTATAATCAAACAACCTTGGTTGCTAGTTGAATAGGTAGAAGGGCATGCCTTAGAGTCTAGAGCTCATTGTGTTAGGGTGGACTATGGTCCAGGGCTAAGGCCCCTAATTGCCAACAGACGGAGGGTATGAATATGGTCTTTGGCGACAGTAGGAGGGTTGACCAGTACTACGGTACATCATGTGGTGACAGTTGGTTGGAGACTTGATTACCTAGACAAACTATGAACCAAAGATTGTGTTAAAAAGATAATAAATGAGCCAATAAGCATGAATAGCTTGATTTCTTGTGATGTACGCATGATTTGCTTGATTACGTGTCTTGTAAGCATGATTTGCTTGATTTCTTGTTATATAAGCATGAATTACTTGTCTACTTGATATGTGACCATGAATAGCTTGAATACTTGAAATGGATAAAGCATGAATTATGATTCATTGTCTCTTGCTTCTTATGCTAATCGAATGCATAGAAATCCTTAACTAGGATCATTATTAACTAATTGACACTTAATTTGATATAACAATTGGTTAGAATTAGTTACTACCTCACTAAGTACATTCTTGTACTTATCACTCTTGTTTTTATCCTTCCCAACCACAGGATAAAGGATTTGATCGTTTCTTGATCCTGAAGCCTGATTTCTTGAGCTTGAAGCAAGACACAAGCATAGCTAAAGTATGGTTCATACTTGTTTTGTATTTCTCCTAGTTGGCGGCAGCTAGACATATACACGTAGCTAGGACTAGACCATGCATCTTGTTTGTTTTGGGAGGATTGTATATATGCATGAATATGACTACTTGATGTTTTGAGTACTTGTATATATATGCTCTTGTATGGGCCTTCCATGTTAAGAATATAGTTGCTAAGGCTATAGTATGTAATAAACACAAATTCCACGTAATTAAAGATTGTTGTTGCGTATATATGTGTAATTGAATGGATTAATCATGTCCTAGCTTAACAATGTTATTCATATGCTTGTGTGAATCAATGTACACTTGATTGAATGGCATGAATGTTACATGTACAAATGACCAAGCCTAGCAAATTATGTATGAAATGTTACATGTATCATTCTAAGGAACAATGAAATGAAATGGAAGCATATTTGCTCACTTAGGCTATTCAAATGTTAGTGTATGATGATGTTAATTAAAATGTTGAAGTAGCAACGTATAATGTCTTGTAAACAAATATGAGATTGCTTGCATGTTAAGTTATGAATGCTTGGCTGCTTGCAAGTTAAGTAACTCATCTAATAGGGATGAGTTAACCTATTCTTGCCTCGTTCTTGCTTGTAATGTTGCTTGGTAATACTCTCGAACCAATTTGCTACTAACCCGGGCTAGGGGGTGTTACACGCTTCTTGCTCTATTGTGCGGTAGTCTCAGCAGGTGCCAGTTTCTTTGTGGCTAGGGTAGGACGAGAAGTACTTGCTCTAGCTGTAGTGGGAGGGTCGGTCGGGGTAGCAAACAGATCCTCAGGGAATGGGGAAAGTCGATAGGCATATGGCGCACATTTCGCGGAAGTATGCATTGAGAACAACATCCCTTGCTTTCACATACCTGAAATAGGTTGTGAGGTTACCACGCATTTGATCCATGTCAGACCGTAGGCGGTTGGTGGTGGCCTCCAAGGATGAAATCCTTGTTGCAGCAAAAGTTTTGGCCTCGCTTTCAACAGTTTCAGCTGGAGCATTTTCATAAATCCTCCCAGACTAGGGATATGGGCTGGTGTGATTGAATTCTTGCCGGTGATGGTCTTGTCGTCCTGAAGATCTTTAAAAACTTGTTTCTTGTGGTAGAGAGCAGTGATGAGATTTGTAAAAAACAGTGGGCTCTTGCTCCCTTCAGACAGGCATAGACCTTATCAACAATCAACTTCCCAACATCGATGGACCGACCATTCAGGATGGAATGGATAAGAAGCAACCGGTTGATGTGAACAGTTGCAGAGTGAGTTGTGGGCATAAGACGAGTTTTAACAAAGTGATTCCAAACATTGGCTTCAGGCTTAAGCCTTAATCGCTCCACAGACCTTGTTGTTACATCAAGTTCAGTTCCGCTAAAGCATAAGTCCTCACGGACTTCTTTTTGTGTCCGGTCATGGACACCAGTTGCAAAAGGAGTATGATGGTCCACCGCATTTTTCAGGCCATAAAACTTGTTGATTGCTACAATAGTGAATTTTATTTGCTCCCCTCGAACATATACACCAGACTGGGTGGGGCTAGTGAGTTGAGCATAGAATTCCCTCACTAAGGGGACGCAAATATCATCAGGGTGCCGCACAAAATTTTCCCAGCCATTCTTTGTGATTACATCCATGAGGTCTTGGTTAAAACCTTGTTCCCCCTCAGTAAGGAACTTAAATCCTTTCTCTACGAAAGGCTTCCAATCTTTGAGTTATTGCCAACGATCTTTGGCAGTTTGGTCAGAGAATTTCTAAATCTCCACGACAGGTGGTGCTGAGGCACTTGTGGACGCAACAGGGACATTCTTGCAACGGACCATTGTTATGGTGGGGAGGGAAGATACTGTTAGATGAAAGCAATATTTGGGGTAGTGAAGAGAGTGAAGTTTTGGCTACAATGACGTTAAGGGGAAGTTGGATAAAGAAGATGAAGTGGAGACGAAAGGATAAGGAGAAAAGGACAAGGGAGAGAAAGGAGGAAGTTGAAAGGGTTGGGAACTGTCGCACGTTAATGGAGAGAGAGTGAATAGGATAGTTTTACGGCGTGTGTAAGAGGGGAGATATGATGGCCAATTAATGAAAAATGGGAAAGGTGGAGAGAGAATGTAGGATTTTAATTGGTTAGGGTTTTTTTTGGGCATTAAATAAAGAATCTCTTCCCCTTTTTGCTTTTTTTAAGTACTGCTACCCCCCCAAACCTTGGAAATTCCGTTTGTCTATTTAACTTCCCTTATTAGGTTAAAGACAAAACCCTAACCCTAATAAGAAAAGCCTACCAACCTTAATTTTCGTCTTGGCATGCCACCTGCAACCTGTAGATACACTGACATGGGGGTAATAAAAATAAACACAAAAGAAAGTTAAGACACTAAAAACAATCGAAAAGATAATAAAAATATATTATTTATGGATATGAAAACAAGAAAATGCTATATCATAAAGATAATAGGAAGGGAGATGCAAACTCTTAAAGATCATTGATGGGCAAAGATGATTTGTCTCACAAGATTGGAGCTCCGTTGTACATGTTCAAACGCTGGCCATTAACCTTAAAGATCGTGTTATCATCAAGGTTTTTGATTTTAACAACACCATAAGGATACACCTTGTGAACTTGGAAAGGTCCTGACCACCGAGACTTTAGCTTCCCAGGGAAGAGCTTGAGCCTCGAGTTATAAAGAAGCACATGTTGTCCTTCTGAGAAATGTCGTGGCAAAATGTGCTTGTCATGCCACTTCCTTGTTTTTTCCTTATATAATCGCGCATTCTCATATGCATGGGCTCTAAATTCTTCCATCTTATTGAGCTCTAACAACCTTTTCGAACCAGTCAGTTGAGCATCCATGTTGAGCTTTTTGATGGCCCAATAGGCCTTGTGTTCAAGCTCGACGGGGAGGTGACATGCTTTTCCATAGACTAGCTTGAAGGGGAACATCCCCAAGGGTGTCTTAAAGGTTGTTTGATAGGCCCATAAGGCCTCATCAAGCTTTGGGGACCAGTCCTTTCGTTTGGGGTTGATGACCTTCTGAAGTATTTGTTTAATCTCGCGATTGGAGACCTCAGCTTTTCCATTTGTTTGAGGGTGATATGTCGTAGCAATTTTGTTCCTTACCCTGTGTCTATATAATGTTTTGGCAATAAGCTTGTTGTCAAAGTGGTATCCTTCATCACTAATGATGGCTTTTGGTACTCCAAATCTAGTGAATATGTTCTTATGAAGAAACTTGAGAAGTGTTTTGGAGTCGTTCTTTGGTGTAGCCACAGCTTCTACCCATTTCAACACATAATCTACTACCAATTAGATGTATAGATCTCCAAAAGATGAAGGGAATGGTCCCATGAAGTCAATTCCCTAAACATCAAAAAGCTCTACCTCCAAAATGCCTTGCAATGGCATTTCATTTCTTCGAGAAATGTTCCCTGTTTTTTGACACCGGTCACAAGTCTTGCAAAACTCGTGTGCGTCCTTGAAAAATGTTGGCCAATAGAACCCAAATTGTAGGATTTTGCCGCGGTTCTTGTTCCACAAAAATGCCCTCCACATGACAATGAGTGGCAATGGAATACGATGTCCTTTTGCTCCTCTTCGGGAATACATCTCCTTATCATTTGACCAGCACATTGCTTGAACAAACAAGGTTCATCTCAGAAATAGGACCTCACCTCGTGCTTGAATTTCTTCTGAACCTGGCTATTCAAATCAGGAGACAAAATACCACTAACAAGATATTTAACAATATCAGCATACCATGGGATTGTTGTAGCATATAGAATTTTCTCATCAGCGAATTCCTCCTCGATTTCTTGTTGAGTGCTATTTTTATCCTTGCTCTCTAACCTAGAGAGATGGTCGGCTACTTGGTTTTCACATCCTTTCCTCTCTCTAACTTCTAAGTCAAATTATTGCAAGATAAGTATCCATCTAATAAGCCTAGGTGTAGCATCCTTTGTAGTCACCAAGTATTTGATAGCTGAGTGATCAGCGTGAACAATGACCTTAGTGCCTATCAAGTATGACCTAAACTTATCAAAGGCAAACACAACATCTAGCAAATATTTTTTAGTTGTGGTATAATTGATTTGTGCATCATTTAAAGTGTGGCTATCATAATAAACAACATGAAAAAACTTACTTCGACGTTGCCCAAGTGTTGCTCCTACTGTGTAGTCACTCGTGTCGCATATTAGCTCGAAGGGCTCATTCCAGTCTGGTGGGACAACAATGGGGTCTGAGATAAGCTTATCCTTTAGCTCCTCAAATGCGTTATGGCAAACCTCATCAAACACAAATGAATGATTTTGCTGTAGCAAATTGCAAAGTGGCTTTGAGATCTTGGAGAAGTCCTTGATGAATCTTTGATCGAAGCTTGCATGGCCAAGGAATTTCTGTATACCCTTGAGAATGGTGGGAGGAGGTAACTTCTCGATTACTTCGACTTTTTCCCTGTCTACCTCAATTCCACTTTTCAAGATCTTATGACCCAAAATAGTTCCTTCGGTCACCTTACAATGGCATTTCTCCCAATTGAGAACCAATTCAGCTTCTTCACAACGTCTTAGCACTTTCGCCAAGTTGCCCAAGCATGTCTCAAAATCAGCTCTGGAGACTGAAAAGTCATCCATGAATATTTCCAAGAACTCTTCTACCATGTCTGAAAAAATTGCTAGCATACATCTTTGAAAAGTTGTTGGGGAATTTCAAAGGCCAAGGGGCATTCTTATAAAAGCATAGGTGCCATAGGGACAAGTGAAGGTGGTCTTCTCTTAATATTCTAGTGCTATAGAAATCTGATTGTACCCTGAGTATCATCGAGGAAGCAATAAAAAGCTTTGCCCGCCAATTGATCTAACATTTGGTCGATGAAGGGAAGGGAAAATGGTTCTTCTTGGTTGCCTTGTTAAGCTTCCGGTAGTCCATACATATCCTCCACCTCGTGATGGTTCTTGTCAGTAACAGTTCATTGTCCTCATTACTCACTACGGTCGTGCCTCCTTTCTTGGGTACACATTGTAGTGGGCTAACACAAGAACTGTTGGATATTGGGTAGATAACACCAGCATCAGGCCACTTGATTATCTCCTTCATCACCATCTTCTTCATGATTTGATTAAGCCTTCCTTGGGGTTCAACAAAACTGCTGTGACAATTATCATGCAAAATTTTGTGCATAAAAATAGTAGGGATTATACCCTTCAAATCAGCCATAGTCTAACCTAAAGCTTTTTTATGTTGAGATAACATATTTATCAAACTAGATTCTTGCTTAGGTGAGAGACTAGTTGAAATTATCACCGGCAAAGTTTCATTACTGCCCAAATAAACATATTTAAGGTGTGATGGCAAAGGTTTTAATTCTAAAGTGGGTGCATGCTCAAGAGAGGGTTTAGGAGGAGTAAATTCAGAAAAGTTAATAGGTTCGAAGTGTGTACCTGGTCCAGCTTCAAGCAAGCTAGAGTGCTCCACCTCTAATGGGCAGTTCTCGAGCTCCAGATCATTATCTTTTTTGAACTCCTCATAATCTTGAATTTGCACAAAATTGCTGCAGCAGAATTTTCCATCATACTCTTCTGCTGTAATATCTATGTAATGACATTCCTTATTGTCGTCCACAAATTTGAGAGTGTTGAAGACATTGATGGTTATCCTTTGATCAGCCACCCGTATTGTAAACTAACCCTTCTCACAGTCAATCAAGATATGGCCAGTGGTTAAGAATGGCTGCCCCAAGATTATGGGTGCATTGTCATCTGCCTCACAGTCAAGGATGAGAAAGTTAACTGGAAAGACAAATCTGTCAACTTTTACCACAACATCCTCAATTCTTCCTTCTGGCCGAACATGAGAACGATCAGCTAGATGTAAGATGACTGTTGTAGGTCTTGCTTCTCCCATTCCAAGCTTCATAAAAACAGACTCGGGCATTAAGTTAACACTATACCCAAGGTCGCATAAGACTTTTCCCACATAATTGTCACAAATAGAACATGGAATGATGAAATTGCCCGGATCTTGCCGTTTAGGCAACAACTTACTCCACACTGAATAACACTCATTTGCTGTGGCAACAGTCTCATATTTTTCCACCCTTCTCTTCTTGGTAACAATATCCTTGTGAAATTCGGCATAAGTGGGCATTTGATCAATGGCCTCCAGAAATAGGACATCAATATACAATTGGTCAAGGATATCTACGAATTTCTTGAACTGGAGATCGTCTTTGTGCTTCTTCATTCTTTGAGGAAAAGGAGGTGGGGGTCTAATCTCTTCCTCTACTAGTAGGGGCTTGTCTTTTGCTGTAGCAAAAATTGTTCCTTCTTTAGCAGATTCTTTAACTGGGCCTTCATTCTTGTCTTCCTCAAAATATGTATCTCCTGGTGCAATAGGTTGCCTTTGCTCAGACTCGGGGTTGGAGTCTTCTTTTGTTTTTCCCACAAACTTATCTCCTTTATTAAGTTGCGTACCACTTCTCAAAGTGAGTGCGCTACACTATTCCTTTCCATGAGGTTTAGTGACTTCAGTGTTAGTAGGCAAACTTCCTTGAGGTCGCACATGAAAAGCTTGTGCAATTTCCCCTACTTGAGTTTTCAAAGCTCTTAAGGAATAACTGTGACTTTGTAGCAGTGCTCCTTGGTTCTTATTGGATGTAGCATGGTCTTGAATCAGGACCTTCGTAGTATCCATGAAGTCCTTCGTGGTTAACATGAAGTCCTTGAATGCAGCTTCCAAAGAATTGTTTTTTGATGAAGACGCAGAACCTCTGTTCTTTTGCCATGGCATATTCTGCTGGTGACCTAGGGTTGTAACACTCTAAAATTGGCCTAGTAATGTTACCACTATCTAAACAATAGGCTAATTGAATTCATAAACAAATCAATTTAAAAGAAGAATGAACATTGGCCATCCTTAAAATCCAATAAGTGAAATTGAACCAAATTAAATTGAAATTAAAACTAGGAGGCATAAATGAAAGGATGAAAGCGTGAACATACAAAACATTAGAGTTTGCATGCAATAGGGATTAAGTTTGAGGGCCTTGACACATGTTCTCAAATGAAGAGAACATGGGCCAAAGCAAGGGATGACTCACGGCAGCTTGTGTTGATGAACAAAGAAATATGTCATCTTCATCCCATTATACATCCTTGGCCGATTCTATTGAGAGAAAGGGGAGAGAAATTGCATGAAAACACCTTCAATTCAAGCTTCTTTACTCATCCATTGATCAAATTTAGCTTGGAGAAGGTATAATACTTGATCCCAACTTGTTATAGATTGTGTGAACATTGAGATTGTGATGTTCTTGATGTGTAAATGTGATCAAATAGAACAAACTAGGTTCAACATGATTATACCCTGTTTTAAGAACATTTCTAGGTGAATTATGATGACCTAGACATGTATGAACATGAATGGAATTGCCATGTTAAGACCTTGCTAAAATGAGTTAAGAAAACAGAAATCCAACCTAGTGTAATATGCCGAGAATGCTCTGTTCTGGGTAGTGACTTTGAAAAATCACTATAAATTGTATAGAATGAATTTAAGGATGAAATTGTTATGGGGCCCACCTTGGTATGTCTAAATTCATTCGGAGAAAACAGAACTGAACTCTGGATTGTATACTGAAATGTATAGAAGAAATACTAGGGACAGTACAAACTACCAGTAAAAGAAAATGCCCTATTTTTAAGTTAAAAATTGTATTAATTGGTAAAGAACTAAAATGCAAGCCTTATATGGTCATAAATACAATTTTGTTAGCTTTCCAATGGTGTAAACCAACTGAAATTCTGACATACGGAATGAAAGATATGCTTGATTTAGTGACTAGAGTGCAAGCTGCCTCGCAGCAGCTGCATAGGCAAATGCACACTGTTTTGTAGCATTTTGCAAACTGTCTTGTAAACAGTTTTAGGTCTTGAAATATGCCTTGTTTTACATGAACTAGAATGTAGAAAAGTGTAGTTAAGTGTAATGGAAAATGCACATGAGCATGCTGCCCAATATGTGAATGTTATATGTTTGTAGCATTACTTGATTTAATGACCTTGTCTTGAATTGAATGACCTTGTTAACTTGTCTTGATATGTGTTTGCTTGTAATGTGTTAGAACCAGGATTGAACTTGGTGGAAAAGTAAATATTGGAACAATCTAAAGCGAAGAACAGAGGAGTGTGGATCCAATACTAGCTAGCTTGGAGTATTGTGAGTGTAGTTATCTCTAGGGTTAGGACTAGGTCCTAACCAAATGTATACATGTTTACATTCTTGAAATGTTGAATGAACTTAATCATGGACATGACCTAATAAGGGAAGAATGACTAGTAATGCATGAAACTATATGACATCTTGAATACATGTCTATTTCGAATGCTAAGCATGATTGTATGGTATATTGGTGCTTGTATGTGGCATGATACTTGTGATTGAATGCTAAAGAACTTGCTTGAGGTATCATCTCATCTGGATGAAATGAAACATGAAATTACATGACATGTGAGCTATGGCTCAATGGCCTAAGGGCCTAATATGAATTGAACTTGCTTGACATGATCTTGATCTTGAAACACATGAATAAAGGGTAAATCGAACAACCTTGGTAGCTAGTTGGACTAGGTAGAAGAGCATGCCTTAGAGTCTAGAGATCATTGTGAAAGGGTGGACTACGGTCCAGGG
This sequence comes from Hibiscus mutabilis, assembly GCA_019671005.1. Classification (NCBI taxonomy): domain Eukaryota; kingdom Viridiplantae; phylum Streptophyta; class Magnoliopsida; order Malvales; family Malvaceae; genus Hibiscus; species Hibiscus mutabilis. The sequence goes on from CM033725.1 coordinate 12,471,299, forward strand.
CTAAGGCCCCTATTTGGAGACAGACGGAGGGTACGTATGTGGTCTTTCACGACAGTAGGAAGGTTGACACTCACTACGGTGCATCTTGTGGCGACAGTTGGTTGGAGACTCGATTACCTATTCAAACCAAGCACCAATTGGGTTGTTTAATGAATAACAATTGTAATAACAATCCAATAACATGATACTTGTCTTGAATGCTTTTAAATGTATGTTACTTGACTTGAAAGCATGACTACTTGATTTCTTGTTTTGCAAGCATGTGTACTTGATTCATGAAGTATAATTCTTGTTTCTTGCCCCTTGTGACCGAATGTATGATATCTTTAGATAGGATAACCTTGATGCTTGAAAGCCTAGCTAAGATCACTCTAATGCATGAAGGCCTTAGCTAGGTCTACACTTGTTTAAAAGACATGAAACTTTAAATAACAAATGGTTAAACTAGTTACTACCTCACTAAGTACAATCTTGTACTTATCACTCTTGTTTCATTCTTCCCAACCTACAAGATAAAGGATACGAGGTTGCTTGATCTTGAAGCCTATTACCTTAAGCAAGAAGCAACTCACACAAGCATAGTTAAAGTATGATTTCATACTTGTTTTGTACGTCTCCTAGAATGGTGGCACTAGATGTATATAGATAGCTTGATCATGCATTTTGAAGCTTGTATATAATGTCTTGATGGGCCTACCTATGTTATGAACTTAGTAACAAGTATGTAATGAACCAATATTACATGTAATGGATGATGTTTTGCTGCGCAAATATTGAATAGATTTATGAAATGTTCAAGTGAACTATCTAGCTTACATTGATGCTTGAATGCTTGAAATTTATGGTCTCATGTGTATGATCATGCCTTGCTGTATGTATCTTGTGTTAATGGCCGAGTGTGTATGCTTGAATTGATGGTAGAATGTGATGAACCATGATTCTTAGTTTCCATTCGAAGTGCCATGAAAGTATAGGATCCTCTTGTGTGTGTTCATGCTTTGATTATAAGTGTAATGTCTACTTGTTTGATGCATGGCAGAATGGTCTAATGTGAGAACATAATGATTGCCTAATGCATGGGATTAGTATAAGGCTTGAATAGAACTAGTTTCATGCTATTGAATGTTAGATAATTATGCTTAGTAAGTATAGGAATGAAATGACTAAATGTATACAAACTAAGGTAATTTGAATAAGATAGGTAACAATTATTGAATGTGGTAATATGAACTATGAAAGTAGTAACTTGTAATGTAAGCATGAAATGAATTAAACTTAGTGACCTATTCGAATGGATAGTTTGGAATAAGAATCAATTGTATGGTTACTTGCATGATAAGTAATGTATGAGTGGTTGTCTTAGCCTTGTTCAAATGCCTTAGTTTAATTTGAAATCAAATGAGAGCTTACTTGTTAGATAAGTAAGTATGTGATTGCTTGATTGATTGTTCTTGTATTGTATGTATTGTTCTTGTATTTTCTTGCCATGTCCTTGCTTACTTGTTAAGTAAAACCAGGTTGCTACTAGCCCGAGTAGGGGGTGTTACACCTTAATTGGTAATAAGAGCTTTAGGTTTAGTCGATTCTAGGACTAAATCGGGCTATCATGCATCGTATAGGATACTTGTGCCACCTAAGAGACTTGTATTGAATAGCTTGTGTCTTGCTTATTAAACCGAACCCCTAATTGTTCTATTTGGACGTAGAATGTTTGAAAGAAGACTTGGTCGAGATAATGAAAGTCCTGAAGGCTCCTCGAATGAAGGAGACAATGTGAGGATGGAGTAGAATCCTCCACAACAACAAGCTCAAACCCGAGTCAAGCTGTTTCTCAACATGAAGCTCCTACTATCAATCATATGCAGCAATAATGTCTCCTAAGTATCAAGGAGATGTTCAATCATCTAGTATCTGCTTTAAAACAAGATCATTTTGTTGCTCCTCCTGTTGTTGTGCCAAGCAGAGCCCCGATTGACAAGCTAGCTCAACATTGGGCCTATACTTTCACTGGCACCGATGAAGCTAATCCCGGAGTAGCTGAGTACTAGTTAGAGGCCACTACTCGAATCTTAACTAAAAAATTACCTTGTCCTGATGAGCACAAGCTCGAATGTGCTATTGCTTTGTTGGGTGATGAAGCTTTAAGTTGGTGCGAAACCACTACCCTGACTGCTCCTGCTAAAGTCGTAACCTGGAAATTCTTCCTCGATGAATTCAGGAAGAAATACATCAGTGAACTATACCTGGCCGAGCGCCCGAAGCATTTCTTGTACCTCAAGCAAGGTGGCCGACCCATTAAACAATATGTGAGTGACTTCTACAAGTATTGCAAATACGGGTCAGAATACATCATGACCGAAGCTGATAAGTGTCAGATGTTCATCGATGGACTGAATGGTGAACTAAGTCCTATTTTCACTACTCTAGGTATCACTGACTTCCAGAATTTAGTGAACTGGGTTATTGCAATCGAGGTAAAGATGAAGGCCTTTGAGAAATGTATGAGTGGTAACTCTTGGAAAGATAAACGATCTAGAAATGATGACAATCCTTATTGGCAGTCAAAGAAAGCTAAACACTCCAAAGATCACTCGTCGAATTACACTCATGTGGAGAAGAGCAATTACATACTGAAACCTCAAACGGTAATCAATTCTTCAGCCCCGATCATCTCTGTTGATAGTACGGTGAATTCTAGCAAAGCTACTCAATATCCTACTTGCATGTTCTGTCAGAAGCACTACACCGGGCAATGCAAAACTCAACAAAATTTGTGTTTCTTATGTAGAGCCTCCGATCATAATATTCGGGAGTGTCCTCAGAATCCTAACAAGGTTCCAACCCGAACTCCTGCAAATGCTGGTTCATCTCAGTCTGAGAATCAAAGCAAGGGTAGAGGCCAGCATTGGACACCTATGTTGCGTGTGATAAGTGCTACGCAATTGTGCAAGTATACACGTCGCAAGTAATAAAGTGATATGAGTATCGAGTATCGTCTCCACAGGGATTGGTTTGGGCCACTTTGCTTAAGTTACTGCACTGTGAAAAGTAAAAACACAATTAAAGGAGTTTAACTAATAACTAAACTAGAAAGCAATAAAGTAAAAGAAAAGATGAGATCGATTGAGAGAGATAGGCTAGGTTATCGTGAGTTGAGGTGTGATAGCCGATTGGATTGTCTTGGTAAAAGAGTGCACGGGCAACTCGGTTGCCGTGGCGGCGACTTGCACAACGGGTTGCCTTGGCAACTAATTGATGGTTGCCTGGGCGACTAGTTGGGCAACTACTTGGGCGATCGGGCAGCAACTTCAAGGTTCGGCGGAGCGTTCTTCAATGGTTTCTTCTTATCCCTAAGTCGAAACTCTAGCTACTTGTGCATGCCTTGATAATACATCCTGCGTGAATCAAGGGTGAACAACAACCAATCTTGCACTCCTCTTAGCCGTTGAAATCCTTAACTTATTCCTAAGCCGGATTAATCTTCACCATCATTGGATTGAATAAAGATCATATTCATTCGTTTCTTGAATCTAACTCTCCCGATATTAGATAAATGGATGAAATCACGAGATCCTCTCCCAATTCACTCAAAACAATAATAAGAATCAAGAATGAATAAACCTTGAAATAGAAAAGTACAAACTCTTATTACCTAAACAAAAACCAATAGTTTCTCACAACCACAAAACACAATAACCATAGCCGATCAAGTTAGTTCATGGTTGGGTTCAAAAAGATATACAAAGAATAATCCCCAAACCATGAATCTAATAGAAGCAAAGAAGAAGAAGAAGTCGAAATTCCCTAATGCTCTCTTGTCAAATTTCCCCTTGCTCTCTCTCTCTATGGATTGTCGAAATCTCCTTGCTATTTATAGGGCTAGGCCAAAGTCCTTCTTTGAGGAGGAGTTTGAGTTGGAATTAAATTATCTTTAAAGAATATAATTCTTTATTATAATTTTATTCCTATTAGAACTTCTCCTATCTTCTTGGAATTTAATTCTTCTTTAATCTCTGCATGGCAATCAAATTCCTTTGGGCTTGGGCCTTGATCCATGTCATCTTGGGCTTGTAAAGTCATTAATTTCGACATCCCTATTGCATTTTTTTTTTGTCGACAAATGCCATGGCAACTGGCTCAGCGTCTCCTTCATGCATTACCACGCAACTAGCTCAACATTGCTTTGGCAAGTGATCCTGCACATACACACACAAAAAACACACAAAAGCAGCATCTTTTTCCACAAAAATCACCAAGTTATGTAATCAAGCTCAACGGTGGAAAGAAACATGAATTAATGCATGAATGACTAATTATGCAACTATTATGAGCTTAAGTCTAACAATAATATGAGTAAAAAGGGTAATAAAAATAGTACTTTTGAACACTTATCACGCCCCAAACTCGAACTATTGCTTGTCCTCAAGCAATGCAAACTAACAATTACCCGCCAAGACTTTAATCATCAAAGACATGCTTCAAACTTGAATTCAAACCTCGGAACCGTGACACAAAGTATGATCACCTTTTAATTTTTCGGATAACACAAAAATTACCCGGAACCAAACTATAGTGCTCGTGACAATGTGTGTGCGTAGTTGTGAACAAGTTGATTTTCAAGATTCTATGTGAACTACAGGCTTTTATTAATTCAATTATCGGGTATTTATTTTTATTTTCACTAGAGCCAATTTCGGGCACCTCTAGCAAAGTAAGCAATTCCTCATTTTATTTTAGTCGACTAGAGCCAATTTCGGGCACCTCTAGCGATTCTTTAATGTGCATTAACTACTAGAGCAGTTTTGGGCACCTCTAGCAAGAAAGTGTATTTACTACTAGAGCGTTTTGGGCACCTCTAGCAAGAAATTAACTTTTAATTTTCAATTTTAAATTTACCCAAATTTTAAGCAACCTAAGTTCACTAAGTTTCTTTGAATCAACAACCCACAACCGTAAAAAAATTCAGCATCATAGTAAAACTCTAAGTTCTTTTCATGCAATCCTAAAATTAAAGGTTATTTCAATTAAGTACAGTGGCAAAAATTCATCATTGGATATTCAACAAGTCTTAAGCGATTAAATCAAATTAAAGGCATGGCAAGTAACATATGCAACCTATATGTGATTGCTAAAGATGAATGCAACTAAACATGAAACTAACTAGAAACCAACACCCCCAAACTCGAGAGAAGCATTGTCCTCAATGCATGTAAGAGTGAAACAAAATTTAAAAGAAACTAAATGAAATGAGTTAGTCGAGAGAGGTCGTCACCTCGATTGATGAGTTTCCTTCGTGCCGTTTGCTTGATTCAATTTTCGGTCGGTGGTTGAATGCTTGAGGCTGGTACCGCGTGAATAGCATTGCCTTGATTTGGTCCATGTTTGCCGATGCAGGTTTACTTGCATGTGCATCGATAGTTGCCGGGCCATTGTTGTTGCTCGGGCATCGCCAGATTTCCGTTGTGGTTGTTGTGGCGAGTAGTCGATGATAAATTTCCTTATCATGGTGGTTGTGTGAGTCTTGTTGTGGAAAAGAAAATAAAGAAAACCGGAAACTAAAGATAATGAAGAAAAATAAAATATATCCTAAAAAATAAAGAGAAAAATAACAAAAAATAATAGAACAAAATAGTTCAAAAAATAAAAATAAAAATAAATGTATCGATGTTGCCGTGGCGTCGAGGGTTGCCGAGGCATGCACATCCATGGTTGCCGAGGCGTCGGGGGTTGCCGAGGCGTCTGCGCGTCCATGGTTGCAGAGGCGTGCGTATTAGGAGTTGTTGCGGTGTTGAAGGTTGCCGTTTTGATACTTCTTATAGTCCATCCGCACCCTCCATCGGGTGATAATATTGCCCAAAAAGAGTTTGGCAAATGTGCTTGCCACTACTCCCTTTATGTTACCATGGTGGAGGTGTCTTTCTTCTTTGTTCGCTTGTAGTCCATGTATACTCTCCACCTTGCTACTATTCCCGAAGGCACAAATATATTAATAGGAAAAATTATATCCATTCTCAACCATTCAATTACCTCATTCTTGTCGACTTCTATCATGGTTGGATGTAGCCTTTGTTGTCGTGGCAATTGCTGCTCAAGCCAATTGCCGTGGCAATCGATTGTCAAATTTTTCTCTAAGTCAAGGGAAGAATCAATTTTCTGAAGAGCTTTATGAATCCAAACACCTTTTTCTTTTGGCTTCTCAAACATCTCCATCGGTAGAGATTTCGATGGCTTCAAATCTACCAACCTCGGTTCCTCAAGACATACCCGCAATGGGACGAGGTGAGTTTTTAAAGAATTCAAAAGGTTCAACTATTACCTGCTCATATTCCATTGGCAAAGTATTATCATCTCGTTGATCTTGTATGTGGTCGAGTAATTGCCGTGGCAATTGTAGATGAGAGCAATCTATAGATTCCTGCTTCAACATCAACGTTGTAACCTTCTCGGCATCGTGTTCCTTAGAATTTGCTGTAGTATTATTGTTCTCGCTTCACCGAGTGTTGTCGCGCATTGCTCTGTTCAGGCTCCTCAATCATTGCCGAGGCAATTTGTTGTTCATGCTCATCATGTGTTGGGCAGTCTCTCTCATTGGCATCCTCTTGACTTTGAGGTTCTAGTTGTTCCTCACACATCGTAGAGATTTCTTTGCATTGCTCCTTATCCTCTTGCCTTAGGACGCCAAGATCCCTAGGAATGAATTGTTGGTGCATGTTATCCATGACATATGTGGATCTCCCAATTGATCTTCTCAATCCCCTAAGGTTGCATCCCATTGAGTTATCCTCGTATCCATAGATTTTGATAGCTCTCGAATCTCTTCAATTGATCCGTCAAGTCTAGCCAATGAAGCTAGTAACGCTTTCCTCAAAGGAATTGGAATGCTCTTGAAAAGGACTACATTGCCATGGCATATCTGTTGTTGCGGCAAAATTGTTATGGTAAAAAAAATTTTGAGCTTTTTGATCATACCATGAAGAATTTTGCTGCTGGTTCCCTCTATGGTCCTCCATGTAGTTATATGCACCGAAAATGTGAGGGCAATTTTCAAACACATGATGTTCTCCACACATAGCACAAGATTTTTCCATGGTATAAGTTCTTTGGGCTTTTCTCGGTTGGTATAGGTAATCATCAAAGGGTGCAAGGAACTCTTGATTGAATTGATTCATATCTTCCAACATCATCTCTCGAATAGATTGGTTTTTATTTCCCGACATGTTGATGTTCCTTAACTTGTAGCGCACCTAATTTTTTTTTTTGATAAAACAAACAAAAAGAAAAGTTAGTAAAATTAAGAGAGAAAAAAATACAATAACAAAAACAACTAACACCAATTGCCAATCCCCGGCAACGGCGCCAAAAACTTGTTGCGTGTGATAAGTGCTACGCAATTGTGCAAGTATACACGTCGCAAGTAATAAAGTGATATGAGTATCGAGTATCGTCTCCACAGGGATTGGTTTGGGCCATTTGGTTAAGTTACTTGCACTGTGAAAAGTAAAAACACAATTAAAGGAGTTTAACTAATAACTAAACTAGAAAGCAATAAAGTAAAAGAAAAGATGAGATCGATTGAGAGAGATAGGCTAGGTTATCGTGAGTTGAGGTGTGATAGCCGATTGGATTGTCTTGGTAAAAGAGTGCACGGGCAACTCGATTGCCGTGGCGACTTGCACAACGGGGGTTGCCTTGGCAACTAATTGATGGTTGCCTGGGCGACTAGTTGGGCAACTACTTGGGCGATCGGGCAGCAACTTCAAGGTTCGGCGGAGCGTTCTTCAATGGTTTCTTCTTATCCCTAAGTCGAAACTCTAGCTACTTGTGCATGCCTTGATAATACATCCTCTGCGTGAATCAAGGGTGAACAACAACCAATCTTGCACTCCTCTTAGCCGTTGAAATCCTTAACTTATTCCTAAGCCGGATTAATCTTCACCATCATTGGATTGAATAAAGATCATATTCATTCGTTTCTTGAATCTAACTCTCCCGATATTAGATAAATGGATGAAATCACGAGATCCTCTCCCAATTCACTCAAAACAATAATAAGAATCAAGAATGAATAAACCTTGAAATAGAAAAGTACAAACTCTTATTACCTAAACAAAAACCAATAGTTTCTCACAACCACAAAACACAATAACCATAGCCGATCAAGTTAGTTCATGGTTGGGTTCAAAAGATATACAAAGAATAATCCCCAAACCATGAATCTAATAGAAGCAAAGAAGAAGAAGAAGTCAAAATTCCCTAATGCTCTCTTGTGTCGAAATTTCCCCCTTGCTCTCTCTCTCTATGGATTGTCGAAATCTCCTTGCTATTTATAGGGCTAGGCCAAAGTCCTTCTTTGAGGAGGAGTTTGAGTTGGAATTAAATTATCTTTAAAGAATATAATTCTTTATTATAATTTTATTCCTATTAGAACTTCTCCTATCTTCTTGGAATTTAATTCTTCTTTAATCTCTGCATGGCAATCAAATTCCTTTGGGCTTGGGCCTTGATCCATGTCATCTTGGGCTTGTAAAGTCATTAATTTCGACATCCCTATTGCATTTTTTCTTTGTCGACAAATGCCATGGCAACTGGCTCGGCGTCTCCTTCATGCATTACCCTGGCAACTAGCTCAACATTGCTTTGGCAAGTGATCCTGCACATACACACACAAAAACACACCAAAGCAGCATCTTTTTCCACAAAAATCACCAAGTTATGTAATCAAGCTCAACGGTGGAAAGAAACATGAATTAATGCATGAATGACTAATTATGCAACTATTATGAGCTTAAGTCTAACAATAATATGAGTAAAAAGGGTAATAAAAATAGTACTTTTGAACACTTATCAACCTACACACCAAGAATCTTGAGCCCATGCTCGAATCTACCACATTCGTGGGAAAGAGGAAGAAGAAGCACCCAATGTTATCGCATGTACTGTTGAATTAAATTCAAGTATTGCATATGCTTTGATTGATTCGGGATCTACCCACTCCTTAACATGTTCTTCCTTGATTTCCAAGTTAAACTTAAAACCCGAACTTGTTAAAACTAGACTTGTAGTTTCGAACCCTATAGGGGGAAATATGCCTATTAACTTTTTTTTGCAAGCAATGTCCTATAAGCATTCGAAATATGCCTTCTCCTATGGACCTTTATGTCTTGCCTTCTTGTGAATTCGATCTAGTGTTAGGACTAGATTGTCTAAGCAAACATGAAGCCTAGATAGATTGCCAAAATAGGAGACTGTATCTCCGGGGTTTAGGAAAAGAATCAATCCTCCTAATTGATAGAAAATTGACCTCAATCTTTGCTGCAATGACTATGCAAGATGAATTTGAATTTGGCTTACCTGGTATGCCAATTGTGTCTAAATTCATTGATGTTTTTCTCGAGGAACTCCCTGGTCTCCCTCTAACTAGAAAAGTAGAGTTCGAGATTGAAGTTCAACCTCAAACAGCTCCAGTGTCCATTACACCTTATCAAATGGCACCTGTTGAATTGAAAGAACTCAAGAAGCAACTCCAAGAGCTACAAGATAAAGGTTTTATTCGGCCTAGCTCATCCCCATGGGGTGCTCCAGTCTTGTTCGTGAAGAAGAAAGACGGGACTATGAGACTCTATATTGATTACAGATAATTGAACAAGTTTACTATCAAGAATCGATATCCTCTCCCAAGGATGCTTCGGGGTTCTCAAAGATCGATCTTCGATCGGGATACTATCAAATAAGGGTAAAAGAAGAAGATGTGCCTAAGACAGCCTTTCGTACTCGATATGGCCACTTCGAATTTCTTGTAATGCCATTCGGGTTAACGAATACCCCAGCTACTTTCATGAACTGTGTATTCGAGGCCTATCTTGACAAGTTTGTGTCATCTTCATTGATGACATCCTGGTGTATCCTCAGAATAAAGAAGAACAATCTGAACACCTTCGAATCGTATTGCAAACTCTCCAAGAACATCAATTGTTTGCAAAGTTCTCTAAATGTGAATTTTGGCTATCGGAAGTCTCATTCCTTGGCCATGTCATCTCGGCAGAAGGGATTAAAGTAGACCCGAGCAAATTTCGATCCATCATGAATTGGAGACCTCTGAGGAATGTTGGTGAAATTAGAAACTTGTTCGGTTTAGCTGGGTATTATCGGCAATTTGTCAAAGGATTCTCATCCATTGCCGCAAGCTTGACTAAGTTAACTTGCAAGGATACGCCTTTTGTTTGGTCGGAGAACCAACAACGAAGCTTTGATCAACTTAAGCAAGCTCTGACTAATGCATCGGTTCTTATCCAACCAAAATCGGGTAAAGAATTCACTGTCTATAGTGCTGCATCTCATCTAGGACTAGGTTGTGTCCTAATGCAAGATAGAAAAGTGGTAGCTTATGCTTCAAGGCAACTAAAACCACACGAGTCAAACTATCCCACACACGATCTAGAATTGGTAGCTATAATGTTTACTCTCAAAATATGGAGACATTACTTCTACGAGGAGAAATGTAACCTGTTCACAGACCACAAGATTCTCAAATACCTCCTGACTCAAAAAGATGTGAATCTGAGAAAAGAAGATGGCTAGAATTGCTTAAAGACTACGATTTGGTTATCGACTACCATCCGGGGAAGGCAAACGTGGTTGTTGATGCCCTTAGTCGCAAACCATACTCAGGTAAACCCCTAAATCTAAATTCTAGAATCTTTTCATTCAAATTTGAACTTACTTGGATCACAAGTAACCATTCAAATACCTTACTTGTTTTGCAAGTTACTACTAAAAAATTCTTCCTTAATGATCTTGTTCTTCCATTTGTAGCTTCCTTGGCTATCAATGCTTACTTCCGTTTATCCAAAGGACATAAATTCTTGTTTGAACCTCAAGTTCAATCTAGCTTTATCTCAAAAATTAAAGAACTCCAGCAAACTGATTCAGATCTTCATAAGATTATATCCAAGCTAGACTCTGAGTCTAATTCTGTCTTCTCCGTCAAGTCAAATGGACTCCTCTATTTCAAGGATAGAGTATGTGTTCCTAACAATGAGGAACTAAGACAATAAATGTTACAAGAAGCTCATCAAAGCTCATTCTCGATTCACCAGGGATCGGTTAAGATGTACAATGATCTTAAGCCACTATACTAGTGGCCAGGTATGAAATCAGCTATCATAGACTTCGTATCGAAATGCCTAACTTGTCAAAGGGTTAAAGCCGAGCATCATGTCACTACTGGATTGCTCCAACCTATTGAATTCCCTCAGTGGAAATAGGATCGGATTACAATGGATTTCGTTACTAGTCTTCCTTCCACTTAAAGAAAGAATGATGTCGTATGGGTAATTGTTGATAGATTCAAAAAGTCTACTCACTTTACCCCTGTTCGAATGAACATGAGCTTGGAAACCTTAGTTTAGCTATACATCTATGAAGTGATTCGATTACACGGTGTACCTACAACTATAATCTCTGATCGTGATCCTAGATTTGCTTCTCAATTTTGGAATTCTTTGCAGAAGGATGTAGAAGCTAAAGTGCATCTTAGTACAACATTCCATCCTCAATCAGATGGACAATCTGAAAGAATTATCCAAGTACTTGAAGATATGTTACGTGCTTGTGTTATAGACTTCGAAAAGAACTGGGAGAAATCTCTACCCCTAGTAGAGTTTGCTTATAACAATAGCTACCGGACATCTATTCAAATGGCTCCCTTCGAAGCTCTATATGGAAGAAGATGTAGAACTCCCTTGTGTTGGTCTGAATTAGGAGAAAGCAAGGGTTTAGGACCTCAATTGCTCAGAGAAACCGAAGAACAAGTAAAGATCATTCATGATCGATTAAAAGAAGCTTTCATTAGGTAAAAAGCTTCCTCAAAGTATCTCCTTGGAAGAAAGTCTTCAGATTTGGAAGAAAAGGAAAGCTCAGCACTCGGTGTATCGGACCATTTGAAATCATTGAAAGGATTAGTCTAGTGGCTTATCGATTGGCACTTCCTAGTGAATTCGATAAGATCCACAATGTCTCCCATGTCTCTATGCTCAGAAGATATAGGTCCGATCCATCTCATGTTCTTGAACCCGAAATTGAATCCCGATCTATCTTATGAAGAAGAACCTATTGAGAAACTTGACAAGGAAGTCAGAAGACTTCGAAACAAGAATGTTCCTCTTGTCAAAGTCTTGTGGAGAAATCACAAGGTTGAAGAGACAACATGGGAATCTGAAGAGGTCATGAAGAAGCAATATCCACACCTATTCGATTTAGTTAAATTCGAGAATGAATTTATTTTAAGGGGAGAAGAATTGTAACACCCTAAAATTTGCCTAGTAATGTTACCACTATCTAAACAATAGGCTAATTGAATTCATAAACAAATCAATTTAATAGAAGAATGAACATTGGCCATCCTTAAAATCCAATAAGTGAAATTGAACCAAATTAAATTGAAATTAAAACTATGAGGCATAAATGAAAGGATGGAAGTGTGAACATACAAAACATTAGAGTTTGCACGCAATAGGGATTAAGTTTGAGGGCCTTGACACATGTTCTCAAATGAAGAGAACATGTGCCAAAGCAAGGGACGACTCACGACAGCTTGTGTTGATGAACAAAGAAATATGTCATCTTCATCCCATTATACATCCTTGGCCGATTCTAGTGAGAGAAAGGGGAGAGAAATTACATGCAAATACCTTCAATTCAAGCTTCTTGAGTCATCCATTGATCAGATTTAGCTTGGAGAAGGTATAATACTTGATCCCAACTTGTTATAGATTGTGTGAACAATGAGATTATGATGTTCTTGATGTGTAAATGTGATCAAATAGATAAAACTTGGTTCAACATGATTATGCCATGTTTTAAGAACATTTCTAGGTGAATTATGATGACCTAGACATGTATGAACATGAACATGAATGGAATTGCCATGTTAGGACCTTGCTAAAATGAGTTAAGAAGCTAGAAATCCAACCTAGTGTAATTTGTCCAAAATGCTCTGTTCTGGGCAGTGACTTTGAAAAATCACTATAAATTGTATATAATGAATTTAAGGCTGAAATTTTTATGGGGAACACCTTGGTATGTATAAATTCATTCGGATAAAACAGAACTAAACTCTGGATTGTATACTAAAATGTAGAGAAGAAATAATGGGGACAGTGCAAACTGCCCAGTAAAACAAAATGCCCTGTCTTTAAGTTAAAAAGTGTATTAATTGGTAAAGAAATAAAATGCAAGCCTTCTATGGTCATAAATAAAAAAATTTCATCTTTCCAACGGTGTAAACCAATTGAAATTCTAACGTACGGAATGAAAGATATGGTTGATTTAGTGACTAGAGTGCAAGCTAGCTGGCAGCAGCTGCATAGGCAAATGCACACTGTTTTGTGGCATTTTGCAAACTGTCTTGTAAACAGTTTTAGGCCTTGAAATATGCCTTGTATTACATGAACTAGAATGTAGAAAAGTGTAGTTAAGTGTAATGGAAAATGCACATGAGCATGTTGCCCAATATGTGAATGTTATATGCTTGTAGCATTACTTGATTTAATGACCTTGTCTTGAATTGAATGACCTTGTTAACTTGTCTTGATATGTGTTTGCTTGTAATGTGTTAGAACCAGGATTGAACTTGGTGGAAGTGGAAAGATTGGAACAATCTAAAGCCAAGAACAAAGGAGTGTGGATCCAAGACTAGCTAGCTTGGAGTATTGTGAGTGTAGTTATCTCTAGGGTTAGGACTAGGTTATAACCAAATGTATACATGTTTACATTCTTGAAATGTTGAATGAACTTAATCATGGACATGACCTAATAAGGGGAGAATGCCTAGTAATGCATGACACTATATCACATCTTGAATACATGTCTATTTTGAATGCTAAGCATGTTTGTATGGTATATTGGTACTTGTATGTGGCATGATACTTGCGATTGAATGCTAAAGAACATGCTTGAGATATCATCTCATCTTGATGAAATGAAACATGAAATTATATGACATGTGAGTTATGGCTCAATGGCCTAAGGGCTAATATGAATTGAACTTGCTTGACATGATCTTGATCTTGAAACACATTAATAAATGGTAAACCAAACAACCTTGGTAGCTAGTTGGACTAGGTAGAAGGGCATGGCTTAGAGTCTAGAGGTCATTGTGAAAGGGTGGACTACGGTCTAGGGCTAAGGCCCCTATTTGGCGACTGAAGGAGGGTTGACACTCAATACGGTGCATCTTGTGACGACAGTTGGTTGGAGACTCGATTACCTATACAAACCAAGTACCAAAGGGGTTGTTTAATGAATAACAATTGTAATAACAATTCAATAACATGATACTTGTATTGAATGTCATGAAATGTATTTTACTTGACTTGAAAGCATGACTCCTTGATTTCTTATTTTGCAAGCATGTGTACTTGATTCATGAAGTATGATTCTTGTTTCTTGCCCCTTATGACCGAATGTATGATATCTTTAGATAGGATAATCTTGATGCTTGAAAGCCTAGCTAAGATCACTCTAATGCATGAAAGCCTTACCTAGGTCTACACTTGATTAAAAGACATGAAACTTGAAATAACAAATGGTTAGACTAGTTACTACCTCACAAAGTACAATCTCGTACTTATCACTATTGTTTCATTCTTCCCAACCTACAGGATAAAGGATACGAGGTTGCTTGATCTTGAAGCTTGTTACCTTGAGCAAGAAGCAACTCACACCAGCATAGTTAAAGTATGATTTCATACTTGTTTTGTATATGTCCTAGAATGGTGGCTCTAGATGTATATAGATAGCTTGATCATGCATTTTGAAGCTTGTATATAATGTCTTGATGGGCCTACCTATGTTATGAACTCAGTAACAAGTATGTAATGAACCAAGATTACATGTAATGGATGATGTTTTGCTGCGCAAATATTGAATAGATTTATGAAATGTTCAAGTGAACTATCTAGCTTACATTGATGCGTGAATGCTTGAAATTTATGGTCTCATGTATATGATCATGCCTTGTTTTATGTATCTTGTGTTAATGGCCGAATGTGTATGCTTGAATTGATTGTAGAATATGATGAACCATGATGCATAGTTTCCATTCGAAGTGCCATGAAAGTATAGGATCCTCTTGTGTGTGTTCATGCCTTGATTATAAGTGTAATGTGTACTTGTTTGATGCATGGCCGAATGGTCAATAGAATGATTGCCGAATGCATGGGATTAGTATAAGGCTTGAATAGAACTAGTTTCATGCTATTGAATGTTAGATAATTATGCTTAGTAAGTATAGGAATGAAATGACTAAATGTATACAAACTAAGGAACCTTGAATTGAAATGAAACATGTTGGTATTCTTAGGTAATTCGAATAGGATAGGTAACAATTATTGAATGTGGTAATATGAACTATGAAAGTAGTAACTTGTAATGAAAGCATGAAATGAATTAAACTTAGTGACCTATTCGAATGGATAGTTTGGAATAAGAATCAATTGTGTGGCTACTTGCATGATAAGTAATGTATGAATGGTTGCGTTAGCCTTGTTCGAATGCCTTAGTTTAATTTTAAATCAAATGAGAGCTTACTTGTTAAATAAGTAAGTATGTGATTGCTTGATTGATTGTTCTTGTATTGTATGTATTGTTCTTGTATTTGCTTGCCATGTCCTTGCTTGCTTGTTAAGTAACGCTCCCGAACCGGGTTGCTACTAGCCCGGGTAGGGGGTGTTAAAGTTCAATCGGATTTTGTTGCTAATTCGAGCTACCAAAATTGTTGTTTCCTTGGTTCCCCCAAGAAAGGTTAAGGTGTTGATGCCATCATAGATTGTAGGTATTCGAGTAGAGGTTGTTGTTCCTATTGTATTTCCCCACATAATTGGTACATAATTGGTTTTCGGGGCACTCACTTAAATGATGGTTTCCCTCACATTGAAGACAAGCTGAACTAACCTTCACTTCCTTTACCTCATTTGGACGTTGAAGATTCTTTAACATGTTGGTAATAGTTGATAATTTTGCTATAACTGAGTTACCAGCATCATATTCTCGCATTCCTTGAGTCTTTTTCCCCGCTCTAAGCCTTGAGGTAGGGAATTGGTAGTTATTGTTTGCTATCCTGTCAAGGATATCAAACGCTTCTTCAGGTGACTTGTTCAGCAGGGTTCCATTTGCTGAAGCATCAAACATCATTCATGTAGGTGCATTAACTCCATTGTACAACATCACCACTTGTGTCCAATCATGGAAAACATGATTCGTGCACTTGCACAACAGCCCCTTGAATCTATCCCAACACTCGTACATCGATTCGTCATCAGCTTGACGAAATGAAGCAATGTCATTCCTTAATTGGGTATTCTTATTGGGTGGATTATACCGCATGAAAAAAATATTGCATAGGTTTGTCCATGTCTCCATCGAACCAGTAGGTACTCCACTCAACCAAGCTCTCGCCCGATCACGCAAGGAATAAGGGAACAACATCAACTTTAATACATCTTTATGCACCCCTTGCTGTCTAAATGAATTGCAAACTTCCAAGAATGCACGGATGTGTTGCCTTGCATCTTCATGAGGTGATTCCCCGAACTGCCCAATGGAGTTCAACATGTTGAATATGACTGGATTGAGTTCAAAGTGAGCAGCGTGGATCTCGGGAGCCACAATTCCAGGATTCAAATCATCTAAGATGGGGTTCAAATGGTCCCTAATAGCTCGAGGTCAAACTATTGCTCCAGGATTTGCTGCACCATCAAGATTTCCTTGATTGTCAACTAGCACTCCTTGATTCTGGTGTCTATCCAAGATTCTCAAAGCCTCTTGTATCTGCCTTTTTTGCCGAAAAAGATGTTCAATTTCGGGAATGATAGGTCGTAAGGGTCCACTAGGTCCTCTTCTGGTCATACACTAGTAGAACAGCTGAGAAGATAAACAAAGAGAACTAGTAAAACAATACAAAAACTTAAAATAAATAAAACAATGCGAAAACTAAACTGTGAACGACCAATTGCCGATCCCTGGCAAAGGCGCCAAAAACTTGTTGTGTGTTATGATGTACTATAAATGATATGCAAATAGTGCAAGTATACATGTCGAACAAGTAGTAATAGTGATGAGTGAGTATCGTCTCCCTTTTTAGCCGTTGAAACCCTACACTTATCTCTAAGGTGGGTTAGAGATGTGCCTCTCAGCAGCCAACTCCATTGCCTACGTGGATCTAAGCCTAGGTCTCTCGACCACTAGACTAATCTAACTCCTAAGGAAAGGCCAACTCTCGAAGGCTCTTACAACCCTAGGGAGAAACAAAATAATAGGCAAAGCATAGATAGACTAAAAAACATAGAAGCGTCCATTAACAGAAACCAAACAGAAGCATCCAAACAAACCCAAGCCAACTAAATCAGTTTATGACTGGGCAATAAACATCCAACATCATTTCGTTCATACAACCCATATCTAGAAAATAAGAAAATGTCAAAGCAAAGAGCAGAAAGAAAGGTAAACTCCCAATCCGCCTTGGACTGCCACGAACCACCCTAAGCTTGCCGCTTCTCTCAAAGCCAACAAGATCACCCCTTGGAGATGCAACAATAGATGACACTACGTTGAGGTAGAAGATGAAGAAAAGAGCCGTCTTTCTTTTTTTTCCTTCTTTATTGTTTTTGGTCACCTCTTTAGCACTTTTTCCTTGCCCCCCTTAAATGATGGCTTCTTATCCTTTATATATTGAAGGCTCCTAGGGTATTGTGCTCTAAACATTCCCTTTGTGACTTAAAGAATATTCCTTTGGCACATGCTTGGCATAAGAGACAAATGGGAGTTCTCACATGTGGGCTAGAAAATATATTCTTCGAATTTTGTCTATTTCTGCTCCCAGCCTTTCCAGTCCAAAATGTTGTGGCATTTTCAGCTATTATGCCCTACTCACAT
The DNA here is from genome assembly GCA_019671005.1 of Hibiscus mutabilis. Taxonomy (NCBI): domain Eukaryota; kingdom Viridiplantae; phylum Streptophyta; class Magnoliopsida; order Malvales; family Malvaceae; genus Hibiscus; species Hibiscus mutabilis. Next base: position 12,489,230 of record CM033725.1, read on the forward strand.
GCACATCATGAAACCAGACCAAACCCTTCTCACGCAGCACCCATTTAGCAATTAACCCACAACAACCAAAGCTATGAAACAAGATGCAACTATATGAACTAAATACAACCTAAATGCCATGAAATGAGCCTAAGAACAAGCAAATAACAAGGTAAAAAGGTATGAAATATATGCATTTTGCAGAGTTATCACACCCCCAAACTTAAGCTATTGCTTGTCCTCAAGCAATAAATAGAAAAGAACAAAAGAAATGTTGTGGCAAAAGTTTTGGTTCAAGACAGATCTGGGTAAAATTTCAGTCCTCAGAAATTAAAGGCTTTCAACATGTTAGACTAAACTGAGATTTTAAGAACATTTGTTAGGGCTAGGTTCATTGCATGTGTGTACGTGTTGCATCAAATCTATGCTCAACATAGCTAAGAAAGTTTTTAAGAAAGCTCTCTAATGCACCTCAATATTTCTAATTGAGTTAAGAACCATTTTTACTCCCATATTGTAATCTTTGTTTTTCTTTTCCACCTTTTTTATATATATGATGCTTCGAAAGGAGTCAGCTCATCACAACTACCTTCCTAGACTTGAAAATGAAGTGGAGCAAAACCCCATTCCCTAGCCTATTGAGTAGAGTCATCCCGTGACTACTTTCATTCACTCATTTGTTGCTGCTGCCATTTATCTAAACACAGTATCCAAGCAAACAACACAAAGAAAAGTGTCCCTCTATAGCTATGCCGAAGCATTTATTCACAGATCAACACATATTTTAGCACAGAGGAGTTAAATGAGCCTTTAATGCTTATAATTGTTATTCAAGTTCATTAAGATTATTTATACTAAGGCATGCAAGAGTCCTTTCCTAAAGACTTTCCCAACAATCTTAAGCATAGAAAGCATGCAATCTTGTAACAATTTATTTCATAAAGCACCATACCCTAAAGTCAATTCTACCAATCTTAGCCAGTCATAATTATTCAATTAATTCCAAGATCGGACATCATGAATTTATTCACAAAACTATTTTGAACTAAACAGAATGCCATAACATAAATTTTGTTCCTAACTACAGATGCAAATGACTAACTATTAACACTAACACCCCCAAACTTGGAGAATGCAGTGTCCTCAATGCATGAAAACTAGATGCATGAAAGTAAAAGAAATGCAATGCAAGTGGGGTACCTTATGGTTGTTGTCGTTTCACAGTTTTGGTTGCCATATGCTTGATGCTTGTTTTTTTAAGCGAGGCAATGGGTGGGTCGTCCTCTTCCAGTTTTGGTGGTGGGGCTGGTTCATCCTGGCTGGATTGCGTAGGTTAATCCTCCTCCTCCTCATTTTCAGGCTCAGATGCTTCGGCAGGGGTGGTCCAAATTCGTCCATATGTGCCTTTCTAGCGACGCTTTCTTCTTGCCGTGGCATTTGGAGTCTGGTCCACCACAGGATCTGGGACAGGAGTAGGGGTCTGTTCAGCGATCTCTTTATCATCATCACTCTCCATGGTGACGGGATCGGTAGCAGGCTCTTCAGGTTGTGGGGCAGAGGCCAGAGGTATGGCCTTTCTCTTTCTCTTCTTGCTCTATTGTGCGGCAGTCTCAGCAGGTGCATGTGTCTTTGTGGCTGGGGTGGGATTAGAAGTACTTGCTCTAGTTGTAGTGGGAGGGTCTATCGGGGTAGCAAACAAGTCCTCAAGAAAGGGGGAAAGTCGATAGGCACATGGGGCAACATTTCGCAAAAGTATGCGTGGAGAACACCATCCCTTGCTTTCACATACCTAAAATAGGTTGTGAGGTTGCTGCAATCCTTCATGCAGCAAATGTTTTGGCCACGTCTTCAACAATTTTAGCTAGAGCATCTTCATCAAATCCTCGTAGATCATGGATTTGGGCTGGTGTGATTGCATTTTAGCTGATGATGGTCTCGTCATCCTGAGGATCTTCAAAAACTTGTTTCTTGCGGCAGAGAGCAGTGATGAGATTTGGAAAAATTAGTGGGCTCTTGCTCCTCTTCAGACAGGCATAGACTTCATCAACAATCAAATTCCCAACATCGATGGACCGACCATTCAGGATGGAATGGATAAGAAGCAATTGGTTGATGTGAACAGTTGCGGAGTGAGATTTGGGCATAAGACGAGTTTTAACAAAGTGATTCCAAACTTTGGCTTCAGGCTTAAGCCTTCCTCGCTCTACAGACCTTGTTGTTACATCGAGTTCAGTTTCGCTAAAGCATAAGTCCTCAAGGACTTCTTTTTGTGTTCGATCATCGACACCAATTATTGTTATTATCTCGGCCAAGTCTCGTTTCATACATTCTATGTTCAAAAAGAATAATTAAGGATTCGATTTAGTAAGCAAAGACACAAGATATACAATACAAGTCTCCTAGGTGGCACAAGTATCCTATATGATGCAAGAGAGCCTGGTTTAGTCCTAGAACCGACTAAAAAGCTCTAATACCAATAAATGTAACACCCTGTAACTTGGGCTGACAGCAAACCGGCTCAGGAGCGTTACATTAAGCAATGAACAAGGCAAGCAATACAAGCAAGAATTGATAACTCATCCTTATTAGATGAGTTACTTAACTAGCAAGCAACCAAGCATACTTACTTAACAAACAAGCAAACTCACACTTTGATTTCAATACATCAAGGGCATTCGAATAAGGCCATTAATTTTTTTGCTTTCATGCTTACATTATAGGTTACTACATTAATGATTCACTTAACTTGATTATATACCATAATCATTCAAATGACCCTAATATGCAACATTCTTCCATTTCATTTCAATGTTCCTTTTTTTTGATACATTTAAACATATCATTCCTAAACTTACTAAGCATGATTATCTAAACATTCAATAGCATTTAACTAGTTCCCAATCAACTTGACCATTCAACAAGCTTCAGACTAACACAAAACACATACATCATGGTATGTACACACACCCAAGTGACCATATAGTTCCCAAGGCATTCAAAAGGAATACAAGCAAGCATGGTTCATCTCATACTACTTTCATGTCAAGCAAGACATGAAACATTTCATGCTATTCAATCAATCATATACATGTACACTAAGCAAGGCATTCGAAGGCTCCAATGTAATCTAGATCAAACATTTGATCATTCCATAATTAAATCCATATATGCGCAGCAAATACCATTCATTGCATGAAACTTAAGTTTATTACATACTTGTTTACATTGTCATCCAAGATCATGACATAGTAGGCCCATTCAAAAACACACATATATATAAGTTCAAGAATTCCAAAATGCATGATCAAGCTAAACTCTAATCAATCTAGTGCCACCAATCTAGGAGATATAGAAAACAAGTATGAAACCATATTTAGGCAATGCTTGTGTGTCTTGCTTCTAGCTCAAGAAATCAGGCTTCAAGATCAAGCAACACTTGATTCCTTTATCCTGTAGGTTGGGAAGAATGAAAACAAGAGTGATAAGTACAATAATGTACTTAGTGAGGTTATAACTAGTTCTACCCATTTATTATATCAAGTTTTGTGTCATTTAATCAAGACTGATCCTAGCTAAGTCTTTCAAGCATTAAGATAATCCTAGCTAAGTACTTAAAGCATTAGGTTATCAAGGAACAAGAAACATGGTATCATACTTCATGCTTTCATATCAAGAATCAAGCAAATCTTACTTACATAACAAGTAATCAAGTAAGTCATGCCTACATGACAAGTAACATACACTTCACGGCTTTCATGTCAAGTAACATACAATTCATGGATTTCAAGACAAGTAACATATGATGTAGGATTTTTATTTTATTTGTTATCAATTAAACAACCCATTTGTACTTAGTTTGTATAGGTAATCGAGTCTCCAACCAACTGTCGCCACAAGATGCACCGTAGTGCTGGTCAACCCTCCTACTGTCGCCAAAGACCACATACGTACCCTCCACCTATCACCAAATAGGGGTCTTAGCCTTGGACTGTAGTCTACCCTTACACAATGAGCTCTAGACTCTAAGGCATGCCCTTCTACCTAGTCCAACTAGCTACCAAGGTTGTTCGATTTACCATTTATACATGTGTTTCAAGATCAACATCATCTCAAGTAAGTTCATTTCATACTAGACCTTTAGGCCAATTGGGCCATACTCCCATATCATGTAATTCTCATGTTTTCATTTCATCAATATAAGATAATATCTCAAGCAAGTTCTTTAGCATTTGATCACATGCAACATGACACATACAAGCACCAATGTTACCACTTAAACATGCTTAGCATTCGAATAAAACATGTATTCAAGATGTGATCAAATTTCATGCTTTACTAGTCATTCTTCCCTTATTAAGTCAAGTCCATATTAGGTTCATTTAACATTACAAGAATGTAAAAAAGCATGCATTTGTTAGGACCTAGTCCTAACCCTAGAGATAACTACACCCACAATACACCAAGCTTAGCTAGTCTTGGATCCACACTCCTTTGTTCTTGGCTTTAGGATGATCCACCTTTCCTCATCCACGAAATTCACTCCTGGTTCTAACACAATACACAAATAATTACATATCAATACAAGTTCACATAATCATTCATTCAAGACAATGTTACAAGTACACAACATACTCAAATATGGCAGCATGTTCATATACATTCTTCACTACACTTAACCACACTTATCTATACTCTAATTCATGTAAAATAGGGCAGAATCAATGTCCCAAAACTGTTTACAAAACAGTTTACAAATTGCCACAAAACAGTGCACAATTACCTAAACTGTTGTTACTAGGCAGCATGTAGTTTGTTCACATAAACATGCATAACATTCATTTCGTACGTCAGAATTTCAATTGGTTTACACCGTTGGAAAGCTAACGTAATTGTATTTCTAACCATATAGGGCTTGCAATTTATTTCTTTTCCAATTAATACAGATTTTAACTTAAAGACAGGGTAATTTGTTAGATTGGACAGTTTGCACTGTCCCTAGTGATTCTTCTCTTCAATTCATTCTACAATCCAGAATTAAATTCTGTTTTCTTCTAATGAATTTAGACATATCAATGTGTTTTCCATAAAAATTTAAGCCTTAAATTCATTTATGCAAATTATGGTGATTTTTCAAAGTTACTACCCAGAACAGAGTATTATGGGAAGATTACACTAGGTTGAGTTTCTAGCTTCTTAACACATTTTAACAAGATTCTATCATTGTAATTCAATTCATTTTCATTTTCTCACATGTCTACGTTAGTATAGTTCACTTATAAAGGTACTTAAAATAGGGCATTATCATGTTGAATTCAATTTGATCTTTTTGATCATCATTATACATCCAATTTACCTATTAAGCAGTCCATTACCTAATTTAACTAATCCAATTAGGTGCACTCATTTTCCAGAAAGTTATCTACTCTATTCAATCTTCAATTCATCTACTAACATGATCAAAACAAGGTTTTATATTCAATTAGCATGCTTAAACATTTTCACTATCAAAACAGTCTCAATTCAACACTGTTTTCAACTATATTTCCTATTCTCAAATTTCCAGCAACCATATACATTTCATTTATCAAATTGGCTACTAGCATTCACAATTTCAAGTTCAATTAGAAGCTAGCATGATCCTAACATACATAACGATCATCCAAATCAATTTATACAACAAGAACATCATCAATCACTTATTCAAACAAGTTGCTAGGGAGGAAGGATTTAGAATCCACTTACAATCTTCCTAGCTATTCAATTTTCATGCAATTGTGATCAAATACAAGCATCCTTCATCTAAAATGGTGGTTTTCTTTTCCTAGATGGATAAGAGGAATTTTGGCCAAGGTGGAGAATGGTGGAGTGGAGAAGATGATAGAAAGATTGCCACTTGGCCATGTTGTTATCACATGGCTTAACTATTTGCGTCCACCTGGCAAATTATGGTCTAATTGCTTCATAAATCCTTAATTACATATCCTAATTGCATGCAATTCTAAATTTGCAACTTGTTACTTTTTGATCCTTCATGATTAGGCTACTTCTTTACCAATCCATCTAATTTAGTCACTAGGTTTAATTAATTCTTCAAATTTGTAAATTGTTTGTACAATTAAGTTCTAATTAGTTTATGACATGTTACTAGGAAATGATTTGGGGTGTTACAATTCTCCCCCCTTAAGATTAATGTGTCCTTGAATTTACCTGAATCAAATAGGTGGGGATATTGCTTCCCCATGACTTCTTCAGATTCCCAAGTTGCCTCTTCTATCTTGTGATTTCTCCACAAGACTTTAACAAAAGGAACATTCTTGTTTCGAAGTCTTCTTACTTCCTTGTCAAGTATTTGAATAGGCTCTTCTTCATATGATATATCAAGATTTAATTCCACTTCTTCAGGTTCAAGGATGTGAGATGGATCTGATCTATATCTTTTAAGCATAGAAACATGGAAGACGTTGTGGATCTTATCGAATTCAGTAGGAAGTGTCGATTTATAAGCCATTGAACCAATCCTTTCAATGATTTCAAATGGTCTGATAAACCGAGGGCTGAGCTTTCCATTTCTTCCAAATCTAAAGACCTTTTTCCAAGGGGAAACCTTAAGGAAGACCTTGTCTCCAACATTGTATTGGATGTCTCTCCTTTTTAAGTCAACATAAGCTTTTTGTCTATCAAAAGCTGCCTTCAATCGATTATGAATGATTTTCACTTGTTTTTCAATTTCTCTAAGCAATTGAGGTCCCCAATACTTTGTTTTCTCCTAGTTCAGCCAGCACAAGGGAGTTATACATTTCCTTTCGTATAGAGCTTCGAATGGAGCCATCTGAATAGATGTTTCGTAGCTATTGTTGTAAGAAAACTCTACTAGGAGTAGAGATTTCTCCCAATTCTTTCTAAAGTCTATAACACAAGCACGTATCATGTCTTCAAGCACTTGGATGATTCTTTCAGATTGTCTATCTGATTGAGGGTGAAAGGCTGTACTAAGATGCATTTTAGCTCCTAGAGCCTTCTGTAAAGAATTACAAAATCGAGAAGCAAATCTGGGGTCACGATCAGAGATTATAGCTGTAGGTACACCGTGTAATTGAATCACTTCACAGATGTATAGCTCGGCTAAGGTTTCCAAGCTCATGTTCATTCGAACAGGGATGAAGTGAGTAGACTTTATGAATCTATCACCAATCACCCATACAACATCATTCTTTTTTTCAGTGGAAGGAAGACTAGTAACGAAATCCATTATAATCCGATCCCATTTCCACTGAGGGAATTCGATTGGTTGGAGCAATCCAATAGGGACTTGATGCTCTGGTTTAACTCTTTGACAAGTTAGGCAATTCAAAACGAAGTCCGTGATAGCTGATTTCATGCCTGACCACCAGTATAGTGGCTTTAGATCCTTGTATATTTTAACTAATCCCAAGTTAATCGAGAAAAAGCTTTGGTGAGCTTCTTGTAACATCTCTTGTTTTAGTTCCTTATTTTTAGGAACACATACTCTATCTTTGGAATATAGGAGTCCACTCAACTTGAGGGAGAAGTTAGAATTAGAATTAGAGTCTAGCTTGGATATGATCCTCTGATGATCTGGATCAGTTTGCTGGAATTCTTTAATTCTCGAGATCAAGCTAGATTGAACTTGAAGTTCAGACAAGAATTTCTGTCATTTGGATAAACGAAAATGAGCACTGATAGCCAAGGAAGCTAGAAATGAATAGACAAGATCATTAAGAGAAATTTTTGAATAGTTGCTTGTAAGAAAAGAAAGGTCTAATTCGAATGATTGCTTGCAAGACCCGAAAGATTCAATTCAAATGAATTATTCTAGGATTTAGATTTATGGGTTTACCTGAGTATGGTATGTGACTAAGGGCATCAGCAACCACGTTTGCTTTCCCCAGATGGTAGTCGATAACCAAATCGTAGTCTTTAAGCAATTCTAGCCATCTCCTTTGTCTCAAATTCAATTCGTTCTGAGTTAGGAGGTAATTGAGACTCTTGTGGTCTGTGAACAGGTTACATTTCTCCCTGTACAAGTAATGTCTCCCTATTCTGAGAGCAAACATGATAGCTGCTAATTCTAGATCGTGTGTAGGGTAGTTTGACTCGTGTGGTTTTAGTTGCCTTTAAGCGTACGCTATCACTTTTCCATCTTGCATTAGGATACAACCTAGTCCTAAATAAGATGCATCAATATAGACAATGAATTCTTTGCCCGTTTCTAGTTGGATGAGAACCGGTGTTTGAGTCAGAGCTTGTTTAAGTTGATCAAAGCTTTGTTGTTGGTTCTCAGACCAAACAAATGGTGTGTCTTTACGGGTTAGCTTAGTCAAGTTGCGGCAATGGATGAAAATCCCTTGACAAAATGCCGATAATACCCGGATAAACCGAGAAAGTTCCTGACCTCAACAACATTCCTTGAAGGTCTCCAATCCATGATGGATTAAATTTTCTCGGGTCTACTTTAATTCCTTCTACCGAGATGACAGGGCTAAGGAACGAGACTTCCGATATCCAGAATTCACACTTTGAGAACTTTGCAAACAATTGACGTTCTCGAAGAGTTTGCAATACAATTCGAAGGTGTTTGGAATGTTCTTCCTTATTCCGCGAAAACACCATGATGTTATCGATGAAGACGACCACAAACTTGTCAAGATAGGGCTTGAATACACGGTTCATGAGGTCCATGAAAGCAGCCAGAGCATTCATTAACCTGAATGGCATTACAAGAAATTCAAAGTGGCCATATCGAGTACGAAAGGCTATCTTGGGTACATCTTCTTCTTTTACCCTCATTTGATAGTATCTGGATCGAGGATTGATCTTTGAGAACACCGAAGCATCCTTTAGTTGATCGAAGAGATCTTCTATCCTTGGGAGAGGATATCGATTCCTGATAGTAAGCTTATTCAATTGTCTGTAGTCAATACAGAGTCTCATAGTCCAGTATTTCTTTTTCACGAGCAAGACTAGAACACCCCAGGGAGACGAGCTAGGCCGAATAAATCATTTGTCTTGTAGCTCTTGGAGTTGCTTCTTGATTTCTTTCAATTTGATAGGGTGTGATAGACACCAGAGTTGTTCCAGGTTGAACATCGATCCCGAACTCTACTTCTCTGGTTGGAGGGAGACCATGGAGTTCCTCGGGAAAAACATCAATGAATTCATATAAAATTGGCATACTAGGTAAGCCGAATTCAAGTTCATCTTGCATAATCATAGTAGCAAAGATTGAGGTCAGTTTCCTATCAATTAGGAGAATGGATTCCTTTCCTGAACCCCAAAGTTAAAGTCTCCTATTTTGGTAATCTACCCATGCTTCATGTTTGCTTAACCAATCTAGTCCTAGCACTAAATCGAACTTACACTTTGGCAATACATATATATCAATAGGAAAGGGTATGTTTCAAATGATTATAGAACATTCCTTGCAAAGGAACTTAATGGATGTGATTCCCCCTATTGGGTTCGAAACTACAAGACTTTGTTTTACAATTTCAGGTTTCAAATTCAACTTTTCAATCAAAGATGGGCATACAAATAAATGAGTGGATCCCGAGTCTATTAAAGCAAAAATAGGAGTCGAATTTAGCTCAACGGTACCTGCTATGACATCGGGTGATTCTTCATCTTCTTCCCCTGATTTCCAGACTAAGCTTGCCCAGGTCCCTTGTTTCGAATGGAAGGAGCTGAGCTAGCATTTGTAGACGTTCGATTCAGAACCTTGTTAGGATTCTGGGGACAATCTCAGATATAATGATCGGAGGCTCCACATAAGAAACATAAATTCTGTTGAGTTCTGCGTTGCCCGGTGTGGTGCTTCTAACAGAAATTGCAAGTACAATATTGAGCAGCTTTATCAGAATTCCCCGTACTATCAACATAGATGATCGGGGCTGAAGACTTGGTTACCGATTGGGGTATCAGTATATAGTTGCTCTTCTGAACAGGACTGTAATTCGAGGAGTGATCTTTGGAGTGTTTAGATTTCTTCGACTGCCAGTGAGGCTTGTCATCATTTCTGGATCGTTTGTCTTTTGAGGAGTTACCACTTTTACATTTCTTAGAGGCCTTCATATTCGCCTTGGTTGCAATAGCCCAGTTCACCAAATTATGGAAGCCAGTGATACCCAGGGCAGTGAAAATTGGATTCAGTTCATCATTCAGTCCATCAATGAACATCCAACATTTATCAGCATCAGTCTTGATGTATTCCGACTCGTACTTGCAATTCTTGTAGAAATCACTCATGTATTGTTCAATGGGTCAGCCACCTTGCTTGAGATACAAGAAATGTTTTCGGCACTCAGCCAGGTATTGTTCACTAATGTATTTCTTCTTGAATTCCTCAAGGAAGAATTTCCAAGTTACCGCTTCAGCAGGAGCAGTCAGGGTAGTGGTTTCCCACCAGCTTAGAGCTTCATCTTCCAACAGGGCAATGGCACATTCAAGCTTGTGCTCATCAGGACAAGGTAGTTGTTTAGTCAAGATTCGAGTAGTGACCTCTAACCAGTACTCAGCTACTTCAGGATTGGCTTCATCAGTGCTAGTGAAAGTATAGGCCCAGTGTTGAGCCAGCTTGTCAATCGGAGCTCTGCTTGGCACAGCAACAGGAGGAGCAATAGGATGGTATTGTTTCAAAGCAATTACAAGATGATTGAACAACTCCTTCATGCTCAGGAGACATTCTTGCTGCATAGGATTTATAGCACAAGCTTCCTGTTGAGCAGCAGCTTGTGTTCGAGGTTGAGCTTGTTGTTGTGGAGGATTCTGCTGCATTCTCACACTATCCCCTTCATTCGAAGAGCCTTCAGGACTTTCATTATCCCGGCCAAGTCTCCTTTCAGACATTCTACGTTCAAATAAAACAATTAGGGATTCGGTTTAGTAAGCAAAGACACAAGCTATACAATAGAAGTCTCGTAGGTGGCACAAGTATCCTATATGCTGCAAGAGAGCCCGACTTAGTCCTAGAACCGACTAAAAAGCTCTGATACCAATAAATGTAACACCCCCTACCTCAGGCTGGCAGTAAACTGACTCGGGAGCGTTACATTAAGTAATGGACAAGGTAAGGCAAGGCAAGCAATACAAGCAAGATATGGTAACTCATCCTTATTAGATGAGTTACTTAACTAGAGAGCAACCAAGAAAACTTTGATTTCAATACATCAAGAGCATTCGAATAAGGCCATTAAATTTTTTGCTTTCATGCTTACATTATAGGTAACAACATTCATGATTCACTTAACTTCATTATATACCATAATCATTCAAATGACCCTAATATGCAACATGCTTCCATTTCATTTCAATGTTCCTTAGTTTGATACATTTAAACATCACATTCCTAAACTTACTAAGCATGATTATCTAAACATCCAATGGCATGTAACTAGTTCCCAATCAACTTGACCATTCGGCAAGCTTCATAATAACACAAAACACATACATCATGGTACGTACACACACACAAGTGACAATATAGTTCCCAAGGCATTCGAAAGGAATACAATCAAGCATGGTTCATCTCAATCTACTTTCATTTCAAGCAAGACATGAAACATTTCATGCTATTCAATCAATCATATACATGTACACTAAGCAAGGCATTTGAATGCTCCAAGGTAATCTAGATCAAACATTTGATCATTCCATAATTAAATCCATATATGAGCAGCAAATACCATTCATTACATGAAACTTAAGTTTATTACATACTTGTTCACATTGTCATCCAAGATCATGACATAGTAGGCCCATTCAAAAACACACATATATACAAGTTCAAGAATTTCAAAATGCATGATCAAGCTAAACTCTATACAATCTAGTGCCACCAATCTAAGAGATATACAAAACAAGTATTAAACCATACTTAGGCATTGCTTGTGTGTCTTGCTTCTAGCTCAAGAAATTCAGCTTCAAGATCAAGCAACACTCGATTCCTTTATCTTGTAGGTTGGGAAGAATGAAAACAAGAGTGATAAGAACAATAATGTACCTAGTGAGGTTATAACTAGTTCTAACCATTTATTATATCAAGTTTTGTGTCATTTAATCAAGAATGATCCTAGCTAAGGCTTTCAAGCATTAAGATAATCCTAGCTAAGGATTTCAAGCGTTAGGATATCAAGGAACAAGAAAAATGGTATCATACTTCATGCTTTCATAACAAGAATCAAGCAAATCTTACTTACATAACAAGTAATCAAGTAAGTCATGCCTACATGACAAGTAACATACACTTCATGGCTTTCATGTCAAGTAACATACAATTCATGGCTTTCAAGACAAGTAACATATGATGTGGGTTTTTTTATTTCATTTATTATCAATTAAACAACCCCTTGGTACTTAATTTTTATAGGTAATTGAGTCTCCAACCAACTATCACCACAAGATGCACCGTAGTGCTGGTCAACCCTCCTAATGTCGCCAAAGACAATATACGTATCCTCCGCCTGTCGCCAAATTGGGTCCTTAGCCCTGGATCTAGTCCACCCTTACACAATGAGCTCTATACTCTAAGGCATGCCCTTCTACCTAGTCCAACTAGCTACCAAGGTTGTTCGATTTACCATTTATACATGTGTTTCAAGATCAAGATCATCTCAAGCAAGTTCATTTCATACTAGGCCCTTAGGCCAATTGAGCCATACCCCCATATCATGTAATTCTCATGTTTTCATTTCATCAAGATGAGATAATATCTCAAGCAAGTTCTTTAGCATTCGATCACATGCAACATGACACATACATGCACCAATGTTACCACTTAAACATGTTTAGCATTCGAATAAAACATGTATTCAAGATGTGATCAAATTTTATGCTTTACTAGTCATTCTTCCCTTATTAAGTCAAGTCCATATTAGGTTCATTTAACACTAGAAGAATGTAAACAATCATGCATTGGTTAGGACCTAGTCCTAACCCTAGAGGTAACTACACTCACAATACTCCAATCTTAGCTAGTCTTGGATCAACGCTCCTTTGTTCTTGGCTTTAGGATGATCCACCCTTTCCTCATCCACCAAATTCACTCCTGGTTCTAACACAATACACAAGTAATTACATATCAATACAAGTTCACATAATCAATTAATTTTCATTATTTTCTTGATTTTCTAGGAGTTAAATTAAGCATTTTATTGCTACATTGAGCATTCAGTTCATTCACATTAATTATGCTTTGGCATCAAAGAATCGACCATGAATTTCCCTAAGGTTTCTTAAGCTTTTAGAATGCATGCAACGTGTGAATTAAAAGCTACAACAGTTTGAACAATAAGTTCAAAACATGAAAGCTCTTACCACATTAAAAACATTAAGAATATATTAATCATAGGGAATCATGATCAACACAATACCAATTTCAGAATTAATGTAATCATAGCAAAGGAAACCTCTAAAAAAATTTGGCTATTTATAGGACAAAAATTGTTTTTGCTTTTACCTAAATTTAACGTAATATAAACATAGGATAGTACCCCCCCCAAACTTGAGAAGAGGCATTGTCCCTAATGCAAAATAAAAACAAGAAAAAACAAAAAGAAAATATGCTATGCAATATGAAAGACTAAAATAAAAGAAAAAGAAAAACTAACCAGAGAGTTACTGGGGAGAATTTTCCCGAATAAAGCTGCCCTTGCCTTTTCCCAAGAGGACTTTATCTTCATGCTAGCGCGAAAAGAGGCACCAGCTTTTGTATCCGGTCGCCTTCTTCTTTATGGCAGTGTGGTGGGTAGTGATTCAGTAGCAGTAGGGTAGCGACATGAATGAGAAGTTGGAAAGACAATAATGGGAACTCCACCTATGAGTTTGGGAGGACCTCATTGGAAAGAGAGTGCCCAACTGTGTCCCTTGTCTGGACATATTGAAAATAAGGCTTATTGGCGACCATCTATTGAATGGAATGAAGGTCATGAGCAAGGGCAACCGATGTGCCTTCAGGACTTCCCAACCCTTTCATAGTTTGAACTTGGTGAGGGAGCCAACTGGTGAATCGCTCGATAATCTGATTGCCTCCCCATTCATTGACCCCAACCTCTAACAAAGGGTTGTGATACGTTTAGAAAAGGTAAATCATTGTACTTCTATTTCAAGGCCTCCCTTGCCATGATGGACACATAGATGAGTTCAAACGGGTCGAGTCCTCTTCCATTGAGAAAGAAGTGAAGAAGCATCAAACTTTGACACGAAACATAGGAACTATTTCTAGCTAGGAGGATGCAGTTGTTGATAAAGTGCATCCAAAACTTGGAATATGGCTTGAGCTACTCTTAACCCACAGTCCTAACATTAGACTTCGTTCATATCCAAGTAGTGCTAGGGATATAGAGATCGCTCAGAACTTGAGTATATGTCGCATTAGTGGTAGTGGCCACGAAATCCTCATGGTTGCCACTGACTACAACTAAGTTGTAATGGCAGGCAATCACCATAACTGAGAACTCTACTTTTCTTCCCCGTACGTAAACCCATATGTTCTAAAGCCGTCTGACATGAGTGTAAAACTTTTGTACCCAGTCAACATTAACCTGCCCTAGCACGAGAATGAAATCCTCCTAACCCTATGTAGTGGCTGATGACTTTGTAAATCTCCTATTTTGCATACCCTTTTTACTTGAGCATTGCATGTTTTCAGGCTCATTTAGTTGTATTAAGTTAAATTGCATATAGTTTACATGGAGTTAGGGAGTTGCACTGCTTGTGCTTAAATATTATATATTTTGGTACTTTTATGGGAGAAAGTTTTTGTGGTGCATCAGCAAGAACTAGTGGATACTAGAGGAATGCTAGAGTAGATGAGTACTGGATCTCTCAGATAGAGCTAAGAAGGCAAAAAGAGTTGGAGACGAATTTGCTTTGACCCACATGGACATTCTCCTAGATACGATACATTAAAAGATAGCGGGAAATCAATGAACCTCTTTAATGAGTTTGCGCACACTTTAGGGTTATAAACCCTAGTTTTACCGCCTATATAAAGAAAACTTAGACAACAATTCAATAGGGCTTGATCTTAGACAACAGTTCTTGTGTTTAGCTATTAGAGAACCACTGGAGTCAAAGCTAGAGGAATCTCCACACAACAGATGCCATCAAGGGAGGCAGAAGAAGTGAGAGACCTGCAGCAACGGTTAAACAACACAGAGGAAGATCATTGAGGACGCTTGGCCCTTTTCTATCCATTGCTTGATAAATTGTCATACTTTTATTATTTTATTATGGATGTTTTAGGCTCAAACAAGAGTTAAATACTTTAGTTTGGTTTATTGTTTTAGGATTTTATGTTCTAAATACTTCATTTTAATGCTATAGTTTGTTTCCCTTTATCTAATCTGTTCATCGTCCCTCATGCATAGTTATTGTAAGAGCTCTCGAGAGAGTCCTTTTAACTATAGATTTGTGGCTTAATATCGAGAGAGGTAGGTTAAACAAACATGAACAGTGGGGCTAAGCTGCTAACTTAGTCATAATCTAGCTTAGACATAAGTTTAGGGTTTCAACGACTAAAAGGGAGTTGTTTAATAAATAATAGAGTTGTTAGGGTTCACTCACACATGTATCCCTTAGCTTCAATATTATTAACTTCTAGGCATCGAGAGAGTTATAAGATTATTAGAAAATCATGTCCAATAGATAAAGATCTTAATAGTCTATGCAGACATGTATTTCCAGTCGCTATATCATTGAAATAATTTATCAAGCATATATCCTTAGCAATAAACCCAACTTCCATAATTATCTATTATTTGCCGCATCATCTGTTTATCTTGATCGTGGCTACCTTTACTTTAATTGTTTTTAGTTTTGATAATTCAACAACAACAATTCCTAGCACAAACATTCTTAAGTTCAGTAACTTCATATTTATTTATCCAATCCTCGTGGGTTAGACACTCTACTTTATAACTTTATTACTTCATTCGATGAGTATACTTGCGCTAAAGTGCATCACTATTCGACAAGAATCAAGTTTTTAGCGCAATTGCAGGGGATTGGAAATTGATAATTACGATGTAATTGCACTTAAGATTTTATTTTTTTGCATTTAATTTTTGTTTTTTTTGTTTATTTTCTTCTTTAGGTATGTCCCAGTGTATGACCCGACGAACAAATCATGAGGAACCAAATCTCCCTTGAAACCCAGAAATTTAAAGATATTAAAGAAATCCCATAATACGCCTATATTGGATGACATGAGGCTCCACCCCCTCCAGACCTAGAAGGCCCATTAGAATGAACATTGCGCATGTTATCAACAACCTCGACCTATCGATCGTTGTGCCTGATCTAGGGACAACTCACTTTGAGTTGAAGCCTGTTATGTTTAACAAGCTCAACTCGATTGGAAAATTTGGAGGATCAGTAAAAGAGTATGCTACATAACACATTCAAGCCTTCTAGGAAGTTTATGATTGTTTCAATCAACCAGGAGTGCCTGATGTTGTGTTGAGACTCAAACTATTCACCCACTCCTCGCGAGATCGAGCCAGAGCATGGTTGAAGTTTAGTTCCTTAGGATTTATCACATCATGTGATGATTTGTGTAGAAACTTTTTGCACAGATATGATCCACCGAACGCGCACAATCAGAAGGGAAGTGATATCATCTCATTCACATAGCATGATGATGAATCCATGTATGAATGTTGGGACAATTACAAAGATATTCTATGCAAGTGCTTGATTCTCGGGTTCTATGATTGGCTACAAATCATGATGTTTTATAATGGCGTCAATGCACCTACAAGGATGATGATTGAATCTTCAGCTAATAGAATTTTGCTTGACAAAGACCCTAAAGTGGCTTTCTAATTACTAGACTAGATAGCCAATAACGACTACCACTTCCCAAGAGGGAGATTAAAGATAGGTCCTAAAGGTTCGGATCAATGCAATTGGATTATTCCCAAAGTGTAGCGGCTTAGCTCTCCACCATCACTAACCTGTGCAAGAACATGCATCCAACATCCAATGTTTGTGAGGCTAAGGTGATACAGTACACATGTCAACACTATGATAGGGAACACTAGTCAAATGAATGGCCCCAACAACAAGAATCTAGAAGCTACGCAAGGAACTCCAACCGAAACAACAATCCCTATTTCAACACCTACAACCCAAGATGGCGACAACACCCAAATTTTGGTTGGGGAGGAAACACAGGTAATTCAGGAGCGCGACAGAATGCTATAGCAGAACCTTATAGATTCCAACAAAAGACACAGAGGCAGAACTAGGGACCTTCTAACTCCAACTCCATTTCTTTTAATTCTACTTATCAAAATTTTATGGAAACTGCCGAAGTTATTATGCAGGATAGGGAAGTACACTTAAAGAACCATAGTGACATGCTCAGAATGAAGGCTGTTGTGTTGCAAAATTAGCAATTGATCATGCAAAACAACACCGCTTTCCTTACGGTCTTTGGAAACATAGGTTGGGCAGATTGCCCAAGTTTTGAAGATGCAACCACTAGTCAGGTTACCTAGTGACACTGAAGTCACTAAAGCCTTTAATGCGGAGCAATACAATACCATCGCATTGTGTAGTGTCAACCAATTGACGAAATATGGCAAGTTTGGTGGAGGTTCCTTGTTGATTCCACTCCTAGCAAGCCATCCACTGATGCTCATGCACTTAAAGAAACAACTCACGTGTCTGATATAGTGAGTGACCTCGCTACTGATGGGAGGGATGAAAAAGCTAAGGATACTACTGCATCAAATAAACCACACGATGAGCCTAAACCACCACCTCCATTCCTACAATGATTGAAGGCTCAAAAACAAGATGTCCAGTTCCATAAGTTTACGGATATGCTTAAATAGTTGCATATCAATGTCCCATTCCTGGAGGCTATTGATCAAATGTAAATATACGTTAAGTTTCTGAAAGAGATCGTTACCAAGAAAAGTATGGTGGGTGAAGTTGAAATTGTTGCTACGATAGTTTTACCATTACATGCTCAATAGGCCATAACTACTCTGGTCGTGCCGGATGTCATCTCGGTGCTAATGTTTATTTGATGCCAAAATCTATTTTTTCAAGACTACAAATGGGAAGAGCTAATCCTACATTGGTGATCCTTCAATTGGCAAATCATTCTCAAATTCGACTCAAGGGAAGAATTGAAGATGTTTTAGTTAAGGTAGATAGGTTTGTCTTCCCGGGAGATTTTATCATCCTTGATTGTGAAGCTTATGAGAATGCTTCCATCATCATTGGGAGACCATTCCTTACAACCGAGTGTATTGTGATTGATTGTGAGAAGGGTGAATTTACTATAAAGATGAGTGACCAAAAGATCACACTCAACGTCTTCAGCACTCTCAAGTACACGGATGACTATGAAGAATTCCAGCTTGTGCAAAGCGAAGAAACCCTAATTGAAGAAAGTTTACAAGAGATATGAGACAACAATATTCTTAGCGTTGTGGAGTAATCTGACTTTGATGAAGCCATGCAAGAAGCTGACGAAGAAGGTAAGGTCAAATTTGACCAATCTGACGCTATGCTCACCGGACCAGGTATGACTTTTAATCCTTTGGATTACGCTGAATTTAAATCTCCCCAAAATATGCATAATTTAAATATCCTAAGCCATCGCTAAAGCAACCACTGATACTTGGTCTTAATCCTCTTCCCCACAATTAATGTATGAATTTTTTGGGGAAAATAATAGGTTGCTTGTTGTCATATCTGCTAGCTTAACATCTGACCAAGAAATTAAACTATTGCATGTCTTATCTCAGCATAAGAAGGCTATTGGTTGGACTATTATTGACTTGAAGGGTATAAGACTTATTTTGTATATGCATAAGATTTTGCTTGCAGATGATCACAGTAGCTCGATAGAACCACAACAGAGACTCAATCCAATTATGAGAACTATGGTTATGAATAAGATCATCAAAAAGCTCGACGCCAAAATTATCTACCCTATCTTGGATAGTTTGTGGGTGAGTCCTGCCCAGTGTGTGCCAAAGAAAGGAGGCATGGCCATAATAAAAAATGACACAGATGAACTCCTCCCTACCAGAACCATTACTGGATGGCAAATTTGGATTGACGATTGGAAGCTGACCACAACCCTGAAATATAACCTTTTCCCGTTGCCATTTATTGACCAATGCTTAGGCAAGCTTACCTAAGTATTGAAATGGTTGAGGAATTGGATGATTAGCACATCCGACTCTATCGCTTTACTTTTTAGCATTTAATTTCATACACATTTAATTTTCTGCAATCTACTTTCACATTATTTAATATTACTTTTATTTTACGTTAGAATTAGATTTTATTTTATTTGTTTTCATTTGGTGAAAGTTATTAAGGCAACAACTAGGAAGGAAAAGGATTCCTAGTCTTTTAGATAAATATTGATTTTTGACCAATTAGAAGTTGTCACACCAGGTAGGCCACCTCCAAGATCTGTAGTTGTCGATCGCATTCTCTCCAGTTAATTCCAGTCAAGGTATGAACTATTGTGCCAACATTGTAACGCCCCGATTTTGGGCGTAGATGTTAACCAAAAAGATTAGACGATTCAGGAGAATCGGTTTGGTGATTCGAGTTAGTTTCTGGATTTAAATTGGAATAAATGTTTTGAGGATTGATAAAAATATGGGAAAATTTTCTAAAATCCTTATTTAATATGTTAATGACTTTGGCAAAATAATTTTGGAAAATGGATTTTTGAGTTTCGGCATTTTGGGACTAGTGACCAAAATGTAAAGTTCTAAAACTGGCTTTAGTGACTATTTTGTAAAAGGGTCAAGACCTAAGGAGCTAATATACCTAAGTATTTTTATCAAATTTTTCTCTCAATTGGATTAGTTCAAAAATATTTTAATTAAAGGTTTTAAAGGGGAGTTATTAAAAGAAGGTTGTTATTTCTTAAAAGCTCTCCTAAACTTTCTCTCAAAATCTCTTCAACCAAACATCTATTTCCTTAGCAAATATTTGAGTTAATGATCTCTTTTCTTAAGATCATAATTTCCAAAAGATTTCTTAATTTGTTTTTAAAAATTCTCATTGATTTCTCTTGTTTTTCAAGTGTAAAATCGTCCAATTGAGGGAGATTTCCAATCATTGAAGGTTAGGTTCATTCTTATCCTTTAATGATGGTTTTTTATTGAAATTCCCAAGTCCTTGACTCTTTAATTATGTTTTCTAATGAGGTTTTATGATTTAATTGAAGAATATGATTAATTCAAGGTTTAATTAGTGGATTTATGTGAATTTCAGATTAGATCTGTTTTGCTTGGTTTTTTATTGATTCTAATCATGATTTTGATGTTATTTAATGTTGAGATAATGGTTTTAACATTGGAATCCCGAAACTATAAGAATCTCTAAATTTGTAGGTTGCTAGAATTGTGCGTTTGAGGTGTTGTGGGTGTTTAAGGGTTGATGGAAGTATAAGGATGTTATGAGATGATTTTTAGATGTTAGCTGGTGCTAATCGATGATTGGAAGTGTTAGGATTTGGCTAGGTTAAGTTTGAAGGTCAATCAATGTTGTTTTTCGGTTGTTTCGGATAGGCGATTGTTAGATTTTAGCAAGGCAATGTTGAGGAGTTGCTTGCTGGGAGTTTGAATGCATTATGATGCATTAATCCTTTGGTTTTATGTGGATAAAACAAGGGATGATAATCCAGAAGCTTGAAGTGAAGGTTTAGAAACATCATACGCTTGTTTTTCGCATCAGTGTAGACGTTTTGCGTTGGCGGTGAGTGGAAACGAGTTTTAAAGCTTTAAAAAAAGTTTGAAAGTATTTTTGGGGGTTTAGTTTAAGCTTGAAATGTTTAACAAATCCTGAAATTAAGTAAAGAGTTCTCTCACTCTCATTTTCGGTTTTATAAATATAAATCTCATGTAAATGTTTTAATGATGTTTCTAGCTTTGAAAGTGTTTGCAAATGAGATTATTTTGATGATACATGAGTATGAAAAATGATTTGTGAATGGATTTTTAGAAGTCTAGAATACATGTTTAATGTACTGAGATTTGGTTCGTTTGAATGCATAGGAAAAATAGTGGGATAATGTGGTTTGAGACTATATATTGGCAAGCGACGTTTGTAAAATGTTATCGGATATAGTTAGCCGGCTATAGGATTTAAAGTGCAGTATAATAAGGCACCTCATGTTTGTCGAGGGGTGAAGAGTAAACCAATATCCAACATGAGTACCCCGACGGTTGAGGGGCGAAGAGTAAGCCATACTCCCATCGTGTGGATGTATACATTGACCATTGAGGGGTGAAAAGTAAGCCATGCTCCGGTTAACCATTAAGGGGTGGAGAGTAAGCCATGCTTCGGTTAACCGTTGAGAGGCGAAGAGTAAGCCATGCTCTAGTTGAAATGTATGTTAAGTGGGAAGAGTAACCACTTGGGAAATCCATGTATTCGGTGTATGTGTCTTTGTAGTGTAAGAATCTTGTTTTTGAGACACTTTAATGCCAATATATGAGATGATGTATCATGGAAAAAGGTTGTGTTTTGTATAATGAGATTTATATACGTTTTCTCTTTCAGCTTGCTATGGAAGGTTTAACATGTAAAGGCTTAAATTGAGGTTAGTACATGTGAATGCTAGAGATTCATGATACACGTGATAAAATGATTTTATGCATATATTTGAATTGATTTGAGAAGCATGAGATGTTTGGGTATGACGTTAAAACACTTGCTTTTGTTTAAATGGTTTTAATGCATTGATGAATGTTTTCCCTTGAGTATCCCTCACTAAGCATTTACGCTTATGGTCTCTTTTCTCATCAATGCAGAGAAGTAAGTGGGCAAGGCAGCTTACAAGAAAAGAAGGAAGCCAAGTGCTAAATTTTACTCAAGTATGGTTTTATGAACTTCGCAATAATAATGGGCAATGCGACCAAGTGGCATTTGGGAGGGTTATTTACCGAACTCCTAGTTTGAGCAAGATTATGTTGTTGTTTTAGTCTTGTAAATGACCTTTATTGGTTGGTATTTGCTTTTGATATGGTTTTTGACTTATGAATGGCTTGGTTTTTAGGAAGCATGCCTATAAACTTCCTTTTGAAGCATGATGTTATGTATTGATGATGTTTACGATATGTTTGGCTATGGATCAATCCTAGAACATGTTAGATATATGTCAGGAGCATGGTTAGGTGAATTGGTTTGCATTAAAGTGAGTTAAACCAACAAATTTAGGCATTTTAGGCCCAAATATATTGGTAAGCAGGCCATCGTATTGGTACGAGTAAGCCAAAACAGGCTTAGCATATCGATACTTGGGGACCTATATCGGTATAGACCAAGAGTAAATTGGTGGGGTGTTTCGATACGTGGGGGCGTATCAGTACGGGTTTAAGCTACTAGATTCTAGAATTTGAGAAAACACAAGTCGTATTGATACGGGCTCAAGTGTATCGATACAGCCAGCGGTTAAGTTAGTTATTTTTGCTTAATCTGATGTTCTATTTTCTTACGTTTTAGTCCCTAAATATTTTATTTTCTTGCTTCAAGCTGGCGTAACCATTATGTTTTTTGTATTATCATATCGTAGATTCACATTTTGAAAATGGGACCAAGGAGTGAACTGAAATCGGGGACGAATATTGCTATCGTTGGGCAATGGAATCGGAGAATTATATTCCTTCTGGAGGTTTGCCACCTTCTCAACCTAATGTATGTAGGAATGTTAAGCAAGCACCACCTGTGCTAGTTGGGTCAGTCTTGGGAGATATGATGCCTTTAATACATGCGACGATTGGAGCATTCTAGCTATCGCTGGGCCGCAAGCACTTGTGCCAGCCGCTGGGCAAACATGTCTGCCGTTTGAATGTTTGCATAGTTTAGGCGGTGTTAAGTATTGTGGATTGTCGCCTGAGGCATTCGAGGCTTGGATGGCTAGTACGATCTGGATTTTGGATCAGTTGGGGTGTAATGATGCCCGTAAGTTGGGATGTGATGTATCCTTGTTACAAGGCGATGCTTACAATTGGTGGACGACTATAACCGCGAGCATGGAAGCTAATGATGTGGATTGGGAGTTTTTCCAAGTTACCTTCAGGAAGAAGTATCTGAGAGTCAGTATGCCATTGAGTTGGTGCCGGATGGAAGGTAACATTGCGACCTTTTTCGTTATAGATTGGTCTAGGATGTGAATACTTATATGTTGGCTTCTGATTACACTGATTTGATGTTCCGATTACACGGGCTAAGAACATTAAGCAGAATTTGGGTTTGTCTTCGCGTTTAAAAGGTTTTGGTTCTGAAAAGAGGGTGGCTGAGTCGGATGTTGGTAGAGATTAATATAAGAGGAACATAGAGAGGAAGTATCACCCTGATCAAAGATGTGGTAGCGATAATGTTGGACGTGGTCGGCAAGGTCCGAACATATTTTCTTGTACTCTTGAGTGTGGACGATGTGGTAGGCATTATATCGGAGAGTGTTGGGGAGTTTTTGGTACATGTTGGAACTTTGGTTTGCGGGATCACTTGAGGCGTGATTGTCTGCAGTTGCCTAAGGATAGACATGCTCCTACGCATGTTGTTGCACCATAGAGAGGTTGTGGGCACGAACGTGGTAATTTTTAGCGATGGGAGGAAGGTCTACAGGTTGTTACTCAAACCATTATTGTTCAACTAGAAGGTAGTGGTCATGAGAGGGTGTATGCATATCACGAGGTACGTAATGATACTGATATTATTACAGGTACATTTACAATGCAATCCTTGCCGTTATTATCTTTGGTTGATTATAGTTCTACACATTCATACATTTTGCATGAGCATGCGCACTTTCTTGATACACCTGTAGAAGTGTTAGACGTGAGTATGCGTGTAACTAGTTCTTTTGGTGTGATGGTAGTGGCTAGAAGGATGTTTAGAAGATGCCCTTTGATATTTCAAGGTCATGTGTTTGAGGTTGATTTGATGAAGTTGTCGTTTTAGGGTTTTGATTGAATCATTGGTATGGATTGGTTGTCTGAGCATAGAGCTATGGTTGATTTTGAATCCAAGGGAGTTACCTTGAAACTTCCTGATGATTATGAGGTGCTAATCATGCGTGAGAATGTTAAATTCTTGTCTAATGTTGTGTCGGCTCTAGAAGCGAGTCGGTTGATGGGTTCGAGATGCAAAGCTTTCCTAGCCTATGTTATGAATCCAGGATCGAAAGAGGTGTGTGTTCAAGATATACGTACGGTATGTGAGTTTTTGGGTGTTTTTCCAGAGGAATTACCTAGTCTGCCACCCAATAGAAAGGTTGAGTTTGGCATTGAGTTGTATGAAAATACAGTTCTAGTGTCTATTGCTCCCTATCGAATGTCACCAAAAGAGTTGAAGGAGTTAAAGATGCAACTTTAGGAGTTGGTAGATCGAGGGTTTATAAGGCCTAGTGTTTCGCCTTAGGGTGCACCGATGTTGTTTGTGAAAAAGAAGTGTGGTACAATGCAGATGTGCATTGATTATTGGCAACTGAACAAGTTGAGGATTAAGAATAAGTATCCTTTGCCAAGGATTGATGATCTGTTTGATCAATTTCAGGGTGCTTCAGTGTTTTCCAAGATTGATTTGAGGTCTTGGTACTATTAGTTGAATGTGAAGGATGTGGATGTGCCTAAGACTGCTTTTTGTGTGAGTTACGAGCTTTATGAGTTTTTGGTGATGCCTTTCAGTTTTACTAATGCCCCTGCTGCATTCATGGACATGATGAACCGGGTGTTCCATGATTTTTTGGATCAATTTTTGGTTGTGTTTATCGATGATATCCTTGTGTACTCTCGTACTGGGGAGGATCATGATCGGCACTTAAGAATTGTGTTACAAGCTTTGTTGGATAATCAGTTATATGCTAAGTTGATCAAGTGTGAGTTTTGGCTTCGGGAAGTTGTTTTTCTTGGACAAGTGGTACCGGTCGAAGGGATTCGGGTTGATCCTCACAAGATTGATAAGGTGATGAATTGGAAGTCACCTAAGTCAGTGTAGGAGGCTCGTAGTTTTCTTGGTTTGGTGGGGTACTAATGTAGGTTTGTGGATGGTTTTTTGAGGATTCCTGCTCCTTTGACTAAGTTATTGCAAAAGAATGTTCGTTTTGATTGGACAGAAGATAGGGAACAAGCTTTTGAGAAGCTGAAGAAAGCTTTGACGCAAGCTCCTATCTTGATTCAACCTGAGTTGGGTAAAGAGTTTGTGATCTATAGTGATGCGTCGTATGTTGGTTTGGGTTGTGTGTTGATGCAAGAAGGGAAATTTTTGGCTTATGCATCTAGATAGTTGAAGGTGCACGAGCGCAATTATCCTACTCACGATCTTGAGCTTGTCGCGGTTGTGTTTGCTTTGAAAATTTGGAGATTATCTATATGGTGAGAGGTGTGTTGTGTACACGGATCATAAGAGTTTGAAATATTTGATGAATTAAAAGAATTTGAATCTTAGGCAACGTAGATGGTTGGAGTTGCTCAAGGATTATGATTTGACAATTGAGTATCATCTGGGAAAGGCAAACATTGTAGCTGATGCTTTGAGTAGGAAGGTTGTGGTGGAGTTGAGAGAGATGTTCGCTCGACTAACTGTGACGCGTGAAGGTGGTTTGTTAGCCGAGTTTTAAATGAAACCGTCTTTGTCACGGTTAATTAAAGAGAAGTAATCTTATGATAATGGGTTGGTACCATGTGTTAAGGACATCATGGAGGGGAATCTGACAGATTTTCATTTTAATGATGATGGTGTGTTGTGTTTTAAAGATCGGGTAGTGGTGCCTAATAATGGTGAGTTGAGGCGCATGATCTTATCTGAGGCTCATGATAGTCCTTTTGATATGCATCCTAGTAGTACTAAGATGTATCAAGGTTTGGAGGGTGAGTACTATTAGATTGGTTTAAAGAAAGATATGGTTGATTTTGTTGCTAAGTGTATGGTTTGTTAGTGTGTTAAGGCTGAGCATCGGTTTCCTTCTTGGTTGTTGCAATCCTTGAAGATACCAGAATGAAAATGGGAGAGAATCACCATGGATTTTTTGTCAGGGTTACCTTTGACGCCTGCTAAAAAGGATTCCATTTGGGTGATTGTCGATCGGTTTACGAAGTGTGCACATTTTGTGCCTGTGCATACGACGTAAACTTTGGATAGGTTGGCAGATTTGTATATTGCAGAGATAGTGCATTTTCACAGTGTGCCTAAGTCTATAATATCGGATAGAGATTCATGGTTTACAACAAAGCTTTGAGAGTGTTTACATTGAGCTTTGGGCACACGGTTGAGTTTTAGTACTTCGTATCATCCGCAGACGGATGGTCAGTCTGAACGTGTGATTCAGGTCTTGGAGGATATGTTGGGATGTTGCATCATTGAGTTACAGGGAGCGTAGGAGAAACATTTGCCTTTGGTGGAGTTTGCTTATAATAATAGTTATCAAGCAAGTATAAAAATGGCATCGTTTGAAGCCTTGTATGGTAGGAAGTGCCGGACGCCCTTGTGTTGGGCTGAGGAGGGTGAAAAGTTTGTTTCCTTGCTGGATGTATTAAAAGATATGAATGAGAAGGTGAAGCTCATTTGTGATTTCTTGAAAGTGGCTTCAAATTGTTAGAAATCTTACACGGATTTGAAGCGTAGGGAGATTGATTATGCGGTTGGCGATCGTGTGTTCTTGAAGGTATCGCCATGGAAGAAGGTAATGAGATTTGGACGTAAGGGTAAGCTTAGTCTGAGGTTTATTGGACCCTATGAGGTTGTGGAGCGTGTTGGTCTTGTTTCTTATCGTTTGAGGTTACCTCCCGAGTTGGAAAAGATTCATGATGTGTTTCATGTATCGATGTTGTGGAGGTATCGATCGGATCCATCGCATGCTATGCCAATGGAGGATATTGAGTTGCAACTAGACTTCTCCTATGATGAGGATCCGGTAAAGATCCTTGATACCAATAGCAAAGTTCTCCGTGGTAAGACGGTTGAACTTGTAAAGGTCTTGTGGCGACATTAAGGAGTTGAGGAAGCCACGTGGCGGAGCAAAACGGACATGTTGACGCAGTTTCTGCATTTGATTCCTTTAGGTAAATTTTGAGGATGAAATTTCTTAAGTGGGGGAGAGTTGTAATGCCACAATTTTGGGTCTAGATGTTAACCAGAAGATTAGACGGTTCGGGAGAACCGGTTTGGTGATTCGAGTCAGTTTTAGGATTTAAATTTGAATAAATTTTTTGAGGATTGATAAAAATATGGGAAATGTTCTAAAATCATTTTGAGGTTCCGCATTTTGGGACTAGTGACCGAAATGTAAAGTTATAAAACTGGTTTTAGTGACCTTTTTGAAAAAGGATCAAGACTTAGAATCTCTAAGGACCTAATATTCCTAGGTATTTTTATCAGTTTTTTCTCTCAATTGGATTAGTTCTAAAGTGTTTTAATTGAAGGTTTTAAAATGGGAGTTATTAAAAGAAGGTTGTTATTTCTTAAAAGCTATATTTGACGTAACTTTTCTCACCTAAACTTTCTCTCAAAATCTCTTCAACAAAACATATATTTCCTTAGCAAAGATTTGAGGTAATGATCTTGTTTCTTAAGCTCATAATTTCCAAAAGATTTCTTAACTTGATTTTACAAAATCTCATTGATTTCTCTTGTTTTTCAAGTGTAAAATCATCCAATTGAGGGAGATTTCCAATCATTGAAGGTGAGGTTTGTTCATTCTCCTTTAATGATGGCTCTTTATTGAAATTCCCAAGTCCTTGACTCTTTAATTATGTTTTCTATTGAGGTTTTATGATTTAGTTGAAGAATATGATTAAATCAATGTTTAATTAGTAGATTTATGTGAATTTCGGATTGGATCTATTTTGCTGGGTTTTTGATTGATTATAATCATGATTTTGATGTTATTTAATGTTGATATAATTGTTTTAACTTTGGAATCCCGAAACTATAAGAATCTCAAAATATCTAGGTTGCTAGAATTGTGTTTTTGAGGAGTTGTGAGTGTTTAATGGTTGCTAATTGATGATCGGAAGTGTTAGGTTTTGGCTGGGTTAAGTTTGGAGGTCAATCAATGTTGTTTTCAGTTGTTTCGGATAGACGATTGCTAGCTTGTAGCAAGGCAATGTTGAGGAATTGCTTTCTGGGAGTTTGAATGCATTATGATGCATTAATCCTCTGGTTTTATGTGCATAAAATAGAGGAGGATAATCTGGAAGCTTGAAGTGATGTTTCGGAAACATCAGATGCTTGTTTTCGCATAAGCGTGGACGTTTTGCTCAGGCAGCGGGCGGAAACGAGTTTTAAAGCTTTACAAAGGTTAGAAAGTATTTTCGGTGATTTAGTTTAAGCTTGAAATATTTAAATAAGCTCGGAAATAAGTAAAGAGTTCTCTTGCTCTCGTTTTCGGTTTTATAAATGTAAATCTCATGCAAATGTTTTAATGATGTTTACCTGCTATTATATGCATAACTAGCTTTGAAAGAGTTTGCAAATGAGCTTATTTTGATGATACATGAGTATGAGAAATGATTTGTGAATGGTTTTTGAGAAAGCTAGAATACATGTTTAATGTACTGAGATTTGGTTCGTTTGAATGCATATGAAAAACATTGAGGTAATGTGGTTTGAGACTATATATTGGCAAGTGACGTTTGTAAAATGTTATCTGATATAGTTAGCCAGCTATAGGATTTAAAGTGCACTAGAATAAGTCGCCTCATGTTTGTCGACGGGTGAAGAGTAAACCGATCTCCAACATGAGTACCCTGACGATTGAGGGGCGAAGAGTAAGCCATGCTCCCGTCGTGTGGGTGTATACATTGACCGTTGAGGGGCGAAGAGCAAGCCATGCTCTAGTTAACCGTTGAGGGGCAAAGAGTAAGCCATGCTCCGGTTGAGAATGTATGTTATGTGGGAAGAGTAACCACTTGGGAAATTCGTGTATCCGATGTATGTGTCTTTGTAGTGTAAGAATCTAGTTTTTGAGTCACTTTAATGCCAATATATGAGATGATGTATCATGGAAAAAGTTTGTGTTTTTTATAATGAGATTTATACATGTTATCTCTTTAAGCTTGCTATGGATGGTTTAGCATGTAAAGGCTTAAATTGAGGTTAACATATGTGAATGCTAGAGATTCATGATACACGTGAGAAAATGGTTTTATGCATAGATTTGAATTGATTTGAGAAGCATGATATGTTTTGGTATAACATTAAAACACTTGCTTTGGTTTAAATGGTTTTAATTTATTGATGAGTGGTTTCCCTTGAGCATCCCTCACAAAGCATTTATGTTTACGCTCTCCTTTCTCATCAATGCAGAGAAGTATGTGGGCAAGGCAGCTAGCGAGCAAGGAAGGAAGCCAAATGCTAAGTTTTACTCAAGTATGGTTTTATGAACTTTGTAGTAATAAAGGGGAAAGTGACCAAGTG
Source organism: Hibiscus mutabilis (assembly GCA_019671005.1). NCBI lineage: Eukaryota > Viridiplantae > Streptophyta > Magnoliopsida > Malvales > Malvaceae > Hibiscus > Hibiscus mutabilis. Next base: position 12,518,630 of record CM033725.1, read on the forward strand.
GCATTTGGGAGGGTTATTTGCCGAACTCCTAGTTTGAGCAAGATTTTGTTGTCGTTTCAGTCTTGTAAATGGCCTTTTTTGGTTGGTATTTGCTTTTGATATGATTTTTTACTTATGAATGACTTGGTTTATAGGAAGCATGCCTAAAGACTTCCTTTTGAAGCATGATGATATGTATTGATGTTGTTTACGATATGTTTGGTTGTGGATCGATCCTAGAATATGCTAGATATATGTTAGGAGGCTGTTTAGGAGAATTGGTTTACATTAAAGTGAGTTAAACCAGCATATTTGGGCATTATAGGCTCAGGTGTATCGGTATGCAGGCCATCGTGTTGGTATGAGTTAGCCAAAACAGGCTTAGCGTATCGATTCACAGGGACCTGTATCGGTAAGGGCTAAGAGTGAATTGGTGGGATGTTTCGATTTGCGGGGTCGTATCGGTACAGGTTTAAGCTAGTGGATTCTAGAATTTTAGAAAATGCAAGACTGTACCGGTACGAGCTCAAGTGTATCGATACGGCCATCGGTTAAGTTAGTTATTTTGGCTTAATATGATGTTCTGTTTTCTTACGTTTTAGTCCCTGAATGTTTTGGACGCAGTTGTATGAGTTTGGATGATCGAATTGAGTTGAGTTTATATATGAAGGCATGAAATATGAATAATTAAAGATTGGTAACTCAAAATTGGTTTAAGTCCCTATAAAATTTTAAAATTTACAATTTGGTCCATATTATGCTTTTGAACATAATTAATGTCAAATCGATGTCCGATTGAGTTGGGATTTCTTCCACTCTGAGTTTTAAACACATAGGATATTAATGTGCATCTAGATAAGTTAAAAAGAGAAAAAAGGTCGTTTATCAAGGTGAGTCTTTACGGGTTTTCTTTGGTAATCCTCGTGTAGCTTGTCCGATTCGGTCTTACGACTAGGCTGGGTTGAGGGGTTACAAACATAGGATCCTTCAAGAAGAAGGATTGGAGTTCACCCCTACCTATATGCTTTTGTTCGATGCAGATGCGTTGCATGTGATTTGAAAGCAAAAGTGGGAAACATTTATTTAGCAGCTAGGTGACATCAATGTCTCCTAGGCATAGGAACTCTACACCCACATCGGTCACGATAGAGAGAAACTATTACAAGTTAGAGGGAAATTAGTGAATTTCTCTACCGACGCAATTGAAAACTACTATCAATTCTTTGACTACCAGGAAACCCACACCATTTCCAAGACCCTTGCTGCTGACCGAACATATTCCATGATTCTGTGGGACCTTTTTGTTCCTATAACTAAATGCATTGGCAAAGGCCATGAGAGAATGGTACAATGGCAGCAACTTCAACCAGATTCAAGATTTTAGGCTCATATCATCGACAACAGTCTTTTACCCACCTAAAATCGAGAAACTTTTTCCATCTGTAGGATGTTTCTATTAGATTCCCTCATTAAGGGATGTAACGTATACCCTGCATAGCTTATTCACGCTGCTATCATCGAGCGAGCTACATCAATGGGAAAACCATAGGATTTACTCTTCCCCAAATTGATCACAACACTTTATGCGAAGGCAGGAGTGGAATAATGGGCAGGGACACCATTATGGATGCACTTCCGAGACTGGTCCCATTGCAAGTGGAGGAACTAAAGGGCTACGCCGAAATTGCACCTTCACTTGTCCATTCATTACAATCCCCTCCATTAGGGATATTGTAGCATAAACCCTTGGAACCACTCTATGGCCATATTTATTGTCTATCCAAAGAAGAGACTTGATGATAAAATCTTTATTTTAGAAGTTTCCTCCTCCTGCACTGCTAAGACAACTAAGTCCTCCCGGGACTAAGGAAAGGGCATCATCATCCGAGAACCTTATTTGTACTAACTCACTGGGTTAGTTTTTCTTCTCTTTTAGTTTTAAATTTTTATTTTAGTTTTTTGTATTGCATATGCATACTTTTTTTCTTGTTTCCTTTTTGCATTGGGTAAAATGCTATTCTCGAGTTTGGGAGTACTATCTCATGTATATAGAAGGTTAAATTTAGGTAAAAATTAAATAATTTTAAAACATTTAGGCTTGTAAATTGCCTAGTATGTTTTTTATAGTTACCTTTGCTATGATTCTATTGATTCTAAAATTGTTGCTGCATTGATCATGATTTCCAATGATTAATCTATGCTTAATGCTTTGCAATATGGTAAGAGCTTTCGTGTTTTAAACTTAGTGTTGAATCTGTTGTAGCACTTAAAATACATGTTGCATGTCTTCTAAAGCTTAATAAACCTTAGGAAAATTCTAGGTTGAATCTCTAATGCCAATGCATGAAATAATGTTAATTAACTGAAAACTCAATGTAGCAATTAAGGGTTAAAAAAACTCTTAGAAAATTGAGAAAATAATGTAAATTAATTGAAAACTCGATAACATTAGAAAAACTGTTGAGGGACACTTTTCTATGTATCTTGCTACCATAGTACACTAGGTGAGTTGTGTTTGCTCCATTTAACTTTCCCTAGTAGGAATGGTAGTACTGGCATAAGAGTGAATGAAAGTCTTCACAAGATGACTCTCCTCGTAGGGCTCGGGGATGGGCTGTTTGCTCCAGTCCCTCTTCAATTTTGAAGAGTGGTTGTGATAAGCTGAAGACCCAGTGAGACTGCTTTTAAACTTAAAAAGAATGAAGGGGAGTACAACAATGTGCTTTAAAAGAAAACAAAAATGCATAGGCAATAATAGAGGGCAATCCTTAAATTTTTCTAAGGCCATTAAGTGATGAATGCATGTGATGTAGCACCCACTGCACCTACAGTAAAATTGATACCGATGTAGCATGTCTTTGAATCCTTGTAGTCATAGCTTAGTTGAAACCTTAGGAACTATGGGCTGTTTACTATTTTTTTTGTTTTCATGTTTAGTTAGCATTGCTTGAGGACAAGAAATAGTTCAAATTTGGGGGTTTGATGGTTGTGTAAATATCCTATTTTGCATACCCTATTTACTTGACTTTTGCATGTTTTCAAGCTTATTTAGTTGCGTTTAGGTTAAATAGCAAATAGTTTGCATGTAGATAGGGAGTTACATTGTGTGTCCTTAAATGTTATATATTTTGATGCATTTATGAGAATGGTTGTGTTTTGTGGTGCATACGAAGGAACCTAGTGGATACTAGAGGAACGCTGGAGTGGATGAGTAGAAGATCTCTCTGATGGAGCTGCCAATGTAAAAATAGCTGGAAACGAATATGCTTGGACCCACGTGGACTTTCTCCTAGATACGAAACATTAAATGATATTTAGAAATTAATGACCTTCTTTAATGAGGGTGTGCGCGCTTTAGGGTTATAAACCCTAGTTTCATCGCCTATATAAGGAAGACTTGGAAAAAAATTAAAGAGGGCTCGATCTTAGACAACAATCCTAGTCTTTAACTATCGGAACCACTAGAGTCAAAGCTAGAGGAATCTCCACACGACAAACAACATCGAGAAAGGTAAAAGGAGTGGGAGACCTGCAACAACAATTAAACAGCACGGAGGAAGATCTTCGAGGATGCTTGGCCCTTTTCTATCCCTTGCTTGATAAACTGTCAGACTTTTATTATTTTATTATGGATGTTTTAGGCTCAAACATGAGCTAAATACTTTAGTTGGGTTTATTGCTTTTTAGGATTTTATGTTCTGAATAGTTTATTTTAATGCTATAGTTTGTTTCCCTTTATCTATTATGTTCATCATTCTTCATGCATAGTTATTGTAAGAGTTATAAAGAGAGGCCTTTTAACTATAGATTTTTGGCTTAATATCGACAGAGTTAGGTTAAACAAATGTGAACAATGGCGCTAAGCTGTTAACTTAGTCGTAATCTAGCTTAGGCATAAGTTTAGGGTTTCAACGACTTAAAGAGAGTTCTTTAACAAATAATAGAATTGTTAGGGTTCATGCAAACATGTATCACCTTAGCTTCAATATTATTAACTTCTAGGCATTGAGAGAGTCAAAAGTTCATTGGAAAATCCTGTCGAATAGATAAAGATCTTAATGGTCTATGCAAACATGTATTGCCAATCACTATAGCATTGAAATAAGTAATCAAGCATATATCCTTAGCAATAAACCCAACTTCCGTAATTATCTATTATTTCCCTTAGCATATGTTTGCCTTGATCATAGCTACCTTTACTTTAATTGCTTTTAGTATTGATAATTCGACAACAACCATTACTTGCATAAACATTCTTAAGTTCGATAACTTCGAAGTTATTGATCCAATCCTCGTGGGTTCGACACTCTACTCTATCACTTTATTACTTGATTCGACGAGTGTACTTGCTCTAAAGTGCATCACTATTCGACAAGCATCAGTGACCATGACGTGTATGGCGGACTCAAATTTGTAGCGATAGTTTGGAGTGAACTCCCAACCTCATTCCAAGATTAGTTCCTCTCTGCACGTGTGTCTACAATGTTCCTTAAATGGATTGTCTATAGAGTCTAGGTGGCAGTCAAGATTGTCAAGCTTCATGAAAGTTGTATCATCGGAGGCTACCATGATCGAGCCAGGGGATGGTGGAAGTGAGGGAGAAGATGGGGGCTAGGGTTTCTCTCAAGATAGGGTTGTTGTTGGTTGTTATGGGTTACCTTGAGTTTTTTAACCATGTTTGCAATGTGTATGCGATAGAAGATAAGTCAAAGCTTTGTAAGGAGAAGATAGTAGGTAGCAGAGATTCCAAGGAACTGTGTTTTGTTTTCCTTTATGTGTGTTGTGAAAAGAGAATATGAAGGGATGGATAGGAGAATGGTTAGGTTATCGTGGAGGGAAGCCTTAATAATTAATGTAGAAAACCTTGCTAGGTTAGAAATTGGGGGTATAGGCGGTTTGAGAAATAGGGAAACGACATGTGGTGATTTATGGGGAAGAAATGTAGGGGAAGTGATAGAATTGTTATGGTTATAATAATTAAGGAAACAAAAGGATAAAATATTACGAGGCCTTATGGTTTCTCCCCTTATCTCGAGTGTCTGCCAAAAAGACATAGTTCGAGTCAACTTGGTTAGTTTCAAAAGAAATCTACGTCCCACTAAATTTGTGGAGGGCTTTTCCATCTTGTCGTGTGCTTGATAATTGCTAAAAAGAAGTAAAACACATTAAATAAAACCTAAACCTACTAGGAGACAACGAAAATAAAAAAATGTGGGAAATTTAGGTGCAGAAAATAAAAAATGCATAAAAATAAAAAGATAGGATTAGACGTCTAGACACCCAGTAGCGTGACCAAGAAATTGTCATGATGAACCAGTGCTCCTTTGTAGGCCTTCAAGCATTGTCCATTGACTTTGAAGATTGGGCCATCTTTGAGATCCTTGATGTCCACAGCATCGGTAGATACACCTTAATGACTTGGAATGTGCTGGACCAACGAGACTTCAACTTGCCCGGCAATAGCTTCAAGTGTTGTCCATAGACTTTAATGATTGTGCCATCTTTGAGATCCTTAATGTCCACACCAGTGGTAGATACACCTTGACGACTTTGTAACGTCCTCAACCCAGTTTAGGACAAAAATTGGAGTTAAGAACATTACTGCAGAGAAACTGAAATTTGGACCAGAAAATTTCAAAACTTCTTTTGAAATTTATCATAGAATAACATGATGGTTGCTCAACTCTTATAAAATTTCTTGGATTCTACTTTCTCGGAGTTATTAAAATATTGTGAACATAAATCACGACATCAATCAATTAGCTACACATTAAGGTCACTTGAATCATTTAATTACATTGTATTTCAATCACATGGCATACAATTAACATAATCAATCGACCTTACTATATCAACATAGGAGTAACTTATACACCAAAAACCATTTGTTAAACATACTATCATTCTTCAACCAATTTAAGTTCTTAGTTCATTTGACATAATTTGACTTATTACAACAATTAATAACTTCAATAGAAATTAACATATTTATATACCTAAGGGTTACAATACAAGCTAGACATTTCTAACAATTATTTATTTCATTACATCATTCTTTCAACCATTACAATTAGCCTAGCTTGTAAACTTCTTTAAAAACACCATGAACCAAGCTATCGAGTACTATTTAAACTTATTGTCATTTACTAGACAGTCAAGCAATGAAGACCTCATGAAATTTAATTTATCCAAACTCTTTTATTAACAGACTCCCAAACATATCTTTGAACTCAGAGCACATTCATTAATATTTTAACATGCCATCAATTCAATCCATCTAATCAAACTATGAATCCCATATTGTGCTATCATTCATGTACATCTTTCATCAGCAAGTCATTCGACTAGCACACACTTGTAATATCCATTCCCACTTAACTTATACATACATGGCAAATCGTTTATACATCAATATATCCAATAGATCATGTGATGATTTATTAATTCGTCCGAATAGCTAAAGACCCAATTTGAATATGTTTAGCTCAAATTACAAATCAAGCATTGTACATATATGATTTGTCTTTCGAGTATCTACTCGAAGGTCACAAGCTCAAAATACTCAAATTAGAACATTATACATTAACATGATTATACAATATGTAAAATACATTTCACACAATAGACAAGTAATGTGCCACCATCCTAGGAGTAAACTATCTAAGATAGTTCTCAACTAGACAGGGACTTCGAACCAGGATACATAATTCTCAACCACATTAGGGACAAGCACACTTCATTATCCTACAATGCATAAAATGGGATGCATTAGGCTTACATAGCCTAAATGAGGTAGAACATCAAATGGTAAATCATATCATACACAAATCTTATAGAAATTCACATCCATATACTTAGTCATATATGAACATGTTTTATTTTTATCTTACTTTAGCTTATTGATATTATAATGTACCATAGCTTATCTCGGCTTCATTATACCATAAGTTGAACTTATCAATGATAAACATGACACATTGAAGTCTTCAAGAGACTTGACTATTATCCATTAGTATTCAATTCTTTATTAACAACATTCAAGACTCAGGTCAGAACCATACGATTGTACTTCAATTAGGAGTCACCTTATGCTCACTAAGAGCTAACCATTCAGGACTCATCAATAGCCATTCATTACCGGCTCAACAAGAGCTTATACATAACAGGGCTCACCAAGAGCTTATCCATTACAATACTTGATTATAAGTCTGTCAAATTCTTTACTTAATGTAAACACTTCATACCTTTTATGGGTTTGCCTTGGATCATTATTGGTGATGAATAACATTAGTTCAGGCGATGCTTAGCTCAGAGCACAAAGCAATAGCTAATATCGAATTATATTAACAAGTGATGGTAATTAGTGCCATCGAAACATATCAATAGGGTGTCCCCCGAACAATACTTTGAACAAGAGTACCAAAGGTACTAAAAGATCATTTGATCTTAACAACAAGGGACCGTAGTCCAAACATAACAGGCATCAACCAATAGATCCGGGGTGTTCCATTTAAAAGGCAACATATGTGTTTTATCTTAGTTTTGATATTTAGGAAGTTGCTTGTTATACAAGTTGCTTTACTTTTAAAGCTAACAAAGATTTCTTAGGTTACAAGTAACCTTATTTCTTTTCTTTCTTCGATAACTTATAACATATTCAAGCTTTCTCACTTCTTATCTCCTTAGAGTTAACTAGTAAATCTTTCATTGAAAGTCTTATTGTCATTGGTTAGTAAATTATTCCAGGCTTTATAACCGGTACACAAATCATTTCAATATTAAAGACATTCCATAATCAATCATCCGAGCATAGCAAGGCATTTACATCACAAGGAATATAACATCAACAAGATCTAAACATGAATGCCATGTTATGAATGCTTACTCATACACAATTAGCTCTACTTGAGCCTTTTTACACAATATATATATGATGCAAATCATCCATAAACATTTAATACTTAACCGTAACAAATTAAACATCAGGATAACTCCGTGTTACCCAAGACTTATGTGACTACACTCACCTGGTTATTCCAAAGTTATGGAATACCCGAATTCCACAATATCCAACCTACTTCTTAACTTAGCCATCCTCGACAAAGCGTACCTCAAAACATATAATCAAATGTTACCAACCATGTCATACAAGTCAATTTATTCTACCAAACTATGCACCCATTGTTCATTGTCAAACAGCCCCCATAGTTTCTTAATTAAGTAAAATAGTCCATAAAACATGTATACACATTCATATTCATTGAGAAAGTCCATTATTCATATATGTATTTACATATAGTCTAGATTATGTATATGTACATTTTTATACATGTAAGTACAACATTCATACCACCAATATACTATAACAGTCCATCACTTGTCTAATATTTCAAAACTGTTCGAATAGCCCCTAAACTTGTATAGTGTACTTTCATATAAGCACTCACTTATATCTCATAATCCAGCATACTTTTCCATCATGCAATAACAATTGAATATTGTTTACATAACAGCCCATTTAAATATGTAGAGAAGTCCAAATTCTTGTAAAAACAGTCTCGAATTTACATGATTATAGTCGTGTAACTTAATAACCAGGCATGCTTCCTAGGTACTAAAAAATAGTCCATAACTATCCAATTATTTCTTGTTTATAATCCAACATGTCCCATAACAGTTTCCATGTAACTAAATCAATCTATAACACTTTTAATTGATAAAACAGTCCCTCTTCAAGATATACAAGCAAAACAGTTTCTTAAAGCATAAGCACATATTCAATCACAGCATCAATTAACTAAATTTCCAGCCTTTCTTACACTGCTTTTCAATAATATTTTCTAATTTCCTAAGTGGCTGCTGCTGCCGGGCAGCTTGCGCCTCACTCGATTAAAATTACATATCTTTCATTCCGTACATCGGAATTTTGAACCGTTTACACCATTGGAAAGCTGACTCAACTAGCTTTCTAATCATATAGGACATGTATTTTTACTCTTTTTTAGTTAATACAGTTTTTAATCCAATGTTACATCTAATTCTGCCACCAGGCAGATTACACTGTCCTTGCATAATTGTCTCTACAAGCTGTTATAAAACTCGAAATTCAGTTTCGCTTGTTTTAAATGAAACTAGGCATGACAAGCTTTCCAACCATATAAATTATAGGTTCTGATTCCACCAATACGATTTATAGCAAATTTTCAAAGTCACAGCTAATGCAGATTTTAAAACTGTTTACCAGGTACAAAGCAGGGCAGTTTCTTTATAACTCGTTTCCAGCCCTTATTTTCTTTCTAATAAAACTACCAAATACCTTAATTGTTCCTACTATCAATCCTACATAATATACCTTGAAATCCGGCAAAACATTCATTCAGAACCAACCAAAAACGTCTCAGTTTTGCATACAAAACAGGGCAGAATCCACATTGCTCAATTGGTCTAGATTAAACAGTTCCTATGTCTCGGATTCTATGGTAATTCATCCACTCAACAAGCAAATATTAGAATTCCAGTTTTTTACCAAATTTTAGCTTCATAACAGACCATATAGACACCAATTTATTATTTTAATCACCACATATATCTCAATGAATCAATTAGAAACATTATAAGGTTCCAAGCAATTCACCGGTCATCATAACATTCCAATAAAACCAATCAGCCGAACCTACTACGTTCCTAATCAGACTTATGACTCAATTTACATGTTCATTCATGAATCTCATATAATTCAATGTTCCAAACAAGGTGATCACAAAAAAAAATCAAAATGTATCAATTCCACCCATAGATACCAACATCGAAACATCTATTTCTATCACTAATAAATTTTTTTGTTATATCCAACGTCATCTATCTTAACCCAGGTTCGACTAACTAACATGCATGAAATCCTTTAATTCGAATCAATCCACAAAAATACATCTGAAAGCAAGATCAAACATTCATTTCAATATAAGAACAAATTTACCTTTCATAAATAGTCAATTAAGCCTAGTTTGATCTTCCACCGAAGTTAAATCTCATGGTTATACAAGCTTTCTCTCAATTTCACTCTTTCTCACCCTATTTTTTTGGGTTAAGCCAACGCATGAAGAAGATGGTCTCTCATTTTGACCAAAGCATTAAGCATGGTTGGACATGTGTAATGTCCCCAACCAAAAATTTACTTACCATGCAATACATGGATTTCGAGGAGTGTTCTTTTTAGTCCTTTAATAATTCCTTATACATTTCGAATCTCTTCAAAACGATCCTCCTAATATTGTCATATCTTTAATGGATTACTTTTATCACCAACAATTACACTCAATCCTTAAAACAAATTAAGTTACCACTTCTTAGTAACATGCTACTAGGCCATATGTCGGGATGTTACAGACTTGGAATGTGCCAGACCAACGAGACTTCAACTTACCTGGGAATAACTTCAAGAGAGAGTTGTAGAGTAGGATTTTTGGGCTCAACAAAATGTCGGGGCATCAATTTAGTATCATGCCATCTTTTAGTCTTTTCCTTATAAATCTTAGCATTCTCATAAGCATCCAAGCTATTCTCCTCTAACTCATTCAACTCGAGTAATCTTCTTTCTCCAGCTAGTTGGCAATCCATGTTGATCTTCTTAATAGCCCAAAAGGCTTTGTGCTCAAGCTCGACCAGTAGATGGCATGCTTTGCAATAGACAAGTCTATACAGTGACATGCCCATCGGTGTTCTGAACGTGGTTCTGTAGGCCTATAAGGCTTCATCCAATTTCAAGGACCAATCCTTGAATTTTAACTTGACCACTTTCTCAAGGATTTGCTTAACCTCTCAGTTTGACACTTCAGCTTGTCCATTTGTATAGGGATGATATGTGATCCGTGAATAATCGTCAAACGAAAAGTGCAAGCAAACATTGTCGATGCTAGTTAACAGTGACCCTATTAGATATCGATCCCACGAGGATGAGTATTTAGTCGAACTATTATGTGGCCACAAGTAATTCTGTAAATTGAAATATTGTGAGTGTAATGGTAGTTGTAACAAAGAAATAAAGTAATGTATGAAAGATCAACTGTGATAGCAAGAACAACAATTAAAAGGAGTTAAAAGAAATATTAGGAAAAGATCTGGATACCCTTGGTTCAGCTTACTAGAATGTCAAGTACAACAAGGAAATACAATATGATGGCTCGTATGACAAATAAAACGGTTAAGCTCGCTTACTAACATCCATTCAATTCTCAACTGATGACGCAAAGATGTAGATCAACCACAGCTCTCGTTGTTCATCAAAACTACAACTCCTTGAATAAGTGGATCAACTCTCATTGTATCCTCTTCCAACTCTCCTTGTAATGGTAACTTCTTTAATTGGCTCCGTATTAGTTGTTATATCCTCATGGTTTTGGAGCTTGATTCCCTTTAGTTTGCACAATTGCATAATCAACGATGGAAATGCCAATATTCCATTATTTCTCTCGGAAAAAATTGTTATCTCCTTGTGGATAATTGCCCCAACATTAATCTTCCGACCCTTGATGATAGAATGTATCAGACACATTCTATCAAAGGAGATTGTCATGCTATGAGTCGAAGGAAGCAACCTAGAATTTAAAAACTGAAACCATATTTTTGTAGGCAAGGTTAAAAACTTCCTATATATCGTGAAGTTCTTCACATTGGTCCCTGACCAAAATGCATCAGCAATGCACAAATCCCAACTAGCAAACCTAGTTTTTCCTCATTAATTTCTTCCAAAAACATGACATGTTCATCAACACTAGAAAAAGTCTTTAGCGGTTTATTAATTGAAGTAGCACTTCATGGTATATAACTTTCCCTCACAAAAACCAACTTCAAAGAAGGCTCATGAAGGTCATAGTAAAACTCTCTTACTAGAGCAGCACTATAACCAACAGGGTGGGTGCAAAAATTTCCCCTATTGTGAAGTTTGATGGTCTGGTAAATCAGTTTTCCATGTTCCTTTTTTCTTGGGAAAGCACAATCCCCTATTCCGGGAGAATACTCCTCTCGATAATGTGTTCCTTGTACCTCACTCCCGCCATTTCTGTCTAGAACACCTCATACTGGGAGTTTTTTTTTCTTAGGCAGCAAGCTACTCAGCTTAAGGGTTTGAGGCTGATCCTTGAATGTCTTTTGCAGAGGTCTCCATAGAAATTTTGCGAGCAGCTCTAGTCTTTTCCATGAGAGTGTAAAAAAATAAAAAAGGAAGGATTTTTTGGCAAAAGAAAATCAAAGATTTGAATATTCTAAGAAGAAGAATATAGAGAAATCTAAGTGAAGGTGTTAGTGTAATCAGAGTTGTTAAATAAAAGATGAAGAAAAGAAAGAAATGAAAATGTGTGATCTTTACCGTCTGATTCGTTTAGATTTGACGATATGATTGTGGCACAAATATCACACTCGTTCGATGCATCTCTCGCTCTCACCAATGAAGGGCTATGATTTTGGGTGATTAATCGGTGTAACTAAATTACCCTAATTGCCCCCAAAATAATACATATGGCTTGATTCCTTCTTGCCATACAAGCCATTGGAAAAGGATTCCATACCAAAACAAAAGAGTAATTATTCTACAAAAAGAAATAAAAGGAATTAAAGATAAATAAGGAAAAGAAAAAAACTAAATCTATAACTATCAAGACAATTAAAAGAAATGCCAAGAAAATTCGACCAATTAAATGGTTTCAATACTCTTAGAATCAAAGTCACTAAAATAAAGTTTGAGTCTTTGTCCATTGACTTTGAATGGGATCCCCTCTTTACTTTTCTTGACTGTGACTACACGTGGAAATACTTCCACAACTTCAGAAGTTCCTAACCAATGTGATCGCAATTTGCTTGGGTCCAACTTCTGTCTTGAATTTAATAGAAAATGTAACACCCTTGATCGGGTCTAGACGCAAGATCGAACCGAGCGAGCTACATTAGGTTTGCCGAAACAAACTCAAAAGATTTAACTTGAATTATGAACATTTTTATCTTATCTAGATGCAACAATATAAACTATGGTGTCCATATGGACAGCGGGTGAAATTTCAACTCAATCGGGCATCAAATCGACATTCAATTGCACGCAAATTGAATTTAGGGACTGAATTGTGATTTTGGTAAATTACGAGGACTTATTCTATTTTGAAGTTATCAATCATTAATTAGTCAGGTTTCATGCTCATATGCCAAAAACCAGCTCAGAACAATCACCCAAACTCATGTAATTGCATAAACAAATATCAGGGACCAAAACAAAAGTATATAAAACCCATACAACACTTTAACTAACAAAACAAACACCCGTATCAGTACACGAACAGGTGTATCGATACACTTGCAGCATTACAAAATTCCAGATTCTAGTAGCTCAAAATTGTACCAATACACATTTCCAAGTACTGATACGCCGTGCATAAAATCAAAGGCTCATACCGAAATGCCGATACCTGCACTGAAACTTAGGCTCAGATTAAGCCTACGCGTACCGATACACCATCACACATATCGAAACGCCTGGACCCAAAATGTTCCAAATTGTTGGAATTTCATGCTTTCATGGATTCAAACATAAACCAATAAGCCTCGTACACATCCACAACATTACTAAGGATCAATCCTTATCATAACTTCACAGAATCATCATCAAGACATGGAATCATGCTTAAAAAAATTCTAGAGCCATGCTTCCTAAAAACCAAGCCAACCAACATACCAAACATAAAACCAAAGAAAAATCCCAACATATAAGGCCAATTAAAATCCCAAAACAACAATACAAATTTGCTCAAACAAGGAGTTTAGCAAAAACCCTCCCAAAACAACAATGAACCCCATTGCCTTTATTACTACTAGACTAGTTTGAAGCCATACTTTCGAATAGCCAAAGTCCTTAGATTTCCTTCGCTTGCTTGCTGCCTCCAAACCTTTAATTCTCTGCATTGATGGACAAAGAGAGCGTAAGCACACTACGCTTAGTGAGGAGTGCTCATTCAACACTCCTTCAATGCATTTTAAAACTATTTTCCAAAACAACATTGAAATCACCATTTCTATCATCTTATAAAACATCATGCCTTGAAAACCATGCACTTAACACTTTCAAAAACCAGCATATTAAACCATATGGAACATGTTTCATGGATCAACAATAAATCACATTTGCTAACCCTCAATTTAAGCCTTCCCATGCATAACAATCCATATGCAAAGCTTAAAGAGTAAACATGTATAAACCAGCATTATACATCAACATCAATCAACATGATACATTAACAATTATATTGGCTTTCAAGTGATCATGAACAAAGTTCCATTTCACAAAATATTACATCGGATACATGGATTCAACAAGTGTCCTCTCAACACTTCATGCCATCTCAACTAGAATTAAGGTACGCTCACAACCGGGTACTATCACAACCCATCTCATCGGTTAAATGCATAATCCACTAATGGAAATTTTCGGTAACATATAACCACTCAACCGTTAGGGTACTCGTGGTGGAGTATTCGGTACACATAAACCCTTCAACACCCGAGGTGACTCTTTATAGTGTACTATCAATCCTATGGCCGGCCAACTATATTCGATAACATTTTAAACCATATCACTTGCCAAAATAATTCATTATTAACCATGTACCTCACTATTTTTATATGCATCAAATCAATACCACTTCAAATGCATTTACCCAATGCATTCACTAGTATTTCTCATACTTGCATGGATCACTTACCAATGCATCTATCATCAAACTATGTTCAAAAATAGTATATAACATTTTGAAAATATGCTTAAACAATAGGTACCATGTAATTCAAAACAAGTGCATAAAATCAATTCCATTAAAGCATGACCGAGAGAGAATTATCGTCGTACTTAATTTCTGAGTTTAAACCAGTGTTTCAAGCTAAATTTAAACTCCCAAAATAACCTTTAAACCATTACAAAGCTGAAATCCACGTTCTCACTCACCGACAACGCAAAGCCTCATTTGCCGATACGAACTACTCCTCCAAAGCTTCTGAAGCGATGCTACAAGCTTGACGATCAACCTCCCCAAATTCTACCATACAAAAATAGGGGATTCAATGAATCAAAATA
Organism: Hibiscus mutabilis; assembly: GCA_019671005.1. NCBI lineage: Eukaryota > Viridiplantae > Streptophyta > Magnoliopsida > Malvales > Malvaceae > Hibiscus > Hibiscus mutabilis. The sequence goes on from CM033725.1 coordinate 12,533,718, forward strand.
CATTCATAAACCATCCACAACAAATCAACAACAATCCACTTCAAGCTCTAGAAGAAACCTCTTAGAAAACATATATAAAGAACCAATTTCCACAACAATGGATCAAAAATCTCGATTAAAAATAATAAAGAACTCAGCAAAATAGATCCAATTCAAAAATCATATAATCTCATCAATTAAACATTGATTAAACCAATTTCCATAAATCATTAAAACTCATTAGAAAACATATATAAATTATCAATAACTTGGGAATTTCAATAAAGAACCAATCAATAGACGACAAGAACGAATCTTACCTCTAATGGATGAATTCCCTCTCAATTGGATGTTTTACTCTTGAAAACAAAGGAAATCTATGAGATTTTTGATTGAAGAATCCACTAGAAATCAAAAGTTTAAGAAATCAAGAGCATTACCAATCTTTGATGAAAAAGAGAGTGTTTGGCTGAGGAGATTTTGACAGAAAACTTGAGAGAAAGAAAGTTACTTCAAAATTGGTTTTTAAGAAATAACCACCTCATCTTTTATTAAATCCCTTTAATCCTTAATTAAAACTCATTAAAAATATTTAGGTATAATAGCTCCTTAAAGATTCTAAATTTTGATTATTTTAAAAACCAGTCACTAAAAACAGTTTCCATTCTTTACATTTTGGTCACTAGCTTAAATGTCACATTTCCAAATTCCATTTTAAAATTGAACTTACCTAAAATATACATATATTAAATAATGACTTTTAGATATTTTTTCCAAAATATTTTCTCACTTAAAAATATTTAATCTGATTTTGATCCCGAATCCAACTTGAATCTCTAATCCCGTCCTACCAGATCGTCTAATCAGCCTAAAAACAGCTAGGCCCAAAATCGGGGCATTACAACTCTCCTCCTCTTAAGAAATTTCATCCTTAAAATTTACTTGAAGTAAACAAATGCGAAAATTGCTTCAACATTTCCGCTTTGCTCTCCCACGTGTCCTCCTCAACTACGTGATGTCACCACAACACCTACATTACATGCAATTGATCCGATCGATACCTCTGCAACATCAACACATGAAACACATCATAAATATTCTCCAACTCAGGAGGTAACCTCAAACGATAAGCCATATAACAAACAAGCTCCACAACCTCATACGGTCCAATCAACCTCGGACTAAGCTTACCCTTACGTCTGAACCGCATCACCTTCTTCCAAGGTGACACTTTCAAAAACACGCGATCACCAACCTCATACTCAATCTTTGTACACTTCTAATCTGCGTAAGATTTCTAGCAATCCAAAGCCGTCTTCAAGCGATCACGAATGAGCTTCACTCTCTCATTCGTATATTTTAACACATCCAGCAAAGAAACATGCTTTTCCCCAGTTTCAGCCCAACACAAAGGTGTACGTCACTTTCTACCATACAAGACCTCATATGGTGCAATTTGTATACTAGCCTGATAACTGTTATTATAAGCGAACTCCACCAAAGGCAATTGTTTCTCCTAGGTTCCTTGGAACTCAATGATACAACACCTTAACATATCCTCCAAGACCTTGATCACACGCTCATACTGACAATCCGTCTGAGGATGATACGAAGTATTGAAATTCAACCATGTACCCAAATCTCAATACAAACACTCCCAAAATCTCGTTGTAAACTGTGAATCTCTATCTGATACTATTATTGTACAAACACACAATCCAACAATATACAAATCAGCCAACTTATCCAAGGTATATGTCATATGCACTGGCACAAAATATGAATACTTCGTAAACCGATCAACAATCACACAAATAGAATCTTTCTTAGTGGGCGTCAACGGCAACCCAGACACAAAATCCATGGTGATTCTCTCCCACTTCCATTCTGGTATCCTCAATGGTTTAGTAGCATGTTCAAATCCATGGTGATCAACAATATACTGACCATTCTTTCCCACTTCCATTCTGGTATCCTTATGTCCAAATCCTTGTCTCGTAGCATGTTCGAATTGGCATCCATGTGCATCTTGTCTTGTTTGTTTGCTTAAACCATGATTCATGTCTACCTTTCTTGTACTTTGTTCCATGTTTAGTAAGCATGTTGCTTGATCCATGGCTATGTTATTGTATCTTGATTTGGATTTGAAATGCTATCCTTGTTTAGTGATAGCTGATTCTAGTCTTGACTCATCTCTTAGAGATGAGTCCTCGAAAATTTTTAATTGTCCTCGTTCTTGCTTGCCCCGGTAACGCTCCCTGACTGGTTTATACTAAACCATGAAGGGGGTGTTACACTTACCTTACCAAGTTATTCGCAAACACAAGCAAGCATAGGCATTCAAGCCTTGGTAACAATCAAATAATTTGACTCATTTTAAGGAAATAGACATATTCGAAATCATAATTACACTCACAATTATGCCGAGCTACTCTTGATCTTGAATCACTAATCCTTTTTGTCTTTCATCCCCGTGATCAACACCATTCATATCTAGTATAACAACCATTTATGGTGCATTAGAATCGATCCAATGACAGTTAATTTGCATAACATCCCAACAAATCATGAATGCCTTGATAATCAAACCCGAGAAGGCATAAGATCTTGAACCGGAATCACCGATCAATAAGCCAATTAAAGAGGAAGAGATGAAAGAATTCTTAAAATTCCTAAAGCACAGTGAATACAGTGTCGTTGAACACCTTCGTAAACTGCCTGCCTATATATCAATATTATCTCCGCTACTAAGCTCAGAAGAGCACCAAAATGCGCTATTGAAAGTGTTGAACGAGATTTTTGTTCCTAACGACATTTTGGTGAACAAATTGGACAGGTTGGCAAACAATCTGAATGCTGATAACTTCATCTATTTCAATGATGATGAGATACCTCTAGGAGGCATGGGATCCAATAAAGCCCTGCACATTACTACACGATGCAAAGGCTATACGTTGGCAGGAGTCTTGATTGACAATGGATCCGCTCTAAATGTCCTACCATTGGCTACTTTGAACAAGCTTCCAATAGACAATTCTCATATGAAGACTTGTAATACCCTAGTTCAAGCTTTCGACGGTATTGAGAGGCAAGTGATGGGAAGAATCGAAGTGCCGTTACTTGTGGGACCAAAAATGTATGATGTAGACTTCCTGGTAATGGATATCAAACCTACATATAATTGTTTATTGGGAAAACCCTGGATCCATTCTGCTGTGGCAATTCAATTATCACTCCACCATAAACTAAAGTTCATTTTTACGGACAACTGGTCACTGTGAAAGCTGAAGAAGACATCGTAGCTTCCATCACTAGTGACGCCCCTTATATAGAGACTGATGAGAAGGTTGTAAAGTGCTCGTTTTGATCATTTGAGTTTGTCAATGCAACCTTTGTAGCCGAAGGGAGTTGGATTCCCACTCCAAGATTGTCTAAAGCCACGGAAATGGGAATCAAACTAACAATGGGAAAATGAGCCCGGGTTGGTCGAGGACTGGGGAAATGTCTACAAGGCAGGGCCAGTGTGTCATTCATGATCAATAAGCGAGACTGTTTTAACCTCAGATACAAGCTAGATGCCAAGCAGAGAAGGAACGATATTGTGAAGAAGTAAGAAAGGATGAAAGCCCATCTGAAAAGGAAAGAGGTCAACTGAGAATCTATGGCATTTCCTCCCTTGTATGAAATTTTTGTGTTAGGGGGATTCATCCACCCCAAACATGATAAGAAAGATGAAGAATCTGAACTTTTGGATATTAATGTAGTGAGTGAAGGAGAGAATGAAGGAATATACCTAGGGGAATCTGTCCTTATACCCCTAAAATTGTTCTGGACAATTGGACTGCTGAAGAACTCCCTGCAGTGTTTTAGAGTAATGTACAGAGCAAACTTGTTACTCTTGCGCAAGAGCAACAAGGATCTTTTTGTAAAAGGCATATGCTTACTATCCTTATGTCAATGAAATAATACTCGTTGTGTGTATTGTCAAGAAAACACCTTTATTCATTTTTGCTCTTATATCTCTTTTATTCATGTACTTATACTATTTTGTTTGTTCAAACAAACATCATTATTTCGTGTCAAGTCCCCTGATATCAATGTATCGAGCGACACTCAAACTGATCCGAAACTTATTTTTTAGCAAGTCATGTGTCTAGATAGACCTTAGGACTTTGAAGAGAATTAAGATTACGATCTATCTCTCAACTTATTGAGAATGGTTGAGCAAGAAGAAAAACAAATATTGCCTCACAAGGAGCCAATGGAGACAATGAACCTGGGAAATGAAAACGAGAAGAAATAAGTGAAAATTGGGACATGCATTACCGCGAAAACACGACACAATCTCGTCAAGCTGCTCCTGGAATTCAGAGATATCTTTGCATGGTCTTACCAATACATACCTAGGTAGAAAACGTAAGTGGTTGTACATAAACTCCCTATAAAGGACGACTGCAAGTCGGTCCAACAAAAACATCAGAGAATGAGGCCTGATGTACTCCTAAAAATAAAAAAGAGGTAGAGAAACAATATGATGCTAGGTTTCTACGAGAAGTCAAATATTCGGAATAGGTGCCTAATATAGTTCCTATTCCGAAGAAGGACGGCAAGGTCCGCATGTGTGTTGATTATCGAGATCTAAACAGAGCCAGTTCGAAAGATAACTTCCTATTTCCTCACATCGACACTCTGGTCGATAATACAACAAAACATTCATTGTTCTCCATTATAGACAGTTTTTCAAGATATAACCAGATAAAGATGTATCCTAACGATATGGACAAAACTACATTCGTGACTCTATGAGGCACTTTATGCTACAAGGTAATGCCTTTTGGACTTAAAAATGCAGGGGAAACATACCAACGAGCCATGGTTGCTCTATTCCATGATATGATACACAAAGAAATTAAAGTGTATGTCGACGACATGATTGCCAAGTCCCAAGCAGAAGAAGAGCATGTCGCAGTTTTGAGGAAAGATTCTTAAAGAAGCTCACGATAGTGTATGTGGAACATACGCCAAAAGATTCAAAATGGGAAGGCAAATTATGAGATTTGGATATTACTGGTCAACTTTGGAAGAGGGTTGCATCAACTACGCCAAGAAATGCCACAAGTGCCAAATTTATGCATACAAGATTCATGTTCCACCATCACCACTACATGTCATGAACTTGCCATGGTCGTTTTCTATGTGGGGCATAGATGTCATCGGGCCTATATCATCGAAGGCTTCTAATGGGCATCGGTTTATCTTCGTGGTTATTTATTACTTCACCAAGTGGGTGGAAGCAACCACTTACGCCAATGTCACCAAATCGACAGTATGCAGGTTCCTAAAGAAAGAGATCAAATGTCGTTACGGGGTGCCAGAAAGTACCATATCCGACAATGCATTGAACTTGAATAATAAAACCATAGAATAAGTATGCAAACAGTTCAAGATATGGCATCACAATTCCTCGCCATACCGCCCTCAGATGAACAGAGCCGTGGAAGCAACCAACAAGAATATCTAGAAGATTGATGGAAAGATGGTGGAAACTTTTAATGATTGGCATGAGAAACTACCATTCGCTCTATATGGCTACCGTACATCAGCCAGGACCTCTACTGGGGTAACCCCCTCTAGTTTATAGAATGGAGGCAGTACTACCCATTGAGGTTGAGATTCCTTACCTTCGAATTTTGATAGGACTGAAATTAGATGAAGTAGAATGGATCCAAGCCAGATATGATCAACTTGCCTTGATTGAAGGAAAAATACTAAAAGCCATCTGACATGGTCAAATGTACCAGAAAAGGAAGATGCGAGCTTTTAATAAGAAGGTTCGCCCAAGGGAATTTCGGGAGGGAGATTTAGTATTAAAAAACCTCATGCCCACTCAGAGAGATTCTCGAGGGAAATGGATGCCAAATTGGGAAGGTCCATACATGGTGAAAAGGCCTTTTCTGGAGGAGCCTTAATTTTGACTGAAATGGACGGTAAAGATTTACCTAGCCCTGTGAACTCAGATTTGGTCAAGAAATATTTCACTTGAAAGAGGCAATTCAAATTTTGGTAGAAATGAGCTAAGGCCTGAAACGACCAGTTCGCTCGAAACTCCGTGGCAAGAAGAATCTGTGCGTGTTGAGATATCGTCAAAAGACTTAAGGCCTCCTAGACACATAAAGACTCTTGGCGAACAGGTTCAAAAAAGCTCGTCAAATAGATATCTAGGGCACCTGATTTTGTCTTTTTGATTTTTTCAAATGTTTGCCACCCAAATGTCATAAACTTTACTTTCAACAAATTCTTCCTTTCATCTTAATATCCTTGTTTTCACAAATATCATATGCTGATATAATGATCAATAGGCTAACAAGTACAAGGACATCTCTCTACATTACCTTTGAAAGATTCCTAGAAATACAGGGACCAAAGGTAATCACGATTCAGAAGGGGGCATTCCCGTGGGTAAACAGCTCAAAAGGAAAAGTGACATTACCTAGACAGAATGTGGGGCAAATAGTTCTCTTTTAATCTGATCGGGCCTGAAAAAGAGAAGGCCCAGTGACTAAAATAGAGTTTCGGTAGTTGATGATATCGGTTTAAGAATGGATACAAATGCTCAAGCTGATCTCAAGACTAAACATCATTCTCAAATGGCATTTCGCATTCATGCTCGTATCATTCATGCATTCATTAGGCATATTTAAGCTAGGATCATTTGAATCATGCTAATAATAACATCTTGAATGTGTCTACAAAAGTTTTTTAGATCTTATCCCTCTAACATGTGGTAGAATAGATAAAGCGTGACGTTATGGTGGGACGAACACAACAAGTTGATCATGTCTCCTTGAGGATATAATGGAACATATCATCTGGTTTACTTACCCCAAGGGAGCATAATAAAATAATGATTAGGGAGTCCTATGCCCTTTTAGAAAAAGAAGATAAGGTGATCGAAACCTAGGAGGGTCGAGATTCCCTGCTATGATATAGTTGATCCCATATTTTTTCAGATCTCACTTTGCTGTTGCTGTTAATGCAACAGGTCTTGTATTTCTAAAAGAATAGCGAATTAGATCAGTCGATCCAGTTCTATCTCCCTAAAGGGGTGAGCTAATAGATCACGTTGATCAATCAGAGAGAATAAGATGCTAAAGAAAGCTGAGTCAAAAAAGAGATGAACTCCCGATCTTCTAATTGTCACCTACATCGGTATTACTAGAACCTTCGAGGTGTCACCCTTGAAAAAGATCCTCGGGCCGTCACCTTCAGGAGTAATGCTAGGACCCTTGGGACATCACCCTCGAGAGCGATATTAAAACCCTCAGCAAATCAACCAACTTGTTCCCATCCTATCTCATCCGTAACATGGTATAGCGGATCAAAAAACTTTCTTCTCAAGTTCACGCTTGATCAAAATCAAACTTTTGGACCATGCCTCTTCATCAGAATCACAACTTGATCAACACAATCTACAGATCACACTTTTTCGCCAGAGTTCTAGCTTGATCAAAATTAAATCCCAAGATCATGCCTCTGTTAGTGGTGTGGCGGATCAAACTTTGTCCAGACCCTGCCGCCGTCAGTGGTGTAGCTGATCAAAAACTTCTTTAAGATCTTGCCTCTCCGTATGTGGTGTAGCAGATCAAATTTCTTCCCGATCTGGTCTCTCCGTAGTGGTGCAACATATCAAATTTCATCCCGATATAGTCTATTCATTAGTGGTGTAGCATATCAAATTCCCTCTCGATTTGGCCTCTCCGTTAGTGGTGTAACGGATTAAACTTCTTCTCGATCTAGTTTCTCCTTCAGTGGTGCAACGAATCATTGCTAGGTTCAAAAAGAGAGAAAGAAAGAAATAGAAAAATCAAACAAAAAATCAAAAAGAATAATATGAAAAAACCAGAAAAAGTCAAAAGAAAAAATTAGGAAAATTAAGAGAAAAGTTACAAATCCAAAAAAGAGAAGAAAAAAATAAACAACAAAACAATAAAGGGGGCTCCAATCCTGATCTTGCCTCTTCGTCAGAGTTATAGCTTGATCAGAATCGAATTCTCAGATCATGCCTCTTCGTCAGTGTTGTAGCAGACCAAAATCCTAATCTTGTCTCTTCGTTAGAGTTGTAGCTTCATCATAATCGAATTCCCATATCCTGCCTCTTCATCAACGTTGCAGGGGATCAAAACTTCAGATCACGCCTCTTCGCCAGAATGGTAGCTTCATCAAAATTTACTTTAGATCCTGCCACTTCGTCAAAGTTGTTATGGATTAGACTTTCTTCCCCATATCATACCACTATGCCAGGGTTGCTACATATCATACTTTCTTCTCTAGATCATGCCACTTCGTCAGAGTTGTTACGGATCAGATTTTCTTCTCCAGATTATGCCACTTCGTCAGTGTTGTAGAATATCAACCTCTTTTAGAGCAGAATACCCTAATTCATAGGGTAGATAAACCATTTTTCTAAAAAAAGAGAAAAAGAAGAAGAAGAAAATAGAGAAAGAAAAAGGAAAAACCATCTCTCGATCCTGCCCTTCGTCAGTGTTGTAGCTAGATCAAACATCTGAACCTTCACTCTTTGATTCTGTCTCCTCGTCGGTGTTGTAGCCAGATCAAATGTTAAAACTTTCATCATCCAATCTTGTCTTTTCGTCAGAGTTGCAGCTGGATCAAGTTTTGTAGACCTCGCATTTTCGCCAGTGTTGTAGCTAGGTCTTATTCGTTCCTCTAACGGATCACCATAGTTTAAAGATTTTATCTCTCCAACAGATCACCCCATTTTGATGATTTTGCCTACAAGAGCGGCTGAGCAGATCAGGCGAAGCGAAAGAAGAACAGATATGCCGAGAAAGAAGAAGCCCAACCAAACCCGACAATATGGGTTCCTTTTTTTGTCTTTTCTTCATTGCCTTTATACAATAATGAGCAAAGAGGGGCAGCTGTAGTAACCCAATTTAGTCCATATCCAAATACAAACAAACCATTAACCCATACCCATTTACAACTAGGCCCGAATTAGCCCTAGCCCATAACCTAAATTAACCTAATACACAAAAACCCTAGATCTCCTAAGCATTACCTCCCGCCGTCGTTCTACTCCAAGCCATGCCGTCGTTGCCAAGCTGTGCCTCAGATCGAACTGTCGTTCATCCAAAGCCGTTGCCGATAACACCAAAATACCAATTAATCCCTAAATCAAAAGAGATAAACTAAAAGTCGATGTCATATCCTTCTGTCGTCCCCTTAAACCCACCACGTCACCACTTCCTCTACCACCACGGCTTCCCCTCACTGCCACCATACGCTACTTGTCCCCCTACCTTTCCACCTCACCCTAAATCCAGCCCTATAAAAGAGATGAACCGACGCAAAAGAGAGGCTGGACGGAGAGAGTTTAGAACCCAAAAATTTACAAAAAAAAAGAGAGATGGTTAGAGAAAAGATTAGGGACTGAAATCAGACCAAAATCGAAAGATAAAATTGAAAAAAAGAAAGAGGTAAAAACATGAACAAAAACTGAAATGTTTTTGTTAGATCTATGTGATTGGGATAAGATTTAAGTAAAATTAACCTTAGATCGGACCTTAGGGGCCAAAAATGAACCTAAATCGTCTCTTGTATGCATTTTGGCCGAGTGGAAATGGGAGAGCTTGAGAGAAAATTGGGTGTTTTTTTTGTAATTACAAGAGGTATAATGATTTTTTTTGCTCAAACATGGTATGTATATGCTTTGTAAAATGGCATCATTTTGGCAAATGGTGTACCCACTCTCGGACCCAACCCGGAGATCCATACATTTTTGTTTAATGGGATAATTGTGCTTTTGGTCCTTCGACTTCTGTATCCTTCCAATATTTCCTTTTGGTTCTTACTTTATTTCATTTCAATCACCTTTTATAAATTATTTATTATTATTATCTACTACTACTACTACTACTACAATTACTACTACTACTACTACTACTGCTACTACTGCTGCTACTGCTACAGCTCCTGCTAGTTCTCTTGCTACTGCTCTTGCTACTATTGTTGCTATAACTGCTACTACTGCTACTACTCCTGCTACAGCTACTGCTGCTGCTGCTACTACTGATGCTACTACTGCTGATGTTGTTGTTGTTGCTCCTCCTACTACTGCTACTACTGCTGCTGCTGCTGCTGCTGCTACTACTACTACAACTACTACTATTGCTGCTACTATTGCTACTACTACTGCTACTGCTGCTGCTGCTGCTACTGCTACCACTATTGCTGCTCCTACTACTACTACTACAACTGCTACTACTGCAACTGCTATTACTACTACTAGTGCTACTGCTACTTCTACTGCTACTACTACTACTACAACTGCTACTGCTGCTACTACAATTGCTACTACTACTACTATTGCTACTGCTACTGCTACTACTACTGCTGCTACTGCTACTGTTGCTGCTACTGCTACTGCTACTGATACTGCTACTGCTACTACTACTACTACTACTATTGCTACTACTACTGCTACTACTACTACTGTTGCTACTACTACTACGACTACTACTACTAGCACTACTAGTGTTGCTACTGCTGCTACTACTACTACTGTTGCTGCTACTACTAGTGCTACTAGTACTACTACTAGCACTACTAGTACAACTATTGCTGCTGCTGCTACTACAACTACTGCTACTGATACTATTACTACTACTGCTACTGATACTGCTACTACTAATACTGCTAGAGCAACTGCCACTACTACTGCTACTACTACTACTGCTGCTTCTACTACTACTACTTCTACTACTATTGTTGTTGCTACTACTACAACTGCAACTGCTACTGCTACTACTGCTACTACTGCTACTTCTACTGCTACTACTGCTACTACTACTACTGCTACTACTACTGCTACTACCACTACTGCTACTACTACTCTTACTACTCTGCTACTACTGCTACTACTACTCTGCTACTACTGCTACTACTACTACTACTACTACTACGACTACTGCTACTGCTACTACTACTGCTACTGCTACTACTGCGACTACTACTACTGCTATGGCTACTACTACGACTACTACTTCTACTACTACTACTCCTACTCTTACTGCTACTACTGCTATTGCTACTACTATTACTGCTACTCATACTCTTACTCCTCCCCTACTACTACTACTGCTACTCCTACTACTCCTACTATTTATACTACTGCTACTGCTACTACTGCTACTACTACTAGTACTGTTGCTCCTGCTGCTACTGCTACTACTACTACTACTGCTGATGTTGCTACTACTACTACTGCTACTCCTCCTCCTTCTCCTCCTCCTACTACTTCTACTACTACTACTACTACTACTACTACTACTACTATTACGGCTACTACTGCTACAACTCAACTACTACTGCTTCTACTGATACTACTACTGCTGCTGCTGCTACTACTGCTACTACTACTACTACTATTACTACTGTTGTTGTTGCTACTGCTGCTGCTGCTACTACTGCTACTGCTACTACTGCTACTACTATTATTATTGCTATCAATGTTGTTATTTACTTATTATTAAAATATATTTATTAATCAAATTTTAAATGACCTTTTTATTAGGGATTACCATGAAAAACGTACCCCGAGCGTAGGTGTGCCGCTTTTCGTTAGTCTCTATTACAAAATATTATTTTTAAAAGACCGTTGATTTTGAGCCATTAGGGTCTCTATTTCCCGCAATAACTATAGTACTGAAGCTCTCAATATCGGTACGCGGGTAGTTGTATCGGTACGCCCTTCTTCAGAACTAGTTGTTATGCTCTTCACAGTTGATGCATATCGATACGCCTAGGAGCTTATCGGTACAGTCTACAATTTAAAAGATCGTTGAGAAATAGCCGTATCGATACAGGCAAGACTTGTATCCGTACAGGTTTTGACAGTTTCAAATTAACTGTAGCTAAAACCCTAAGGCGTATCGATACGGGGTATACCGTATCGAAACAATTTTTCAATTATTATATAAAAACAAATATCCTAACACAATTGAGAGGAAATTCACTCATTGGAGGTAAGGTTCTTTCTTCTCCTCTAATGAAAGGTTCTTTACTGAAATTCCCAAGTATTTGATTCTTATTTAATGTTTTCTAATGAGTTTTGATGGTTTAATAATGGAAATTGGTTAAATCAAGGTTTATTTGTTGAGATCATGTGATTTTCGTATTGGATCTAATTTTTCGAGTTCTTGATTGGTTTTAATAATGATTTTCATGTTTGATGTAAATAAGTTGGTTTTAACATTGGAATCTTGAAACTAGGTGAATCTCTAATTTCTAGGTTGCTAGTTATGTGTTTTTTAGGAGTTGTGGGAGGTTTATAGATACTGGAGGTATAAGGATATTATTAGGTTGTTTTTGGATGTCAATTGATAGATTAAATCAATAGGTTTTGGTTGGGTTAATTTTGGAAATTGTTTGATGTTGTTTTTGATAGTTTCGATTAGTTTTTGGAAGGCGAATGTTGAGGTTGCAGGGGATCTTTGTTTAGCAGCGAGTTGAATGCTTAATGATGCATTTTCCCTCTTTTTATGTGGTTAAATTAGGGGACATTCAAGGCGGGTTTTCCTAGTGGTGTACGTTGCTTATCAGAGGCTCAATTCGTGTTGGCAAGCGAGGCGAATCGATGAGTGAAAACGAGTTTAAGCTCTTTAAACGGATTCATCGTTGGATAATAGGGTTTAGTTATATCCTAAAAATCTTAACTAAGCTCAAGCATAAGTCGTTCTTACTTCACTTGAATGTTGGTTTCGAGATGAGCTTGCAGATTTCATGTTGGTTTAAACATGGTTGATTTTTCATGTTTTGGTTTTAAACATCATTTGAATTGCTTACTGTAAGTGCATCGTTTTAAATAAGTATGCAATGTTTATCAAAGTAATGAATGCCTATGAGCATTGAGATTTGTTCCTTGAAAGGAATGTGTTGTTGCCTTTGGCAATAAGGTATTGCATATGAAATGATTTTTAGAAATGCATTGGGAAATAATAAGTAAATATATTTGAAAATGATATATTGGCTATATGACATATTGTGGAAGTGTCGGATATAGTTGGCTAGCCATAAGATTAAAGTGCACTATAATATATAAAATCGATTGTGCCATAGTCATTAAGGAAAATCAGTTTAACTAGGCTACTCAGACTATTGGGTTATCGCTTGGGTATGCGGTTTAAATAGGCACCCCATTGCGATTGTATCTTGCGGTTTAACTAGGCAAGGTATGAGATTTGATGGAAGTGAGCCCGTCATGAGAAATCCGTGTATCTGAACATGTATGGATAGAGGTGAGTCTATCCGGGGATAGAGGTGAGTCTATCCCGAGTAACTAAAAATGCCAATATATGAGAATATAAGTGACTAAAGAGTTTATAAATGATTTGATGCATAGTGATATTATGCATGATTTGTTTTGGAAAGCAAATGAGTAATGCTTTGGTAATTAAGCATGAGATTTATAAATGACGATGTATATGGTTGTTATGCACCATTTGTGTTGGAAAACAAATGAGAATGCTTTGGTCATTAAGTATGAGATTTATAAATGATGATGCATATGGTTGTTATGCATGATTTGTTGTGGAAACAAATGAATAATGCTTGGGTAGTAAAGCACGGTTTGAGAACAAGATGTGTTATTGTTTTCAAATGGATTTTTAATCAAATGTGAAGTGCTTGGAAAGTAAGCATGTTTTGGTTTAAAATGCATGATAATGTTTTGAAAGTGGTTTTAAATAATGAACTCTTTGTGAGTTGGAAACTGGTTTTAATTGCATTGATGGTGTTGTGTTTTGAGCACTCATCACTAAGCCTTGTGTGCTTACGCTCTCTTTGTCCATCAATGCAGGGAATTAAAGGTTAGAGGCAACGAGCAATCAAGGAAAGATCCAAGGTCTTGTTAACGCAAAAGTATGACTCTTCAAACTAGACTTGTAGTAATAAAGGCAATGGGGTACACAATTGATTAGAGAGGGTTTTTGCTAAATTCCCTGTGTAGGCAAGTTTGTATTGCTATTTTGAGGTTGTAATTGTTGCTTTGGATTTATATTTCGTATGGTGGTTGGTTGTTTTTTAGGAAGCATGCCTCTAGAATCATGTGGATCCATGTTGCCATGCTTTGTTTATGTATCTTTGATGTTCTAGCATGGAATGATCCCTGGAATAGTTGTGTTTATGTTTATAAATGTTCGGGACATGTTAGAATCCATAAATGTATGTTAAACAAGCAAAATTGGACATTTCAGGTTAGGGCGTATCGATACGCGTAAGACCGTGTCGATATGGGTTAGTGTTTTTAGGCATAGCGTATCGATACTCGAAGAGGTGTATCGATACGGGTAAATGTATTTTTGGCATGCGTATCGGTACGGGTAGAAGTGTATCAATACAATTTTAAGCTACTAGAATTCTAGGAAAATGATTTGTATCCCACGTATCGATACACCTATAGACCGTATCGATACGGTCCCGTGAATTTGTACACTTTGAGACCGTATTTGTACGTCTGGTTATTATGTTAGTTGTACTTGATACTAAAGGTTCTAGATTCTTCCATTTTGGTCCCTGGTTGTTATGCATGCAATTAAATGAGTTCGGATGGTCGTTTTAAGCTGAAATTTAACATGTAAGCATGAAACTTGACTAATTAAGGATTGGTAACTTCAAAATTTATTAAGTCCCTATAGTTTTCCATAATTGCAATTTGGCCACTAAATTGTAATTGCATGCAATTGGATGTCGATTCGATGCCCGATTGAGTTGAGTTTTCACTCGCTGCCATTAGTCACACCATAGGTTATAATGTTGCATCCAGATAAGAGATGTAATTCAAGTTAAATCTTTACGGGTTTGTTTCGGCAAATCCAATATAGCTCGCTCGGTTTGGTCTAGCGACTAGGCCAGGTCAAGGGGGTTACAAATGCGGTACCAACACCTCATCATAAGGTTGTTTTTCCTTATTCAACTGTGATAAAGAAGGCTTTACTTTCAACTTGGCCAACAAGCCTTCATTTGGTGTCACAATCAACCGCGCAAACATCGCCTTCAAATCCACCGTAACCTTTCTACTCAAAGCATCAACTACAATATTAGCCATTCTTATATGATACTCAATTTTCAAATCATAATCCTTGAGCATCTTCAACCATCTACGTTGCCTAAGATTCAAATCCTTTTGTGACATCAAATATTTCAAACTATTGTGATCCATGTACACAAAACACTTCTCACCATAGAGATAGTGCCTCCAAATTCTCAAAGCAAACACAACTGTGGCAAGCTCAACATAATGCATAGGATAATTATGCTCGTGCACCTTCAACTGCCTAGATGCATAAGCCACAACCTTTCCCTCTTGCATCAACTGTAACACCCTAAAATTGGCCTAGTAATGTTACTACAATCTAATCTATAGACTAATTGAATTATTGAGTTAATCAATTTAAAAGAAAGAACATTGGATAACAAATAAATAAAGGACTAAAATGTTATATCCAACAAGTTAGTATGCCAAATTAAAAGGACCATCTTGAATAATAAGCAAACTAGAGAAATTGCATGGTGAATTTAAATTGAATTGGGGAATTGGAAGGTGTCAATTGGAGAGGAATTCAAGTTGGCTGTTTGATGAGTAATCAAGCAAGCATTATCATCTTCTTCATCTCTCATTACACCGAATCAAGCTATATAAAGAAAACAAAGCTTTTCTCAAGAATTTACCATGTATTTGAATGGTCCTTGTGTTGCTTGAATTGTAGTTGCATGATTGTGAATGTAAGTTCTTCTTTTTGCTACCCTCTTGTTCGAAATGAATGATTGATGATGTCTATGTTGTCTTGATGAATTGAATGATTTCTATATGTTTTAGGAGCATGCTAGATTCAAATTGAACTTGAGATTGTAATTTCTAGCAACCAACTTGATATAGGATATATGTATAGTTGCTGGAAATTTGAGGTATATGAACGTGATAGAAAACAGTCTTGATTAGGGACTGTTTTGATTGAGAAATTGTGTAAACATGTTAAATGAACATAGAATCCTGTTTTGATCATGTTGCTAGGTAAAAATAAGATTGAATTGAATACATATGTTGCTGGAAATGTGACTACACCTAATTGAACTAGTTAAATTAGGTAATGGACTGCCTAGTTGATGAATTGATGTGTAATTGTGATCAAATAGATCAAATTAAGTTCAACATGATTATGTATTGTTTTAAGAACATTGATAGGTGAATAATGATGAACTAGACACGTATGAACATGAACACGAATGTAATTTCAATGTTAGGACCTTGCTAAAATGAGTTAAGAAGCTAGAAATCCAACCTAGTGTAATCTGCCCAGAATGCTCTGTTCTGGGCAGTAACTTTGAAAAATCACTAAAAAATGTGTATAATGAATTTAAAGCTGAAATTTTTATGTACAATACCTTGGTATGTCTAAATTCATTAGGAGAAAACAGAGCTAAACTCTGGGTTGTATACCGAAATGTAGAGTAGAAACACTAGGGACTGTGCAAACTGTCCAGTATAGCAAGATGCTCTGTCTTTAAGTTAAAAACTGTATTAATTGGCAAAGGAATAAAATGCAAACCTTATATGGTCATAAATAAAATTTTGTTATCTTTCCAACGGTGTAAACCAATTGAAATTCTAACGTACGAAATGAAAGATATGCATGATTTAGTGACTAGAGTGCAAGCTGCCTGGCAGCAGCTGTATAGACAAATGCACACTGTTTTGTGGCATTTTGCAAACTGTCTTGTAAACAGTTTTAGGCTTTGAAATATGCATTGTTTTACGTGAACTAGAATGTAGAAAAAGTGTAGTTAAGTGTAATGGAAAATGCACATGAGCATGCTGCCGTATATGTGAATGTTATATGCTTGTAGCATTGCTTGATTTAATGACCTTGTCTTGAATTGAATGACCTTCTGAACATGTCTTGATATGTATTTGCTTGTAATGTGTTAGAACCAGGATTGAACTTGGTGGAAGAGGAAAGATTGGAACAATCTAAAGCCAAAAACAAAGGAGTGTGGATCCAAGATTAGCTAGCTTGGAGTATTGTGAGTGTAGTTACCTAGGGTTAGGACTAGGTCCTAACCAATGTATTTTGTTAGATTATTAACATGATAAATGAATCTAATCATGAACTTGACCTAATAAGGGAAGGATGACTAAATAAATAAATGAAACTCGATCCTAGCCTTGAATACATGTGTATTTCGAATGCTTATGCATGATTAAGTGATAGCATGGATGCTTGTATGTGTTATGATGCAATGAGATCAAATGCTAATGACTTGTTTGAGATATCATAACATCTCATCTTGATGAAATGAAACATGAATCTACTTGATATGTGAGCTATGGCTCGCCTAAGGGCTTAATATGAAATGAACTTGCTTGATATGATCTTGATCTTGAAACACATGAATAAATGGTAAATCGAACAACCTTGGTAGCTAGTTGGAATAGGTAGACGGACATGCCTTAGAGTCTAGAGCTCATTGTGTAAGGGTGGACTACGTACCAGGGCTAAGGCCCCTATTTGGCGACAGATGGAGGGTACGTATGTGGTCTTTGGCGACGGTAGGAGGTTTAACCAGCACTACGGAGCATCTTGTGGTGACAGTTGGTTGAAGACTCGATTACCTATACAAACTAAGTACCAAGGGGGTTGTTTAATGAATTACAATTGAAATAACAATCCTACATTACATGATACTTGTCTTGAATTCCATGAAATGTATGTTACTTGACTTGAAAGCATGACTCCTTGATTTCTTGTTTTGCAAGCATGTGTGCTTGATTCATGAAATAAGAAATCTTGTTGCTTGTATCTTGTTGGCGGAATACTTGATGCTTGAAAGACTAGCTAAGATCACTCTTGATGCTTGAAAGCCTTTGCTAGGTCTACACTTGATTAAAAGACATGAAACTTGAAATAACAAATGGATAGACTAGTTACTACCTTACTAAGTACATTCATGTACTTATCACTCTTATTTCATTCTTCCCAAGCTACAGGATAAAGGATACGAGGTTGCTTGATCTTGAAGCCTGTTACCTTGAGCAAGAAGCAACTCACACAAGCTTAGTTAAAGTATGATTCCATACTTGTTTTGTATATCTCATAGAATGGTGGCACTAGATGTACATAGTTAGCTTGAACATGCATCTTGAAACTTTTATGTATTGATCTTGATGGGCCTACCATGTTATGTGTATAGTATCAAGCATGTAATGAACATAAGTACTATGTAATTGAATGAAGTTTGCTGCACAACTATTGAGTTAATTCATGGAATGATCAATTGTTGATCTAGTTTGTTATGAAGCAATTTAAAAACCTTGTATGTTCATGTGTATGTTTGAATTAAAAGTAGAATGTGATGAACCATGATGCTTAGGTTCCTTTCGAATTACCATGGAAAGTATAGGATCCTCTTGTGTGTATTCATGCCTTGATTAATAGTGTAATGTGAACTTGTTTGATGCATGGTCGAATGGTCTAATGTTGGTACATGATGATTGCCGATTGCTTAGGGATAGTGTAAGAATTGAATGGAAGCTAATTACATGTAATTAGAAGCTCAAGAATTATGTTTAGTAAGTATAGAATTGAGAGGTCTAAATGTATACAAGATAAGGAACTTTGAATTGAAATTGGAAGCATGTTACACTAAGGTAGTTTGTATGGGATAGGTAACAAAGAATGAATGTTGTAAAATGAACCATGAAAGTAGTAACTTGTAATGTAAGAATGAAAGGAATTAATCTAATGGTATTGTGTTAATAGCCAAATGGTTTAGGTTGAATTGAAGTCAATTATGAATTGCTTGTATGATAAGTATGATATGGTTGCTTGCTTGTTATTGAATTGCTTGTATTGTTCTTGCCATGTCCTTGCTTGCTTGTTAAGTAACGCTCCTGAACTGGGTTACTACTAGCCCGGGTAGGGGGCGTTACATCAACACACAACCCAACCTACATATGATGCATCGCTATAAACAACAAACTACATAACCAACTAAGGTTGAATCATGATGGGAGCTTGCGTCAAAGCTTTCTACAAGTTTCCAAAGCTCGTTGTCTATCTTTCGTCCATTCAAAATAGACATTCTTCTGCAACAACTTGATCAATGGAGCAACAATCCTTGAAAATCCATCCACAAACCTATGGTAAAAACCAGCCAACCCGAGAAAACTACGAACCTCCAACACAGAATTAGGTGGCTTCAAACCCATCACCGCCTCAATCTTGTGAGGATCGACTTGAATCCCATCAGCCGACACCTCATGTCCAAGGACCACCACCGAAACTAGAATCCAAAACTTTTTTGCCTGAGCACGAACCTTCCACACAAGCAGATAAACCCAAGTTCTGCTCAATGTCCTTCCCCCGTGTAACCAACACGTCGAAATCGGTGTAGTCAGAAGCCAAAATATATGTCTTAATATCGTGTACCAATCCATAATGGAATCGATCACATCGATGCTCTCATTCGGTACCAGTTCATGAGCATACTGACTTAACCGAACAAACTATACCTTATAGTCAGCCACATATATATTGCCCAGAACCAAGGCCATAAACTCAGATTTCTTCTTGTCCAAGTATCTGACTCCTAGTTACTTCATTTTAAAACCAGTTCGAAAGAACTCCCAGGTCCCATCACCAGGTTCCATGCCCGCGGTTATAGTAGTCCACCAACTAGAAGTATTACCTTGCAACAGAGATACAATACATCCCAACTTACAGGCATCATTACATCCCATTTGATCCAAAATCCAAACAGTTCTGGCCATCCATCCCTCGTATGCCTTGGGTTCCAACCCTCTAAACTCAACACCTCCCAAACTACACGAGCATTCTAACGACAACCCTGTTTGTACAACAACTGGTGCAGGCACATGTATTCGAAAAATGGCAGCTTGAAAAGCTCCGGTCATCATATGTATCAAAGGCGCCATATCACCCAACACTGGCCTAGCTGGTGCAGGTGGTACTTGTTCTACACCCTCAGGTGGATTAGGCGGAGGAGGTAGCAAACCTCCAAGAGGTACAACATACACCTGATTTCCTTGCCCAAGAGCGGCAACAATTGTAACATCCAAAAAATCGGTCTAGTCAAAATTGGGTTTCGGTGATCGAAAACCCCAAATCAAAAAGGTCCCGTGTACCGATACGGTTCTCCACTTTGCCCTATAACCGTATCGATATAGTCTACCCTGTACCGATATGGTATGCCTAGTTTGGCTTTACTGTATCGATACGGTATCCCATTTATCAATATGCCTGGGCCTGTAATGTCATAAATTGCTGATTTTCAAGCTTAAACTCAACCAAAAACATTCCAACATGTTACTATGATACAAACATCCACTTAGAGCATAAAAGCATAGGCTTTAAGCATCAAAGCATGCTTTCAACATCATGACTATCAATCTATAGACAGACCTCCTATGCAAAGTAACCATTCAAGCACCAAAATGCAAACCAAACCAAATGCCAGCAAATAAAGGCCATTTTCAAGTCTAAAAGGGCAATTAAAGCTTGCCACAAGCTAGGGAGTTTCAAAAAACAACCACCTAAAATATTAAGGCATCCTCCCTTTGCCAATTATTACTATTAGGTAAACCAAAAACCATACTTGAGCTATGTTTTCACTCTTGGATCTCCTCTTGTTTTCTTGCTGCCACCAAAGTGTTATTTCTCGGCATTGTTGGAAAAAGAGAGCATAAGCATAAATGCTTAGCAAGGGATGCTCAAGTTAAAACCAAAAACAATGCATTTTAAAACCATTTCTCAAGTAGAAATCTTTTCCTCATCATGTTCATTCTATCTCATGCTTTAAACCACTTTCAAGCAAAATCAAAAACATTAAAACCACATGTATCATAATTCACATGCATTAACATTAATGCAATACTCAAGCCAAAGCTTCTCATGTTTGCTTCTCATAAAACATTTCTCAAAAATATGACCTCATTTATAAACACAATATTCAAAATAGTAGGAAACATTTCTCACCATGCTTACCAACTATTTTTCAATGCATAACATAAACCATTTCACATCCCATTTCAACAAGTTCAATCTCTTTAAAACGTAAATCAATCTCATGGGATCACATGAATCATCTCTCAATTCATAAATCATGCATAAACAGTAGGAAACAAAAAATTTTTCAAAACATGATCATGATCAATCAAATCAGTGGGAAAAACCAACCGAGAGCGAAACATCTCATACTTACTTCTGAGTTTAGATTAGCATTTCAAACCCAATCTAAACCCCAAGCTTTGCTTTCAAACCTTTGAAAAGCTTTTAATTTATTTCCACTCATCGACTACGCCTCGCTTGCCTTGCCGAAGCGAAATCAAGCTCCAGGATCAACCGAAACACCTTCCGAAGCTATCGGATCAACATCTCCTACTTCTAACCAAAGCAAAACAGAGGATTAATGCTTAACCTTGGATCAAAATCCCCAGCAACACAAAACTACACCTTCTCCTAACATCGGCCAAGCTTTCGCCACCCGAAAACACCAGCGAAACCCTTCTAATTAAACTTCAACCATTACCCAACGAGATTAACATCAAAGAAACATCAATTTACACCTAAGAACATCCCCTCAACACCATAGAACCTCCAACAAACAATTAACCACATAACAAGCCATAAACTCAAAGATTTCGACCTTGAAATCAAACAACTTACCTAGTTTCGGGTTTCCAGTGATAAAATCATTATCTCAACATTACTTAACATAAAAAACATGATTAAAACCAAATCATAAACCCAAAAAAACAGATCCATTATGAAAGTTACATAAATCCATCATTTAAAGCTTGATTTAACCATTTATTTCAATTAAATCATAAAACCTCCATAGCAAACTTATTTAAAAGAGTCAAAGACTCGGGAATTTCAATATAGAACCCATTGTTAGAGGAGAAAAACGTAGCTCATCTCTAACGGATGCTTTTCCCCTTAACCAATTTGATTTACATGTCAAAACAAAATTAAATCAATAAGCTTTTGTTAAGAAATCAACAAGAAATCATATGATATTAATAGATTAAAGAAAACAAGATTTTACCTTAATATTTTGAGGTAGAAATGAGTGTTTGGCTAGAGAGAATTTGAGAGAAAACTTTTAAGAGAAAAGAAGTTACGTCAATTTTGTTGAAATGAATTAATCACTAATTAATCTCTCCATCCAATTATATTGATTAAAAAACATTTAAAATAAGTAAATTATGGGGTAAAATTTTGATATTAGACTTTGGCTAATTAGCTCCTTAAAGATTCAAAGTCCCGACCCTTTTACAAAACAGTCACTAGAAAAACAGTTTTTAAAAAATACATTTTAGTCACTAGAATCAAAATGTTCAAGTTCCATCCATCAATTTCCAAAATTGACTTCACCAAACCTTTGTGTACATTTAAAAAGGATTTTAGAACCTTTTTTTACATTTTATTTGTCTTGAAAATCTTTTCAAAACATTAATCTCGAAACTAGTCTAAAACGTTCAAACCGGTTCAACTGAACTGTCTAGCCAATCCGGCTAACTTCTAAGCCCAAAATCGGGGCATTACAACTCTCCCCCACTTAAGAAATTTCGTCCTCGAAATTTACCTGATGGAAAAAGATAAGGAAACTGCTTCTTCATGTCATCTTTTCATTCCCACGTAGCTTTCTCAACACCTTAGTGTCTCCACGTCACTTTTACCAACTCTATGGTCTTACCACGAAGCACTTTACTATCTGAATCTAGGATATCAACTAGTTTTTTATCATAAGTCAGATTCGGATTCAATTCAATCTCCTCCACAGGCATAACATGCGACGGATCCGATCTATACTATCGAAGCATGGATACATGGAAAACATCATGTATCTTCTCTAACTCCCGTGGCAACCTCAAGTTATAAGCTACCGGTCCAACACGCTCAAGCACCTCATAGGGTCCAATAAACCTCAGGCTTAACTTGCCTTTCTTGCTAGATCTCATCACCTTTTTCCAAGGAGAAACTTTAAAAAACACATTATCTCCAACATTATACTCAATCTCCCTACACTTCAAATCCGCATAAGACTTTTGTCGATCTGAAGCTGCCTTCAACCGCTCACTAACAAACTTCTCTCCCGCCTCTACCCAACAAAGAGGCGTCCTACACTTTCGACCATACAAAGCTTCATACGGTGCCATTTGGATACTCGCTTGGTAACTGTTATTATAGGCAAACTCTACCAAAGGTAACTGTTTCTCCTATGATCCTTGAAATCAATAACATAACACCTCAACATATCCTCCAGGACATTGATAACTCGCTCAGACTGTCCATCCGTCTGAGGAAGATACGAGGTACTGAAATTCAACTGCGTACCCAACGCTCGATGCAAACTTTCCCTAAACCTTGTTGTAAAACACGGATCCCTATCCGAAACAATGGACTTTTACACCCCATGCAATCTCATAACCTCTACGATATATTAATCCGCTAACTTATCCAACGTATACCTAGTATGCATAGGTAGAAAATGCGCACACTTCGTAAAACGATCTACAATCAGCTAGATAGAGTTTTCCTTTGACGGTGTCAAAGGCAGACCCGACACAAAATCCATGGTGATTCTCTCCCATATCTATTTCGGAATCCTCAACGGTTTCAACAACCCATAAGGAAACTGATGATCAGCTTGCACTCGCTGACACGTCATGCATTTGCTAACAAACTCAGTCACATCTTTCTTTAAACCCACCCAATAGTACTCATCCTTCAACCCACTATACATCTTGGTACTACTAGGGTGCATAGAGAAAAGACTGCTATGGGATTTAGTCAAAATAGTGTGCCTCAACCCAACATCCTCCAACACAACTACTCGACCCTTAAAACATAAGACACCATCGTCATTGAAATAAAAGTCCGTCGAATTACCATTCGCTATGTCGTGAACATGCGGCACCAATGAATCATCAAGCAACTGCTTTTCCTTAATCAACTATATCAAAGAAGGTTCCACTTGCAACTCAGCCACCAAACCACCATCCCACGATAAACTCAACCGAGCAAACATCACCCTCAACTCCACAGCCACCTTCCTACTCAATGCATCATCCAGCACATTGGCCTTACCAGGGAGATACTCAATCGTCAAGTCATAATCTTTAAGCAACTCCAGCCACCTTCGTTGCCTAAGATTCAACTCCTTTTGAGACATCAAATACTTCAAACTCTTATGGTCTGTGAAAATTGTACACTTTTCACCGTAAAAAGGTAATGTCTCCAAATCTTCAAAGCAAACACAACTACAACCAACTCGATATCATGCGTAGGATAGTTATGCTCGTGCACCTTCAATTGCCGAGATGCATAAGCTACAGCCCTACCATCTTGAATCAACACACACCCTAAACCAAATAGGATACATCGCTATCGATCACAAACTCTTTTCCCGATTCAGGTCGAATAAAGATTGGAGCTTGCGTCAAAGCTTCCTTCAACTTCTCAAAAGCTTGTTGCCTCGCTTATGTCCACTCAAAACAAGCATCCTTCTGCAAAATCTTTGTCAAAGGAGCAGCTACCTTTGAGAAATAATCAACAAAACAACGATAATACCCTGCCAAACCCAAGGAACTATGAACCTCTATCACTATCTTAGGTCATTTCCAATTCACAATCGCATCTATCTTTTGCGGATCCACACGAATACCTTTTTTTGAAACCACGTGACCAAGGAAAACCACATCCTTAATCCAAAACTCACACTTACTTAACTTAGCATACAACTGATTATCCAACAAAACTCGCAACACAATCCTCAAATGTTTACCATGATACTTCTCAGTACATGAATACACAAGGATATCATCATAAACACTTCCACAAACTGGTCCAAGAATTCATGGAACACTCTATTCATCATATCCATGAAAGATGCATGCGCATTCGTCAACCTGAACGATATCACTAAGAACTTATAATGTCCATAACAAGTACGAAAAGTTGTTTTCGGCACATCATTATCCTTTACCTTCAACTGATAATATCTTGATCTCAGATCAATCTTAGAAAACACCGTCACACCATGAAATTGATCAAATAAATCATCAATCCGTGGCAAAGGATACTTATTCTTAATCGTCAACTTGTTCAGTTGCCGATAATTGATGCACATCCTCATAGTGCCATCCTTCTTTTTCACAAACAACACAGGCGCTCCCCAAGGCGAAACACTAGGACGAATGAAAACACGATCCAACAAATCCTGAAGTTGCATCTTCAACTCCTTCAACTTCTTAGGTGCCATGCGATACAGAGCAATAGACACTGGTGCCGTATCGGCATACCTCTCTATACAAAACTCCACCTCCCTATCCGGCAACAAACTAGGCAATTCTTCCAAAAACACTCCCAGAAAATCACAAACAGTGCAAATATCCTGGGGATGTACTTCCTTCATATTCAGATTCATAACGTACGCCAAGTATGCCTGACATCCAACCTCCAACAAATTCTATGCTTCCAAAGCTGAAACAACATTAGATAAGAATTTGCCATTCTCACCCACCATTACAACTTCATAATCATCGGCAAGTTTCTGTGAAACTCGCTTAGATTCAAAATCAACCACAGCTTTGTGTTTGACTATCCAATCCATACCCAAAATAACATCAAAACCATAAAAGGGTAACTCCATCATATCTACAACAAACACATGTTCTTGAACCATTAAAGAACACCTCTTATACACCCTTCTAACAACCACCGTTTCCCCAAAAGATCTCGTTACAAGCATACCCATATCTAAAAACTCAACAAGCAGATCAAGCAATTATGCATGCTCACGCAAAATGTGAAAATGAGTAGAACCAGAATCAATCAAAGAAAGTAATGGCAGAGATTGCAAAGTAAAGGTACCTGCAATCATATAGGTGTCATTCCTTCCCTTACGATGTGCATATACCCTTGCCTGACAACCTCCCTCAGGCTGAACAACAACAACATGAGCAACATTCCTCTGTCCATCATCCTTTCGCTAAAAGTTACCTCGACCGTGCCCACGGCCTCTCTGTGGCTCAATAGCAGGCGAAAGTGCTTGCCTAACAGGCTATGGACAATCACGCTTCACATGACCTTGACCACCACAAATCCAGCACACTCTAGAATTCCCCAACATTCACCCCTATGTCACCGTCCATAACGGTCACACTCAAAAGCTGGAAAAAAGGTATTCTACCCTTGTTATCCACGGCCAGGATTGCCACCACCACGCCTCTGGTTCGATTGATACCTCCTATCAGCCTCAAACTCAGCTAATCTCTTACCAGAACTAGAACCACCCAAACAAGCAATTAAACCTAAATTCTGCTCAATGTCCTTAGCCCGAATGACTAAGACAACAAAATCTGTGTAATCCGAAGCCAACATATAGGTCTTCACCTCCTTCACCAACCCATAACAGAAACGATCACATATTTTTTGTTCATTGGGAACCAGCTCAGGGGCATACATGCTTAACCAAATAAACTGAACTTCATACTCAGCAACCAACATGCTTCCCTGAACCAAAGCCATGAATTCTCGCTTTTTCTCCTCTAGATACTAAACACCCAAATATTTCCTTCAAAACGCAGTTCCGAAGAACTCCCAAGTCACATCGGCAGGTTCCATTCCCGCAGTGATGGTTGTCCACCACGTATAAGCATCACCATGCAACAAAGACACTATACAACCCAGCTTGCGTGCATCCGTACAACCTATCTAACCAAGACTCCTCTGAGTACTCTCAAACCATGCCCCAGAATCCTTCGGAGTCAATCCTCGAAACTCGGTACTACCCAGACTACGCAAACGCTCTAAAGGAAGTCTAGGGTTATCAATAGTAGGTTGCAGAGCAACTGTGTGCATACCCACCATCGCTGCTTGAAAGGCTTCAGTTATAGCCTGGATTAGTGGCGTCATATCCCCAACTGTCGGCCCTTGTGCTACCTGAGATTCAGCACCTCCCGCACCAATTCCAGCTCCAGCTCCACCACCACCAATAGGAAGAGGGGGCGGCAATTCCTCATTAACCTCATTCCCTACCACATTACGTGCATTGTTTCTAAGCTTTCGTCTCAGTCCCATTATCAAAATATTACGAAGCTCTAGCATAAAAATGCAATCTTAAAACCAATCAGGCTAGCTCGAAACAAGAATCCAAGTGCTCAAATTTTAAAACAAAATCTCTTTATACTAATAGTAGTATGGCAATGGGTACCCCATATCTCTTCCCCAAACATCACAAACTATCCATAGAACATGTTATCAACTATCGTGCAAATCACATATGCAATCAACGACCAAATCATGCATAAACACTCACCGTGTATAGCAAACAACAAATTACAACTGAAAAAAAACATCATATCATCTTACCAACATCCTAAATTTTGTAACCTGGCTGTGATACCAACAAATGTAACCCCCTTGACCCAGTCTAGTCGCAAGACCGAATTGAGCAATTCGCACGGGGAATATTGAAGCAAAGCCTGAGATTTCCACTTCAATAAACAACCATTTTTTTCTTTTTCTTTTTCTAGATGCAACATTATTAACCTAAGTGTATATGCTGGCAGCGAATGAAATCACAACTCGATCAGACATTGATTTGACATCCAATCATCTCGTTTAGCGCATAGGGACCATTTTGCAAAATTAAAGTTACTGATAGTCAATTAATCATGTTCCATGCTTTCATATCAAATTTCAGTTCATTTTGATCACCGTAACTCATTTAATTGAACATTCAAATATCTAGACCTAAACGTAAGAAAACAGAACTTCCGAAAGCTTCACTTAACTAACTTAACGGTCAAGTATATCGATACACTTGTACCCGTATTGATACGCCAATATCTCGTTAAAATCTTAGATTTCTAGTAGCACAAAAGGGTATCGACATGGTCTCGTGTATCGATACAATTCTCCACTTTGCCCTCTGACCGTATCGATGCGGTCTACCCTATACCAATACGGTATGCCTGGATTGGCTTTACTATATCGATACGATAGCCTGTGTATCGATACGTCTGGGCTTGTAATGTCATAAATTGTTAATTTTTCAAGCTTAAACTCAACCAAAAACATTCCAGCTTGTTACTATGATATAAACAACCAATTAGAGCATAAAACCATAGGTATTAAGCACCAAAGCATGCTTTCAACATCATCACATCATTACTATCAATCTATAGGCATACCTCATATTCAAAGTAACCATTCAAGCACCAAAATACAAACCAACCCAAATACTAGCAAATAAAGGCCATTTACAAGTCCAAAAGGGCAATTAAAACTTGCCACAAATTAGCGAGTTTCAAAACACAACCTCCCAAAACCTTAAGGCATCCTCCCATTGCCAATTATTACTATTAGGTAAACCAAAAACCATACTTGAGCTATGTTTTCACTCTTGGATCTCCTCTTGCTTTCTTGCTGCCACCAAAGTGTTATTTCTCTGCATTGTTGGAAAAAGAGAGCGTAAGCATAAACGCTTAGCGAGGTATGCTCAAGTTAAAACCAACAACAATGCATTTTAAAACCGTTTCTCAAGTAAAAATCTCATCCTCATCATGCTCATTCTATCTCATGCTTTAAAACACTTTCAAGCAAAATTAACAACATTAAAACCACATGTATCATAATTCTCATCCATTAACCGTAATGCAAAACTCAAGCCAAAGCTTATCATGCTTGCTTCTCATAAAACATTTCTCAAAAATATGACCTCATTTATAAACACATTATACAAAAAATTTATAAACCATGATACATGTGAATCTCATATATTGGCTTTCAAGTGTCCTATGAATAGGCTCACCCCTAACCCGTAGTGATAGGCTCACTACTATCACAAGGTACTAGGCTCACCTCTAGTACACATCAGATACACGTATTCTCATAGTGGGCTCACCTCCACCAAATATCTCACTTCAGATGGGAATAGGCTCACCCCTAACCCGTAGTGATAGGCTCACCTCTATCATTAAGTACTAGGCTCACCTCTAGTACCCACAATAGGCTCACCTCTATTGTGTCCTCAAAGAATTTATCTCACGTACGATTTTTGTATATAATAGTGCACTTATCTTCCTATTGGTCGACCAATTCTATCCGTTAACAATAATCTCATCACTTGCCAATATACACTTCAAACCATGTTTACCTATTGTTTTTCAATGCATAACATAAAACATTTCTCATCCCATTTCAAAAGTGTAAACAATGCATAGCATTTTCTCAACAAGTTCAATCTCTTTAAAACATAAATCAATCTCATGGGATCACATGAATCATATCTCAATTCATAAAACATGCATAAACAATAGATAACAAACTTATTTTCAAAACATGAGCATGATCAATCAAATCAATGGAAAAACCAAGAGCCAAGAGTGAAACTTCTCATACTTACTTCCGAGTTTAGATTAGCATTTCAAGCCATATCTAAACCCCAAACCTTGCTTTCAAACTTTTGAAAAGCTCTTAATTTATTTCCACTCACCAACTACGCCTCACTTGCCTTGTCGAAGCAAAATCAAGCTCCTGGATCAACTGAAACACCTTTCGAAGCTATCAGATCAACATCCCCTGCTTCTAACCAAAGCAAAACAGAGGGTTAATGCATAACATTGCATCAAAATCCCCAGCAACACAAAACTACACCTTCTCTTAACATCGGCCAAGCTTTCGCCACCTGAAAACTACCGAAAACACCAGTGAAATCCTTCTAACTAAACTCTAGCCATTACCCAACGAGATTAACATCCAAGCAACATCAATTTACACCTAAGAACAACCCCTCAACACCATAGAACCTACAGCAAACAATTAACCACATAAACAAGCCATAAACTCAAAAATTTAAACCTTGAAATCAAACAACTTACCTAGTTTCGGGTTTCCAATGATAGAATCATTATCTCAACATTACTTAACATCAAAACATGATTAAAACCAAATCATAAACCCAGCAAAATAGATCCATTACGAAAGTTACATAAATCCATCATTTAAAGATTGATTTAACCATTTCTTTCAATTAAATCATAAAACCTCCATAGCAAACTTATTTAAAAAAGTCAAAGACTTTGGAGTTTCAATAAATAACCCATTTAGAGGAGAAAAATGTAGCTCACCTCTAACGGATGCTTTTCCCCTTAACCAATTTGATTTACATGTCAAAAAATTAAATCAATAAGGTTTTGTTAAGAAATCTTTTGATAATGATAGATTAAAGAAAATAAGATTTTTCCTTAACATTTTGAGGTAGGAATGAGTGTTTGGCTGGAGAGAATTTGAGAGAAAGAAGTTACGTCAATTTTGATGAAATGAATTAATCACTAATTAATATATCCATCCAATTATATTAATTAAAAACCACTTAAAATAAGACAATTAATGGGTAAAAGTCCGATATTAGACTTTGGCTAATTAGCTCCTTAAAGATTCAAAGTCCCGACCCTTTTATAAAACAGTCACTAGAAAAACAATTTTCCAAAATTAAGTTTTAGTCATTAGAATCAAAATGTTCAAGTTCCATCCATCAATTTCCAAAATTGACTTCACCAAACCTTTGTATGCATCTAAAATTTTATAACCTTTTTCCACATTTTATTTGTCTCGAAAACCTTTTTAAAACATTAATCCCGAAACTAGTCCAAATCGTTCAAACCAGTTCAACCGAACCGTCCAGCCAATCCGGCTAACTTCTAAGCCCAAAATCGTGGCGTTACAAAGTTCATATCAATGAGATTGCTACCAACTCCTCGACCCTTGGAGAGGAGATAAGGGGGAGATCCTCCAATCCAACAGGATCCTCTTACGCAAGGCACCGGACCTGAGGTGCCGACTGCTCAGCTCGAGTGTTATAGGAATATGGATGACATGTTTAGCCAGTTTATGACTGCTATGAGGGTCGAGTAGGCTACACAACCTGGTGCTCCTATTGTCCAATATACTCGGGCCCTATTTATAAGCTTTCACAATACCGGCCTTATACATTCACTAGTTAGGATGATGACAATCTTGAAATTGTTGAATATTGGCTGGACAACACCCTATAAAAATTGAATAAGCAGTTGCAGTGTTCGGATGAGCACAAGCTAGAATGCGCCCTTGCATTACAAGCCGATGAAGCTTTGCTTTTGTGGGAGACTACTACCCTTACAGTCTTCGAAGACACTGTGACCTGGAATTCTTTCCTCGAGAGTTCCGTAAGAAGTATATTAGCGAGTTTTATCTCACGAAAATACGTAGCATCTTCCTTCACCTCAAGCAAGGTGGGCGGCTAGTTGAGCAACACATCCATGATTTCTGCAAGTATTACCGATATGGTGCTGAATATATCAAGAACGAGGAAGAAAAGTGTCGTATGTTCATTGCCGGGCTAAGTGATGAGCTTTGCCTCATGTTTATTGCACTGGGCATCATCGATTTCCAAGACTAGGTAAACCGAGTCAAAGCCACTGAAGCATCGTTGAAATCCCAAAGGACCACTAGGCTGGGCAAAGCTGAGAAAATGTTCAGAGATGACTCTCGACCTCCTCGATGGAACAAGAAGGGAAAGTATCAGGGCCCTAAGCAACATGTCTATCCGTAGCCATCTTATTTCGGGAACATTAAGAAACCTCAAACTATGACTCAGCCTCTTCCTAAGGTAGCCTCGGTTGAGAACATTGTAGGCTCTAATAGAGGTTCACAACACCCTGTTTGTAACTATTGTTAAAATAGGCTTCTAGCAGGTCCATGCCGCAAACAGACTGGAGCTTGTTTCTTCTATGGCGAGCAAGGACACTTTATCCATGTTTGTCCGCTGAATGCAACCAAGTCTAATGCTACACTGGCTAACATTGGAACCCCTAATCAGTCCTTCTGAGGTAAGGGGTCAAGGCAAGGTTCATCGGAGACCTAGCAGCTCTAGGAAGGCATTGAGCAAGCAAGAATCAAAGGCACATGCCCAAATGTATCATGTGAAGAGTAGGGAAGAAGAGGATGAACCTGAGGCCATTGCAGCTACCATTGAATTATATTCCTATCCTTTATATGCATTGACTGATCCTGGTTCTACCCACTCTTTTATAAGCACCGTGTTGGTTAAAAAGCATAGATTATTGTCTGAACCTATAGCACCGGGGATTTCCGTAAAAAATCCTTTGGGTTATTGTGTCACCATAAATCTTATGTACAAGAATTGTCCTTTAGTGATTCAAGGGATTCCTTTTGTGGCCAATTTATTGGCCCTATCGATTTATGAGTTTGATGTTATATTGGGTGTAGACTGGCTTAGTGAGCATCAAGCGTCGGTAGATTGTAGCAAGAGGAAGTTGTATCTCTGAGGTCTTCACAAGGAGAGTATCGTGTTGATGAGTTTAAGATACCTTTCATTGCAAGCTTTGTTATTGGAAGCCAAAGACGAACCCCATTTTTTAGATGTTGACACTGTATGTGAATTTCCTGACGTCTTTCCTGATGAACTTCCAGGATTGCCTCCAATTCTTGAAGTCAAATTTGGCATCGAAGTGCAACCTGGTAGTGCCCCAATCTCTATTACGCCTTACCGCATGACAGCCCTTGAGCTCAAGAAGCTAAAGGCTCACATTCAAGACCTTTTGAATAAAGGTTTCATTCGATCGAGTTCCTCATCCTGGGGATCACCAGTTCTCTTTGTTAAGAAGAAAGATGGCTCTATGGGATTGTGTATTGACTATCGGCAATTGAACAAGGTAACCATCAAGAATAAGTATCCATTGCCAATGATAGATGATCTATTCGATAAGCTTAAAGATGCCTCTGTGTTTTCCAAGATTGATTTAAGGTCTGGGTATTATCATATGAGAGTCAAAGAATGTGATGTACCCAAAACCGCCTTTCTAACAAGGTACGAACACTACGAATTCTTGGTGATGCCTTTTGGATTAAGCAATGCACCAGCAGCTTTTATTGATCTAATGAATCGGTTTTCAGACCCTACCTTGATAAATATGTAGTGGTATTCATTGACGACATTTTGATTTATTCTAAGAATCCTGCCAAACACCGAGATCACCTCCGTATCGTGCTTTAAACCCTCCGGGAGAAGAAATTGTATGCTAAATTCTCTAAGTGTGAGTTTTGGCTCACCGAATTTGCCTTTCTTAGGCCTATTGTATCGGCTTCGGGCATCCAGGTGGATCCAAAGAAAATCCAAGCCATTATTGATTGGTACCCACCGAAGAATATTGGTGAGGTGAGAAGTTTTCTTGGTCTCACTGGCTATTATAGAATATTCATCAAAGTATTCTCTATGATAGCAGCTCCTTTGACTAAGTTGTTGAGAAAAGAAGCTATGTTCGTTTGGTATGTGGATCAACAAAGAAGCTTTGATCAATTGAAGCAAGTATCAACCCATGCACCGGTCTTAACCCCAACCTGAGTATAGAAAGGACTACACCATTTATAGTGATGCTTCACATCTCGGGTTAGGATGCATAATGATGCAAGAAGGAAAAGACATTGCCTATGCTTCAAGGTAACTAAAGCTACATGAGATGAATTATCCTACTCATGACCTGGAGTTGGCTACAGTTGTCTTTGCATTGAAAATCTAGAGATACTGTCTCTACGGAGAAAAGTGTTATCTCTTCACCGATCATATGAGCCTTACATGTCTATTGACTCAAAAAGAGGTAAATCTTCAGTAAAGGAGATGGATAGAACTCCTCAAGGACTATGACCTTGTTATTGATTACCATTCGGGCATGGCCAATGTTGTAGCTGATGCACTTAGCCCCATACCTCTGCCTAGTAAGTATTGCTATCGATCATAGAGTCCAGTATATTGATTAGTGTATCAGCTTATTGTAAAGTCCTTGTATTGTAGCCCCTCAAGCTATCAATGCTCACTTCCATCTTCAAAAGCATCATTATCTCGTGGCTGAACTTCAAGCTCAGTCTACTATCATGTTAAGAATTCAAGCATTGCAAAAACAAGATCCTAAGCTTCGTGTTATCATCTCTAAGTTGCAAGACAACCCCGACTTCAGAATCGATTCTAAAGGACTCTTATGCTTCCGTAATTGGGTATGTGTGCCTAATGATGAATCTCTTCATGGTGATATCCTTAGGGAAGCTCATTCGAGCTCGTTCTCTATTCATATAGGTTATGTGAAGATGTACAAGGATCTTCGTGAGCTCTATTGGTGGTCAGGTATAAAGCAGGACATAATCAACTTTGTGTCTAAATGTCTCACGTGCCAACATGTCAAGGCTGAGCATTGTGTCCCTACTGGGTTATTGCAACCTATTGAATTACCGAAATGGAAGTGAGAGAAGATCACAATGGATTTTGTTAGTGGTTTACCTTTGACTCCTGCTAAACATGATGCTAATTGGGTCAGTGTAGACCGTTGCACCAAGTCAGCACATTTCTTGTCGATTCGAATGGACTATGGCCTTCATAAGCTACCTGACTTGCATATCAAGAAAGTTATCCGACTCCACAGAGTGCCTCAGTCAATCATTTATGATCGAGATCCACGTTTTGCTTCTCAATTTTGAAGATCACTGCAAGGAGCTATGGGAATCGAAGTTAATCTTAGTACTGCTTTTTACCCTCAATCTGGCAGCCAGTCGAAAAGGGTAATTCAAGTATTGGAAGGCATGCTCTGAGTGTGTATCATTGATTTCAAGGGCTCTTGGGAGAAATCCTTATCAATTATCGAGCTTGCCTACAACAATAATTACCAAGCTTCCATCAAGATGGCACCGTATGAAGCGTTGTATGGCAGACGTTGCAGGACTTCGTTGTGTTGGTCTGAACTTGGTGAAGGCAAGATGTTGGGCCCTGACTTACTTCAATGAACTGAGGAATAGGTTACCATCATCCATGACCGATTAAAAGCTGCCTTTGATTGACAGAAGGCCTATGCTGATCTTAAACGAATGGATATACAGTATGAAGTTGGTGAAAAAAGTCTTCCTTAAAGTCTCACCATGGAAGAAATGTAACACCCCTTTCCTGCCTGATAGGAAACCAGGTCAGAAAGTGTTACCGAAAAATAGATTCGGAGATCAGAAGCTTAACCGGAGTTCAAAATCTTATTCGAAATATCTTATTAATCATTTTAAGTCTTATCAAACTAGCTTATTATTACCTTACTCAAATTGGGGTCAATTTTAAACCTTTTCAAACCTAGGGACTGTACTGTAAATTTTACAAATTAAGGGTTCTTAACAAAATTTCATGTTATCAATCTGAAGTTTGACTTTTTAATTATTAGACTGTGAGATTCCATTACAAACCGAGATTGTTTACCCATCCAATTAAACCATGCAATATTTAGTGACAATCTTGTAAATTATTCAAAACTGTGTCCAAAGCCTTTTAACAGAATTAACTACCTTCGTATCGATACGAATATGCATAGATTCACTTTATATTTGAGTGATTAAGGCCCTATATCGATACCACTGAGACTGTATCGATACATGTTGACCCAAGTTGACTTTTCTTAACAAACCCTATTTCGATACAACTAAGCCCATCTTGATGCAGGTTGACCGGCGTCAACCCGTTTCGATACAGCCTAAGGCCGTATTGATACAATTTATTTCTCAGACCCCACTTTCAAGATCCGTAATGATACACCCCTTAATATATCGATATGCTTTGTTTTACCAAGTCCAAATATGCAAAGTCGTATCGATGCAGCTTGACCTGTATCGATACACATGTGTTGTAATGACAAGTTTTCTCTTATTTTTAGCAAATTTCACCTATTGAACGATGTCCAAATATGATGAAAGTTTACCAGCAAGTTATTAATCCTTGATTCTAATAGCATACAAAATTTTAGAGTGACCTGAATCCGTTTACCCCATTTTCACCTTTTAGTACATTTAAGCCAAAAGTAACTAGTTTTACTGTCTCACAAACATACCAAAATGCACATCTACCCCTTAGGCACACTTAGGCCTTTACACACACATCAAAATAGGCAATTATAACATGTCTAAGCCTTATGCCACCTTATTAGGAGTTTAAGACAAAATGTAAGCATACATGGGGTTGATGAGAGTGACTTGCAACTTTAACCACACGATCGAAGCTCAGATTTCTTCAAGATCCTGAAATGCATGAGACACATGAATGTTAGGCTTACATAGCCTAGTGAGGTAGTTATAACAAATGCAAACAAGTTCTTTAATGGTATGTATATCATGTAAGCATGCTTGAACGACATATTCATAACATTAACATATACAATTCATGCTTAACATCTTCATATGTTAATCTCATATATTAAATGCAAAACACATATTCTTCATTTTCGCCTTGGACATAGTAACCAATGGATACGTGGATTCCCCTGTACGTGACACATTTCGAAAATAGGCCTTAGCCTTGAGTCGTAGCTTCGGAGTCCCTTACACAATCCAACCTTTTCTCCCCACATATAGGCCGTAGTCCAATCCCTTACATGATGAGCTCAAATAGCCCTATGGCATGCCAATTGTATCCAAAGTCCAGATGGATCCAAGGTTACATGTTTCATCATAAAACTTACCTTTGTGCCCTTAGGCCATATCACATCACATATTAAGCCTTTTCTTCAAATATCATAACATAACACATTCATATCAAATTCCATGTATAACGTGCTTCAAATGTCACATATAAGCTTAAACATGTATCGAAGCAATATAGTGGTCTTACCATATTTACCACTCGAATCCACACATGTCTGCTCTACTTGAGCCCTTAAACGAGAGGCAACTTTAAACACAAAATAAATGCAACCGGGATGGCACATAGCCAATACCATGACACAACTACACTCACCTAGCAATAAAAGGCTTCAAGGTTTTCGGATTATAATCCCCTTGCCCTCGAAAGAGTTTGGAATAGTCGATGGTGAAAATGACTTGTCTCCCACCACTTTAGCTAGGTTAAATAATAGTGATCTGTTAGATTCGATAATACGATATCGAAATTAATATAACGATATCAAAATTAGTATCGAAGCTTAAAATTGATATTAGCTATCAAATTCTATGGATGACCAAAACCTTAGCTTAAGATTAGGCTTAATATAACCATGGATTTCAACAATAGATTGAGGATTTAGCTTACCTCAATGATAACAATGATTTGATATCAATAAACTGGAGAAATCTCAAGCTTTTCTACCCTCAACAATGGAGGTGCTTGCTTGAAGGAAGATGAAGATGAAGGGAGGTGCTTGCTTCTTTAGAAATTGGGTAAGCCTTTCTTTGCTATTCACTTTCTTTTATTCCTAATGCCTTGAGGTTTCCTTAAGGTGAAGGAAATTAATTCTGGTCACCCATGTGTGTGGTGATTATAATTGAGGAGGGGCTAATCGCAAGGTTAGTCCCTCAACTCTCAATTCTTTATAGTTGTACCCTAAACTTTCAATTTCTATAATTTAGTCACTAGTATAACTTTCATTCTTACAGAAAGGTCCCAAAACTTAAATTAAGCTCAATTAACTCCCATTACTTCAAATTTGGATACCAAGATTGGGCAATTACATCATTCAGGTATAATTGGTACAAAGCTTTTGATCACTAGAACCTAACTCCGACTAGACCGATTTTCAGGGTGTGACAAGAAAGTTCTGAGATTTGGTAAAAAGAGGAAGTTGAGTCCCCAATTTATCGAACCTTTTGAGGTGATTGAGAAAGTTGGCCATGTGGCTATCGTTTATCATTGTCCTCAGAACATAGTAAGATCCATGACGTGTTTCACGTATCCATGCTTCGAAAATATTGTTTTGACCCTTCGCATTTCATTGAACATGGATCTGTGAAAATCTAACCGAATTTGCCCTACGAGGAAGAACCAGATCAGATTCTGTCAAAGGTTAAACGACTTTGCAACAAGTCCTTTCCTTTGGTTAAAGTGCTCTAGAGGAGCCACTCTGCTGAGGAAGCAACCTGGGAACCAAAGAAATTAATAAAGAAACAATATCCTCATCTCTTTGATTCAGGTAAAAATTTGAGGATGGATTTTTTTTTCTTAAGGGGGGGAGTTGTAACATCCCGAAAACCGGTCTAGTGAGGTAGTCACAACTAAACACTTTGTCAATCAAATGCATTCCAAACCATATATTGACAATAACAATGTAATGAATCAATAGTAGCAATGCAATGATCATGTTCAATAGCAATAAGTCCATATTTCAATATTAACCCTTGGATCGATTCGGAATAGTGGATACGTGAATTACTACGCCTCGCCAAATCAATGAATGGTCTATTCATTTCGCCTCACCAATCTGACCAATAACACATATATCCCCCTGCCATGCCATAATAAAGGTCGTAGCCCAAGGATCATTGTCCACCCGTACACTGAGCTCATGAATTCTATGGCATGCCAATTGTATCCAAAGTCCTTTCAAATCCAGGGTCCGGTGACAATATCAATAATCCATGTTCAGTAACAATAACGATATTCAATGTTCTTATCAATAAGCAAAGTACTGGTGCCATTGTTTAATAACAATATCAATGATAGTGAAAATGTTCAATAATCTCATAATGAGATTGATTGATGCTTCATATTTAATATTTCA
Organism: Hibiscus mutabilis; assembly: GCA_019671005.1. NCBI lineage: Eukaryota > Viridiplantae > Streptophyta > Magnoliopsida > Malvales > Malvaceae > Hibiscus > Hibiscus mutabilis. The sequence goes on from CM033725.1 coordinate 12,572,371, forward strand.
ATGACAACAACTTTATCGTTATCAATGTTCAATGACAATGACGATAATGATAGCAACAACTATGCTCTATGTCCAATGTTCCATGCTTCTGTATTTCAATGGCAATAACAATGGAGAAATCGATAACGATGCTCGGTAGCAATGACTATAGCAATATCAATGATCGATATTCAATGCAATAACTTACTTTAACTTACCAATAGAATCCACTAGGAGGTTCAGTGCAATATTCCTTGACAATAATGCTAGCCACGCTATAATCAATGATAATGAACTCGAGAAGGCACCTAGCCTAATCTCGTGACTCCGACTACACTCACCTTGATAATTCGATGCTCCTAAGGCTCAGATAACAATTCCTTTGTTCCTAGCTTTCGTTAGTGATGGTGGATGATCTCGATCCAATTCTTGAGCTAGATTAAGCAATAGGAATCATTTAGAATCGATAATATGATATCAAAGTCAATATAATGATATCAAATTCAATATCAAAGCTTAAGGTAGCTATTGGCCATCGATTCCATGGATGATAAAAACCCTAGCTTAAGATTAAGCTTGATTTATCCATAGATTTCAATGATTGTTTGGGGATTATAGCTTACCCGATCGAGAGCAACTATTCGATAACGATAAACCAAAGAAAACTCAAGCTTGAACCTAGGCCTCAATGGAGGTGCTAGCTTAGATGAAGATGATGAAGACAAAGGAGGTGCTTGCTTAATTTGGTAATTGGTAAGGCTAAATTATCTATCCATTCTATTCTTTTTATTAACAAATGTTTCCTTCCATTGAAGGAATTGTTTTCTGGTCACTAACGTAGGTGGTGATTTTTATTAAAGAGGGGCTAATTGCAAGGTTAGTCCCTTATCTCTTGATGTACTAAACTTTAACCCCCAAACTTTCAATTTCTACAATTTAGTCACTTAAAGATTTTCAATACATTCCAATAAGGTCCTTAAACAATAATTTGACTCAATAGGAGTCCATTATCGATGCAATTAACCTTGCGGTCAAAGTAAATACAATATTAGAACCTCGCCGATGTAGGGTTTTCGATCGTCGAAACCCAATTCTAACTAGACCGAATTCCGAGGTGTTACAGATTTATTATAGGACTATTATAATCAGTTTAGGGCCAATTTCAAACTTTTTTGAACTTCAAGGACTAGTTTGTAAATTTAGAGAATTATGGTCCTTTAATGAAATCAACCATACTACAATGAAATTCAACTCATAAACAATAAGCTTACTAGTTTTCGTGTTATTCCGACATTAATTGCCTCATCAATTTTAATTGTACAATGTTTAGTGACCAATGTGCAATACTCCAAACTTGATTCTATTAACTTATAAATAATTTATTTGTATCGATATCGATACTCGTTTGGTCGCACCGATATGCCTACGTCATGACCATTAAAATGGTTAAGAATCAATAAGCTCGTATCGGTATGACTAGGGACCGTATTGGGACTGGTTGACCATCTTGACTCGTTTCGATATGCCTAGAGACCGCATCGATGCATTTAATTTTCCAAATTATAGTGTTGAATTTTTGTATCGATACACCCCTTTGATTCATCAATACACCCTATTGACCGATGTTGACCATGTCCAAATATACACACCTGTATTGATACGCCATCACCCGTATCGATACGACCTACACTATAATGACAGATTTTGTATGGTTTTTAATCAATCTAACCTATTAAACATTGTCCAAATCCAACAAAATCTTACCAGCAAGTTTATAACACCACAATCTACTAGCATGTCAAATTTTACAGCCATCTGAATCCATTTAACACGTTTTCACCTTTTTAGGCCAAGTATGCAATTTTTGTCACTTTTAAGCTTACCAAATGGGGCCATTTAGGGCCTAAGGCATAGTTACAAACCATGGACAATACATACATACCAAAAAGACCATAAGTGACTATTCCAACTGCTTTGCCACCATACTAAGAGTTCATAATTTCGATATACATTACTTTAGTTTGGTTGTGACTTGCCAAAATCTTCCAACTTCTCTGATCTCCAACCATGAACTCCTTAACTTGAAATGTATGCGATGAAATGCATTAGGCATACATTGCCTAGTAAAGTAGTCACAAACAATAACAATAACAATGAGATGCATTCTAAATCATGTATTAGCAATAGCAATGCGATAAATTATTTATAACAATGCAATGATCATGACCAATATCAATAACATCATATTTCAATAGTAACCCTTGGATTGATTTGGGATAGTGGATACATGAATTCCTACGCCTCGACAAATCAATGAATGGTCTAGTCCATTCGCCTCGCCAAAATTATCAATAACACAAACATCCCTTCGCCTCGCCACAATATAGGCCGTAACCCAAGGACCATAGTCCACCCGTACACTGAGCTCATGAATTATATGGCATCCTAATTGTATCGAATGTCCTTCGAATCCAAGGTCTGGTGACAATATCAATAATCTATGTACAATGGCAATAACAATATTCGATATTTCCAATGTCCTTATCAATAGGCAATGTTTCAATATCAATGTTTAATAGCAATAACAATAATGATAGCAATGTTTAATGATCTCAATGACGATGCAAATGGACTATGCTTCACTTCCAATGTTTCAATAACAATAACTATGTCAATATCCATGCTCAATGAAAATGACTATAACAATAACAATGGTTATGTTCCATGACCAATATTCTATACTTTCACAACTCAATGGAAACAACGGTAGCGAAATCAATGGTGATGTTCAATAACAATGGAAATGACAATATCGGTCCTCAGTAATCAATACTATAGCTTATAGATTCTTAACAAGATTGTCCAGTAAGTGGTTTGATACAATATCCCTTAATAACAGGTTAGCAATACTAATTTCAATTACAATTAGATTGGGAAAGGCATCTAGCCTAACCTCGAGACTTCGACTACACTCACCTCAATAATTTGATGCTTTTACGGCTCTCAGATTGAAATTCCTTTGTTCCTAGCTTTCGACGGTGATGGTGGATGATCTTTACCCACTTCTTGATCTAGGTAAACATGTAATACCCCAAACCCTAGCATAAAAGTATACCTTAACCTGCTTAATATATTTTGAAATATATTTGCTATCTTTTAGATCAAGTGGGTGAAATTAGAACCAAATCGAATTGAAATTAAAACTAGACGGCTTAAATGGAAGGATGGAAAAGTGAAAATGCAAAGCTATAGAGTTTGCATTTAAATTGAATTAAAGTTGGAGGCCTAGACACATGTTCTCATTTGATGAAAACATGTGCCTTGTGAGACATGATTCATGCTAAACTAGAAGGGAAAGATGAGCAAAATTATGTCGTCTTCTTCATCCACCATAGTCAAATGTTTGAGAGAGAAAGAATGAGAAAAAGCTTCTTAAATTATCTTCAATTCATTTTTCTTATTGAACTTTGATCAAATTAACTTAGGAGAAGGTAAAATGCTTGATTCCTCACTTCAATTACATGCTTGAATCTTGAATTAGTGATATTCTTGTTGCCTAATTTGAATAGGATGATTGTTATGCATCTTAGAATGATGTTAGCTTCTAATAATGCTTGAAATTGGGAGTGTTGGCAGTCAAATTGCTAAAGAGAATGTGTATGGGTTGCTGGAAATTGAGAATAGGGATCATATTAGGCCCTTAGGCCATTGAGCCATAGCTCACATGTCAAGTAGTTTCATGTTTCATTTCATCAAGATGAGATGTTATGATATCTCAAACAAGTCTTTAGCATTTGATCTCTTTGCATCATAACACTTACAAGCAATCATGCTATCACTTAATCATGCACAAGCATTCGAAATAGACATGCATTCAAGGATAGGATCAAGTTTCATGTGTTTATTTAGTCATGTTTCCCTTATTAGGTCAAGTTCAGTATTAGATTCATTATCATGTCAAGAATGTAACAAAATACATTGGTTAGGACCTAGTCCTAACCCTAGAGGTAACTACACTCACAATACTCCAAGCTAGCTAGTCTTGGATCCACACTTCTTTGTTCTTGGCTTTAGATTGTTTCAATCTTTCCTCTTCCACCAAGTTCAATCTTGGTTCTAACACATTACAAGCATAAGCATGCCAAAACATGATCACAAGGTCATTCAATTCAAGAAAAGATTACAAGCATATAACATACACATATTCATGGTGCAAAAATCATGCACGTTTAAGGCAGATCCTCCATTTGTATCTTTGGTTATGATCCCATCTCCGGTCTCTCAGTACTATCGAAAGCTCGAACTAGGGTGCTACAAGCCTTCATATAAGAACTGTCTATTGGAAGCCTGCTCAAAGTGGCTAATGGGAGGACGTTTAAGGCAGATCCATTGTCGATCAGGACTCCTGACAGCGTATAGCCTTTGCAGCGAGTAGTAATGTGCAGGGCTTTATAGGATCCTATACCTCCTAAAGGCATCTCATCATCATTGAAATAGATGAAGTTATCAGCATTCAGATTGTTCGCCAACCTGTCCGATTTGTTCACTGAAGTGTCGTTAGGAATGAAAGTTTCATTCAACACATTCAGTAGCACATTTTGGTGTGCTTCTGAGCTCAGGAACAGGGATAATATTGATATACGAGCAAGCACTTTACGAAGATGTTCAACGACACTATATTCACCGTGCTTCAGGAATTTTAAGAATTCTTCCATCTCCTCCTTTTTAATTGGCTCGTTGATTAGTGATTCAGATTCAACATCTTGTGTCTTCTTGGGTTCGATTATCAAGGATTTCCCTTTTGGATCTTTTGTTTCTTTGTGAACATATCACCTTCCGCTCTTGGTGATGAAACTAACGTCATTCACCTCTTTTGAAGCGGTCTTCGGAGCCTCCTCTTCTTGAATTATACTTCGCAAGCATACGTCCATTGTACTTTATTATTATCATTATAAGGAAAAGGTCCCGATTTCTGAATTGTGACCTTCGCTCCTGAACTCTCACCTCCTTCATTTTTCCTCGGTCCTGAGATAATGACAACCGGGAAATTACCCCCATAATTATTCTTAGGGGCTCCTTGTTCTGAAGCGCAAACATCTGCCTCCTCCATCTTCCTTTCTTCGAAAAATTCTAACTCTTTGTTGTCAATCAATTTCTGAACGAGAGTTTTGAACTCTGCACAGTCTTGGATATGATGATTCCTTTTGCCATGGTATAGATAATAGTTATTGGAGGCTTCTTTCAAGTCTCCCGAGATTGGTTGTACAAAGACCATTTCGACCATTTTTTTCCAAACCCACCTTAACAGAGACTTTACTTCTTCGACACTGGTTTTGATTCTTTTGTTTACATTGTCGAAAATTGCATTTACCCCTGACTCAGCGTGATTAGGCAATGGATTCCTAGCTGTACTTGATCCTGCAGAGTCATCGAACCTTACAACCCCCATCTTGATAAACTTTTCAACAAGTTTTTTAAAAGCCATGCAGTTCTCGATGGAGTGTCCTACAACTCCAGCATGATAGTGACATTGGGCATTGGCGTCGTACCATTTTGGGTAAGGGGTTGTATCAGCTTTGTGTATAATGGAGATACCACGTGTGTATTGCAAAAGTTCTTGTATAACTACCATAAGATATCGAGATAGGAGTAAATTCTATATCTTATACTTTCACTTTCGAATTTAACCCTTGTTTTGAGGAATTTTGAGTATTCGAGGTTGGAGCTTTGGGTTGTCCAACTATCAGCTGTTTTGTATAGCCGACATTATAGACACCTGTATTGCTGGCCTCGCCCTCTTTTCTCCCGTAGTTTGACTTTTTTTTTGTTTTCTTCATCTTCAATTTTTCCACTTCGAATTGTGTTTTCAATCATTTCTCCATTCATTATTATGTCAGAGAAGTCCTTTGTGGCACCCCCTATTATACGGCCCAAGAAGGGTTTCTTCAATGTTCCAATGAAGAGCATCATTGTTTCTTTCTCCAACAGTGGTGGTTGTACTTGGGCTGCAACGTCCCTCCATCTTTGTGCATATTGTCTGAAACTTTCATCAGGTCTCTTCTCCATGTTTTGTAGCATCACCCGGTCAACTGTTATATCAATAATATGGTTGTATTGTTTTACAAATGCCTGATCCAAGTCCTTACAAGAATCGATTTTGGCATGACATAATTGCTTGTACCATTTTGCAGCGGACACCGTCAGGCTATCTTGAAAGCAGTGAATTAATAGAGGGTCATTGTTAATGAGTCTTGTCATCCTACTAATGAACATTGTGAGGTGAGCTTCAGGACAAGTGGTTTCATTATATTTTTCATAATCAGGCATCTTGAACTTCGGGGGAAACACCAAATTGGGAACCAGGCTTAACTCTCTTGCATCCATCCTTGGAAACTGATCTACGCTTTCTATAGCCTTGAACTTTTCTTCCAACTATTTTCATCGATCCTCGAGCTGTTTGGGTAGTTAGACTTTTAGTTTTTCGATCTCATTGAAATCTCAAACAACATACTTGCTAGGGCCATCGTGAACTATTATTCCCCCTCGGAAGGAAGACTCGGCCTAAAGGACTTACTGCTTTGCCATTGGAGTCTCTATTGACAGATGAGCCTTACTAAGAGGATTCCCCAAGTCTTCTATCAGTGCACTGGGATCTATAAAAACCTCTTCCTTCTTTTCATAACCTTTTCCGGTTAGTATTGTGGCTATCCTAGCGAATAAATCTTCTTGTGATTGTGAAATATGATCATGAGTTTCTTGATGTGTTCTTTCTAGCTTACTTTCAATATCCTTCTTGAAGTCTTTGTATGCTTGTTGAACTTTTGCCGATCTTTCTTCCACGTCTCTAGCTTTACTTATGGTGAAGTAAGGATGGCGAATCTGTGGTTTTGTATGCCCCAAAATTTACTACTATAATAATTCCTTAAGAATTAAAATCTTAGTAAAAATGATACAATATGATGTAGAATGATGCGAATGCAAATGAGAAAATGTGATGTACATGCAAAAACATATTATATTGGTACCACAACATATTTTACACAAAAGGTGCTGATTTCAATACAACTTTCAAAAGGAAACTCGCATCAGAACAAGTTTCTTTACATAAGGTGAGCCTATTTCACATATACTGCTTAGCCTTAATACCCGAAGTATTGATCTTCTTGAGGAGCCACGTTAGCTTCTTGCCCCTATTGAATTTTGGCTCAGTTTGTAGACTTAGGACATCAGCTTGGATGGCTAGAGTCTACAAGTGTTCTGCCACCTCTCGTATCTACACAAGAGCTTCAGACATAACTCGGTCTCTATCCCGAACTTGGTCCCGAGATTGCCCTAATTATGCATGCCAACGCTGATCATTCCACCATTGGATTTCTTCTAAATTTTTAATCAGCCCCTGACAGGTTTGTAGAGCTATTTCTAATTCTTCTACTTGTTCCTTCAGAGTCTCATTCTCCTTTTTACTCGCTTTTAATTCAGCTACAGAGTTTCAGCTACGGTGCCTCTGTAGAGAATCTTCTAGTTCTATGATTTGTCCTCTTAGATTTATAATCTCAGCTCTGCTTCCGGACAATTGTTCTTCCATGGTCGTTTGTTGTGCCTGGGCATCTTTAAATCTTCTTTCCCAGAGATCTGCTATCTCCTTTTCTACTTGGATCTCAAGCTTCCATTTGGCAGATGTCTTCTTGAGACCGACATATCTTGCTGATGCATGGAGTTTCTTGTAATCACTTTGTAGATCGGTCAAATATTCCTCGGCTTTGCTCTTCCCCTTCTTCAGCCTCTTAATTTCTTGTTCTTCAGAGTGCATACCAAACTTCAATTGGTTCTTTTCGTTTTCTAATCTCAATAACTGACTTTCCATCATGAAGTACATTCTCTCAAAATCATGCTTCACGGTTTCCATCTCCGAGGGATCCACTTGTAAATGTTCTTCTACCGGTACATTATTTTCTGGATTTGGTAAGGGGACATCGTCATTGATTCTCATACTCCTCCATCGTTGATACTCCGGCGTAACTCTAGGTTTTTCATCGAACAGTTCCATCCTGCAAGGATGCTTCCACGCCTTAGTGATCATGGAAACATTTTTCTTGTAGTCCTTAGCCTTGTATGGAAATTCACAAGTAGCAAGCCCACTTATCGCCAGGATGAACTATCTTGATATGTATTGTCTGGATACTAGTAACGGAGCATATCCACTTGCGCCCCATATCCCAAGTAGAGAGGGATCCAGTCATAGTCTCCACACTTGTATATGATACTATCAAGGAAGAACCAGCGTGCTTTCTAGACGATATCTTTTTCTTGGAGATTTCAGAAAATGGACTTCCAGTTGTCATAAGAGATGTTCTCCTACCTTTGTGTGGACACTAGATCCTTTAGTGGTGAGTAAATTTCGAAGCATGGCCGATAAGAGATTTTCTCTGGCTTCCAAAAGTGGCTATGAAACCAGACTAACAAAAGCTGAGCACAGCTGATGAACCTCCCCTCATTTCTTTTACAAGCACTAAGAGACCTGAGAGTTTCGGCTATGATGGCTGGAACTGGGGTAACTCATTTATTAAGGTGATCGAACAGTTCCATAATAGCATCATCGATGTATCCCAACGATTTGGGAAAGATAACCAAACCGTAAATGGCCAGGGTAAACATTTTGACATGTTTTTCTCGCTTGGACTCGACTTGGATTAGGTCTTGTATGAATTTCCAAGCGATGCACCTAGTTTCCTCTTTTACCTTAATCCTGGCTTTAGCCCACTGTTCGTCCATGGCAGTCATCTTTAACAACTTTTTCTAAAATGCTGGAGAATCAGGAGACTTGAAATAGGCTTTATGAACCTAGATTTTTGGGCAACAAATCAAGGCAATGTATTCTTCAATGGTTGGTACCATATCAACAGCTCCCATAGTAAAATAATTGTAGGCAGGATTCCAGAACTGGCCAAGGGCTTGAAACAAAGCTTTGTCGATGCTGACATTTAGCAGATAAGACAAGTCACCGTAGTTGGCGTAGAATAACTGCTTATTTTCTTCGTTCCACTGGTTCCAGATTTCTTTTAACTCTTGTAGTTGGTTCTGAGTTGATCTAATGCTAGTAGAATCCCCGAACTTTGGCTTTTCTCCTTCTAACAGACTGTCCCATTTCTGGCACTGAGTTTCTTCTGACCACCTCCACACGCCTAGGTTTCCTTCCACCTTATCAAGAAATCAGTTCTCCATAGTTGATCCTTTATACCGGCTGAACTTGCCACAACACCTTTTGATTAAAAAGAATGAAAAATGTAATGCAAGAACGAGAAAACAAAGACAAAGGAAACATGTTAGTCTCAAAATAAGTAAACAAATAATATCGAAATAATAGATAAAAGCTGAAAATGATCCTAGAACATGCTTTTCTACCCCACATGCTTTCAGAAAAATAAAATCCTACCCCATCATGATATCTACCTGCATGCTTATCTTGCATAAATATAGGCATGGTATCTAGCATACTATACTACGAAAAGGAAATAAATAAATGAACTAAACTAAAATTAAAGAACATAATTAAAAGGAATTAAACCCCCCTCGTCTGTCTCTATCATGCACCTATCGTGTGACTTTCTAAATGGGCAGGGGTTTGGCATGGCTCTAGACAGGGCGGGTTTCTACAGTTCACTACATGTGGTTAAGTTCTAACAAAGGTACCCAAATGGTACTCACTATCCTGCTAAAGGTAGTAAGCACAATTCAGGGTGATATATTTCCCTCGGTCTGCACGAAGAGGAAAATCTCACGAAGTCAAAGGGACGCATATCCCATAAGTGATTCACCATCCTACACGGAGAGGGTACGTCACGAAGGAGTAGCCTCTCACTCCTACTTAAAAAGGGACGAAGCTCGGGTTCATAGCTCATGATATGAAAACTTAGAAGACATACTTTGTGAAAATATTCGTACAAAAATTATAGAAAAAGGGCAAGGATCACAAAATTAAATTAAATAGAATTTATATTTTATACTCATTAAAATAAAAGGTAATCGACTCGTGGCTTGACTCTAAAAACAAAAGTCCCATGCAGAGTCGCCAAGTTGTAACAATAGGGAGTCGCCACCAATCCTTTTAATTTTAGTTTACGTGAGATTGAATCAACTTGAAAACCAGTTATTTTAATAAAACTTGTTTTTGTCATTTTTATTAAAATAACGAGTTTTGGGTCTACAAACCAAAAAGTAGGTTCGGGAGTCGGTTACGTGTGGGGAAGGGTGAGCACCCCTATAATGCCCAAAATTGGTACCTAGTCGATTACAAATTGTTTTAATGACAAAAATTATGAATTCAGATTTAATTTAAAAATTGTGATCCCTTAAAACATTTAGAAGAAAATTTCTTTATATAAAGAAAATTTACGCCCCAACGTCCAGGGCATAATTTCCATTAAATTCTCGGATAAAGGATAATTACTTGGAAATTTATAATTATAAAAAAATAATGTTCCGTAGTAGAGACCTACGGAAAGTGGCACCCCTACGCCCGGGGTACATTTTTCATGATAGCCCCTATTAAAAGGTCATTTAAAGATCCGATTAATAATTATATTTAAGTAAATAACAATATTGTTAGCAATAATAATAATTTGTAGAATATATAGCACAAATAATACATAATCATAAAAACAGTAATAATAATAATGTGATAATACAAACATATAGTAATATAATAACAATAACTTAATAATAATAATGATAATAATAATAATAAATAACAATTATAATAATAATAAAAATAATAGTAGATAGTAATAATAATAATAAAAATAATAATGGGTAATAATAATAAATAATAGAAATTAAAAGTGACTGAAATAAAATAAAGTAAGAACCAAAAGGCAATACTATAAGGATACAGAAGTCGAAGGACCAAAAGCGAAATTATCCCATTAAGCAAAAAACACGCGGATCCTCCCTCCGAGTCGGGTCCGAGCGTTGGTTACACCGATGCCAAAATGGCGTCGTTTTATGTTGGCTTTATATACAAATGTCAGCCCAAAAAAATCATTCTAACCCCTTGATATAACAAAAAATTTGGAACTCTCTCCTCCCCCCTCGGCCGAGGTTCGGCTGTTGCCCAGCGTCCACCGTGAGCTACCATTCATCTGCGATGAAGAACCGCCACGAATGGCAACCAGAATGCATGTAAGGGACGATTTGGGTTCGGCTCTGGGTTCTAAACACGGTTTCAAGGTTAGTTTCTTCTAAATCCTCTTCTATTTTCATAGATCTGAGAAAAACCAAAGGTTTTAAATTTTTTTACCTCTTCAATCTGTTTTTGCTTCGATTTTTATCATTTCTTTTTATTATTTATTTGATTTTCGTCTCTAATTTCTATAAATGGTCTCGTTTTACCGATCGAGCTCCTTTTTATAGGGTTGTAAATTTGGGTGAGGTGGAAAGCTAGGGGATAGGTGGTTGGCGATGGAGATGGTGACAAGGCAAGCTAGGGTGGTGGTGGCGGAGGATATATCTGGATTTTATTTTTTTTTGTTATTGCTGTCGTCAGTAATTTCCAAAGCTGGTAAGGTTGGCGGCAATGGCGTGGGATGATGGCTGCGGTGGCTTCAGGCGAAGGTGGAACAGCTGATTATTAGGGTTAGGGTTAAGCTTAGATTTAGGGTAAATTAATGGGCTGGTTTGGTTATTGGGTTTTGGATATTAGGGTTGTTGGGTTATAATTGTAATGGGTATTTGGTTAGGTTTAATGCGTGTATTTGGTTTATAATATAATGGGTTAATGGGATGTATTTGGATTTGGCTTGGGCAAAATGGGCATCTACAGTAACTGAAGGATCATCATTCACCATGCCATCCTCCATTTTCATCTTTCAATATTTGATCAGTTTTCAAAGACTCCCCTCGCTCAAGAGTAGATATGGGTGCTTGTTGCATCGAGTCAGCAACTTGATTGCCACTGCGGAGAGTAATAGCCTTGCAATACTCTTTACCCTTGATTATCGAACTATCTTTTTTGCTAGGAAGTGTACCCCGTTGTCGAGTGTTAATGTTAGTAGCTAACTGGCCCAATCCTGCTTCCAAAGTACAGATCGATAAAGAGTGACCTTGTACTATAGCTTTTGTACGAGAGAAGTGTTCGCACATCATTTCCTCAAATAAATCAAAAGGATCAGATATAGATGATGGAGCATAGTGACTGATCTATTATTGTATCTGAGATGATGCTACATATTGTGATTGTACACCATACTACGATTGTGGAGTTTGTGAAGAAGGATGTTGTGGTTGCATCGTGTTCTGTTATGACTGCAATGGAGCCTGTGGTGTAAATTGTTGTTGCAGATAATTGAAATTCCCTTGATGCACACTAGAGTTCCCTTGAAAATAATTATTCCCAGAGCAGAATACTACTGAATTTTGCGCAAAATTGGTATTTCCCCAAGATTGTCTATTAGTTGTGTCGTAAGAATTACCCATGGTATTGCCTCGCATGTTGCTGACATAGCTTGCATTTTCTGCAACATAACTATGTTAATGCTTTTATCTTCCATTTCCAGCATTGTTTGCTAACAATTCAATTTGTTTAACACCTTCTAAGCATTACCTATTCATGATCATCATCAATTCATTAATTCCATAGCTCAATTTTAAGTTTTAATCATTCAATATCCACTTCAACATTACAATTTAATTTTCCAGCAACCTAGTTTATTACACTAGCATAAACACATGATTTCAGCTTTGCACCTAATGTTCATTATTCAAATTTGTATAATTCTACAATCATTCAATCATCTAACGACATATTCAATGTCTAATTCCATATAACATCATCAAAATCAGTCCAATTCAACAATATATTTGCCCAATCAATTGAACACAAGAAGAATTATACTTTCTTTGCTTCTAGCTTAATTTCAATGAAAAAATCCTACACATGCAAGCTTAATTCCTTCTTCAATGGCTGAATTTTTCAAGCTTTCTCTCTCTCTTTCTTTCTTTCTCTCAATTTCGGCTAACAATGAAGTAATGGAGAAGATGGCAACTTGGTTATCCACATTAGTGGAATTAGGATTTTACTAAACTAACCTTAGTTAGTAACTAATCTTATAATTAGTCAAGGGCAAATAAGAGATTCATGATATTTATCATGCAAGCCTTATTTTTCTCCTTTAATCCAAATTGATCCTTATAATTTTATATTTATCAATTAGGCCCTTAACTAATCAATTTAGCTTAATTCTAAATTCAATTAAGCTATCAACTTATAAATTTAGTTCCAATACTTCTAGGCTAGGATTTGGGGTGTTACAATTCTCCCCCCTTAAATTAAATTCGTCCTTGAATTTACCTGAATCGAATATGTAAAGATAATGCTTCCTCATGACTTCTTCAAATTCCCAGGTAGCTTCTTACACCTTATGATTTCTCCATAAGATCTTAACAAGAGGAACAACCTTGTTCCGAAGCTTTCTTACTTCCCTGTCAAGAATCTGAATAGGTTATTCTTCGTAGGACAAATCAGGATTCAATTCAACTTCTTCAGGCTCAAGAACGTGTGAAGGATCAGATCAATACCTTCTGAGCATTGAAACATGGAAAACATTATGTATTATATCGAATTCCCTAGGAAGAGCTAGTCGATAGGCCACTGAACTAATTCTTTCAATAACTTCAAATGGTCTGATGTATCAGGGACTGAGCTTCCCTTTTCTTCCAAATCTGAGCACTTTCTTCCAAGGTGAGACCTTTAGGAAGACTTTGTCTCCAATAGCATACTGAATATCTGTTCTTTTCAAGTCAACATACGCTTTCGGTCTATCGAAAGCTGCCTTTAATCGATTGTGAATGATCTTGATTTGTTCTTCGGTTTCCCGAAGCAATTGAGGTCCCAATACTTTGTTTTCTCCCAATTCAGACCAGCATAGAGGAGTTCTACATCTTCTACCATAAAGAGCTTCAAATGGTGCCATTTGTATAGAAGATTGGTAGCTATTGTTGTAGGCAAACTCTACAAGAGGTAGGGATTTCTCCCAATTCTTCCTGAAGTTAATAACACAAGCCCGTAGTATATCTTGTAACACTTGAATGATTCTCCTAGATTAGCCATCCGATTAAGGATGAAAGGAAATACTAAGATGTACCTTAGCTCCTAGAGCTTTATGTAGAGGATTCCAAAATCGAGAAGCAAAACGAGGGTCACGATCGGAGATAATTGTTGTAGGTACACCGTGTAACCAAATCACTTCACGAATGTACAACTCTCCAAGGGTTTCCATGCTCATGTTCATACGAACAGGGATGAAGTGAGTAGATTTAGTGAATATTTCAACAATCACCCATACAACATCATTCTTTCTTCGAGTAGAAGGAAGACCGGTGACAAAGTCTATAGTAATTCGATCCCACTTCCACTGGGAAGTTTAATAGGTTGAAGCATTCCAGTAGGGACTTGATGCTCGATTTTGACTCTTTGACATGTTAAGAACTTGGATACGAAGTCCGTAATTGCAGATTTCATGCCTGGCCTCCAGTATAGTGGCTTTAGGTCCTTATACATCTTCATCGATCCAGGGTGGATCGAAAAAGAACTTTGGTGTGCTTCTTTTAACATTATTCTCTTAATTTCTCATTGTTAGGAACACAAACTCTATCTTTGAAATAGAGGAGTCCATTTGACTTTAGGGAGAAGTCGGAACTTAAATCACAAGTAAGCTTAGATGTGATCTTCTGAAGATCTGGATCAACTTGTTGGAGTTCTTTAATCCTCAAGACGAAATTGGATTAAACTTGAAGTTTAGAAAAAAAAATTCTGGCTCTTGGATAGTCTGAAATGAGCATTGATAGCCGTATTAGATACGCAAGCACTAACAAAGTCATTAGAATGATTTTCAAAAGATTTCTTGCAGTGCAAGGCACTGTTCGAATGGTTCCTTGTATCACAAGGCATTGTTTGAATTCATTCTTAAAAGCTAAGGAAGATTTGGTTTTCAATGGTTACAAGTATTTTAGATACAATTCTTATTCGAATAAGTTACTTGTATTTCAAGAAATGTTCGAATAGTAACTTGTAGCTTAAGAAAGCTCTAAATTCATTATTTGCAAAACAAGAGAAGGCATAATTCAAATGAATTTAATCAAAATTCTAGATTTAGGAGTTACCCAAGTATGGTCTGCGACTAAGCGCATCAGAAACTACGTTTGCTTTCCCTGGATGGTAGTCGATAACCAAGTCGTAATCTTTAAGTAATTCGAGCCATCTTCTTTGCCTCAGATTCAAGTCCTTCTGAGTTAGGAGGTATTTGAGACTTTTGTGATCAATAAATAGATTGCATTTCTCTCCGTATAGGGACCAATGTCGTCAATGAACAATAACAATACTTCCCTCCTACCGTCGCCTAATAGGGACCAATGTCCAAGACCGTAGTCCACCCCGATAATGAGCTCTATAAACTCTATGGCATGCCAACTATATCTAAGACCGACTCGAGATCAAGGCTAACAATAGTTATCACTTTCAAT
Source organism: Hibiscus mutabilis (assembly GCA_019671005.1). Classification (NCBI taxonomy): domain Eukaryota; kingdom Viridiplantae; phylum Streptophyta; class Magnoliopsida; order Malvales; family Malvaceae; genus Hibiscus; species Hibiscus mutabilis. The sequence goes on from CM033725.1 coordinate 12,587,866, forward strand.
CAATTAGAAGCATGATTCAATTCAATGTGCACATTTTGTGCCAATATTCCCTTTCAATAGAATAGGGCTCAATCCAATACCAATATCAATGTTTCAATAGTCAACGAATGAGTATCAATCAATATGTCATTCAACAATGAATTGAGTTACTTCTATCTATAACATCATGCTTCATTTCAATATAGTTCAATTAGGCAATAAGCACCTCATTACAATCAATGGCAATTCAAGCTTGCTTCACAATCAAGTAATCACTCAAAATAGTACTTACCTTGCTAATGCTCCATAGAAAGCTCATTATACAATTTATGCTTAAGATTCAATACGGATTACAAATCAAAAATAGACTTGGAGAGGTTAAACTACACTTACAGGAATTTTCTTAGCTATTATCGATCCCGGATTGTAATCCCTTTTCCTCTACTAGCTTGTTGATCTAAGCGAGTCCCTTTATCCTCAATTTCCACTTGATCTAACATTCATACAATACATAGTATATTAGATACAATCCAGCAACCAATTGAGTCATTATGTGACTCCATACTCAAGCATACAGTTCAATATAAACATCTAGATTATTGCTGCCTGGCAGCATGTGCACTGCTTACTTAAATGTTCATATCTTTTATTTCGTACGTCAGAATTTCAAACCGTTTACACCGTTAGAAAGATAAATTAATTTTCCTTCTAACCATATAATCCTTACATTTTAATCCTTTTCCAATTAATACAGTTTTTAGCTTAAAGACAGGGCAATTTATAACACTGGACAGTTTGCACTGTCCCTAGTGTTTCTTCTCTACTATTCATTATAAAATTCAGAATTCAGTTCTGTTTTCTCCTAATGAATTTAGACATGTTAAGGCACTGCCCATAAAAATTTCAGTCTCAAATTCCGTTTATACAATTTATGGTGATTTTTCAAAGTTACCACCCAAAACATAGTTTTATGGGCAAATTACACTAGGTTAAGCTTCTAGCTTCATAATTCATCTAACCAAGATTCTAACATGTTTGTTCAGCCTATATACTCATTCATGTCTAGGTCAGTCCAATTATGGGTCCAACCTATAAAAACAGGGCAATTGAGCAACATTTTCAATTTGATTCATTAGGATATCAATTCATTAGAATTTTCAGCATCTACAATTTCAATTCACATTTCAATCATCCATTCTAATCATCATCCAAATTTTCCAGCATCTAACATAGCATTACACCATCAATTTGGCTATTGAGAACATCAATTTCTACTATTCATTCGAATGGCATGTCAATTTCATGGATTTATCAAACACTTGAACTTCTTAACTAGTTCATGGCATCAATTCACTATCTTTTCATCAAATTCGTGTAAGTCAAGCAATAACCCTAAATCTACATGCATCATTTGTATCTATAACACATTAAGGAAGAGATTTTACCTTCCTACCAAGATTATATGAATGCTAGCAACTCTAATTTTACCAAATTCAAGCTTGAATCTATGATTATAAAGCTTTCTCACTCAATCCCCTTTCTCTCTTCTTTCTTTCTTCTACCTGGCCACAATAGGGAAGGTGATGATAATTCATCAATTAATTTCCTCCCTTAAATGACTAATTCATCCTTAATTATCCCCTAATTAATGACATGCGTAGGGGCATTTTAGGAATGTTAGAATTTTGCATGCATTCCTTCAATTTGTCATTTGTTTTGGTTTGATCACTTATACAATAGGTTACTACTTTTTCACTTATAACATTCTAGTCCTTATTATCTAGATCTAGTATCTTGCTTTTAATCAATTAGGGATCAAATGAAAGCATTGTAGTAACTTCTTTATACAAGTTTTGAGGATATTATAGGATCATTTGAATTTAAACCTATTACAAGATAGAAAACAAGAAAGTTTACCTTTCTCTTCCAAGGCTCGAACTAGGTTCAAGAAATTTGAACTATGGAGATTCAAATCTTTTCAATTATATGGTTAGAGAATCAAACTCTTTTCTTTCTCTAGGTTTCTTCGGCACAAAAAGAAAGGAAGATAACAATCTTGGGATTGTCATCCAAGGTGGCTAAACTTTCCATACATGGCCCCTCCAAAATGTGCCATGTGCACTAGCCCCCACTTCAGAATTTTCTTACCATGCATCTTATATAATTAGCCTAATATTCATTTCGGTCCCATCAAAAAGTCCATTAATGTTCCTAACAATTTAAAATTGGTCATAATGCACTTATTTTGTTTATTGTTTTAAACTTCCATGTGTACTTAGCACAAGATCCAAAGTACAATTCGTCCAAGCCCGAATTTACCATATTACATTAATTATCAATTTCAGATACAAGTAACTTTGGTGGCTAATGTAGAGCTCGTTATTCAGGTCATATTGTTCTAGACAAGTAATGGACGTCATATGTGTTGGAATACACCGAAAATGTGTTACTTTTTTGACAGCAATGTCTAGATTCATGTGTTTTCGCTCGAGATTAAACTCGAGGAATATCGATAAGAATTGTATATGAATTTTGTTTTGCAAGTAGAATAAGGTTTTGTGGAGTTAATTGAGTTATATGATAAGATTGAAGGTTCAATGCGAGTTTGCACGAAGTGGCATCAACAAGAAGGACTCATGGTGATTGCAAGAAGTTCAAAAGAAATATGAAGTTAGTTAATACATCCTTTAGGGTGATAAAAGGGATTCAGGGGCGAAACCTGAACTAGTGATGTGGAAATGAGCTTATCTCTCTAACGACATTAGCAAAAGAATGATCTCTCTAACGTCATTAGCACAAAGAATGCTATTGATGTGATCATAGGTACTTTCATGTTACAAACTACTCTTTTGTTTTCATTGATTGATTCTAGTTTTGCACAATCATACATCTTGAGAGGCTTAGTTAGTTGCTTAGGGGTGTTCATAGAGACCACTAGCTTGGGTCGTTACTAGTTCTTTTGGGGATAATATGGTAGTGAATCATATTTACTTTATGTTTCCAATTATGATACAAGATCATGTCTTTCAGGTTGACTTAATGGAATTACCGTTTTATGGTTTTGATGTGATGCTTGGAATGGATTAGTTAGTGGGACACCTAGTTAGAGTAAACGTTGAAAATAATAGACTTACTTTGCGAACTCCAGATGATTTGGACATCATGGTAGATGGGGAGAGATCTGAATTAATGTCTAATATGGTTGTGTCAATCAAGGTAAAAAAGTGGGTGAGTTTAGAACATGAAGCCTATTAGGCTTATGGACTTAATTTGGTGAAAAAAGAAGTGAACACTCAGGGTATCCATACCGTAAATGATTATCCTGATGTGTTTATGGAGGAGCTTCCTAGCTTAAATCTAATTTGTGAAGTAGAATTTATGATAGATCATTACACTAATTCAACTCCAGTTTCCATTGCACCCTATCTCCTTGCACCAAAAGATTTGAAAGAGTTAAAGATACAACTTTATGAGTTATTGGATTGAGGGTTCATATGACTTGACATTTCCCCTTGGGAGGTACTTGACTTGTTTGTTAAGAAGTGGGATAGTACGATGAGATTCTGTATAGATTACCATCAATTGAGCAAGTTAACTATCAAGAACAAGTATCTTTTACCCCTAATAGATGAATTGTTCAACCAATTCTAAGGTGCAACAATGTTGTCCAAGATCGATTTGAGATCGAATAGTTACAGTAAGAGTGAAAGAAAAAGATATCTTAAAGACAATGATACATCGTACAGAGGTTTGGGTTGTGTACTAATGCAAGTTGAGAGAGTTGTAGCTTATGCCTTGAGACAATTGAAACCTTATGAGCGTAATTATCTGATACATGACCTAGAGTTAGTCACGGTGGTCATTGCTTTAAAGATTTGGTGACATTACCTGTACAGCGAGAGATGTGTTATCTATGTGGACCATAAGAGTCTTGGGTATATTATCACTTAGAAAAAGTTGATCCTAAGGCAAATATTGTTGATTGAGCTACTCATGGACTACGATTGTACGATTGAGTATCATTCGAGAAAAAACAATAATGTGCCAGACACATTGAGTAAAAAGTCCATGGTGGATTTGAGGGCTATGTTTGCTAGATTGAGTGTGACTAGAGATGGCAGATTGATAGTAGAATTGCAAGTGAAGCTTACTTTGGAGAAACAAATCAAGATAAATGATCGCACGATCCAGAGTTGAAGTTTTACTTTGAGCAATTGCAATGTGGTGGTACATCAAATTAAACTATTAGTGATAATGGGTTGTTATGTTTCTTATGAAGAATTTGTGTGCTAAAAGATTCTAAGTTGAGGCATATGATTCTTACTGAGGTGCATAATAGCTCTTTTGACATGCATCCTGGTGGAAATAAGATGTATCATGACTTACAAAAGATGTATTGGTGGACTGATTTGAGGCGTGATATTGTTGACTTGTGGCAAAATGTATGGTATTCCAAAGAATGAAGACAAAACATCAATGGCCTTCAAGATTACTATAGGCGATTAGGATTTTGAAATAAAAGTGGTAAAGAGTTACTATAGATTTCATTTTGGGATTGCCTTTGACACTGTCAAAGAATAATTCGATTTGGGTGATCGTTGATTAAGTGTGTGCAATTTATTGCCGTGCGTACCACTTATTCACATAAGAAGTTGGTGGAGTTGTATATTGTCGAGATTGTTTGTTTGCATAGAGTGTCAATTTCAATATTTTTATCAAGATTTGAGATTTATTTTGCGATTTTGGAAAAGTCTACAAAAACCATAACTTTAGTACAACTTATAATCCACAAAGGGATGGTTTGTTAGAATAAGTGATTCATGTTTTGGGATGACATGTTTCATAGTTGTATCATTGAGGTTAAAGGTACTTGGGACCATTATATGGCTTTAGCGGATTTTGCTTACAATAATAGCTATCAAATGAGTATTCGAATGGCACTATTTAAAGCATTGTACGGTAGAAAATGTAGAACTCCTTTGCATTGGATGAAGCTTATCGAGAAACATGTAGTTAGGCAAAAAAATTGATATAAGATACTGATAATAAGGTTAAGTTAATTTGTGAATGTTTGAAGGCATTTTTCGATCGGCAGAAGTCTCATGCAGATTTGAAACGCCAAGAGGTAGAACATCATGTAACACCCCTCGCCCGGGTTAGGAGCGAAGAGTCTCACGACGAGAAAACGAGCAAGTACACACGAAAATTCAGGCCAATAATAAATTTTTCTTTTATCATTTAGAACTCATCTCTAATAGATGAGTTACTTATCTAACAAGTTATCATTAACATTAAATTCGATCATAAGCAAGTTCACTAATCTTTATGATACTATATAGACCTTATCTACACTGGTTACCGAGTTACTCAATAAACAAGCTATGAGTTCATAATAAACTTCCATTACAAGTTAGTGTAGCTAGGTTCAACCCAACCACTGAATTATCATGTTCAACTTATCTAATATAAGTCTAGACTTACACACAACTTAGGTTAAATTAGACAATAATACCTTACCCTATTCAAACAATGCCTTAGTTAAGCCACTTTGTATTAAGTCATTCCAAATTCAATTCATATAGGACTAGTTCGAGTATCTAAGGTCATATCAATTTCATATTAGGCATGTTAAATACAAGGTTCCATGTCGAAATGGTCCTAATTAGGGTAGTCTCATACATGTTCTTCCTATTTTCCTTTACCTTAGACAAGTTCAAGTATTACCATTACCATCCTATATTTGAATTGGACAAGCTTATCCACATAATTCTAATTCATTCAAGTTCAAAACAAGGTCATAGTGTTTACTTATGAGTATTACTTATACACGTCCAAAGTATATCCTTAAACATTACCAACCATTAGAGCAAGGTTTCAATTACACATTTACAATCATCCAAAATGCATGACCTCTATATGACTTATACACAATTCTAGTAGCCACCAACTAGGAGTACATCGAAGTAATTACAAAATCATACTTCAAGCACAGCAAGCCTTACTCCGGGTCCATGATAGATAACTTTGAGGTCAAGATATTGATCGAGATGACTTTAACCTGAGGTTTGGGAAGAATGCAAAAAAGAGTGATAAGTACATAGCGTACTTAGTGAGATAGCATCTAAAATCTATCAAGATTAATCAAGAAAAGACTTAGCAAGATTGTGCCCTTTATGCTTCAAGGGTGTATTCGAATTATACAAGGAGGATCAAGGAGTTCATTTTGAATTTTTACATTTCTCATATCGAGCGTGTAATGTTTATGCAATTGTTAGACAAGACAAGCAAGACTATCAAACAACCCTTCACACAAGGGTCGTGTATACAAGACAAGACAAGAAGCTAATACAAGTTTATTGTTTCGAGTGTAGTTACTTTCATTCCAAGACTATTTATACAATTTTTATCTTATGTTTATATTTATATATTATCTAAGTTAACAACGTGACATCTTGTGGCGCGCATTACTTTTTATGCAAGCTATTACATTGATTCCTCTTTTGAACTCATACTTATTAATTCACTTTTCATAACTTCAAAGCATGTTATGATGTGATCATAATTTACATATCGTAGAAGACATCCAGTTAATTCATTATCGTTAACGTGATCATGCCTTTTTCAAACCCGACAACTTAACTAGGACTTAGTTCATTTTAAGACCATTGAACTAACATCATAATCCATTTTATTAAGTATTTCATGGTTATAGTTTAATTTGTCCCCTTACACTTTCTTAGTTTCTCGATCAAAAGATGTAGTGTATTAGTAACTTGTTTTGCAATATATCACATATATCTTTCTACTCATCGACACCAATCATTCAAGACAATTCTTTAAACTCAAGTATACATTTCATTACTAGAATCTAAAACTGTTTCTGTTTATGGCAGTTTGTACACCCTTTACTAAATTATCTATATCTTTTAATATATACGTCGGAATTTCAATTAGTTTATAATTTTAGAAAGCTTATTTAACCCTCTTTACAACCATTTAGACCTTTCATTTTAATATCTTTCCAATTAATATAGTTTTTAGTTCAAAGATAGGGCAATTGCATTTCTTGACAATTTGTACTGTCCAGAGGTTTTCATTTCCAAATTCCAGCTCAAAGTCCAGAATTCAATTATGTTTTTTCCTAATGAAAATAGACATATTAAGGTTCAATCCATATAAATTTCAGCCCTTAATTCGACCGATACAATTTATGGTGATTTTTCAAAGTTGCTGCCCAGAATAGAGTTTTTTTGGCAGATTTCACTAGGCTTGATTTTAGCTTCACTATTCAACATATACACATATTCCGACTAGTCTAGGTCAGTCCAATTTACCTATTAATGTGATTAAAACAGGGCATTATAATACTATGTTCAAAATAATCCATTTGATCAACAACATTTCTTTAATTCACTATTTGGGCAGTCCATCATCTAGTCTTAGCCAATTCAATTCCATGTAGTTATGGTTCATTTTAATCCATTAAACTAGCGTGAATAATCCCTTATATTAAATCTAATCTCAAGTTTTTCAATTACAATCTGAGTGTTTATTCCATAATCCAAATCACCCAAAATCTGATGTCACTTATATAAAAATATGCCCAATAATATTACGCCACGTGTACTTGATTATTTTTTTATTTTTCAATTGAAATTGAAAAAAATTGTTAAAAATAAAATAAATGAAAATATTATAAGATTCATTTATTTGGTTGGCTAAGGAGAAGCACGAGGAGAAAAATAGGTCAAAATGGCCACTCAACCACAACTCGATAGAAAATGAAAAATCCCACTAAGTTCTTACCTATATGGCCAATCTTCACCATGTTTCAATTCTAAGCCTGCCTTACCACCCTACACATCAACCATCAATACTCGTGAAACTAAACCGCAATTATACTTCAACGGTTCGATACCAAAACTTCATTAAACCACCCCCAACCAGGACCATACAACTCACCAGCCAACTCACTCTCCCCATCATAAACGACTCTTAGCCTCGTCCATACCCAACACAAGCACCGCCCCTTCATCTATGGGCATGGAAAACTTGAAACCAATAGAAATAACCAAACAAAACAAACCGCATAAGAATACTTACATAAAGAGGGAAAAAAATAGAAGAAAATCAAAAAGTGACAAGGAAATCCCAAAGACGGGAAATTTACCTTCTTGGGCTTTCAGATTTCCCTATTCTCATTGTCCAGAGCAATGACGTAATCTCAAAGAATAACATGTTTGCTGAAAAAAGTACATATCATGGTTTGTACAATGATCTAACGTCGAAAAAGAGCATATCATAACAAGGAAGCTTGTCACCTTCAGCAAAAGGCTTCAACTTTAATCGGTAACAAGTGAAACTTTGAAGGAGAAAACTGTTGCTCGATTTAAGTATAACAAAAATGGTGCAACTAAAAATGTCACAAGTAATAGTATACATTAAGATCATCTGCATAGGGATTGGTGAAACTTTGACTTTTAACTTCTCGCACTAGAAAATAATAAAATTGATTGTGATAGATGATGATAATAAACGAATAACAATAAACTAAGTCAAGAATGTAAAAAAATTGAAGAGAAAACCAATTTGAGAGATTAGGCTGGGTTATTAAGCATAATGGTGTAGTTGTTAGATCTGTTTTTGTGGTAATTAATTGATGTATCGATGTTCGACGGGGTGTTCTTCAATGCCTTCGAATTATCCCTAACCGAAGAACTGATGATTGTGCAATCTTTGGTGATACATCATTGAGTTAACCTTGGGTGGACATCATCGATCAATGCACTCTTCTTAATCGCTAAAATTCACTCCTTATTCCTAAGGTGAATTAGCTTCCACCAACGGTTGTTTAAATGGAAACCATATTCAATCATTTTGTGAATCTAACTCTCCCGAGTCTAGATATATAGATTCTTCCAAGTCCCTACCCTAAGTTCACTTGGAATTAAATAACAAACCAAGAATGGATAAACAACAATTTATTGAATTAAAAACCAAAAACTAAATATCCGATCACAAACACCGTAAACCCAATAACCCAAGCTAATTTAATTTAGTTCATGACTAGTTTGAAAGAAATCAACAAGGAAAAAAACCCAAACATCGGGTATTCAAAAGATAGAAGAAATAAAAATCTGGAGAAAAGGATTTTCTCCATGATCCGATCCTCCATCTTTATGATCTCGCCCAAACTCCAAGCTCTCTCTCTCAGTCTGTTGTTATTGGCGTTGAAGATGTGATGCATTTATATAGAGGTAGAGATCTCTATTTGAATTTTAAATTAGAAGGGATAATCCCTCTATCTTTATCTCCAACATCTTTGAATTTGAATTTGGGCTTTATCCCATGGGATAATGATACAGATAATGATAATGGATAATTCTTAAAATTCTACATTTATCCTTAAATTTCCCTGACAACAATTGGTAATCGGCTTGGCAATTTGTACCTACACAAAAGAAAGAAAAACAACAATGATTTCTCCATAAAAATAACTAAATGGAAGGCCAAACCCAATAAATGGAAGGACTGTGAATTTATGCATGAAATACTACAAATGCAACTAAATGGGCCTAAGTCTAAACAATAATATGAGTAAAAAGGGTATAAAATATAGTACATTTTTCGCACTTAACACACCCCCAAACTCAAACTATTGTTTGTCCTCAAGAAATGAAAAAACTAAAAAATTACATGCCAAGGCATTTACCACAAAAACATGCTTCAAACCTGGCTTCAATCCTCAGAACAATGGCAACAAAGAATTGAATACTGTTCAATCTTTCAAAAGCACATAAAGTTACTCAAAAATAAACTACATTGCTGGTGAAAAATGTGTGTGCAAAGTTGTGTAGAAGTCAATCAACAGGATTCCAAGCAAACCTCAATTTTGTTCATATTGTCGAGGTAATTTATTCAGTTATAGCCAGTTAGACACCTCTAGCAATTTTTTTCTTCTCTTTTTAGTCTAGATCTAGATCAACACCTTCTAGTAATTTTCAATATTTTAATACTAGAGCCAGATGGGCACCTCTAATAACCAATTGTCATTATTCATTTTTTCGGCTAGAACTGAATTGGCACCTCTAGCACAGTTTTTTTTTTCAATTTTAATAACCTAACGTTTACTAGGTCTCCCTAGATCAACAAGTTACAAAAGTGTGAATATAAATAAAATCATACTAAATTTTCAAGTTAATTCCATGCTAATCCTAAAATCTAAGGTTTTGTCATCTACGTTCAGTGATAATTAACTTGTCATAGGATATCATAGTAGATTTTGGCAGTTTAACAGGTAATTATAATGGCAAGTAACATATGCAAACTAACATGAAAAGATTAAAAAAATACAAAACATGCAAACTAGCATGAGAAAAGATAAAAAAACAAACCCCCCAAACTTGATAGAAGCATTGTCTTCAATGCATGCAAAGAAAAACAAAACAAACATAAAAGGAAAACTTAAATGCAAATTATTTAATTAGAGAGGTCGTCACCTCAAATTCGTAGAGTCCTTTTGGCCGTTTCCTTGAGGGGTTTGTTGCCTCACCTTTGTTGTTGTCGTGAAGATGGTTTAGGATCATGAACCTTACTTTCCTCGACCTCCTCAACCGACTCACCCTCTTTCTCGGCTTCCTCTTGTGGTGAAGCTTTACGCATCTATGCTTTCTTTGATGGTGCAGCCGGAGGTTGGGACTTCAATGGTGCAGAAGTGGTGTCTTCAAAATCTAAAAAATCCTGACAAGATTCAGTATGTTCCGGCTCTTGAACTAGCTCTTCACCTTTGCGCGGTGTAGTGGTTGTCGCGTCAATGTCACTTGTAGCTGGCCCAACATCAGCTGTCGAGGCAAGTAACTCAGCAAGAAAGATCGGAAAGGGCATGATTGTTTTAGGATCTAAAATGGCATTTCAAGGGCAATATCCCTATCCTTCAGATAACAACATAGCAGTTGTTGCTTGGCTTCCCATGTAACACCCCCTACTCGGGCTAGTAGCAAACCGGCTCGGGAGCGTTACATTAAGCAAGCAAGAACAATGAACAAGCCAATACAAGAAATACAAGAACAAACAAGGATTGATAACTCGTCCTTATTAGATGAGTTACTTAACTATCAGGCAACCAACCATGCTTACTTGTCATACAATCAACTAATATTTGATTTAAAGTCATCCAAAGCATTCGAACGAGGCCATTAAATTGTTTCCTATTATACTACATTATAGGTTACTACTTACATGATTCATATTACATATTCAACCTTTGAAATCCTATCCCATTCGAATAACCTAAGGTTCAAACATGCTTTCTTTATTTCATTCATTGATGTAAACATGCATCATCTTATACCAAAGTTACTAACATAATTCTTTGATCATTCAATTTACATGTAACTAGTTCCATTCAAGTCATACATTATGCCTATACATTCGGCAATCACCTATACAAATACCAAAACACATACATCATGGTATATACACACAGACAAGTGACCATATAGTTTCTAATGCATTCGAATGGAAGGCAAGCAACATGGTTTATCTCACACAATGTTCATCTCAGGCAAGACATGTACACTAAGCAAGACTTTCAAATGGATCAAGGTACTCTAAATCAAACATTAGATCATTTCATTCCAACATATGCGCAGCAACAACATTCTATTACAAGAACTTTAGGTTCATTACATACTTGAAAATAGGTTCATAACATAGTAGGCCCATCAAGACATTATATACAAGTAACAAAGTGCATGAACAAACTACACTCTAAACAATCTAGTGCCACCATATTTGGAGATATACAAAACAAGTATGGAATCATACTTTAACTATGCTTGTGTCACTTGCTTCTAGCTCACGAAATCAGGCTTCAAGATCAAGCAACACTCGTATCCTTTATCATGTAGTTGGGAAGAATGAAAACGAGAGTGATAAGTACAAGAATGTACTTAGTGAGGTAGTAACTAGTTCTAACCATTTTATTATATCAAGTTTTTGTGTCATTTAATCAAGTATGAACCTAGCTAGAGGATTCAAGCATTAGATTTAATCTATCTAAGGCTTTCAAGCATTAGAATAATCCTAGATAAGGATATAAAGCATTAGAGTAATCCTAGCTAAGGATCATAGCATTCGGCTATCAAGAACAAGAATCAAGAATTCATGCTTCATGCTTCATGTTTTCAAATCATGAATCAAGCACATCATGCTTACAAAACAAGTAATCAAGAAAGTCATGCTTACATAACAAATAACATACTATTCATAGCTTTCAAGACAAGTCACATGTGTTTTAGGATTGTTATTACAATTGTTATCATTTAAACAACCCCCTTGGTACTTAGTTTGTATAGGTAATCGAGTCTCCAAACAACTGTCGCCACAAGATGAACTGTAGTGCTGGTGAAACCCTCCTACTGTCGTCAAAGACCACATACATACCCTCCGTATGACGTGAAATATGGGCCTTAGCCCTAGACCTTAATCCACCCTGACACAATGAGCTATATAATCTAAGGCATGCCCTTCTACCTAGTCCAACTAGCTACCAAGGTTGTTCGATTTACCATTTATTCAAGTGTTTCAAGATCAAGATCATGTCAAGTAAGTTCATTTCATATTAGGCCCTTAGGCCATTTGAGCCAAATATCACGTTTCATGTAGTTCTCATGTTTCATTTTATCAAGATGAGATGATATCTCAAGCAAGTTCTTTAGCATTTGATCACATGAAATCATCACATATACAAGCATCCATGTTGTCACTTATTCATGCTTAGATATTCGAATTAATCAAGTATTCAAATATGTGATCAATTTCATGCATTACAAGTCATTCTTCCCTTATTAAGTCAAGTCCATGATTAAGTTCATTTAACATTTCAAAAATGTAAACAAGTATGCATTGGTTAGGACTAGGTCATAACCGTAGAGATAATTACACTCACAATACTCCAAGCTAACTAGTCTTGGATCCACACTCCTTTGTCATTGGCTTTAGGATGATCCACTCTATCCTATTCCACCAAGTTTACTCCTGGTTCTATCACATTACAAGTACAAACATGTCAAAACAAGATCACAAAGTCATTCAATCAAGACAAGGTTACAAGCATATAACATACACAAATCTGGCAGCATGCTCATATACATTCTCCACTGCACATAACTGCACTTATCTATATTCTAGTTCATGTAAAACAAGGTAGAATCAATGTCCTAAATCTGTTTACAAAATAGTTTACAAATTGCCACAAAACAGTGTACAATTGCCTATACTGCCAGGCAGGTTGCACTCTAGTCACTTAATCATGCATAACTTTCATTTCGTACGTCAAAATTTCAATTGGTTTACACCGTTAGAAAGCTAACAAAATTTTATTTATAACCATATCAGGCTTGCATGTTAGTTCGTTGCCAATTAATAATTTTTTATCTTAAAGACAGGGTAATTTGCCACATTGGACAGTTTGCACTGTCCATAGTGTTTCTTCTCTACATTTCATTATACAACCCAGAATTCAGTTATGTTTTCTCCTAATGAATTTAGAAATACAAAAGGTGTTGTCCATAAAAATATCATCCTTAAATTCATTATATACAATTTATAGTGATTTTTCAAAGTTACAGCCCAAAATAGAGCATTCTGGGCAGATTACACTAGGTTGAATTTCTAGCTTCTTAACTCGTTTTAACAAGGTTCTAACATGGCAATTCAATTCATTTTCATGTTCTTACATGTCTAGGTCAATCTAATACACCTAGAAATGTGCTTAAAATAGGGCATTATCACGTTGGACCTAATTTGATCTATTTGAGCAACATTGCACATCCAATTCATCAATTAGGCAGTCCATTGCCTAGTTTAACTAATCTAGTTAGGTGTAGTCATTTTCCAGCAACATATCTATTCAATTCAATCTTCATTTCATCTAGATACATGATCAAAACAGGGTTCTATATTCATTTGGCATGTTTACACATTTTCTCTATCAAAACAGTCCCTAATCAAGACTGTTTTCAACCATGTACATATTTCTCAAATTTCCTGCAACTATACATATTTCCTTTATCAGATTGGTTACTAGAAATCACAATTTCAAGTTCAAATTGAAGCTAGCATGCTCCTAACATACATAACAATCACCTAATTCAATTCATACAATAAAGACATCATCAATTCCAGGTTCAAACAATCTATAACATGTAAAGTCAAGCATTATACCTTCTCCAAGCTAAATTTGATCAAAGTTGAATCAAGAAGCTTGAATTTGAAGGTTTTGCATGAAGATTTTCTATCCCCTTTCTCTCTCAAGTATTCGGCCAAGGTGGATGATAATGGGAGGAAGATGACAATATGTTTATTCTTCTTTCCTCCTTGGCCATGAGTCACCATTCAATTTGGCACATGTTCTCTTCCACTAGGTTTGATTTTAACTTCATTATTCACCTAGACCATGCTTAACTTGTAACATTATTATTCAACATATACACATATTCCTACTAGTCTAGGCCAGTCCAATTTACATATTAATATGATTAAAACAGGGCTCCATAGTACTATGTTCGAATTAATCCATTCGATCAACAACATTCCTTTAATTTACTATTTGAGCAGTCCATCATCTAGTCATAGCCAATTCAATTACATGTTGTTATGGTTCATTTTAATCCATTAAACTAGCATGAATAATCCCTTATGTTAAATCTAGACTTCTAATTCATTTTAGATTTAGTCGAAGAACAATTTCATTTCATGCACTTTGTTCTAACAATTCAAACAAATCAAGTAACATATTCAAAGGTGGTCAATTTAGTTCACTTACTTCTTTTCAAATTTTAGGGTCTTTATTTCAAGCATAACTTATTTAGGCTTCAATTCAATTTTAGTAAATCTTAGATAGTCCACAAGGTACTATTCGAATAGCTCTTAGCACCACAAGATCAAACATTTCAATTTAAGTTCTATACTACACCAATCAAGCAAATATCACAACCACAAGAATTACACAACTTCAAGTAAGCAATCATATGATTACTTTCGAATAGATGCCGTATATTACCATGTATGTTTTCAAGTGACAAGCAAGCTTAGATTATCAAGTTATCAATTCAACCATGTATATTCCTTACTTTCCAAGTCATTGTCGAGAAACATGAGCATACATATTCATTCAGTTTAGTTTGGCTCATTCTTAATCTTATTGACGTGTTTTGTTTATTTTAAGCAAGTTTAACCATGTTAACTTTAATCAAGCAAAGTCAAGTCCTAGCTAGTTCATCTAGCATCATTCGATTACAAGCAAGTAACCATTTCAAGCAACCATTGTTTTTAGCAAAGATCAAACAAATCAAGCAAGAATGACATCACATCCATTCGAACAAGGTGACCATATACCTTATTACTTATCTTTCAAGTAACATGCAATTCAAGTTAACATGTTTACCATTTTACTCATGTGAATTCATTACTTTACCATTTCATTATCAAGAATCAAGTTTGATCACTCTTCATTCATGATTACAAGTCTTTGTTTCAAGTTCAATTATTCTTGTTTTACCTTGGTAGATAGTAGGACTAGGTAATCAAGTCTCAAGTGGGTACACAAAGTACCTAAACAAGAAGGTGTCCACAACTCCACACAAGTGGGTACACAAAGTGCTTAGCAAGATGATGCCCAATGCATCTAACATGAAGGTGTCTATAACACCAAGCAAGATGGTACACAAAGTACCTAACAAGTAGAGCTCTAGACTCTAAGGCATGTCGTTCTACCTAAGACCAACTACCAACCAAGGACTTATTGAATCATTTATTATCAAGCAATCACACATCAAGTTTTTAATCATCACGCAATTCAAGATCAAATTCATTTTAAGCCTTTAAGCCATGTGAATCTTAGTTCATTTTACAAGTGATCAAGAATTTGAAGCATCAAGTAAGGTCACTCAAACCTTCAAGCAAGTCGAACAAGCCATTCAAGACAAGGTAGCACTTTTCATTCATTTTCATTAGGTATCAAGCAAGAATTTTTTCTTAACCATTCATGTAGTATTTCAATGGTCTTATTAAGCATTTGTTTCATAGTCTAGCTTTAGTATCAAGCTATTTGCATATCCAACATTCCATAGTTCCAAGTGTATATTCAATTTAAATGTCCATTAGCTATTAAGCAAGGTCATGTAGTCAATCAATGTTTAAATCACAATCACTTAAGTATCAAGCTTATCCAAGTTTAAGTATTTAATAGTCAAGCATATTCAAGTTCAAGCCTTATTCATCAAGGTTATGATCGCCCTTAAGTTAATTAGAGTCGTAGCTCAAGTGATATGTATCATTCTGGTATTGTCAAGTACATATATTCATGTTTTAGGTTATCAAGCATGTTTATCCTAGACATATCAAGAAGAATTCAAATAAAGCATTCAAGAATTCAAGTAAATTCAAACAAAGGTCACATAGTTCATTTGCATGGCCAGAATTACATCAAGAATATCTCATTAATCCAATTTCCATTTAAGTATTATTCCCTTATACATTTACCGAATAGAATTTAGGTTCATTTCATGACAATTCCATATCAACAAGGTAACAAATGTAATTGGTTAGGACCTAAGTCATAACCCTAAGTAAAGCTACACTTACCTTGTATCCCAAAGTTACGGGATACCCGAATCCTCATTCATATCCCGATACTTATCCATCCTTTCTATCATTTTCTTAATCTAGTATTCAAATAATGTAAGCATGTATTAGAACCAAATCAAACTCAATTCACACATGCTATTACAAACACCAAAACTGTTTTCTGGCAGTTTGTACACCCTTCACTAAATTGTCTATATCTTTTAATATACATGTTGGAATTTAAATCAGTTTATACCGTTGGAAAGATAACTTAATTATCTATCCATCCATACATGGCTCATATTTTTAGCCCTTCTACATCAATACAGTTTTTTAGTTAAAGTCGGGTCAATTTACAGTTTCAAAACTGCCCAGATTACACTTAGGTCCACTTATTCCATTAAATTTAGTCCTTTTATACCTTAATTACCCTGTATTTAGCTTAATTCTAAATTCAATTATGCTATCAACTTATGCAAATTGGTTCCAATACTTCTAGGCTAGGATTTGGGGTGTTACAATTCTCCCCCTTTAAAGAAATTCACCCTCGAATTTCTTCTGAGGTACTATACTATCAACTTAGAACCTTTTAGACATTATCAGTTTCAAACAATCAAATGAAATTGAATTGAATTCCAATAACCAATACCAAATAAGATTTAACTCCTAGGTAGCATAATTATCCCTATATGATGCATGATGGCCCAGTTTAGTCTGATAATCGGCTAAACCTAAGCTCTGATACCACTAAATGTAACACCCCTCACCCGAGTTAGTAGTAACCCGGCCAAGGACCGTTACTACAAGGAAACAAGCAAGCAAACAAGAAGCAAATAGGCAAGCCAATTAAAATTTTTCTGAACTCATCACTAGAAGATGAATTGTTCAACTAAAACTTGTAGTGGTTTTTTACATTTTATGCTTACATATTGTAAATTCAAGAACGCTTGCTAGTTTCAAATAAGTCATACGAGCCATCATCAATCAAGCCTTCAAAGATTCAAGCATTGAGCAATATCAATTAAACCATCAATCAAGTGTTTATCACTTAGCAAGCAAGTTCATTATAGTGTAATATTATTCGAATAGTTATCACACACAAAAAAATGTCAATTTACACCCGTGGCAGCAACAACTCAATCACACGTGAGTATACATATCAAGTCTCAAACAAGACAATCCAAGCAAGTACATTCCAATATAATTCGATTGATTATCAAGAAAGCAAGCATACATGTAACCACCATCAAGTTTCCAACTAAGCATCCTTCCCTTATACATTTACCAAATAGAAATTAGGTTCATTTCATGTCAATTCCATACCAACTATGTAAACAATTGCAATTGGTTAGGACCTAAGTCTTAACCCTAAGTAAAGGTACACTCACAATACTCCAAGCTATTCACTTGTCTTGTATCCAAATCCCTTTACCTCTTGCTTTGGGATGTCCACTCTTATCTTCCTCTTCCACAACTTGCTGCCCTTGGTCTTAGTAATGCTGCCAACAAGTTGAATTTAGCTCAAATTCAACCTTAACACCATGGATTTAAGCTTTCTCTCACAAGAACACTCTCTCACTATTTTTCCCTCTTCAAATTGGTATAATGGAGAAATGGATGAAGATGATATCCTTCTAATGGATTTAGGAATTTACTATCTTATCCTTGATTAGTTGTTTATCATAGAATTAATTAAGCGCATTAAGGGAAATGAGAAATTTAGCATGCAATACTTATCTTTCTCATTTAATTCAATGTAGTCACTTTAAATTGATCACTTATTTCATTCATTATTTTCAATTAGACCCTTGACTAATCAATTTAGCTTAATTCTAAATTCAATTAAGCTATCAACTTATTTGGGGTGTTATATCCAAACTCTGGTCAATCGAGCCCTTGCAACCGAGGCAAAAATGAAGGTTTCAGAAAGAAGAAAGGGTGGTAACAGAAGTAATAAGAAGCACAAACGTGATGATAAGCCCCATTGGCAATCCAAAAAAGCCAAATATCAAAAAGAAAGCTTATCGAATTATACCCTTGCTCTGAAAAGTAATTATATGCTGAGACCTCAATCGTTGAATAAGCCTTCAGCCCTGGTTATCTTTGTAAATAGCACAGGAAATTCGGGGAAAGTACCTACTTGCAAATTTTGCCAAAAGCTCCATTTTGGCCAATGCCGATCTCAATAAAATCTATGCTATGCTTGTGGTGGAGCCTATCATTTCATTAAGGATTGCCTCCAAAATCCTAACAAAGCTCCAGTTCAATCTCCTGCAAATTCGAGTTCTACACCATCTAACCGAAACAAAGGCCTGAGACAAGCACAGTCCGGGAACCAAGGCAAAGGGAAAGGCCACTATTCAGCTACTATACATCAAGAATCCCGAGCTCTTGCTCATATCTACCAAATTCGTGGTAGGGAGGATGAAGAGTCTCCCGATGTGATCGCAGGTACCGTTGAACTAAACTCAAGTACTGTTTATGCTCTGATTGATTCGGGGTCTACCCACTCGTTTTATGCTCTTCCTTGATTGTTAAGCTAAACTTGAAACCTGAACTTGTTAAATCTAGCCTTGTAGTTTTGAATCCTATAGGAGGAAACTTGCCGATCAATTTAATTTGTAGATCCTACCCAATTGCTACTTGAAATATCCCTTTCCCTATAGACCTCTATGTTTTGCTAAATTGCAAATTTGATCTAGTGTTAGGACTAGATTGGTTGGGAAAACACCAGGCCTGGATTGATTGCCAAAATAGGAGATTGTATCTCTGGATTAGGGAAAGAATCCATCTTGCTTATAGATAAGAAACCGACTTCAATCTTTGCTTCCAAGGCCCTAAAAGATGAATATGACTTTAGTTTGCCATCTATACCTGTTGTAACTGAATTTGTCGATGTTTTTCCTGATGAACTCCCTGGTCTTCCTCTGACCTGATAAGTGGAATTCAGGATTGATGTTCCACCTGGGACCAACCCAGTGTCAATTACACCATATCGAATGGCACAAGTAGAGTTGAAGGAACTTAAGCAACAACTTCAAGAACTACAAGACAAAGGCTTCATTCGGCCTAGCACATCTCCCTGGTTGTACCTGTCTTGTTCGTAAAGAAAAATGATGGTACCATACGACTCTGTATCGACTATTGTCAATTGAATCAGCTTACCATCAAGAACAAGTATCATTTGCCAAAGATAGAAGATCTCTTCGATCAACTTAGAGATATTTCGGTGTTTTCAAAGATCAATCTTCGATCGGGTTACTACCAAATAAAGGTGAAAGAAGAAGACTTGCCTAAAATAGCCTTCCGAACTTGTTATGGCCACTTTGAATTCCTTGTAATGCCTTTCGGGCTAACTAATGCCCTGGCCGTATTCATGGATCTTATGAATCGAGTATTGAAGCCTTTTCTCAACAAAATTGTGGTCATCTTTATCGATGACATCTTGGTCTACTCTCGTAACAAGGAGGAACATGCTGAACACCTCCGAATTGTCTTGCAAACACTTCGAGAACGTCAATTGTTCACCAAATTCTCCAAGTGAGAGTTCTGGCTATCGGAAGTTTCATTTCTTGGCCATGTAATCTCAGCATAAGGGATCAAGGTGGATCCAAAGAAAATTCAAGCTATTCTTGATTGGTGACCTCTGAGGAATATTGGTGAGGTCTGAAGTTTTCTCGGTTTAGCCAAGTACTATCGAAGATTTGTAAAAGGTTTTTGTACTATAGGCTTGCCTCTAACTAAGCTCCTTCAAAAGGATCAACCATTCGAGTGGTCCGAGAATCAGCAGCGAAGCTTTGATCAACCCAAGTAAGCCTTGACTCATACCCTGGTTCCGATTTAACCAGAATTGGGTAAAGAATTCACTATTTATAGTGATGCTTCGCATTCGGGGCTAGGTTGTGTTTTGATGCAAGGAGATAATATGGTAGCTTATGCATCAAGGAAATTGAAACCTCGTGTACGGTGAAAAGTGCCACCTGTTCACTGATCATAAAAGCCTCAAATTTCTCTGAACCCAAAAAGATCTCAATTTGAGACAAAAAAGATGGATGGAACTCCTGCAAGATTATGATTTGATCATCGACTATCATCCCAGAAAAGCCAATGTGGTTGCGGATGCTCTTAGTCGTAAACTGACCTTGGGTAAGCCAATATAAATCTTTTTAAATCTAAATCCTTGAAAGTTTCGAATTGAAATTAGACTTTCTTGCTATGCAAGTAACCATTCGAACACTTTCCTTGATCTGCAAGTAACCATTCGATTCCCATCTAAACTATCTTGTTCATCTTGTAGCTTCAAATGCTATTAATGCTCACCTTCAAATGTACCAAAAGCGACGATTTTTGTCCAAACTACAAGCCCAATCCAACTTGATCTCGAGAATTAAAAATCTATAGCAAACCGACCCTAATCCTCAAGCAATTATTTTGAAGCTTGACTCGAAAGCCAACCAAGATTTCCTTGTCCATTCGAATGGGATGCTATACCTTAAGAGTAGGGTTTGTAACCCTAATGATGAAGAATTAAAGAAAAACATCTTGCAAGAAGCTCATTAGAGTTCTTTTTCGATCTACCCTGGATCAGTTAAGATGTACAAGGATCTCAAACCCTTGTATTGGTGGCCAGGAATGAAAGCAACCATCAATGATTACGTATCAAAGTGTTTAACTTGTCAAAGGGTTAAAGCCGAGCATTGAGTTTCTACTGGATTGCTCCAACCTATTGAAATCCCTTAGTGGAAGTGGGATCGAATCACAATGGACTTCATACCGGTCTTCCTTGTACTCTAAGAAAGTGTGATACTGTGTGGGTGATCGTAGATCGATTCACAAAATCAGCTTACTTCAACCCTATTAGAATGAATTATAGCGTGGACACACTAGCCAAATTGTATATTCGTGAAGTGACTCGTTTGCACGGAGTCCCTACTTCTATCATCTCCGATCGAGATCCTCGATTCACAGCTCAATTTTGGAGATCCTTGAAACGAGCCCTTGGCACCAAATTGAATCTAAGCACAACCTTCCATCCTCAAAGTGATGGTCAACCCGAAAGTGTGATTCAAGTCCTTGAAGACAAGCTGAGAGCTTGTGTTATTGACTTCGGGAAAAATTGGGAGAAATCCATACCTCTTGTAGAATTTGTGTACAACAACAACTATCAATCTTCGATTCAAATGGCACCATTCGAAGCCTTGTATGGTAAAAGATGTCAAACTCCCATGTGTTGGTCTGAACTTGGTGAGTACAAGATGTTAGGACCACAAATGATTCGAGAAACTGAAGAACAAGTTCGGATCATAAATGATAGATTGAAGCAGACTTTTGATAAACAAAAAGCATATGCAGATCTGAAACGTACAGATATTCAACATGAAGTTGGAGACAAGGTTTTTCTGAAAGTCTTCCCTTGGAAGAAAGTCTTCAGATTCAGAAGAAAGGGAAAGCTCAGTCCCCGATTCATAGGACCTTTCAAAGTCGTTGAATGAATTGGTCCAGTGGCTTATCGATTAGCACTTCCTAGTGAATTCGATAAAATTCACAATGTCTTCCATGACTCAATGATTCGGAAGTATCGATCGGATCCATCTCACATTCTAGAACCTGAAGAAGTAGAATTGAATCCTAATCTTTCCTACGAAGAAGAACCAATCCAAATCCTTGATAAGGAAGTCAAGAGACTTCAAAACAAGAATATCTCCCTAGTGAAAGTCTTGTGGAGAAACCATAAGATGGAAGAAGCAACTTGGGAGCCAGAGGATACAATGAGAAAGCAATATCCTAAATTATTCAATTCAGGTAAAAAAAATTTGAGGCCGAATTTTCCTTTTTAAGGAGGGGAGAATTGTAACACCCTGAATCCTAGCTTAGAATTATTGAAACCAATTATCTAAGTTGATAGCTCAATTAAGCTTAAACCTATGCTAATTAGATTATCTAGGGTCTTAATTGAAAGAATGAGTGAAATAAGTGACCAATTTAAAATGACTAGATTGAATTAAATGAGAAAGATAGGGAATGCATGCTAAATTGCTTGTTTCCCCTAATGCCCTTGATTAAGTTAAGATAAGGATTAATTAAATGGACATTTTAGACAATTCATAAATCCAATAACTTGGATTAGATGTTGTCATCTTCTTCACTCTCCTTAGCTAGCCGAAAATTGAAGGGAATATAGGGAGAAAGAGAGCTTGAAAAATCAGCCATTGAAGAAGGGAAATTAAGCTTGGATGTATAGGATTTTGTAAGGAAATTAAAGATAGAAGCAAAGTAAGTATGATTCTATTCTTGTTCAATCGAATAGGCAACTATATTTTGACTTGGGTTGTTTTGATGATTGTAGATGAAATTAACTACTGAATATGTTGTTAGATGATTGAATTGTTGTAGAATTATGCAAATTTGGAGAATGAACACTAGGTATTATGCTGGAAATTATGTGTAAGTGATAGTGTAATAAGTTAAGTTGCTGGAAATTTTGAAATGAATGTTGTCGTAAGAATTTAATGGTTAGAACTTGTAATTGAGCTATGGAATTAATGAATTGAACATGATCATGAATATATAATGTAATTAAGGTGTTAAACAAGCTGAATTGTTAGTAACCAATGCTGGCAATGAAAGATAAAAGTATGAACATAGTCTTATAACACAGAAACTGTTTTAGTAAGAACATATTGTGTAAATAATCAAAATTAAGCAATTTAACCAACTTACTCTATTTTGGTCACCCTGAAAAATGAATTAACATTGACTAAACATGTTTAGGATTGCATATGAAATATATTATATGGCAAAAACAATGGTTAAAATGAATTTAAGGAATTAAAATGTGAATAGGTGTAATCTGCCCAGAATTACTCTATTCTGGGTAGTAACTTTGAAAATTCACCAAATTTGTATAGATCAAATAAATGGCTGAAATTTTAATGACATGATCCTTATTATGCCTACTTTCATTAGGTGAAAACATAACTGAAAACTGGGTCCTATGCTGGAAACTGTAAATATAAATTGTTGGACAGTGCAAACTGTCCAGGCAGTGTAAATGCCCTGTCTTTGAGCAATAAACTGTATTAGTTGGCTAAGAACTAAAATGCAAGTCTACTATGGCCTTAAATACAATTTTGTTAGCTTTCCAACGGTTTATACCAATTAAAATTCTGACGTACGGAATAAACAATATGCTTGATTTAGTGACTAGTGCAAGCTACCAGGCAGCAGCTGCATAGGCAAATGCACATTGTTTTGCGACATTTTACAAACTGTTTTGAAAACAGTTTTAGGACTTGAAGTATGTCTTGTTATGCATGAACTAGAATGTAGAAAAGTGTGGTTGAGTAAGAAGGAATTTATACAAGAGCATGCTGCCCAAAATGTTTATGTTATATGCTTGTAATCTTGTCTTGAATTGAATGAATTGGCTTGATGAATTGTGTGCTAACATGATCTTTATATGTTTGTATGATTGGGTGGTTAGAACAAGGAGTAGAGGACTTGGTTGAAGAAGATGTGATTGATCAAGTCAAGGGAAAAGCAAAGGGGATTGTCATCAAAGATCGATAGCTTAAGCTTGGAGTTTTGTGAGTGTAGTCTTTATTAGGGTTGGAACTAGTGTTCTAACCAAAGTTGCATGTCTAAATACTTGCTTGATGATTGATAACATGAAATGAATCTAAATTATATTTGGTAATATTACTGTAAGGGAATAATGGACTTGTTAAAGACTTGACAATGCAATATGCTCTTGAAATTGTTGGTTGCTTGATATCGCTTGAAGGTGTACATAATGAAAATACATGAAAACTTGTAAAATGATCTTGACCTTGCTATACTTGTTGCTTAATCACTTGATGAGTGATTGCTTGATAATAAAAGACTCAACAAGTCCTTGGTTGCTAGTTGGCCTTAGGTAGAATGGCATGCCTTAGAGTCTAGAGCTCATCTTGTTAGGTACTTATTGTACCATCTTGTTTGGTGTTTTGGGAACCTTCTTGCTAGATACCTTTAGTATCATCTTGTTAGGTACTTTGTGTACCATCTTATGTGGTGTTTTGGGCACCTTATTGTTAGATACTTTGTGTATCATCTTGTTCGGTACTTTGTGTACCGCCTTATGACTCGATTACCTAGTCCTACTATCTACCAAGGCAAAACAAAAACAAATGAACTTGAAATAAAGACTTGTGAACATGAATGAAGAATGAGCAAACTTGACACTTGTTGATGAACTTGTATTGTAATGAAAGTTACATGAATAAGATGATGCTTATGCTATCTTGAATTGCTCATTACTTGAAAAATAAGGCATAAAAAAGAATTCCCTAATCAAATTGGATTAACTGATCTCTACACTTGAAATGCTTGATTTTTGCTAAACATTGCTTAATGGATTACTAGAACTTGTACTTGGTTACTTGCTTGTACATGTTGGCCGAATGCTTGCTATCCTAAATAGGATGATCTTGATGCTTGAAAGACTAGCTAAGATCATTCTTGATGCTTAAAAGCCTTAGCTAGGTCTACACTTGATTTAAAGATATAAAACATGAAATAACAAATGATTAGACTAGTTACTACCTCACTAAGTACTCTAAGTACTTATCACTCTCGTTTTTCCTTCTTCCCAAAATTTCAGGTTTAGATTGATCGATAGCCATCTTTCCTTGAGCTCAGAGCAGAACACAAGCAACACATAATGTATGACTTGATACTTTTTCTAAGACTCCTAGAATGGTGGCACTAGTTTTACATAGTAGCTTGAACTTGCATTTAGAAAGTTTGTATATAATGTTTGATGGGTCTATTATGTAGTGAACTTAATGTTAAGTATGTAAAGAACTTAAACTTCATGAAATGGAATCTTGTTGCCGCGCAATTTGTATAAATTGAATTGGAATGGTCTAGTGCTTGTTTGTGTACATGTCTTGTTCAAATTGGATATGTAATGATCAAACCATAATGCTTGTCTTCCATTTGAATAGTCTTGTGTATGCTTAAGTGATTGCCAAATGGTTGGGTGTGATCATTCTTTGACTATATGTGTATTGTGTCCTTTTACGGTATGGTCGAATGTATAAGTAGGGAAATAGAATTGTTCAAACTAGTTACATGTATAGATGAATGATCAAAAACTCATGTTTAGGTAAATAAGTTTGTAAAGATAAAATGCATACAAATCAAAGAGCAATGAATTTAATGGAAGCATGACACATATAAGGTCACTCGAATAGTAAGGAAAAAGGAACTAAAGTGTATTGCTAATGTAGTAACTTGTATATGATAACTTGAAATGAAATAAGTTTGGCAATCTATTCGAATACTTAGATTGAAGTAATAAACAATCGTGAAGTTTCTTGCATGATAAGTGTGCATGATTGCTTACCTTGTATTGTTCTTGCCTTGTTCGAATGCCTTGTTGCTTACCTTGAAGGTTGTATTGTTCGGATGTCCTTGCTTGTCTATTAAGTAAGCATGAATGTTTGATTGTCATGTATTGTTCATTATGTCCATGCTTGCTTGATAAGTAAGAAACTTAAGAAATGGTTCAAATTTGCCCAAAATTTTGGTGTCATCTTATAAGTTATATGCATCGACACTCTTCGCTCCTAACCCGGGCGAGGGCTGTTACACAGCAACTACTGTTACATTATATATAATTTGCGTTCAATACAAACTTGTTTCACATTGTCAACCAAGTTCATAACATAGTAGGCCCATTCAAGAACACATATTTACAAGTATTCAAAACATCATGTAGCCATGTTCATGCATATATACAATCATCCCAAAACAAATAAGATGCATGGTCTTGCTCTAGCTACATATATGTGTCTAGGTGCCACCAACTAGGAGAAATACAAAACAAGTATGAACCATAATTTAGCTATGCTTGTGTCTTGCTTCGAGCTCAAGAAATCAGGCTTCAAGATCAAGCAACAATCGAATTCTTTATCCTGTGGATGGGAAAAATGAAAACAAGAGTGATAAGTACAACAATATACTTAGTGAGGTAGTAACTAGTTCTAACCAATTGTTATATCAAGTTAAGTGTCAATTAGACAAGAATGATCCTAGCTAAGGATTGCAAGCAATCAATTAGCATAAGAAGCAAGAGACAATGGATCATAATTCATGCTTACATAACAAGAAATCAAGCAAATCATTCTTACATGAAATGTAATCAAGCAAATCATGCTTACATGACAAGTAATCAAGCAAATCATGCTTGTAAAACAAGTAATCAAGCAATTCATACTTATTAGCTCATTTATTATCTTTTATCACAATCTTTGGTTTATAGTTTGTCTAGGGAATTGAGTCTCCAACCAACTGCCGCCACAAGATGTATCGTAGTAATGGTCAACCCTCCTACTATTGCCAAAGACCACATACGTACCCTCCGTTTGTCGCCAATTAGGGACCTTAACCCTGGACCGTAGTCCACCCTGACACAATGAGCTCTAGACTCTAAGGCATGCCCTTCTACCTATTCAACTAGCAACCATGGTTGTTTGTTCATTTATTCAAGGATTTTAAGCTTTTCAAGTTCAAGATCATGTATCATTCAAGTGTACAAGTTCATGTCAAGCATTATCTTTTCGAAGAGTCATTTCGAGTATTGCATGGTAAGTTTATACATGCATTAAGACCTTAGGCCAATAGAGCCATAGCTCAACATTTCAAGTGTTCATTGCATCATTTAAGCTAGCACATCAAGCATTCGGCGTAAGAAATTGGTCACAATTCCATGTCATACATACAAGCATCAATGTTACCACATATACATGCTAGCATTCTATTTATACAACACTTCAAGGATGTAGTCAACTTTCATGTATAATCTTATTTCATACTTCCATTATTAGGTCAAGATCATATTAAATCCAATTAACAATTGAAGAATTTAGACATGCTTGCTTTAGTTACGGCCTAGTCCTAACTATAGAATAAACTACACTCATAATACTCCGTAGGCTAGCTAGTCTCGAAAGACTATTCCCTCTTGGTTGTCCCTTTAATGCTCGACTTTAGATCCTTCTCTAAAGTCCTCTCATTGCTCTAGTAATTCACATAGACAGAACAAGATTAAAACATGTAATTACAAAGTCATTCAATATGGCAACAAGGTTAATACATCACATATACAAGACAAGACAAATAGCATATTCATATACACACTTTAATGCACATTACCAAACTGCCTACATTCCATATTAAGGAAAAACAAGGTAGCAATTAAACTATCCTAAAGCTGTTTGCAAAACAGTTTACAAAACTACCACAAAACTGTGTACAATTACCTAAACTACTGCTACGAGGCTGCATGTACTTTGCTCACTTAAACATGCATAATTTTCATTTCGTACGTCGGAATT
Source organism: Hibiscus mutabilis (assembly GCA_019671005.1). Classification (NCBI taxonomy): domain Eukaryota; kingdom Viridiplantae; phylum Streptophyta; class Magnoliopsida; order Malvales; family Malvaceae; genus Hibiscus; species Hibiscus mutabilis. The sequence continues at coordinate 12,615,855 of CM033725.1, forward strand.
TCAATTGGTTTACACCGTTGGAAAGCTAACTTAATTATATTTCTAACCATATAGCCCTTTCATTTGAATTTTTTTCCAATCAATACAGTTTTTAATATAAAGATGGGGCAATTTACAACACTGGATAGTTTGCACTGTCCCTAGCGTCTCTTCTCTACAATTCATTATACGATCCAGAATTCAGTTCTACTTTATCCTAATGAACTTACACATGTTAAGGCACTATCCATATAAATTTTAGCCTTAAATTCCATATATACAATTTATGGTGATTTTTCAAAGTTACTGCCCAGAATAGAGTTTTCTGGGCAGATTACACTAGGTTAAGCTTCTAGCTTCATAATTCATCTAAACAAGATTCTAACATTGTAATTCAACTTATTTTAATGTTCTTACATGTCTAGGTCAGTCTAATTCACCAATCAATGTGCTTAAAATAGGGGATTATAGTGCTATGTTCAATTTGATCCATTTGATCAACAACATACCTTTAATTCATCATTTGAGCAGTCCATTACCTAGCTTTAACTAATCCAATTATATGCATTAGTTTTCCAGCAAGCTATTTACTCTATTGAAGTCTCAATTCATTTAGCAATGTGATCAAAACAGGGCATTATATACAATTAGCATGTTTACAGATTTTCACCTAGCAAAACAGTCTCTATTCTCTATTTCTAGCAACCATATACATTATCTTTAGCAATTTAGCTACTAACACTCACAATTTCAAGCACCATTAGAAGCTAACATCATTCTAAAATGCATAACAATCATCCTATTCAAATTAGGCAGCAAGAACATCCTCTTCAATTTAACTATACAATGTTCAGTGACCAATACGCAATGTTCCAAACTTATTCCAATTAACTTATAATAGATTTACCTGTTTCAGTATCGGTATTGAAAAGGTCGTACCAATATGCCTATGTCATGACCGTTAAAATGGTTAAGAATCAGTGAGCTTGTTCTGGTACGATGCTGGTTCGTATCTATAACACCCCTCACCCGGGTTAGGAGTGACCCAGCCAAGGAGTGTTAAAACAAGCAAACAAGAAAGCACACAAGAATACAATCCATTTAAAAATTTTGAACTTGTCTTATTAGATGAGTTACTTGCCTAACAAGGAATCCAAACAATCATCAAGAACATGCTTTTCAAACATTATAACTTACCAAACATAAATATAGGCCTCCAAGTATCAATCAAGGAGGTATAACATTGTCCCTTATACATATAGGCAATGGATTACACTCAAGGCAAGACTCAATTTCATTTCAGGTTTGTTCAAATAAGCCCAGCTTTGATCTAATTCCATACAATGTCAAACATGGTTTCAATGTCATACTCATGTCAAGTTAACTAAGCATAATCTTCTATCAATTTACATTCAAGACAAGGTTACATATAATGTTGGTTACTCGAATGGTCACCATTGTATTCATTTGAATCATAACACAATCAACATGACTTCAAGTAAGCTTAACATCAACTAGCAATAATGACTAACTTATCTTGACCTTAATTACTTAAACTAGAAGCAACCTAATCAACCAAGTGATCAATTCGAATATATCATACAAGAGTTAAGCACATAGTATCCCATTGTTAAACACATTCAAATATAACTAGATCATGTAACCAAGTACCATTTTCCACATTCAACAAGTCGTTCTTAATTCATTCACATAACATCTAGATATCATGGCATCAAACATTGCCAACCAAGTCTTTACAAGCTTCTAAAGGTCAAGGAAATATATATACAAACTTCAACATGAACAAGATGCATGTTCTAGTTTAAATAGATACATATCTAGGTGCCACAAACTAGGAGAGTTACAAAATAGATACAAAGTCATACTTCTAGCTCTTCTTGTATCTTGCTTCAAGTTCAAGGAAGATAGCTTTAAGATCTCTTTAAACCTGTGGTTTGGGAAGGATGGAAATAAGAGTGATAAGTACATAATGTACTTCGTGAGGTAGCAACTATTACTAGCCAATTATCAAGTTTAGGTAGTCTTAAATCAAGTACAACCTAGCTAAGTTTTGAGCATGCAAAGTTAAATCTAACATAAGGTTTCAAGTGTTTCAAGACAGGTAGGGAGTCAAGTAATCATGTATAGCTATTGTCATTTATATATATATCATCAAAAGCACAAGAACATGTAATTAGGCCTTAATCTCAAGTAATATACACTAATTCATGCTTCAATGCCATTCGAAAAACAATTAACAAAAAGGTTATTTCCAATTCAAGTTGGATCGAGTACTATATCAAGACAAGAGGTATGTTTAAGCATATCAATTCGAGTATGATAACTTTGTAAGCATCATACAAGCAAGCAATTTCAAGATATCAAGTCAAGTATCATTCGAGCTTTAGGCCATGCATTTCTTTCTTACTTATTCATTTTAGATTAGGCCTTGGAACATAGTTATTTCAAGGTAATCAAGTCACCAACCAAACTGTCGCCAAAACAAGAAACTGGTCATATCACCCTCCTACTGTCGCCAGTGACCGTAACACACAACCCTCCTACTGTCACCAAATATGGGCCTTCGCCCAGGACCGTAGTCTACCCAATCACAATGAGCTCTAGACTCTATGGCATGCCATCCTACCTATGACCAACTAGCAACCAAGGCTTTGTTTGAATTACTTGTCCATTAAGTAAGCTTCAAGATTTCAAGTCAAGGCAAGTACACACACCAAGATCATGGCGAGTTTGTAACTTATTCAAGCATCATTTTCAAGTGTTTATCTATCAAGATCAACATAGCCCTTAGGCCATTCGAGCCTTAGATCAATTTATCATGCATTATTTACAATTAGAGCAAGTTTGCATTTCAAGCTATCATAACATCAAGCAAGATTATGTCTAAGCATATTTGGATCATTCGATTAGGTCAATACAAGAACCATAGAAGATCAATCCATTGTTACAAGATCTAATTTCATTACCATATCATATATCAAGCATATCTTATTACCAAGTTTCCATTTAATCCATTCTTCCCTTAATTCATTTCAAAGCATAGTTTAAATTCATTTCATTGCATGAACATATCAAAGGAATAGTAGTCATGCACATTTGGTTAGGACCAAAGTCCTAACCCTATGTAAAAGCTACACTCACAATACTCCAAGCTAGTTTTGATCCTTGATCCAAATCCCTTATTGCTTGTTACTAGGTTGCCCAACTCTATCTTCTTCAACAAGATCCACTCCTTGTTCTAACATACATCCAATATAATGGAATCAAAATCAACCACCAAATAATACATTTCAAGCAATCCAAGTCAACAAGAAGCTAGAGTCGAGCATTGTATTTACAACAATCTAACAATTTAACCTTTCAATCAATTAGAACAGTTTTGCCCTGCTCCTAAACTGTCCAAAACAATGCCATTTTAACTGTATTTATCAAGTTATACAAAACAGTCCCTAACAGTTCGAATTTTTGCTAATACAGTCCACTAACACAATGTGCAATTACATCTTTATATTTGTTGTACAAAACAGTCCAATTTGTGGTTTTTCTCATACAATTCATGTTAACAAATTTTTAATCAACTTCCCCTGTTTTTAAATCACTATTTCCAGCCCCTAATTCATACAATTCAGTCCCTAGATCATTCATGGTTTCGATACTAGTCCCTATTTCACATACATCGCAACAAGCATCTTATAGTAGTCCAATTGATCATTATTCAACCAATTCAATCTAGCAAGCATTTAAATTGATTATCCCCTATTTTTAGCTCACAATTTCCAGCCCTCAATTCTGTAAAAACAGTCCAGCATTTATCAATTCTTTCAAAACAGTCCCTAGTTAGCCATTTAGCAATCAAATGTGACTAGTTTCATCATTAAGCTCAATTTTCACTATCCAATAATGATTTTCAATTGATTAACATCACAATTTAGCATGTTTCTACATTTCAAACAAGCTTTTCACTCAATTCAAGTCCTAATTCATGGACAATTCGAACTACCTATCAATTTACATGATCAATAAAACAATGGTTTCATTCATGTACATAAACCATTCGGTCAAGCATAGTTTCATCCTATTTTCAATAGAATTTCAACAAAATTCAAGCTAAAATTCAAATAAGTTTCAAGCATAACATCTAACATTCAATTATATGAATTCAAGTTCAATTTCTATCATCAAACATTCAATCGAATCACTTAAAATCTTTCTAGCTATCCAAGTACATGAACAATATGATCTCATGCAAGATTCCATCATCTACAATGGTGGCTTTTCTTTCCTTAAAGAGTTGAGAGAGTTTTGGCCAAGGTAGGAGAAAGGTTGAGTGGAGAAGATGATAGGTAGATGGACACCTATCCAAGTTGTTATCACTTGGCTTCGCCGAATGCGACCACTTGGCAATCAAGGGTCTAATTGCTTCATAACTACTTAATTACACATTCTAATTGCATGCAAAACCACATTTAAACATTGTTACTATTTGATCCTTCATGATTCGGCCATTAATTATCAAATCTATCTAATTTGATCACTAGATTTAGTCAATTCTTCTAATTTGTAGAATGTTTGTACAATTAAGTTCTAATTAGTTTGTGACATATTACTAGGCCATGATTTTGGGGTATTACAGTATCGGTACGCGAATCATGGTTTAAGATTTATCAAATTCCAATGTTCATTACCCGCATCGATATGGCTGGGAACCGTATCGGTACGTGTTGACCAGGTTGACCTGTATTGATACGTCCCTGAATTGTACAACTAAAATTAATTTTCCAAATTCCAATGTTGACTTTTTGTATCGATACACCCTATTGACCGATGTTAACCATGTCCAAATATGCACACCCGTATCGATACGCCGTCACCCATAACGATACGCCTGCACTATAATGACACATTTTATCTGGTTTTTACTCAATTTGACCTATTAAACATTGTTGAAATCAAATGAAATTTTACTAGAAAGTTTATAACACTATAATCTACTAGCATGTCAAATTTTATAGCCATCTGAATCTATTTACTATGTTTTCACCTTTTTACGCCAAGTATGCAATTTCGGTTACTTTTAAGCCATTCAAAAAAGGTTATTTAGGGCCTAAGGAACAATTACAAACCAAGGGCAATACATACATACCAAAAGGACCATAAGTGACTAGCCTAACTACTTTACCACCACACTAGGAGTTCATAGGTTCGATATACATTACTTTAGCTTTGTTGTGACTTACCAAAAACTCCCAACTCCTTCGATCTCCACAACGAACTTATTAACCTGAAATGTATAAAATGAAAAGCATTAGGCATACATTGCCTAGTGAGGTAGTCACAGACAATAACAATAATAATGAAATGCATTCCAAATCACGTTCTATCAATGGCAATGCAATGAATCGATGATGACAATGCAATAGTCATATTCAATAGCAATTATATCATATTTCAACAATAATCCTTGGATCGATTCGGGATAGTGGATACGTGAATTCCTACTCCTCTCCAAATCAATGAATGGTCTAGTTCCTTCGCCTCCCCAACATGACCAATAACACAAACATCCCTCTGCCTTGCCACAGTGTAGGCCGTAGCCCAAGGACTGTAGTCCACCCGTACACTGAGCTCATGAATTATATGTCATGCCAATTGTATCTAATGTCTTTTCGAATCCAAGTTTTGGTGATCATATCAATGTTCAATATTTCAATAGCAATATCAATGGTCAATAATTCAATGGTATTATCTATAATACCCCAAATCATGGCTTAGTAACTTGTTATAAACAAATTAGAGTTTAATTGTACAAACAATCTACAAATTAGAAGAATTGATTAAACCTAGTGACTAAATTAGATGGATTGCTAAAGAAATAGCCTAATCATGAAGGATCAAATAATAACAAATTGTAAATATAGAATTGCATGAAATAAGGATGAGTAATTAAGAATTTATGAAACAATTAGACCATAAATTGCCAAGTGGAGGCAAATAGCTAAGCCATGTGATAATACCTTGGCCAAGTGGCCATCTTGCTATCATCTTCTCCACTTTGCCGAAAATCCTATCATCCATCTAGGAAAAGAAAAATCACCATTGTTGAGAGGAAGAAAGCTTGCATGAGATCACAATTGCGTGAAAATTTAATAGCTAGGAAGATTGTAAGTGGATTCTAAATCGTTTCTCCCTAGCAACTTGATTGAATGAGTTATTGATGATATTCTTGTTGTGTAAATTGAATTGAATGATTGTTATGCATGTTAGGGTTGTGCTAGCTTCAATTAGAACCTGGAAATTCAATGCTAGTAACTAAATTGCCAATGAGATATATGTATAGTTGCTGGAAAATTGAGAAAAATGTGCTTGATTGAAAACAGTCTTGATTAGGGACTGTTTTGATGGAGAAATTGTGTAAACATGCCAAATGAACATAGGACCCTGTTTTGATCATGTTGCTAGGTAAAATGAATATTGAAATGAATGGATATGTTGCTGGAAAATGGATACACCTAATTGAACTAGTTAAATTAGGTAATGGACTGCCTAGTTGATGTATTGGATGTGTAAATGTGATCAAATAGATCAAATTAGGTTCAACATGATAATGCCCTGTTTTAACCACATTTCTAGGTGAATTATAATGACCTAGACATGTATGAACATGAACATGAAATGAATTGCCATGTTAGAACATTGCTTAAGCGAATTAAGAAGCTAGAAATTCAACCTAGTGTAATCTGCCCAGAATGCAAAGTTCTGGGCAGTAACTTTGAAAATTCATTATAAATTTTATATAATGAATTTAAGGCTGAAATTTTTATGGACAACACCTTGGTATGTCTAAATTTACTAGGAGAAAATAGAACTGAACTCTGGGTTGTATACTGAAATGTAGAGAAGAAAAACTAGGGACAGTGCAAACTGTCCAGTATAGCGAAATGCCCTGTCTTTAAGTTAAAAACTGTATTAATTGGAAAAGAACTAAAATTCAAGACTTGTATGGTCATAAAGAAAATTTTGTTAGCTTTGCAACGGTGTAAACCAATTGAAATTCCGACCCACGTAATGAAAGTTATGCATGATTTAGTGACTAAAGTGCAAGCTGCCTGGCAGCAGCAATATAGGCAATTACACATTGTTTTGTGGCATTTTGTAAACTGTCTTGTAAACAGTTTTAGGCCTTTGATTATGCCTTGTTTTACATGAACTAGAATGTAGATAAGTGTAGTTAAGTGTAATGGAAAATGTATACGAGCACGCTGCCAAATTTGTGAATGTTGTGTGCTTGTAACTTTGTCTTGATTTCATGATCACATGAGCTTGTTTTGACATATGTTGTACTTGTAATGTGATAGAACCAGGAGTAAACTTGGTGGAAGAGGATAGAGTGGATCATCCTAAAGCCAAGAACAAAGGAGTGTGCATCCAAGACTAGCTAAGCTTGGAGTATTGTGAGTGTAGTTATCTCCAGGGTTATGATACCAATGTATTCTTGTTACATTCTTGAAATGTTAAATGAATCTAAACATGAACATGACCTAATAAGGGAAGGATGACTAAAGTAATACATGAAATTTGATCCTAGCCTTGTATAAATGATCAATTTGAATGCTTAAGTATGATTATGTGATAACATTGATGCTTGTATGTGCTACGATGCAATGTGATTGAATGTTAAAGACTTGCTTGAGACATATTATCATCATGATGAAATGAAACATGAAACTACTTGACATATGAGCTATGGCTAATGGCTTAAGGGCCTAACATGAAATGAACTTGCTTGATATGATCTTGATCTTGAAACACATGAATAAATGGTAAATCGAACAACCTTTGTAGCTAGTTTGACTAGGTAGAAGGGCATGCCTTAGAATCTAGAGCTCATTGTGTAAGGGTGGACTACGGTCCAGGGCTAAGGCCCCTACTTAGCGACAGACGGAGGGTACGTATGTGGTCTTTGGCGACAATAGGGGGTTGACCAGCACTACAATGCATCTTGTGGTGACAGTTGGTTGGAGACTCTATTACATATACAAACTAAGTACCAAGGGGGTTGTTTAATGAATAACAATTGAAATAACAATCCTACATCATATGTTACTTGTCTTGAATGCCATGAATTTGTATGTTACTTGACTTGAAAGCGTGACTCCTTGATTTCTTGTTTTGCAAGCATGTTGTGCTTGATTCATGAAGTATGAATTCTTGTTGCTTGTACCTTGTTGGCCGAATGTATGATATCCTTAGCTAGGATAATCTTGATGCTTGAAATCCTAGCTAAGATCACTCTAATGCTTGAAAGCCTAGCTAAAATCACTCTAATGCTTGAAAGCCTTAGCTAAGCCTATACTTGATTAAATGACACATAAAACTTGAAATAACAAATGGTTAGATTTAGTACTACCATACTAAGTACATTATTGTACTTACCACTCTTGTTTTCATTCTTCCCAACCTACAGGATAAAGGATTCAATCGTTGCTTAATCTTGAAGCCTGTTACCTTGATCAAGAAGCAAGTCACACAAGTTTGCCTAAGTATGGTTTCATACTTGTTTTGCATATCTCCTAGAATGGTGGCACTAGAATGTATATAGTTAGATTGAGCATGCATTTTGGTACTTGTATATAATGATCTTGATGGGCCTACTATGTCTTGATCTCGGACGATATTATAAAGTATGTAATGAACTTAAGTTTCATGTAATTGAATGGTAATTGCTGTGCATATATGGATTTAAGAATGGAATGCTTATATGTTGATCTAGTTACCTTGATAACATTTGAATGCCTTGTTTGTGTACATGTCTTGCTTGAATTGAACATAGGATAACCAAACCATATTGCTTGCCTTTTATTCGAATGTATTGAGAATCATATGGTCACTTGTGTGTGTGTATACACCATGATGTATATGTTTGAGGTTAGTATGATTCTTGTTTAATGCATAGGAATAGAGTAAGGCTTGATTGAAAACAAGTTTATGCAATTGTATGTATTAGGTGTTAATGGCCGAATGATCTAGTTGATTAAGAGGCTAGTTTCATGCTATTTTAAGTTAATATAATCATGTTTAATAACCTAGGTATGTAATGATACATGAAATAAATTAAGGAACAATGAAAAGAAATGAAATCAAGTTACTCTTAGGCCATTCGAATAGGAGAAGTTATCAAAGATTGAATGTTGTAATATGAAACATGAAAGTAGTAACTTGTAATGTAAGCATGAAAGGAATTAATATAGCGGTCTTGTTCGAATGGTTTAGGTTGAATAGGAATCAATTGTGAGTTGCTTGTATGATAAGTAAGTATGTTTGATTGTTCATGTACTTCTTGTATTGTTATTGTATTGATTGTATTGTCCTTGCCATTGCTTGCTTATTAAGTAACGCTCCCAAGCTGGGTTGTTACTAGCCCGAGTAGGGGGTGTTACATTTATTTGGTAATCAGAGCTTTAGGTTTAGTCGATTCTAGGACTAAACTGGGCTATCATGCATCATATAGGATACCTGTGCCATCTAGGAGACTTGTATTGAATAGCTTGTGTCTTGCTTATTAAACCGAACTCCTAATTGTTTTATTTGAACGTAGAAAGTCTGAAACAAGACTTGGTCGGGATAATGAAAGTCCGGTAGGCTTCTCAAATGAAGGAGATAGTCTTTCGAGATTAAACCTAAAATTTTAAAGCAAAGCCTTGTAGTTTCAAACCCAATAGGGGGAATCACATCCATTAACTTCCTTTGCAAAGAATGTTCTATAGTCATTCGAAACATACCCATCCTATTGATTTATATGTATTGCCTTATTGTGAATTCGATCTAGTGTTAGGACTTGATTGGCTAAGCAAAACATGAAGCCTGGACAGATTGCCAAAATAGGAGACTGTATTTATGGGATTTAGGAAAGGAATGAATCCTCCTAATTGATAGAAAATCGACTTCCATCTTTGCTGCCATGACTATGCAAGATGAACTTGAATTTGGGTTGCCTAGTATGCCAATTGTATCTGAATTCATTGATGTTTTTCCTGAGGAACTCCCTGGTATCCCTCCAACCAGGGAAGTATAGTTCGGGATCGAAGTTCAACCTGGATCAACTCCGGTTTCCATCACACCTTATCGAATGGCACATGTTAAATTGAAAGAACTCAATAAGCAACTCCAAGAGCTACAAGGCAAAGGCTTTATTTAGCCTAGCTCTGCACCCTGGGGAACACCCGTATTGTCCTTTAAGAAGAAGGACAGACGGGTCGATGAGGCTATATATAGATTATCGTTAGCTAAATTGGCTCACTATCAAGAACAAGTATCTTTTACCGAGTATTGAAGACTTGTTTGACCAATTCAAGGATGCCAAAGTCTTATCCAAGATCGATTTGCGATCGGGGTAGTATCAAATGAGAATACAAGACTCGAATGCACCCAAAATGGCTTTCAGGACTCGTTATGGTCACTACGAGTTCCTACTTATGCCCTTCGGGCTAACTAGTGCTCCAATCTTGTTTGTGAAGAAGAAAGACAGAACTACGAGACTCTGTATTGATTACAAACAATCTAACAAGCTTCGGTCAACTCAAGGATAAAAGATCTCTTCGATCAACTCAAGGATGCTTCGGTATTATCAAAGATTGATCTTCGATTGGGATACTATCAAATGACGGTAAAAGAAAAAGATGTACCCAAGATAGCCTTTCGTACTCTATATGGCCACTTCGAATTCCTTGTAATGCCATCCGGGTTAATGAATGTTATGCCTGCCTTCATGGACCTCATGAATCGTGTATTCAAGCCCTATCTTGGCAAGTTTGTGGTCGTCTTCATCGATGACATTCTGGTGTATTCTCGAAATAAGGAATAACACTTCGAACACCTTTGAATTGTATTGCAAACTCTTTGAGAACTTCAATTGTTCACAAAGTTCTCCAAGCGTTATTTTGGCTATCAGAAGTCTTGTTCCTTGGCCATGTCATCTCAACATAAGGAATTAAAGTAGACCCGAGCAAAATTTGATCCATCATGGATTGGAGACCCCCGAAGAATGTTGGTGAGGTCAAAAGCTTTCTCGGTTTAGCTGGGTATTACGGTGTTTTGTCAAAGGATTCTCATCCATTGCCGCAAGCTTGACTAAGCTAACTTGCAAAGATACGCCCTTTGTTTGGTCAGAGAACCAACAACGAAGCTTTGATCAACTTAATCAAGCCTTGACTCATGCACCGGTTCTTATCCAACTAGAATCAGGTAAAGAATTCACTGTCTATAGTGATGCATCTCATTTAGGACTAGGATGTATCCTAATGCAAGATGGAAAAGTGTAGCTTACGCTTCAAGGCAACTGAAACCGCACAAGTCAAACTACCTTCAACACGATCTAGAATTGGCAGCTACCGTGTTTACTCTCAGAATTTGGAGACATTTCTTGTACGAGGATAAATGTAAGCTGTTCACAGACCACAAGAGTCTCAAATATCTCCTGACTCAGAAAGATTTGAATCTGAGACAAAGAAAATGGCTAGAATTGCTTAAAGACTACGATATGATTATCGACTACCATTCAGGGAAAGCAAACATGGTTGTTGATGCCCATAGTCGCAAACCATATTCGGGTGAACCTCTAAATCTAAATTCTAGAACATTTCAATTGAATTTAAACTTACTTGGATTATAAGTAATCCATTCGAATACCTTACTTGTCTTGCAAGTAAATACTCGAAAATCTTCCTTAATGATCTTGTCATTTCATTTGTAGCTTCCTTGGCTATTAATGCTCATTTTGGTTTATCCAGAGGACGGAAATTCTTGTCTGAGCTTCAAGTTCAATCCAGCTTAATCTCGAGAATCAAAGAACTCCAGCAAACTGATCCAGATCTTCAGAAGATCATATCCAAGATAGACTCTGAGTCTAACTCTGACTTCTCCCTCGAGTCGAATGGACTCCACTATTTCAAAGATAGAGTATGTGTTCCTAACATTGAGAAACTAAAACACGAGATGTTACAAGAAGCTCATCAAAGCTCTTTCTCAATTCACCCGGGATCAGTTAAGATGTACAAGGATCTAAAGCCACTATACTGGTGGCCGGGTATGAAATCGGCTATCACAGAAATCGTATCGAAGTGTCTAACTTGTCAAAGGGTTAAAGCTGAATATCAAGTCCCTACTGGATTGCTCCAACCTATCAAATTCCCTCAGCGGAAATGGGATCGGATTACAATGGGTTTTGTTACTGGTCTTCCTTCGACTCCAAGAAAGAATGATGATGTATGGGTGATTGTTGATAGATTCACAAAGGCTTGATTGAAAACAAGTTTATGCAATTTTATGTTTTAGGTGTTAATGGCCGAATGATCTAGTTGATTAAGAGGCTAGTTTCATGCTATTGTAAGTTAATATGATCATGTTTAATTACCTAGGTATGTAATGATACATGAAATAAATTAAGGAACAATGAAAAGAAATGAAATAAAGTTACTCTTAGGCCATTCAAGTAGGATAAGTTATCAAAGATTGAATGTTGTAATATGAAACATGAAAGTAGTAACTTGTAATGTAAGCATGAAAGGAATTAATATAGCGGTCTTGCTCGAATGGTTTAGGTTAAATAGGAATCAATTGTGAGTTGCTTGTATGATAAGTAAGTATGTTTGATTGTTCATGTATTTCTTGTATTGTTATTGTATTGATTGTATTGTCCTTGCCATTGCTTGCTTGTTAAGTAACACTCCCAAGTCGGGTTGTTACTAGCCCGGGTAGGGGGTGTTACATTTATTTGGTAATCAAAGCTTTAGGTTTAGTCGATTCTAGGACTAAATCGGGCTATCATGCATCATATAGGATACTTGTGCCACCTAGGAGACTTGTATTGAATAGCTTGTGTCTTGCTTATTAAACCGAACCCCTATTTGTTTTATTTGAACGTAAAATGTCTGAAACAAGACTTGGTCGGGATAATGAAAGTCCGGTAGGCTTCTCAAATGAAGGAGATAGTCATTCGAGATTAAACCTGAAATTGTAAAGCAAAACCTTGTAGTTTCAAACCCAATAGGGGGAATCACATCCATTAACTTCCTTTGCAAGGAATGTTCTATAGTTATTCAAAACATACCCATTCCTATTGATTTATGTATATTCCCTTCTTGTGAATTCGATCTAGTGTTAGAACTTGATTGGCTAAGCAAAACATGAAGCCTGGATAGATTGCCAAAATATGAGACTGTATTTATGGGATTTAGGAAAGGAATCAATCCTCCTAATTGATAGAAAATCGACTTCAATCTTTGCTTCCATGACTATGCAAGATGAACTTGAATTTGGATTGCCTAGTATGCCAATTGTATCTGAATTCATTGATGTTTTTCCCGAGGAACTCCCTGGTATCCCTCCAACCAGGGAAGTAGAGTTCGGGATCGAGGTTCAACCTGGATCAACTCCGATGTCCATCACACCTTATCAAATGGCACATGTTGAATTGAAAGAACTCAAGAAGCAACTCCAAGAGCTACAAGACAAAGGCTTTATTCAGCCTAGCTCTGCACCCTGGGAACACCCGTATTGTCCTTTAAGAAGAAGGACGGATGAGTCGATGAGGCTATATATAGATTATCGTCAGCTAAACCTGCTCACTATCAAGAACAAGTATCCTTTACCGAGGATTGAGGACTTGTTCGATCAATTAAAGGATGACAAAGTCTTCTCCAAGATCGTTTTGCAATCGGGGTAGTATCAAATGATAATACAAGACTCGAATGTACCCAAAACGGCTTTCAGGACTCGTTATGGTCACTACGAGTTCCTACTTATGCCCTTCGGGCTAACCAGTGCTCCAATCTTGTTTGTGAAGAACAAATACGGAACTACGAGACTCTGTATTGATTACAAGAAATCTAACAAGCTTACTATCAAGAATCGGTATCCTCTCAAAAGGATAAAAGATCTCTTCGATCAACTCAAGGATGCTTCGGTATTCTCAAAGATCGATCTTCGATTGGGATACTATCAAATGAGTGTAAAAGAAAAAGATGTACCCAAGATAGCCTTTCGTACTCGATATGGCCACTTCAAATTCCTCGTAGTGCCATTCGGGTTAATGAATGCTCTGGCTGCTTTCATGGACCTCATGAACCGTGTATTCAAGCCCTATCTTGACAAGTTTGTGGTCGTCTTCATCGGTGATATTCTGGTGTATTCTCGGAATAAGGAAGAACACTTCGCACACCTTTGAATTGTATTGCAAACTCTTTGAGAACTTCAATTTTTCGCAAAGTTCTCCAAGCGTGAATTTTGTCTATCGAAAGTCTTGTTCCTTGGCCATGTCATCTCGACATAAGGAATTAAAGTAGACCCGAGCAAAAATTGATCCATCATGGATTGGAGACCTCCGAAGAATGTTGGTGAGGTCAGAAGCTTTCTCGGTTTAGCTGGGTATTACGGTGTTTTGTCAAGGGATTCTCATCCATTGCCGCAAGCTTGACTAAGCTAACTTTCAAAGATACACCCTTTGCTTGGTTAGAGAACCAACAACGATGCTTTGATCAACTTAATCAAGCCTTAACTCATGCACCGGTTCTTATCCAACTAGAATCGGTAAAGAATTCACTGCCTATAGTGATGCATCTCATTTAGGACTAGGATGTGTCCTAATGCAAGATGGAAAAGTGGTAGCTTACACTTCAAGGCAACTGAAACCACACGAGTCAAACTACCTTCAACACGATCTAGAATTGGCAGCTATCGTGTTTGCTCTCAGAATATGGAGACATTACTTGTACGAGTAGAAATGTAACCTGTTCACAGACAACAAGAGTCTCAAATATCTCCTGACTCAGAAAGATTTGAATCTAAGACAAAGAAGGTGGCTAGAATTGCTTAAAGACTACGATATGGTTATCGGCTACCATTCAGGGAAAGCAAACATGGTTGCTGATGCCCTTAGTCGCAAACCATATTCGGGTGAACCTCTAAATCTAAATTCTAGAACATTTCAATTGAATTTAAACTTACTTGGATTACAAGTAATCCATTCGAATACCTTACTTGTCTTGCAAGTAAATACTCAAAAATCTTCCTTAATGATCTTGTTATTTCATTTGTAGCTTCCTTGGCTATCAATGCTCACTTTGGTTTATCCAGAGGACGAAAATTCTTGTCTGAGCTTCAAGTTCAATCCAGCTTAATCTCGAGAATCAAAGA
This sequence comes from Hibiscus mutabilis, assembly GCA_019671005.1. NCBI lineage: Eukaryota > Viridiplantae > Streptophyta > Magnoliopsida > Malvales > Malvaceae > Hibiscus > Hibiscus mutabilis. The sequence continues at coordinate 12,631,044 of CM033725.1, forward strand.
ACTCCAGCAAATTGATCCAAATCTTCAGAAGATCATATCCAAGCTAGACTCTGAGTCTAATTCTAACTTCTCCCTCAAGTCGAATGGACTCCTCTATTTCAAAGATAGAGTATGTGTTCCTAACAATGAGGAACTAAAACACGATATGTTACAAGAAGCTCATCAAAGCTCTTTCTCAATTCACCCGGGATCAGTTAAGATGTACAAGGATCTAAAGCCACTATACTGGTGGTCGGGTATGAAATCGGCTATCAAAGATATTGTATCGAAGTGTCTAACTTGTCAAAGGGTTAAAGCTGAGCATCAAGTCCCTACTGGATTGCTCCAACCTATCAAATTCCCTCAGCGGAAATGGGATCGGATTACAATGGGCTTTGTTATTGGTCTTCCTTCATCTCCAAGAAAGAATGATGATGTATGGGTGATTGTTGATAGATTCACAAAGTCTACTCATTTCATCCATGTTTGAATGAACATGAGCTTGGAAACCTTAGCCGAGCTATACATCCGTGAAGTGATTCAATTATACTGAGTACCTACAGCTATAATATCTGGTCATGATCCTAGATTTGCTTCTCGATGCTAGAATTCCTTGCAAAAGGCTCTAGGTGCTAAAGTGCATCTTAGTACAACCTTTCATCCACAATCAGATGGACAATCTGAAAGAATCATTCAAGTACTTGAAGATATGCTACATGCTTGTGTTGTAGACTTCAAGAAGAAATGGGAGAAATCTCTACCCCTAGTAGAGTTTGCCTACAACAATAGCTATCAGACATCTATTCAGATGGCTCCCTTTGAAGCTCTATACGGAAGAAGATGTATAACTCCCTTTTGCTGGTCTGAATTGGGAGAAAGCAAGGTTTTAGGACCTCAATTGCTCAGAGAAACCGAAGAACAAGTGAAGATCATTCATGATCGATTAAAGGCAGCTTTCGATAGGCAAAAAGCTTATGCTGACTTGAAAAGGAGAGACATCCAATACAATGTTGGAGACAAGGTCTTCCTTAAAGTATATCCTTGGAAGAAAGTCTTCAAATTTGGAAGAAAAGGAAAGCTCGGCCCTCAAGCTATCGGACCATTTGAAATCATTGAAAGGATTGGTGCAACGGCTTATCGATTGGCACTTCCTAGTGAATTCGATAAGATCCACAATGTATTCCATGTTTTCATGCTCTGAAGATATAGGTCTGAATTAGATGTGTAAATGTGAACAAATAGATCAAATTAGGTTCAACATGATAATGCCCTGTTTTAAGCACATTTCTAGGTGAATTATAATGACCTAGACATATATGAACATGAACATGAAATGAATTGCCAAGTTAGAACATTGCTTAGGTGAATTAAGAAGCTAGAAAATCAACCCACTGTAATCTGCCCAGAATGCTATGTTCTGGGAAGTAACTTTGAAAAATCACTATAAATTGTATATAATGAATTTAAGGCTGAAATTTTTATGTCAAACACCTTGGTATGTCTAAATCCATTAGGAGAAAGCCGAACTGAACTCTGGGTTGTATACTAAAATGTAGAGAAGAAACGCTAAGGACAGTGCAAACTGTCCAGTATAGCAAAGTGCCTTGCCTTTAAGTTAAAAACTGTATTAATTGGCAAATAACTAAATGCAGGCCTTACATGGTCATAAAGACAAATTTTTTAGCTTTCCAATGGTGCAAACCAATTGAAATTCTGACGTGCGAAATGAATGTTATGCCTGATTTAGTGACTAGAGTACAAGCTGCCTGGCAGCAACAATATAGGCAATTACACACTGTTTTGTGGCATTTTGTAAACTGTCTTGTAAACAATTTTAGGCCTTTGATTATGCCTTATTTTAAATGAACTAGAATGTAGTTAAGTGTAATGGAAAATGTATATGAGCACGCTGCCAAATTTGGGAATGTTGTGTGCTTGTAACTTTGTCTTGATTTGATGATCACATGAACTTGTTTTGACATGTGTTTTACTTGTAATGTGATAGAACCAGGAGTAAACTTGGTGGAAGAGGATAGAGTGGATCATCCTAAAGCCAAGAACAAAGGAGTGTGGATCCAAGACTAGCTAAGCTTGGAGTATTGTGAGTGTAGTGATCTCTAGGGTTAGGATACCAATGTATTCTTGTTACATTCTTGAAATGTTAAATGAATCTAATCATGAACTTGACCTAATAAGGGAAGGATGACTAAAGTAATACATGAAATTTGATCCTAGCCTTGTATACATGATCAACTCGAATGCTTAAGTATGATTATGTGATAACATGGATGCTTGAATGTGCTATGATGCAATGTGATTGAATGTTAAAGACTTGCTTGAGACATATTCTCATCTTGATAAAATGTGTAACACCCTAAACCGGGCCTAGGATTATTGCTATCCTTTTTCAAATCCCTAAATGGTTAAACAAGTTACCTTGAATAGTATCCAATTAAGGATCAAAATGTAAAAGCCATGAAACTTAAGAGCCGAATTAAAAGAGATCAAAAGATAAATTGAATTAAGGATTTAATTGGAAGGTTTAAAGAACAAAGTGACCAAATTAAGTTGACCAACTTGCAAACTCTAGTAAATAGAGAGAATGCATGCTAAATTCTTAATATCCTACAAATGCCCTTGATTAGTAGATAAATAAGGGATAATTTGGTCCATTCACTAAGGGAAATTGAGGATGAACCAGCCAAACCTTTCTCTTATTCCCATTTTACCGATTCTAACTAGGAGAAAAGAGAGAAAAAGAAAGTGAAGGGGAAAGCTTGATATCCATGGCCATTCAACATGATTTAGCTTTAATTTAAGTCTAAATAGCTTAGTAAGTAAGGTAATTACTTGATTCTCTTGTGAATTTCATGTTTGAGTTGTTTGATTTTAAATGGAATTGTGATTTGAGTATATAGATGCTGGAAATTGTATGAACATGTAATCGACTATTGTGAAATTGCTAGAATTGATCTTAAAATTGTTGGATGACATGATTAGGTTGAAATGCATGCTCAAATGGTTGTGTTAGATGCTGGAAATGAAGAATTAAAAGCATGAAATTAGAATAGCCTAGCTTGAAACTGTTTTGTTGAATTGAAATCGAGTAAACATGCAAAATTAAGCATTGTAACCAAGTTACTCTGCTTTGGCTGCCTTGAATAATGAATTAACATTGACTAAACATGTTTAGGATGTCATATGAAATGAATTATTGGGCCAAAACATTGGTTAAAATGAATTTAAGGAATTAAAATGTGAATAGGTGCAATCTGCCCATAATTGCTCTATTATGCGCAGTAACTTTGAAAATTCACCAAAGTTTTATAGATCAAATACAGGGCTGAAATTTTAGTGACATTATCCTTAGTATGTCTATTTTCATTAGGTGAAAACAGAACTGAAAACTGGGTCCTATGCTGGAAGCTGTAAATAGAAATAACTGGACAGTGCAAACTGTCCAGGCAATGTAAATGCCCTGTCTTTGAACAATAAACTGTACTAATTGGCTGTGAAATAAAATGCAAGACTTATATGATAATATAGAAAATTTTGTCAGCTTTCCAACGGTATAAATTAATCGAAATTCCGACGTACGGATTAAACGATATGACCATTTAAAGGGACAGTGTGCAAACTGCCAGGCAGCAGTGTCCTGGGCAGTTTGGGACTGTTTTTACACCTAGATGCAAACTATTTCCAAAACAGTTTTGGGACATTGTAACCTGTCCAGATATGTCTTAAAATGAGGTAATAACAATTTAGAGATGAACTAGTAAGAAAGACTTAAAAGAAAGCATAAAAACGGTAGCTAAATGTTAGGTACAAATGTGGTAACATTGCTACTATATATGTGTGACATTATGTGCTTCTTTTGATGAATTGTATGTGTTATGCTTGCTAGACCAAGGGCAGCAAGTTGTGGAAGAGGAAGAAAAGAGTGGACATCCCAAAGCAAGAGGCAAAGGGATTTGGATACAAGACAATTGATTTGCTAGGAGTATTGTGAGTGTAACTATCCTTAGGGTCAGGACTTAGGTCCTAACCAACTTTGCTATTGTATTAATTCAATGATATTGCCATGTGACATGACCTAATGCATATTTGGATAATTAAGGGAAGAATGATATGAATGACAATTTGTTTAATGCCATGATCTATTTGTTTACTTGAGTGTTAAGCAAATGAATGAAATGCTTGACATGTTGCATTGCTTATGCCAAAGGTAAGAAATGGCATGCTTGCTTGGAGAATAAGGTATGCACATTGCATACATATGCATGTGTTTGTGATTGATGTACATGTCTGGTTAAATGAAAGGAAAAATGGTACCACTTTGTATTCATGCCATTCGAATGGCATGGATAGATTTGCCATGGGAGTTAAGACTCCATAAGCCTAAGGCCTTGGCCTTTGAATGGCATAATCTTGTATTGGATAATGAATTCTATAAAGCTTGGATGAAATGGATAATCAAGAACCTTGGTAGGTAGTTTGGATAGATAGGAGGGCATGCCTTAGAATCTTGAGCTCCTTTTGGCACTACGGTGCATTTTGGCACTACGTTGCATATTGGCACGACGATGCATTTTGGCACTACGATGCATATTGGCACTTTGGTGCATTTTGTTGAGGATTTGACTATCTATTGAGCTAAATACCAAGGGTGTTATAAGATGACTTAATAACTTGAAATGAACATTGTTTGCTTTGGTGGTGTGATGTGAATGTTGCTTGTTTTGTAAGATTCTTTAATGAACATCCTTGCCTTGAAAGATAACACATGAGTGATTGTTCAACTAGTTTTTTCATGTGGAGGTTATGCATAATTGATGCTTGTTGTGTAAGAATGCCTTCTTGGTACTTGGTGTTTTTGGTTGCTTGTCTTCTAAGCAAGATACTCGATTAGCATGATGGGTATGTATGATGGATGTTACTATGTTGAATATGTGATATGTGAAGCTGTCCTATGTTACTCCTTGAATTCGAATGATATATGTCATGTAGTGATGATTTTGATTCTTTGAAATACATGTAAACTTAGATATGTATGCTTGGAAATTGGCTAGACTTAGTGTTACCTCACTAAGTACATAACTTGTACTTACCACTCTACTCTTCATTCTTCCCATAACAGATTAAGGACACTTTCAAGAGGATATCTTGAGATTGAAGCAACGTCTTGAAGCAAGCTTCAAAGTATGATTTCATACTCTTTGTATACTCCTAGTTTGGTGGCACTAGAACTTGTAATAGGTAGCCTTGATCATGCATTTTGTTGTGTGCTTAAGACTAGTATATGTAATGTTTGTTGGGCCTATAATGTAACCAACTTTGATGACTTTAAGCTATGTATATAACTATTTTGATATGTATATAAATGAGTAAGATGTTGCGCATATTGTGAAGTAATCCAATGAATGTTGAACCTTGTATAATTCGAATGCTAGACCAAAATTGTATGATCATGCATTCATTCTTGTGGCTAATGGTATGATTCGGCAAAGATTGGATTGGAGCTAAGGTATGTTCAAGCTTGCATTAACAATGTTAATAGCTAAGGATGCCATGAAATGTTATGTATTGTTTGAAAAAGAAACAAATGAAATGTACTAAGTGAACACCTAGCTATTCGAATATGGTGTATGAGTAAGTAATAAGAATGTAAGTTGGATGCCTTGTATTGATCATGTTAATTGGTTAACTAAGTAGTATCTTAAGACGCAAGTAAGCTAATTGAAATGTGTTAAGTGACCGCCTTGTATCATTCGAATAGGGTACATGATCTTTTAATAAGAATGAAAGTTGAATCATGTCTAATAGTAACCTATTGTAAAGTATGCCACACTTGTTATTGCTGTTTGAATGATGTATGTGTATTGAATGGAATGGTAAATTGAAATATGTTAGTGGTAAGTATGAAATGAAACAAATTAGTACCTAAATTAGCATGCTAAGAATGTAACACCCTAAATCCTAGCCTAGAAGTATTGAAATCAATTGCTTAAGTTGATAGCTTAATTGAATATAGAAATTAAGCTAAATTGGTTAGTCAAGGGTCTAATTGAATGAATGAATGAACAAGTGACCAAATTAAGATAACCAACCTGCAAACTCTAGCAATTTCAAGGAATGCATGCTAAATTCCCCGATTCCCCTAAATGCCCTTGATTAAGTTAATATTAAGGATTAATTAAGGGACATTTTAGACATTACACAAATCCAATAACTTGGATTAAGTGTTATCATCTTCCTCACTTTCTCTTTGTTTGGCCGATTGGAAGAGAAAGAAAAGAGATAAAGGAAGCTTGAGGGAAAAAGCTTGAATCCATGTCCTAGAACCTTGATTTAGCTCCAAATTAAATATAGATAGCTTATTGATTAAGGTAATTACTTATTGATCTTGTAAATTTCATGTTTGAATTGTTTGAATTGAAATGGAAATGTGATTTGAGTGTATAGATGATGGAAAATGTGATGAACATGTTATAGATTGATTAAATGATTGTTTGATGATGTTCTTGGTTGTATTGATGAATTAGATGATTTCTTTATGTGTTAAGGTCATGATATTTGCAATTAGAACCTGGAAATTGATTGCTAGTAATCAAATTGCTAATGAAACACATGTGTAGTTGCTGGAAAATTGAGAAACATGATAATGGTTCAAAACAGTTTAGATTAGGGGGCTGTTTTGATTGAAAAATTATGTAAGTATGCTAGATGAGCTTAAAACTCTGTTTTGAACGTGTTTCTAGGTAAAATGGAGATTTAATTAAATTGGTAACTTGCTGGAAAATGACTACACCTAATTGAACTAGTTAAATTATGTAATGGACAGTCTAGTTGATGAATTGATGTGTAATTGTGATCAATTGGATTAAACTAAGTTCAACATGACTATGCCCTGTTTTGAGAACATTGTTGGGTGAATTATGATGTCCTAAATTTGTATGAACATGATCATGAATGAAATTGTCATGTTAGGACCTTGCTAGAATGAAATAAAGAACTACAATTGCAACCTAGTGTAAGCTGCCCAGAATTGCTTTGTTATGGGCAGTCACTTTGAAAATTCACCAAAAATTGTATAGATCAAATTCAGGGCTGAAATTTTAATGACATGATCCTTATTATGTCTACTTTCATTAGGTGAGAACAGAACTGAAAACTGGGTCCTATGCTGGAAACTGTAAATAGAAATAGCTGGACAGTGCAAACTGTCCAGACAGTGTAAATGCCATATCTTTGAACAACAAACTGTATTAATTGGATAAGAACTAAAAGAAAGCCTATTATGGTTTTAAATAAAATTTTGTTAGCTTTCCAACGGTATAAATTAATCAAAATTCCGACGTAGGAATTGAATGATATGCCTATTTAAGCATGTAGTACGCAAGTTGCCAGGCAGCAGTTAAGCTAGTTAGAAATTGTTTTGTACACAATTTTATTGGGCTGTTTGTAACGGTTTGGGATAATTAGATCCTACCTAGTCTTGTTTATTGAATATTGACATAATTGTATGAATATGATTATATGTATTGAAATAACCTTGCTGCCATGTTGAATTGTCTTGTGTATACATATTGATGAATGTGTTTAATCATTAATTTGCTAGAGCAAGGAGTGAACTTGGAGGCAGGAGAAAATGGAATTCATCCAAAGGCTAAGAACAAAGGAATAGCTATAGAAGACAATTGCTAGCTTGCTTGGATTGTATTGTGAGTGTGGTTATCTATAGGGTTAGGACTAGGTCCTAACCTATGCATTCTTGTTACAATCTTGACATGTAAATGAATCTAATCTTGAACTTGACGTAATAAGGGAAGTATGATTAATGAAATGCATGAAACTTGATCCTAGTCTTGAATACATGTCTATTTCGAATAGCTAAGCATGATTGATGATAGCTTGAATGATTTTATGTGCTATGGTGCAACATGATTGAATGCTAATGACTTGTTTGAGATATGATGTTATCTCATTTTGATGAAATGGATCTTGAAACCACTTGACTTGTGAGCTAAGGCTCAATAGCCTAAGGGCTTAACATGAAATGATCTTGCTTGACATGAACTCGATAACTTGAATAAATTGTAATTCGAACAACCTCGGTAGCTAGTTGGATTAGGTAGAAAGGCATGCCTTAGAGTCTAGAGCTCACTGTGTACGGGTGGACTATGGTCCAGGGCTAAGGCCCCTATTTGGCGACAGACGAAGGGTACGTATGTGGTCTTTGGTGACAGTAGGAGGGTTGACCAGCACTACGGTGCATGTTGTGGAGACAGTTGGTTGGAGACTCGATTACCTATACAAACTAAGTACCAAGGGGGTTGTTTAATGAATTAACAAATGAAATAACAATTCAATTGTACGCGATACTTGTCTTGAATACCATGAAATGTATGTTACTTGATTTGAAAGCATGAATCCTTGGTTTCTTGTTTTGCAAGCATGTTGCTTGATTTATGAATTATGACTCCTTGATGCCTTTACATGTTGGATGAATACTTGCTATCCTAGATAGGATACTCTTGATGCTTGAAAGACTAGATAAGGCCACTATTGATGTTTGAAAGACTAGCTAAGTCAACTCTAATGCTTGGAAGCCTTAGTTAGGTCTACACTTGATCTAAAAGACATGAAACATGAAATAACAAAATGGATAGACTAGTTACTACCTCACTAAGTACATTTTTGTACTTATCACTCTTGTTTCCTTCTTTCCAACCTACAGGTTAAAGGATTCAATATTGCTTGATCTTGAAGCTTGATTCCTTGAGCAAGAAGCATCTTTCACAAGCTTGGTTTAGGTATGATTCCATACTTGTCTTGTATCTCCTAGAATGGTGGCACTAGATGTATTTAAATAGCTTGAACATGCATTTTGAAAGATTGTATATAATGCTTGATGGGCTATCTATGTTATGTATATAGTTTAAGGTTTGTAATGAACTTAGATAACCTGTAATGGTTGAATGTTTTGCTGTGCATATGTTGATGATATGGAATTATCATTTGATGATCTAATTGGATATGAAATAGTTGATAACCATGTCTTGCTTTTGTGTATGCTTGAAATGATCATGTGTATGCTTGATTTACAATTCGAATATGAAGAACCATGTTGCTTAAGCTCTATTCGAATGGCCTTGGTATGTATATGATTCAATTGTGTGATCATGCCTTGATTATATGAGTATTATGCACTTGTTTGATGCATGGCCGAATAGTTTAGATCATTAGGTACTAGTTACATGTCTTGTAATATATGATTAGTGTTAATGGTTGAATGTGTGAGTAGTGTAAGGCTTGCATAGAACTAATTCTATGTTACTGAATGCTTGTATGATCATGCTTAGTAAGTATAGGATTAAGATGTATAAAGGTATACAAACTGAGGAACAATGAAGTGAAATGTTCATGATAAAGTAGTAACTTGAAATGCAAGCAAGAAACGAATTAATCTAATGGTATTGTAAGTATAGCTGAATGCTTAGGATGAAATTAAAGATACATTTGAGATTACTTGCATGCTAAGAAATGCATGAATGGTTGCCTATGCCTTGCTCGAATGATTGTTCTTCTTGTTTGATGATTGCCGAATGTATTGGTTGATTATTGAGTCGAGTTTGAATATGTAATGCTTGTATTGTCCTTGCCTTGTCTATGTCCTTGATTAGTTTGAATTCCATGCCATGTCTTGTCCTTGCTTGCTTGCTAAGTAACGCTCCCGAACTGAGTTACTACTAACCCGGGTAGGGGTGTTACATATTAATTGGTAATATGAGCTTTAGGTTTAGTCGATTCTTGGACTAAATGGGGCTATCATGCATCATATAGGATACTTGTGCCACCTAGGAGACTTGTATTGAATAGCTTGTGTCTTGCTTATTAAACTGAACTCCTAATTGCTCTATTTGAACATAGAATGTATGAAACAAAACTTGGTCTGGATAATGAAAGTCCTAAAGGCTCCTCAAATGACGGAGACAGTGTGAGGATGGAACAGAATCCTCCTCAACATCAAGCTCAACATCGAGCTCAAGATGCTGCTCAACAGGAAATTTTTGCTATCAATCATGTGCAGCAAGAATGTCATCTAAGTATGAAGGAGATGTTCAATCATCTTGTATTTGCCTTAAAACAAGATCACCCTATTGCTCCTACTGTTGTTATGCCAAACCGAGCCCCAATTGACAAACTGGCTCAACATCAGGCTTATACCTTTATTGGCACCGATGAAGCAAACCCAGAAGTAGTTGAGTAATGGCTAGAAGCCACTACTCTAATCCTAACCAAGCAACTACCTTGTCTAGATGAATACAAACTATAATGTGCTATAGCTTTGTTAGCTGGTGAAGCTTTAAGCTGATGGGAAACTACTACACTGACTGCCCTTGCAGAAACCGTGACGTGGAAATTCTTCATCGATGAATTCAAGAAGAAGTATAGGGGGCCGACCTATTGAAAGTATGTAAGCGACTTCTGCAAGTATTGCAAATACGGGTCAGAATATATCAAAACCGAGGTCGACAAGTGTCGAATGTTTATTGACAGGTTAAATGATGAATTAAGCCCTATATTCACTACTCTGGGTATTACCGACTTCCAAAGTTTGGTAAATCGAGCCATTGCAACTGAGTCGAAGATGAAAACCTAGGAGAAACTTAAGAGTGAAAACTTCTGGAAGGATAAACGATCCAGAAATGATGACAAGCCACACTGGCAGTCAAAGAAAGCTAAAACTCTAAAGTTCACTCTTCAAATTATACTCATGTCCAGAAGAGCAATTATATACTGAAACCTCAATCGGTAATCAAATCCTCAACCCCGATCATCTCAGTTGATAGGACGGGGAATTTTGGTAAAGCTATTCAGTATTCTACCTGCAAGTTCTATTAGAAGCACCACACCGGACAATGCAGAACTCAACAAAACTTGTGTTTCTTATTTGTAGCCTCAGATCACTATATCCGGGATTGTCCCCAGAATCCCAATAAGATTCTAAGTCGAACTCCTGGAAATGCAAGCTCAGCTCTTTCTAATCGAAACAAGGGTCCTAAACAAGCTCAGTATGGAAATCAAGGGAGAGGTAGAGGGATCCATTTGAATGCTCCAACTCATTAGGAATCTCGAGCCCCTGCTCGTTTGTACCACATTCATGGTAAAGATGATGAAGAAGCTCCTGATGTTATCGCAGGTACCGTTGAGTTATATTCCAGTCCTGCATATGGTTTAATTGGTTTGGGGTATACGCTTTCATTTGTTTGTTCTGCCTTGATCAACAAGTTAAAATTAAAACCTAAAATTAATGAATCAAGTCTTGTAGTTCCGAATCCATTTAGGGGAAAACACACGTTAACTTGCGCCACAAGCAAGCTTCCTTGACCATTCGAAACATACCCTTTCCTATTGATCTTTATGTTCTACCTTTTTGTGAATTTTACTTGATATTGGGGTTAGATTGGTTAAGTAAACACGAGGCCTGGGTAGATTGCCAAAAATGGAGACTATATCTCCAGGGTTTAGGGAAATAAACCATTCTCTTAATAGATAAGAAACCAACTTCAATCTTTGCTAAAATGATTTTCCAAGATGAAATTGAATTCAGTTTGCCTAGCATGCCTGCTATTTTTGAATTCACTGATGTTTTTCCAGAGGAACTCCCTAGAGTCCCTCCGACCAGAGAAGTAGAGCTCGAGATTGAAGTTCAACACGGAACAACTCCGGTGTCCATCACACCTTATCGAATGGAACCTGTTGAATTGAAAGAACTCAAGAAGCAACTCCAAGAGCTACAAGATAAAGGTTTCATCCGTCCTAGCTCATCTCTTTGGGGTGCTCCAGTCTTGTTCGTGAAGAAGAAATACGGGACTATGAGATCTGTATTGATTACAGACAGTTGAACAAGCTTACTATCAAGAATTGGTATCCTCTCCCAAGGATAGAAGATATCTTCAATCAACTCAATAATGCTTTGGTATTCTCAAAAATCGATCTTCGATCGGGATACTATCAAATGAGGGTAAAAGAAGAAGATGTACCCAAGATAGCCTTTCGTACTCGATATGGCCATTATGAATTTCTCGTAATGCCATTCGGGCTAACGAATGCTCCGACTGCATTCATGGATGTCATGAATCGAGTGTTCAATCCTTATCTCGACAAGTTCATGGCCGTCTTCATTGATGACATCCTAGTTTACACTCGGAACAAGGAAGAACACTCCGAACATCTCAAAATTGTATTGCAAATTCTTAAAGAACGTAAATTGTTCGCAAAGTTCTCTAAATGTGAATTTTGGCTATCAGAAGTCTTGTTCCTTGGCCATGTCACCTCGGCAGAAGGGATTAAAGTGGACTAGAAGAAAATTCAATCCATCCTGGATTGGAGACCTCCGAGGAATGTTAGTGAAATCAGAAGCTTTCTCGGTTTAGTTAGATATTATCATCGATTTGTCAAAGGATTCTCATCCATTGCCGCAAGTTTGACAAAGTTAACCCGAAAGGATATACCTTTTGTTTGGTCGGAGAACCAATAAAGAAGCTTCGATCAACTTAAACAAGCCCTGACTCATGCATCGGTTCTTATTCAACCAGAATAGGGTAAAGAATTCACTGTCTATAGTGATGCATCTCATTTAGCAATGGGATGTGTCCTAATCCATGATGGAAAAGTGTACCTATGCTTCAAGGCAACTAAAACCACACGAGTCAAACTATCCAACACACGATCTAGAATTGGCAGCTATCATGTTTGCTCTAAAAATATGGAGACATTACTTGTATGGGGAGAAATGTAACTTGTTCACAAACCACAAGAGTCTCAAATATCTTTTGACTTAGAAAGATTTGAATCTGAGACAAAGAAGATGGCTAGAATTGCTTAAAGACTACGATTTGGTTATCGACTACCATCTGGGGAACGCAAACGTGGTTGCTGACGCCCTTAGTCGCAAACCATACTCGGGTAAACTCCTAAATCTAAGTTCTAGTATATTTCAATCAAATTTAAACTTACTTGAATCACAAGAAAGCTATTCGAACACTTACTTCAAGTTCAATCTAGCTTAATCTTGAGAATTAAATAACTCCAGCAAACTGATTCAGATATTCAGAACATCATATCCAAGTTAGACTCTGAGTCAAATTCTGACTTCTCCCTTAAGTCAAATGGACTCCTCTTTTTTAAGGATAGAGTATGTGTTCATAACAATGAGGAACTAAGACAAGAAATGTTACAACAAGCTCACCAAAGCTCATTCTCGATTCACCCGGGATCGGTTAATATGTACAAGGATCTAAAGCCACTATACTGGTGGCCGGGCATGAAATCAGCTATCACAGACTTCGTATCAAAGTGCCTGACTTGTCAAAGAGTTAAAACCAAACATCGAGTTCCTACTGGATTACTTCAACCAATCGAATTCCCTCAGAGGAAATGGGATCGGATAACAATGGACTTCGTTACTGGTCTTCCTTCTACTCCAAGAAAGAAAGATATTGTATGGGTGATTGTAGATATATTCATAAAGCCTACTCATTTCATCCCTGTTCGAATGAACATGAGCTTGGAAACCTTAGCCGAGCTATACATCCGTGAGGTGATTCGATTACATGGTGTACCTACAGCTATCATCTCCGATCGAGACCTCAAATTTGCTTCACGATTTTGGAAGTCTCTGTAGAAAGCTATTGGAACAAAAGTAAATCTAAGTACAACTTTCCATCCTCAGTCTGATGGACAATCTGAAATGATTATTAAAGTATTAGAAGACATGCTTCATGCTTGTGTTATAGAGTTCGGGAAGAACTGGGAGAAATCTCAACCCCTTGTAGAATTTTCCTATAACAATAGCTATCAAACATCTATGCAGATGGCACCATTCGAAGCTCTATACGGGAGGAAGTGTAGAACTCCCCTATGTTGGTCTGAATTAGGGGAAAACAAAGTGTTAGGGCCTTAATTGCTTTGGGAAACCAAAGAACAAGTGAAGATCATTCATGATCGATTAAAGACAGCTTTTGATAGACAGAAAGCATATGATGAGTTGAAAAGGAGAGATATTCAGTATGCTATTGGAGACAAAGTTTTCCTAAAGGTCTCACCTTGAAAGAAAGTCGTCCGATGTGGTAGAAAAGGGAAACTCAGTCCCCGATTCATTGATCCATTCGAAATTACTAAAAGAATTAGACCGATGGCCTATCGATTAGCTCTCCCTAGGGAATTCAATAGAATCCACAATGTATTCCATGTATCTATGCTCAGAAGATACAGATCAGATCCATCCCATATTCTTGAACTGGAAGAAGTTGAATTGAATCCTGATTTGTCATATGAAGAAGAGCCTGTTCAGATTCTTAATCGGGAAGTAACAAAGCTTAGGAACAAGATTGTTCCTCTTGTCAAGGTTTTGTGGAGAAACCACAAGAAAAAAGAAGCTACTCGGGAATCTAAAGAAATCATGAAGAAGCAATATCCCCATCTATTTGATTCAGGTAAATTCGAGGACGAATTTATTTTAAGGGGAGGGGAGAATTGTAACACCCTAAATCCTAGCCTAGAAGTATTGAAATCAATTGCTTAAGTTGATAGCTTAATTGAATATAGAAATTAAGCTAAATTGATTAGTCAAGGGTCTAATTGAATGAATGAATGAACAAGTGACCAAATTAAGATGACCAACTTGTAAACTCTAGCAATTTCAAGGAATGCATGCTAAATTCCTCAATTCCCCTAAATGCCCTTGATTAAGTTAATATTAAGGATTAATTAAAGGACATTTTAGACATTACACAAATCTAATAACTTGGATTAAGTGTTATCATCTTCCTCACTTTCTCTTTGTTTGGCCGATTGGAAGAGAAAGAAAAGGGAGAAAGGAACCTTGAGGGAGAAAGCTTGAATCCATGTCCTACAACCTTGATTTAGCTCCAAATTAAATCTAGGTAGCTTAGTGATTAAGGTAATTACTTATTTCTCTTGTAAGTTTCATGTTTGAATTTTTTGAATTGAAATGGAAATGTGATTTTAGTGTATAGATGCTGGAAAATGTGATGAACATGTTATAGATTGATTGAATGATTGTTTGATGATGTTTTTGGTTGTATTGATGAATTAGATGATTTCTTTATGTATTAAGGCCATGCTATTTGCAATTAGAACCTGGAAATTGATTGCTAGTAATCAAATTGCAAATGAAACACATTTGTAGTTGTTGGAAAATTGAGAAATATGATCATGGTTCAAAACAATTTATATTAGGGGGCTGTTTTGATTGAAAAATTGTGTAAGTATGCTAGATGAGCTTAAAACTCTGTTTTGAACATGTTGCTAGGTAAAATGGAGATTTAATTGAATTGGTAACTTGCTGGAAAAATGACTACACCTAATTGAACTAGTTAAATTAGGTATTGGACTGCCTAGTTGATGAATTGATGTGTAATTGTGATCAATTGGATTAAACTAGGTTCAACATGACTATGCCTTGTTTTGAGAACACTGTTAGGTGAATTATGATGGCCTAAATATGTATGAACATGATCATGAATGAAATTGTCATGTTAGGACCTTGCTAGAATGAAATAAAGAACTAGAATTGACACCTAGTGTAAGTTGCCCATAATTGCTCTGTTCTGGCAGTCACTTTGAAAACTCACCAAAAATTGTATAGATCAAATTCTGTGCTGAAATTTTAATGACATGGTCCTTGGTATGTATACTTTCATTAGGTGAAAACAGAGCTGAAAACTGGGTCCTATGCTGGAATCTGTATATAGAAATAGATGGATAGTTCAAACTGTCCAGGCAGTGTAAATGCCCTGTCTTTGAACAATAAACTATATTAATTGGCTAAGAACTAAAATGCAAGACTATTATGGTTTTAAAGACAATTTTTTTTAGCTTTCCAACAGTATAAATAAACGAAATTCTTACGTAGGAATTGAAAGATATGCCTGCTTAAGCATGAAGTATGCAAACTGCCAGGCAACAGCAGTTAAGCTAGTTAGAAACTGTTTTGTACACAATTTTATTGGACTGCTTGTAACGGTTTGCGATAATCATGAATTGTATGAATATGATTATGTATTGAAATAACCTTGCTTCCATGTTGAATTGTCTTGTGTATACATATTGAAGAATGTGTTTAATCATGAATTTGTTAGAGCACAGAGTGAACTTGGAGAAAGGAGAAAAGAGAATTCATCCAAAGGCTAAGAACAAAGGAATAGCTATACAAGACAATTGCTAGCTTGCTTGGATTGTCTTGTGAGTGTAGTTATCTCTAGGGTTAGGACAAGGTCCTAACTAGTGCATTCTTGTTACAATCTTTACATGTAAATGAATCTAATCTTGATCTTGACCTAATAAGGGAAGGATGATTAATGAAATGCATGAAACTTGATCCTAGTCTTGAATACATGTCTATTTCGATGAAATGGATCTTGAAACCACTTGACTTGTGAGCTAAGGCTCAATATCCTAAGGGCTTAACATGAAATGATCTTGCTTGACATGAACATGATCTTGAACTTGATAACTTGAATAGATGGTAATTCGCACAACCTTGGTAGCTAGTTGGATTAGGTAGAAAGACATGCCTTAGTGTCTAGAGCTCATTCTGTACGGGTGGACTACGGTCCAGGGCTAAGGCCCCTATTTGGCGACATACGGAGGGTACGTATGTGGTCTTTAGTGACAGTAGGAGGGTTGACCAGCACTACGGTGCATATTGTGGCGACAGTTGGTTGGAGACTCGATTACCTATACAAACTAAGTACCAAGGGGTTGTTTAATGAATTAACAAATGAAATAACAATTCAATTGTACATGATACTTGTCTTGAATGCCATGAAATGTATGTTACTTGATTTGAAAGCATGACTCCTTGGTTCTTGTTTTGCAAGCATGTTGCTTGATTTATGAATTATGAGTCCTTGATGCCTTTACATGTTAGCCGAATACTTGCTATCATAGATAGGATACTCTTGATGCTTGAAAGACTAGATATGGTCACTCTTGATGTTTGAAAGAGTAGCTAAGTCTACTCTAATGCTTGGAAGCCTTAGTTAGGTATACACTTGATCTAAAAGTCATGAAACATGAAATAACAAAATGGATAGACTAGTTACTACCTCACTAAGTACATTTTTGTACTTATCACTATTGTTTCATTATTCCCAACCTACAGGTTAATGGATTCAACATTGCTTGATCTTGAAGCTTGATCCCTTGAGCAAAAAGCTTCTTTCACAAGCTTGGTTTAAGAATGATTCCATAATTGTCTTGTATCTCCTAGAATGGTGGTACTAGATGTATTTAAATAGCTTGAACATTAATTTTAAAAGATTGTATATAATGCTTGATGGGCCTATCTATGTTATGTATATAGTTTAAGGTTTGTAATGATCTTAGATAACTTGTAATGGTTGAATGTTTTGCTGTGCATATGTTGATGATATGGAACGATCATATGATGATCTAATTGGCTATGAAACAGTTGATAACCTTGTCTTGGTTTTGTGTATGCTTGAAATGATCATGTGTATGCTTGATTTATAATTCGAATATGATGAACCATGTTGCTTAAGCTCTATTCGAATGGCCTTGGCAAGTATATGATTCAATTGTGTGATCATGCCTTGATTATATGAGTATTGTGCACTTGTTTGATGCATGGCCGAATTGTTTAGATCATTAGGTACTAGTTACATGATTCTAATTATCCAATATACGATCTGGAACTAGCAGCTATCATGTTTGCTCTCAAGATATGGAGACACTATCTATACAAAGAGAAATGCAATATATTTACCGATCACAAAAGTCTCAAATACCTCCGAACTCAGAAGGACTTGAATTTGAGGTAAAGGAGATGGCTTGAATTATTAAGGATTACGACTTGGTTATCGACTACCATCCGGGGAAAGAAAACGTAGTTACTGACGCCCTTAGTCCCAGACCCTATTTGGATAACTCTTAAATCTAGAATTCTGGTTTAATTCATTGAATTGTGCCTTCTATTGTTTTGCAAACAATGAATCTAGAGTTTCCTTAAGCTACAAGTTACCATTCGAACACTCCTTGAAAAATAAACTACCATTCGAATAAGAATTGTGCCTAAAAAACACGTAACCATGGAAATTGAGTCTTTCTTAGCTTGTAAGAAAGCATTCGAATCAATGCCTTATTCTTCAAGAAACAACTCGAACAGTGCCTTGTATTACAAGAAATCTATTGAAAATCATTCTAATGACCTTGTTAATTCTTTCGTAGCTATTACGGCTATCAATGCTCATTTTCGACTATCCAAGGGCTGGAAATTCTTGTCTGAACTTCAAGTTCAATCCAATCTAGTCTCGAGGATCAAAGAACTTCAACAAGTTGATCCATATCTTAAGAAGATCATATCTAAGCTTGCTTCTGAGTCTAGCTCTGACTTCTCCCTCAAGTCAAACGGACTCCTCTATTTCAAATATAGAGTATGTGTTCCTAAAAACGAACAATTAAAGCGGGAAATGTTGCAAGAATCACATCAAAGTTCTTTCTCAGTCCACCCTGGATCGGTTAAAATGTATAAGAACCTAAAGCCACTATATTGGTGGTTGGGCATGAAATCCGCAATCACGAACTTCGTATCCAAGTGCTTAACTTGTCAAAGAGTCAAAGCCGAGCATCAAGTCCCTACTGGACTGCTCCAACCTATTGAACATCCCAGTGGAAGTGGGATCGAATTACTATGGACTTTGTCACTGGTCTTCCTTCTGCTCTAAGAAAGAATGATGTTGTATGGGTGATTGTTGATAGACTCACTAAATCTATTCACTTCATCCATGTTCCTATGAATATGAGTTTGGAAACCCTTGCCGAGCTGTACATCCGTGAAGTGATTCGGTTACATGGGGTACCTACAACAATGATCTCTGACCGTGACCCTCGATTCGCTTCTTGATTCTGGAATTCTCTGCAGAAAGCTCTAGGAGATAAAGTACATCTTAGTACGGCCTTTCATCCTCAATCGGATTGAAAACACCTCGCCCAGGTTAGGAGCGAGGAGTGTCGAGTGCATGAACATGTAAGGAGACACCAAAATATGGGCAATTTGGAACCATTTCTTAAGTTTCTTACTTATCAAGCTAGCAAGAACATAACGTACATTACAAGACAATCAAGCATTCATGCTTACTTATCATATAAACAATATACATTTGACTCTCAATCATACATACCATTCGAACAAAGCAAAGAAATCAATCATACATTTCTTTTCATGTGAGCAACCTCATATATAATTACATTTTATTTCTAAAGCATTCGACTATCAATACAATACTACTTATTACAAGTAACCATACAATGATTCTTATTCATCATATACAATTCAAATAGGTCACTAGGTCTAATTCATTTCATGCTTACATTACAAGTTACTGCTTTCATAGCTCATATTACAACATTCATTCTTTGTTAATCTATCCTATTTAACTAACCAAAGGTTCAAACATGCTTGCTTCATTTCATTGTTCATTGATGTAAACATGAATCATCTTATGCCTAAATTACTAACACAATTGATTGAACATTCAATTTTACATGTTCTAGGTTGCATTAAAGCCACATTCTACACCCAAACATTCGGCCCTAACAACAAAATCATACACAAGACATGTAACTAGTTCATTCAAGTTTATTTCCATAACTATGAATTTAACATTCATCCCATATAAGCATACAAAACATATACATCAAGGCATGTACACATACACCATTCGGCAATCACTTAAGCATGCACAAAACTATTCAAATGGAAGACAAACATTTTGGTTTGATCATTACATATCTAATTTAAACAAGAAATATACACAAACAAGCATTAGACCATTCCAAATCAATTTATACAAATTGCGTAGCAACAAGATTCCATTTCATGAAGTTTAAGTTCTTTACATACTTAACATTAAGTTCAATACATAATAGACCCATCAAACATTATATACAAACTTTCAAAATGCATGTTCAAGCTACTATGTAAAACTAGTGCCACCATTCTAGGAGTCTTACAAAAAGTATCAAGTCATACAATATGCTTTGCTTGTTTTCTGCTCTGAGCTCAAGGAAAGATGGCTATTGATCAATCTAAACCTGAAATTTTGGGAAGAAAGAAAAACAAGAGTGATAAGTACTTAGAGTACATAGTGAGGTAGTAACTAGTCTAATCATTTGTCATTTCAAGTTTTATGTCTTTTAATCAAGTGTAGAACTAGCTAAGGCTTTCAAGCTTCAAGAATGATATGAGCTAGTCTTCCAAACATCAAGAGTAACCTTATTTAGTCTTTCAAGCATCAAGATTATCCTATTTAGGATAGCAAGCATTCGACCAACATGTACAAGCAAGTAACCAAGTACAAGTTATAGTAATCCATCATGCAATGTTTAGCAGGAATTAAGCATTTCAAGTGTAGAGATCAATTAATCCAATTTATTTAGGGCATTATTTCTTATGTCTTATCTTTCAAGTAACGAGCAATTCAAGATAGCATATACATCATCATATTCATGTAACTTTCATTACAATACAAGTTCATTAGCAAGTGTCAAGTTTGCTCATTCTTCATCAAGTCTTTATTTCAAGTTCATTTGTTCTTGTTTTGCCTTGGTAGATAGTAGGACTACGTAATCAAGTCACAAGACGGTACACAGAGTACCTTACAACATGATACACAAAGTATCTAACAAGAAGGTGCACAAAACACCATACAAGAGGGTACACAAAGTACCTAACAAGATGATACTCTAGGTATCTAACAAGAAGGTGCCCAAAACACCAAACAAGATGGTACAATAAGTACCTAACAAGATGAGCTATACACTCTAAGGCATGCCATTCTACCTAAAACCAACTAGAAACCAAGGACTTGTTGAGTCTTTTATTTTCAAGTAATCACACATCAAGTGATTAAGCAATAAGCATAGCAAGGTCAAGATCATTTTACAAGCTTTCATATATTTCCATTATGTACACATTCAAGCAATATCAAGCAACCAAAATTTCAAGAGCATATTGAATTGTCAGGTCTTTAATTAGTCCATTCTTCCCTTAAAGTAATATTACCAAATATAATTTAGATTCATTTCATGTTATCAATCATCAATCAAGTATTTAGACATGCAACTTTGGTTAGAACATTAGTTCCAACCCTAAGAAAGACTACACTCATTATACTCCAATCTAATCACTTGTCTTGTATCCAAATCCCTTTGCCTCTTGCTTTGGGATGTCCACTCCTATATTTCTCTTCCACAACTTTCTGCCCTTGGTCTAGCAAGCATAACACATACAATTCATCAAAACAAGCACATAATGTCACACATATATAGTAGCAATGTTACCACATTTGTACCTAACATTTAGCTACTATTTTTATGTTTTCTTTTATGCATTACTTACTAGTTTATCTTTGTTTTGTTATTACCTCATTTTAAGACATAACTAGATAGGTTGCAATGTCCCAAAACTGTTTTGGAAACAGTTTGCTTCTAGGTGTGAAAACAGTCCCAAACTGCCCAAGACACTCCTGCCTGGCAGTTTGCACACTATCCCTTTAAATGGTCATATCTTTTAATCCGTACGTCGGAATTTTGATTACTATACACCTTTGGAAAGCTAAACAAATTGTCTATATGATCATATAAGGCTGTCATTTTAGTTCTTAGCCAATTAATACAGTTTACTGTTCAAAGACAGGGCATTTTCACTATCTGGACAGTTTGCACTGTCCAACAATTTCTATTTACAGTTTCCAGCATAGGACCCAGTTTTCAGTTCTGTTTTCACGTAATTAAGGTAGACATACTGAGGATCATTTCACTAAAATTTCAGCCCTGAATTTGATCTATACAAATTTTGGTGAATTTTCAAAGTTAATGCCCATAACAGAGTAATTCTGGGCAGATTGCACCTATTCGCATTTTAAATCCTTAAATTCATTTTAACCAATGTTTTGGCCCTATAATTCATTTCATATGACATACTAAACATGTATTCAATTTTAATTCATTATTCAAGGTAGCCAAAACATAGTAAGTTGGTTAAATTGCTTAATTTTGCATGTTTACACAATAGGTTCTTACTAAAACAGTTTCTATGTTATATGACTATGTTCATACTTTTATCTTTCATTTCCAGCATTGGTTACTAACAATTCAGCTTGTTTAAAAACTTAATTACATTATCTAATCATGATCATATTCAATTCATTAGCTCCATAGCTCAGTTACATGTTCTATCAATTCAATTCTTATAACAACATCTCCATTCAAATTTCCAGCAACCTAACTTTGTTACACTATCACTTACACATAATTTCCAGCATCTAACACAACCATTTGAGCATGTATTTCAACCTAATCATGTCATCCAACAATTTTAAGATCAATTCTAGCAATCACAAGAGTCGATTATATGTTCATACAATTTCCAGCATCTATATATTCGAATCACAATTCTATTTCAAATCAAACAACTCAGACATGAAATTCACAAGAGAATCAAGTAATTACCTTACTTACTAAGCTATCTAGGCTTAAACTGAAGCTAAGTCAAGTTGGATGGCCATGGTTATCAAGCTTTCCCCTTCACTTTCTTTTTCTCTCTATTTTCCCTTCAATTTTGGCAATGGGAGATTGAAGAAGATGATGACTATGCTTAATCCAAGTTATTGGATTTGTGAAATGTCCAATATGTCCCTTAATTAATCCTTATCATTAACTTAATCAAGGGCATTAGGGGAAACAAGGAATTTAGCATGCAATCATCATCTTTCTCATTTAATTCAACCTAGTGATTTTAAATTGGTCACTTATTTCATTAATTCTTTCAATTAAGACCCTAGATAATTTAATTAGCTTAGGTTTAAGCTTAATTGAGCTATCAACTTAGATAATTGGTTTAAATAATTCTAAGCTAGGATTTAGGGTGTTACACGGATGGCCAACCTGAGAGAATCATTCAAGTGCTAGTAGATATGCTTAGAGCATACGTTATTGGCTTCGGGAAGAATTTGGAGAAATCCCTACCTCTTGTAGAGTTTGTCTACAATAATAGCTATCAATCGTCTTTTCAAATGGAACCATTCCAAGCTCTTTATGGAAGAAGATGTAGAACTCCTCTATGCTGGTCCGAATTGGGAGAGAACAAGATTCTAGGACCTCAATTGCTTTGGGAAACTGAAGAACAAATCAAGATCATTCAGATCGATTGAAGGCAGCTTTCAATAGACAGAAAGCGTATGCTGACTTGAAAAGTATAAACATTCAGTATGCTATTGGAGACAAAGTATTCCTAAAAGTCTCACCTTGGAAGAAAGTGCTCAGATTTGGAAGAAAGGGGAAACTCAATCCCCGATACATTGGACCATTTGAAGTTATTGAAAGAATTGGTCCAGTGGCCTATCGACCAGCTCTTCCTATAGAGTTCGATAGAATACATAATGTCTTCCACGTTTCAATGCTCAGAAGGTATCGATTTGATCCTTCACACATCCTTGAGCCCGAAGAAGTAGAATTGAATCTCGATTTGTCCTACGAAGAATAACCTATTTAGATTCTTGATTGGGAAGTAAGAAAGCTTCGGAACAAGATTGTTCCCCTTGTTAATATCGTATGGAGAAACCATAAGGTGGAAGAAGCTACCTGGGAATATGAAGAAGTCATGAGGAAACAATATCCTCACCTATTCAATTCAGGTAAAAATTCGATGATGAATTTTTCTTTTAAAGAGGGGGGAATTGCAACACCCTAAACCGGGCCTAGGATTATTGCTATCCTTTTTTGAATACCTAAATGGTTAAACAAGTTACCTTGAATAGGATCCAATTAAGGATCAAAATGTAAAAGCAATGAAACTTAAGAGCTGAATTAAAAGACATCAAAAGATAAATTGAATTAAGGATTTAATTGGAAGGTTTAAAGAACAAAGTGACCAAATTAAGGTAACCAACTTGCAAACTCTAGTAAATAGAGAGAATGCATGCTAAATTCTTAATATCCTACAAGTGCCCTTGATTTATCTTTGATTAGTAGATAAATAAGGGATAATTTGGTCCATTCATTAAGGGAAATTGAGGATGAAGCAGCCAAACCTTTCTCCTATTCCCATTTTACCGATTCTAACTAGGAGAAAAGAGAGAAAAAGAAAGTGAAGGGGAAAGCTTGATATCCATTTCCATTCAACTTTATTTAGCTTCAATTTAAGTCTAGATAGCTTAGTAAGTAAGGTAATTACTTGATTCTCTTGTGAAATTCATGTTTGAGTTGTTTGATTTGAATTGGAATTGTGATTTGAGTATATAGATGCTGGAAATTGTATGAACATGTAATCGACTCTTGTGAAATTGCTAGAATTGATCTTAAAATTGTTGGATGACATGATTAGGTTGAAATGCATGCTCAAATGGTTGTGTTAGATGCTGGAAATGAAGAATTAAAAGCATGAAATTAGAATAGTCTAGCTTGAAACTGTTTTGTTGAATTGAAATTGTGTAAGCATGCAAAATTAGGCATTGTAACCAAGTTACTATGTTTTGGCTTCCTTGAATAATGAATTAACATTGACTAAACATGTTTAGGATGTCATATGAAATGAATTATAGGGCCAAAACATTGATTAAAATGAATTTAAGGATTTAAAATGTGAATAGGTGCAATCTGCCCAGAATTGCTCTGTTCTGGGCAGTAATTTTGAAAATTGACCAAAAATTTTATAGATCAAATTCAGGGATGAAAATTTAGTGACATGATCCTTAGTATGTCTACTTTCATTAGGTGAAAACAGAATTGAAAACTAGGTTCTATGCTGGAAACTGTAAATAGAAATAGCTGGACAGTGCAAACTGTCCAAACAGTGTAAATGCCCTATCTTTGAACAATAAACAGTATTAATTGGATGAGAACTAACATGCATGCCTTATATGATCATATAGACAATCATTTGGATTTCCAACGGTATAAATTAATCAAAATTCCGACATACGGTTTAAAAGATATTACCATTTAAAGAGACAGTGTGCAAACTTCCAAGCAATCATGTCCTGGGCAGTTTGGGATTGTTTTTACACCTTGATGTAAACTGTTTCCAGACCAATTTTGGGACATCGTAACCTGTCCAATTATGTCTTAAAATGAGGTAATAACAATTTAGAGATGAACTATTACGAAATTATTAAAGAAAGCATAAAAACAATAGCTAAATGTTAGGTACAAATGTGCTAACATTGCTACTATATATGTGTGACATTATTTGCTTGTTTTGATGAATTGTATGAGTTATGCTTGCTAGACCAAGGGCAGCAAGTTGTGGAGGAGGAAGAAAAGAGTAGACATCCCAAAGCAAGAGGCAAAGGGATCTGGATACAAGACAATTGATTTGTTAGGAGTACTGCGAGTGTAACTATCCTTAGGGTTAGGACTTAGGTCCTAACCAACCTTGCTATTGTATTAATTCAATGATATTGCCATGTAACATGACCTAATGCATATTTGGATAATTAAGGGAAGAATGATATGAATGACAACTTGTTTGATGCCATGGTCTATTTGTTTACTTAAGTGTTAAGCAAATGAAATGAAATGCTTGACATGTTGCATTGCTTATGCCAAAGGTAAGAAATGACATGCTTGCTTGGAGAATAAGGTACGCACATTGCATACATATGCATGTGTTTGTGATTGATGTACATGGCTGGTTGAAATGAAAGGAAAAATGGTACCACTTTGTATTCATGACATTCAAATGGCATAGATAGATTTTCCTTGGGAGTTAAGACTCCATAAGCCTAAGGGCTTGGCCTTTGAATGGCATAATCTTGTATTGGATAATGAATTGTATAAAGCTTGAATGAAATGGATAATCAACAACCTTGGTAGGTAGTTTGGATAGATAGGAGGGCATGCCTTAGAATCTTGAGCTCATTTTGGCACTACGGTGCATATTGGCAATCATATTGGCACGACGATGCATTTTGGCACTACGGTGCATATTGGCACTACGGTGCATTTTGGCACTTCGGTGCATTTTGTTAAGGATTTGATTATATATTGAACTAAATACCAAAGGTGTTATAGGATGACTTAATAACTTGAAACGAACATTGTTTGCTTTGGTGGTGTGCTGTGAACATTGCTTGTTTTGTAAGATTCTTGAATGAACATCCTTGCCTTGAAAGATAACACATGAGTGATTGTTCAACTAGTTATTTCATGTGGAGGTTATGCATAGTTGATGCTTGTTGTGTAAGAATGCATTCTTGGTACTTGGTGTTTTTGGTTGCTTGTCTTCTAGGCACGATACTCGAATAGCAAGATGGGTATGTATGATGGATGTTGCTATGTTGAATGTGTGATATGTGAAGCTTGCCTATGTTACTCCTTGAATTCGAATGATATATGTCATGTAGTGATGATTTTGATTCTTTGAAATACATGTAAACTTGGATACGTATGCCTGTAAATTTGCTAGACTTAGTGTTACCTCTCTAAGTACATAACTTGTACTTACCACTCTACTCTTCATTCTTCCCATAACAGATTAAGGACACTTTCAAGAGGATATCTTGAGATCGAAGCAACGTCTTGAAGCAAGATTGAAAGTATGATTTCATACTCTTTGTATACTCCTAGTTTGGTGGCACTAGAACTTGTAATAGGTATCCTTGATCATGCATTTTGTTGTGTGTTTAAGACTAGTATATGCAATGTTTGTTAGGCCTATCATGTAACTAACTTTGATGACTTTAAGCTACGTATATAACTATTTTGATATGTATATAAATGAGTAAGATGCTGCGCATATTAAGAAAGTAATCCAAAGAATGTTGAACCTTGTATAATTTGAATGCTAAACCAAAATTGTATGATCATGCATTAATTCTTGTGGCTAATGGTATGATTCGAAAAATATTGGATTGGAGCTAAGGTATGTTCAAGCATGCATTAACAATGTTACTAGCTAAGGATGCCATGAAATGTTATGTCTTGTTTGAAAAAGAAACAAGTGAAATGTACTAAGTGAACACCTAGCTATTCGAACAGGTGTATGAATATGTAATAAGAATGTAAGTTGGATGCCTTGTATTGATCATGTTAATTGGTTAACTAAGTAGTATCTTAAGATGCAAGTAAGCTAATTGAAATGTGTTAAGTGACCACCTTGTATCATTCGAATAGAGTACATGATCTTGTAATATGAATGAAAGTTGAATCATGTCTAATAGTAACCTATTATGAAGTATGCCACACTTGTTATTGTTGTTAGAATGATGTATGTGTATTGAATGGAATGGTAAATTGAAATATGTTAGTGGTAACTTAGAATATAAGTATGAAATGAAACAAATTAACACCTAAATTCACATGTTAAGAATATTTGTTTTGATTAAGCAAATCATGCTTACATGACAAGAAATCAAGCAAATCATGCTTACATGACAAGTAATCAAGCAAATCATGCTTACATGACAAGAAATCAAGCAAATCATGCTTACATGACAAGTAATCAAGCAAATCATGCTTACATGACAAGTAATCAAGCAAATCATGCTTACATGACAAGAAATCAAGCAAATCATGCTTACATGACAAGAAATCAAGCAAATCATGCTTACATGACAAGTAATCAAGCAAATCATGCTTACATGACAAGAAATCAAGCAAATCATGCTTACATGACAAGTAATCAAGCAAATCATGCTTACATGACAAGTAATCAAGCAAATCATGCTTACATGACAAGTAATCAAGCAAATCATGCTTACATGACAAGTAATCAAGCAAATCATGCTTACATGACAAGAAATCAAGCAAATCATGCTTACATGACAAGTAATCAAGCAAATCATGCTTACATGACAAGTAATCAAGCAAATCATGCTTACATGACAAGTAATCAAGCAAATCATGCTTACATGACAAGTAATCAAGCAAATCATGCTTACATGACAAGTAATCAAGCAAATCATGCTTACATGACAAGTAATCAAGCAAATCATGCTTACATGACAAGAAATCAAGCAAATCATGCTTACATGACAAGTAATCAAGCAAATCATGCTTACATGACAAGTAATCAAGCAAATCATGCTTACATGACAAGTAATCAAGCAAATCATGCTTACATGACAAGTAATCAAGCAAATCATGCTTACATGACAAGTAATCAAGCAAATCATGCTTACATGACAAGTAATCAAGCAAATCATGCTTACATGACAAGTAATCAAGCAAATCATGCTTACATGACAAGTAATCAAGCAAATCATGCTTACATGACAAGTAATCAAGCAAATCATGCTTACATGACAAGTAATCAAGCAAATCATGCTTACATGACAAGTAATCAAGCAAATCATGCTTACATGACAAGTAATCAAGCAAATCATGCTTACATGACAAGTAATCAAGCAAATCATGCTTACATGACAAGTAATCAAGCAAATCATGCTTACATGACAAGAAATCAAGCAAATCATGCTTACATGACAAGTAATCAAGCAAATCATGCTTACATGACAAGAAATCAAGCAAATCATGCTTACATGACAAGTAATCAAGCAAATCATGCTTACATGACAAGTAATCAAGCAAATCATGCTTACATGACAAGTAATCAAGCAAATCATGCTTACATGACAAGTAATCAAGCAAATCATGCTTACATGACAAGTAATCAAGCAAATCATGCTTACATGACAAGTAATCAAGCAAATCATGCTTACATGACAAGTAATCAAGCAAATCATGCTTACATGACAAGTAATCAAGCAAATCATGCTTACATGACAAGAAATCAAGCAAATCATGCTTACATGACAAGTAATCAAGCAAATCATGCTTACATGACAAGTAATCAAGCAAATCATGCTTACATGACAAGTAATCAAGCAAATCATGCTTACATGACAAGTAATCAAGCAAATCATGCTTACATGACAAGTAATCAAGCAAATCATGCTTACATGACAAGTAATCAAGCAAATCATGCTTACATGACAAGTAATCAAGCAAATCATGCTTACATGACAAGTAATCAAGCAAATCATGCTTACATGACAAGTAATCAAGCAAATCATGCTTACATGACAAGAAATCAAGCAAATCATGCTTACATGACAAGTAATCAAGCAAATCATGCTTACATGACAAGTAATCAAGCAAATCATGCTTACATGACAAGTAATCAAGCAAATCATGCTTACATGACAAGAAATCAAGCAAATCATGCTTACATGACAAGAAATCAAGCAAATCATGCTTACATGACAAGAAATCAAGCAAATCATGCTTACATGACAAGTAATCAAGCAAATCATGCTTACATGACAAGTAATCAAGCAAATCATGCTTACATGACAAGTAATCAAGCAAATCATGCTTACATGACAAGTAATCAAGCAAATCATGCTTACATGACAAGTAATCAAGCAAATCATGCTTACATGACAAGTAATCAAGCAAATCATGCTTACATGACAAGAAATCAAGCAAATCATGCTTACATGACAAGTAATCAAGCAAATCATGCTTACATGACAAGAAATCAAGCAAATCATGCTTACATGACAAGTAATCAAGCAAATCATGCTTACATGACAAGAAATCAAGCAAATCATGCTTACATGACAAGTAATCAAGCAAATCATGCTTACATGACAAGTAATCAAGCAAATCATGCTTACATGACAAGAAATCAAGCAAATCATGCTTACATGACAAGTAATCAAGCAAATCATGCTTACATGACAAGTAATCAAGCAAATCATGCTTACATGACAAGAAATCAAGCAAATCATGCTTACATGACAAGTAATCAAGCAAATCATGCTTACATGACAAGTAATCAAGCAAATCATGCTTACATGACAAGTAATCAAGCAAATCATGCTTACATGACAAGTAATCAAGCAAATCATGCTTACATGACAAGTAATCAAGCAAATCATGCTTACATGACAAGTAATCAAGCAAATCATGCTTACATGACAAGTAATCAAGCAAATCATGCTTACATGACAAGTAATCAAGCAAATCATGCTTACATGACAAGTAATCAAGCAAATCATGCTTACATGACAAGAAATCAAGCAAATCATGCTTACATGACAAGTAATCAAGCAAATCATGCTTACATGACAAGTAATCAAGCAAATCATGCTTACATGACAAGTAATCAAGCAAATCATGCTTACATGACAAGTAATCAAGCAAATCATGCTTACATGACAAGAAATCAAGCAAATCATGCTTACATGACAAGTAATCAAGCAAATCATGCTTACATGACAAGTAATCAAGCAAATCATGCTTACATGACAAGAAATCAAGCAAATCATGCTTACATGACAAGTAATCAAGCAAATCATGCTTACATGACAAGTAATCAAGCAAATCATGCTTACATGACAAGTAATCAAGCAAATCATGCTTACATGACAAGTAATCAAGCAAATCATGCTTACATGACAAGTAATCAAGCAAATCATGCTTACATGACAAGTAATCAAGCAAATCATGCTTACATGACAAGTAATCAAGCAAATCATGCTTACATGACAAGAAATCAAGCAAATCATGCTTACATGACAAGTAATCAAGCAAATCATGCTTACATGACAAGTAATCAAGCAAATCATGCTTACATGACAAGTAATCAAGCAAATCATGCTTACATGACAAGAAATCAAGCAAATCATGCTTACATGACAAGTAATCAAGCAAATCATGCTTACATGACAAGTAATCAAGCAAATCATGCTTACATGACAAGTAATCAAGCAAATCATGCTTACATGACAAGTAATCAAGCAAATCATGCTTACATGACAAGAAATCAAGCAAATCATGCTTACATGACAAGAAATCAAGCAAATCATGCTTACATGACAAGAAATCAAGCAAATCATGCTTACATGACAAGTAATCAAGCAAATCATGCTTACATGACAAGTAATCAAGCAAATCATGCTTACATGACAAGAAATCAAGCAAATCATGCTTACATGACAAGTAATCAAGCAAATCATGCTTACATGACAAGAAATCAAGCAAATCATGCTTACATGACAAGTAATCAAGCAAATCATGCTTACATGACAAGTAATCAAGCAAATCATGCTTACATGACAAGTAATCAAGCAAATCATGCTTACATGACAAGTAATCAAGCAAATCATGCTTACATGACAAGTAATCAAGCAAATCATGCTTACATGACAAGAAATCAAGCAAATCATGCTTACATGACAAGTAATCAAGCAAATCATGCTTACATGACAAGTAATCAAGCAAATCATGCTTACATGACAAGTAATCAAGCAAATCATGCTTACATGACAAGTAATCAAGCAAATCATGCTTACATGACAAGAAATCAAGCAAATCATGCTTACATGACAAGTAATCAAGCAAATCATGCTTACATGACAAGTAATCAAGCAAATCATGCTTACATGACAAGTAATCAAGCAAATCATGCTTACATGACAAGAAATCAAGCAAATCATGCTTACATGACAAGTAATCAAGCAAATCATGCTTACATGACAAGTAATCAAGCAAATCATGCTTACATGACAAGAAATCAAGCAAATCATGCTTACATGACAAGTAATCAAGCAAATCATGCTTACATGACAAGTAATCAAGCAAATCATGCTTACATGACAAGTAATCAAGCAAATCATGCTTACATGACAAGTAATCAAGCAAATCATGCTTACATGACAAGTAATCAAGCAAATCATGCTTACATGACAAGTAATCAAGCAAATCATGCTTACATGACAAGTAATCAAGCAAATCATGCTTACATGACAAGAAATCACGCAAATCATGCTTACATGACAAGTAATCAAGCAAATCATGCTTACATGACAAGAAATCAAGCAAATCATGCTTACATGACAAGAAATCAAGCTATTCATGCTTATTATCTCATTTATTTTCTTTTTAACACAATCATTGGTTCATAGTTTGTCTAGGTAATCGAGTCTCCAACCAACTGTGGCCACAAGATGTACCGTAGTACTGGTCAACCCTCCTATTGTCGCCAAAGACCACATACGTACCCTCCGTTTGTCTCCAATTAGGGGCCTTAGCCCTGGACCGTAGTCCACCCTGATACAATGAGCTCTAGACTCTAAGGCATGTCCTTCTACCTTTTCAACTAGCAACCAAGGTTGTTTGATTATAATTCATTTATTCAAGGATTTCAAACTTTTCAAGTTTTGGATCATTTATCATTCAAGTGTACAAAGTTCATGTCAAGCATTATCTTTTGCATGAGTCATTTCGAGTATTGCATGGTAAGTTTATACATGCATTAAGCCCTTAGGCCAATAGAGCTATAACTCAACATTTCAAGTGTTCATTGCATCATCTAAGCTAGCACGTCAAGCATTTGGCTTAAGCAATTGGTAGCATTCTATTTATACAACACTTCAAGGATATGCATTTTCTTATTTCATACTTCCCTTATAGTTCAAGATCATATTAAGTCCAATTAACATTTCAAGAATTTATACATGCTTGTTTTAGTTAGGACCTAGTACTAACTCTAGTATAAACTACACTCACAATACTCCCCAGGCTAGCTAGTCTCGAAAGACTATTCCCTTTTTCTTGTCCCTTGAATGCTCGACTTTAGATCCTTCTCCAAAGTCCTCTCCTTGCTCTAATAAACCACATAGATACAACAAGGTCAAAACATGTAATCACAAAATCATTCAACATGGCAACAAGGTTAATACATTATATATACAAAACAAATAGCATATTCATATACACACCTTTATAC
Organism: Hibiscus mutabilis; assembly: GCA_019671005.1. Taxonomy (NCBI): domain Eukaryota; kingdom Viridiplantae; phylum Streptophyta; class Magnoliopsida; order Malvales; family Malvaceae; genus Hibiscus; species Hibiscus mutabilis. The sequence continues at coordinate 12,663,871 of CM033725.1, forward strand.
ACATTACCAAACTGCCTACATTCCATATTAAGGCAAAACAGAGCAGCAATTAAACTGTCCCAAAACTATTTGCAAAACAGTTTACCGAACTGTATAAAAAACTATGTAAAATTATCTAAACTGCTGCTATCAGGCATCATGTACCCTGTTCACTTAAACATGCATAACTTTAATTCCATATGTCAGAAATTCAATTTGTTTACACTGTTGGAAAGATAACTTAATTGTCTTTCTAACATTATAGGCCTTGCATTTTAATTCTTTGCCAATTAATACAGTTTTTAGCTTAAAGACAAGGTAATTTACAACACTGGACAGTTTGCACTGTCCCTAGTGTTTCTTCTCTACAATTCATTCTACAATACAGAATTCAGTTCAGTTTTCTCCTAATGAATTTAGACATGTTAAGGCACTATCCATATAATTTTCAGCCATAAATTCCATTTATACAATTTATGGTGATTTTTCAAAGTCACTGCCCAGAATAGAGTATTCTGGGCAGATTACACTAGTTTAAGCTTCTAGCTTCATAATTCATTTAAACAAAGATTCTAACATTGTAATTCAAGTTATTTTCATATTCCTACATGTCTAGGTCAGTCCAATTAACCTAGCAATGTGATCAAAATAGGGAATCATATATAATTAAGCATGTTTACACATTTCTATCTAACAAAATAGCCCCTAATAAAAACTAGTTTCAACCATGATCCCTATTCTCAATTTCCAGCGACCCATACACATTCTCTTTAGCAATTTGACTACTAACACTCACAATTTCAAGGATCATTAGAAGCTAACATCATTCTAACATGCATAACAATCAACCTATTCAAATTAGGCAACAAGAACATCACTAATTGAAGATTCAAGCATGTAATTGAAGTGAGGAATCAAGCATTTACCTTCCTCAATGTGAATTCTAACTCAATTTAGCTCTAATCGATTTAAGCTCTCATGGATTCTGTGGCTATCACTCAAGCTTTCTATCTTCTCTCTCTTTCTCCCTAACTCATTTGGTATAATCAAATAAGGAAAGAGAAGCCTTCTCCCATAGTGGCCGGTTGGACCTTGTCCATGTGACAAGTGGATAGTCCACTATCCAATCTAAATTTGCCATGCATTCATTATATTACAACTTGATTCTATTATGGTCCTTTCAATTTGGCTTTCTAACTTGTTGGCTATAACATTTTAGTCCTTTATTTATTTGCTAGCTAATGTTCTTTCTTCTTTAATTTGATTAGCACATAATTCAATTAGTCTATAGCTTAGATAGTGGTAACCTTCCTAGGCTCGGTTTAGGGTGTCACAATTCTCCCCCCTTAAAATAAAATTGTCCTCAAATTTACCTAAATTGAATAGGTGAGGATATTGCTTCCTCATGATTTCTTCAGATTCCCAAGTTGCCTCTTCTACCTTCTGGTTTCTCCACAAGACTTTGACAAGAGGAACGGATTTGTTCCTGAGCTTTCTAACTTCACGATCAAGAATCTGGACTGGTTCTTCTTCGTATGACAAGTTAGGATTCAATTCTACTTCTTCCGACTCAAGGACATCGGATGGCGCAGATCTATACCTTTTGAGCATAGATACGTGAAAGACATTGTGAATCTTGTCAAATTCACTGGGAAGAGTCAATCGATAGGCCACTGGCCCTATCCTTTCAATGATTTCAAATGGACCAATGAATCAGGGACTGAGTTTGCCTTTTCTTCCAAACTGAAAGACTTTCTTCCAATAGGAGACTTTGAGGAAGACCTTGTCTCCAACATTGTATTGGATTCTCTCCTTTTCAAGTCTGCATATGCTTTTTGTCTATCGAAAGCTGCTTTCAATCGATCATGAATGATATTCACCTATTCTTCGGTTTCTCTAAGCAGTTGAGGTCCCAATACTTTGTTTTCTCCCAGTTCGTACAAGCACGAGGGAGTTCTACGTTTCCTTCCGTATAGAGCTTCAAAGGGAGCCATCTGAATAGATGTTTGGTAGCTATTTTTGTAAGCAAACTCTACTAGAGGTAGAGATTTCTCCTAGTTCTTTTTGAAGTCTATAACATAAGCACGTAGCATGTCTTCAAGCACTTGGATGATTCTTTCAAGTTGTCCATCTGATTGAGGATGAAAGGCTATACTAAGGTGCACTTTAACTCCTAGAGCCTTCTGTAAGGAATTCTAGAATCGGGAAGCAAGTATAGGATCACGATCGGAGATTATAGCTGTAGGTACACCGTGTAATCGAATCACTTCACAGATGTATAGCTCAGCTAAGGTTTCCAAGCTCATGTTCATTCGAACAGGGGTGAAGTGAGTAGACTTTGTGAATCTATCAACAATCACCCATAGAGCATCATTCTTTCTTGGAGTGGAAGGAAGACCAGTAATGAAGTCCATTATAATTCGATCCCATATCCACTGAGGGAATTCGATGGGTTGGAGCAGTCTAGTGGGGACTTGATGCTTGGCTTTGACTCTTTGACAAGTTAGGCACTTTGAAACAAAGTCTGTGATAGCTGATTTCATGCCTGGCCAGTAGTATAGTGGCTTTTGATCCTTGTACATCTTAACCGATCCTAGGTGAATTGAGAAAGAGCTTTGATGAGCTTCTTGCAGCATCTCTTGTTTTAGTTCCTCATTGTTCGGAACATATACTCTATCTTTGAAATTGAGGAGCCTATTCGACTTGAGGGAAAAGTCAGAATTAGACTCAGAGTCTAGCTTGGACATGATCTTCCAAAGATTTGGATATACTCTATCTTTCAAATTGAGGAGCCCATTCGACTTGAGGGAAAAGTCAGAATTAGACTCAGAGTCTAGCTTGGACATGATCTTCCAAAGATTTGGATCAATTTGTTGGAGTTCTTTGAATAACAATCAAACATACTTACTTATCATACAAGCAATTCACATTTGACTTCAATATCATCCAAGGCATTCGAATAGATCCCTTAGATTAATTTCTTTCATGCTTACATTACAAGTTACTACTTTATCAAAACAATTCACTTCATTTTATCCCTATACTCTTTCGAATAACCCTAGTGCAACATGATTTCATTTCATTTCTTTGTTTCTTAGACTTATATATGTACATCTTAACCAAAATTGCTAACTTGGTTCTTGATCATTCAATTTACATGAAACTAGTTCCATTCAAGTTATTTACTTTACTTAACAATTCAACAATCACATATACAAGAATACATATCACATACATCAAGTATTGTTACATACAAGTGACCCTTTAGGTTCAAGTCATTCGAATGAAGTACAAGCAAGTATGATTCGATCAACCTATGTTCAATTCAAGCAAGACATGTACTCACCAAAGCATTCAAATTGTACTTATAACTGGATCAAACATTAGATCATTTCATTCCATCATCATATACGCAACAATCACCATCCAATTATATGAAACTTAAGTTCATTATATACTTCATAATATCATCTAAGATCAAGGCATAGTAGGCCCATCAAGACATTATATACATGTACGAAAATGCATGTTCAACTAACTATATACATTCTAGTGCACCATTATAGGAGGTATTCAAAACAAGTATGAAATCATACTTAGGAAAACTTGTGTGACTTGCTTCTTGTTCAAGGAATCAGGCTTCAAGATCAAGCAACACTCGTATCCTTTATCTTGTAGTTGGGAAGAATGAAAACGAGAGTCATAAGTACAAGAATGTACTTAGTGAGGTAGTACTAAATCTAATCAATTGTTATTTAAAGTTTTATGTGTCATTTAATCAAGTATTGACCTAGCTAAGGCTTCCAAACAATATAGTGATCTTAGCTAAGGCCTCAAGCATTAGAGTGATCTTAACTAAGGCTTCAAGCATTTCAAGAATCCTAACTAAGGATATCAAGTATCAAGATAATCCTAATTAAGGATTCAAGCATTCGGCCATTCAAGGAACAAGAATCAAGAAATTCATATCATGAATCAAGCACATCATGCTTGCAAAACAAGAAATCAAGGAGTCATGCTTTCAAGTCAAGCGACATACAAATTCATGGCATTCAAGACAAGTAACATATGATGTAGGACTGTTATTTCAATTCCTATTCATTAAACAACCCCCTTGGCACTTAGTTTGTATAGGTAACTGAGTATCCTGCGAACTGTCGCCACAAGATGCACCGTAGTGCTGGTCAACCCTCCTACTATCGCCAAAGACCACATACGTACCCTCCGTCTGTCGCCAAATAGGGGCCTTAGCCCTGGACCGTAGTCCACCCTTACACTATGAGCACTAGACTCTAAGGCATGCCCTTCTACCTAGTCCAAATAGCTACAAAGGTTGTTCGATTTACCATTTATTCAAGAGCTTCAAGATCAAGTTCATGTCAAGTAAGTTCATTTCATATTAGACCATTAGGCCATTGAGCCATAGCTCAGATATTAAGTAGTTTTCATGTTTCATTTCATCAAGATGAGATAATATCTCAGGCATGTTCTTTAGCATTCAATCACAAGCATCATGCCACATACAAGCACCAATACACCATACAATCCTGCTTAGCATTCGAATTAAACATGTACTCAAGATGTGATCTAGTTTCATGCATTACTAGTCATTCTTCCCTTATTAGATCAAGTCCATGATTAAGTTCATTCAAAAGTTCAAGAATGTAAACATGTATGCATTTGGTTAGGACCTAGTCCTAACCCTAGAGATAACTACACTCACAATACTCCAAGCTAGCTAGTCTTGGATCCACACTCCTTTGTTCTTGGCTTTAGGATGATCCACTTTATCCTCCTCTACAAAGTTTACTCCCGGTTCTATCACATTACAAGTACAAACATATGTCAAAACAAGATCATATGATCACCAAATAAAGGCAAAGTTACAAGCACACAACATTCACAAATTTGGCAGCATGTAAAACAAAGCATTATCAAAGGCCTAAAACTATTTACAAGATAGTTTACAAAATGTCACAAAACAGTGTGCAATTGCCTATATTGTTGTTGCCAGGCAGCTTGCACTCTAGTCACTAAATCATGCATATCCGTACGTCAGAATTTCAATTGGTTTATACCGTTGGAAAGATAAAAAATTGTATTTATGACCATATAAGGCTTTCATTTTAGTTCTTTGCCAATTAATACAGTTTTTAACTTAAAGACATGGCATTTTGCTATACTGTATAGTTTGTACTGTCCCTAGTGTTTCTTCTCTACATTTCAGTATACAACCCAAAATTTTGTTCTGTTTTCTACTAATGAATTTAGACATATCAAGGTGTCTTTCATAAAAAATCCAGCCTTAAATTCATTATATACAATTTATAGTGATTTTTCAAAGTTAATGCCCAGAACAGAGCATTCTGGGCAGATTACACTAGGTTGAATTTCTAGCTTCTTAACTCATTTTAGCAAGGTCCTAACATAGAAATTCCATTCATGTTCATGTTCATACATGTCTAGGTCATCATAATTCACCTAGAAATGTTCTTAAAACATGGAATTATCATGTTGAACCTAATTTGATGTATTTGATCAACTTTGCACATTCAATTCATCAACTAGGCAGTCCATTACCTAATTTAACTAGTTCAATTAGGTGTAGTCGTTTTCCAGCAACATATATATTCAATTCAATCTTCATTTTACCTAGAAACATGATCAAAACAAGGTTCTATGTTCATTTGACATGTTTACACAATTTCTCCATCAAAACAGTCCCTAATCAAGACTGTTTTCGACCATGTTCATATTTCTCAAATTTCAAGCAACCACATATATATTTCATTAGCAATTTAGTTACTAGCATTCCATTTCCAGGTTCTAATTGAAGCTAGCATGACCCTAACATGCATAACATTCATCCAATTCAATTCATACACAACAAGAACATCATCAATCACTCATTCAAACAAATTGCTAGGGAGGAAGGATTTAGAATCCACTTACAATCTTCCTAGCTATTAAATTTTCATGCAATTGATCTCATGTAAGCTTTCATCCTCTCAACAATGGTGATTTTTCTTTTCCTAGATGGATGATAAGTGTTTCGGCCAAGGTGGAGCGGAGGACATGATAGCAAGATGGCCACTTGGCCAAGGTGTTATCACATGGCTAAGCCATTTGCCTCCACTTGGAAAATTTTGGTCTAATAGCTTCATAAATCCTTAATTACTCATCCTTATTGCATGGAATTCTACATTTACAATTTTTTGTTATTTGATCCTTCATGATTAGGCTACTTCTTTAGCAATCCATCTAATTTAGTCACTAGGTTTAATCAATTATTCTAATTTGTAGATTGTTTGTACAATTAAACTGTAATTAGTGTATAACAAGTTACCAAGCCATGATTTGGGGTATTACATTTATATTCAATTAGCATGCTTAAACATTTTCTCTATCAAAATAGTCCCTAATCAAGGCCATTTTAAACCATATACACATTTCTCAAATTTCCAGCAACCATATACATTTCCTTTAGCAATTTAGCTACTAGCATTCACAATTTCAAGTTCAATTAGAAGCTAGCATGATCATAATACACATAAAAATCGTCCAAATCAATCTAAGAAACACGAACATCATCAATTCAATATTCAAACATTCTATAACAAGTTGAAATCAAGCATTATACCTTCTCCAAGCTAAATTTGATCAAGGCTAAATGAAGAAGCTTGAATTGAATATAACGAGTTGAAATCAAGCATTATACGTTCTCTAATCTAAATTTGATCAAGGCTAAATCAAGAAGATTGAATTGAAGGTGTAGCATGAAGCTTTTCTCTCCTCTTTCTCTCTCAACAATTTTAGACAATGAGGATGAATTAGGGAGGAAGATGACAATATGTCTGTTCATCTATTCCCCTTTTGCCATGAGTCATCCTCCAAATTGGAACATGTTCTCTTCAAATGAGAACATGTGTCAAGGCCTTGATTTAATTTCAATTTTACATGCAATCTTTATAGTTTTGCATGATCACAATTTAATCCTTTCATTTAAGCCTTCTAGTTTTAATTTCAATTCAATTTGGTTCTAATTTCACTTATTTGATCTTAAGGATGGCCAATGTTCTTTCTTCTTTAAATTGATTAGCTTATGTATTCAATTAGCCTATAGTTTAGATTGTTGTTACTTTCCTAGGTTAATTTTAGAGTGTTACAATTATCCTCCCCTTAAAATAAATTCGTCCTCGAATTTACCTAAATCAAATAGGTGAGGATATTGCTTCCTCATAACTTCTTTAGATTCCCAAGTTGCTTCTTCTATCTTCTGATTTCTCCACAAGACTTTGACAAGATGAACGATTTTGTTCTTGAGCTTTCTAACTTCGCGATCAAGAATTTGGACTGGTTCTTCTTCGTATGACATGTTAGGATTCAATTCCACTTCTTCAGGATCAAGAACATGAGATGGATCAGACCTATATCTTCTGAGCATAGAAACATGGAAGACATTGTGGATCTTGTTGAATTCACTCGATGTGCCAATCGATAAGCCACTAGACAAATGCTTTCAATGATTTCAAATGGTCCGATAAATTGAGGGTTGAGCTTTCCTTTTCTTCCAAACTGAAGGACTTTCTTTCATTGAGATACTTTGAGGAAAACCTTGTCTCCAATATTGTATTGGATGTCTATCCTTTTCAAGTCTGCATAAGCTTTATGTCTATCAAAAGCTGCCTTCAATCGATCATGAATGATCTTCACTTCTTCTTCAGTTTCTCTAAGCAATTAAGGTCCTAAAACCTTGCTTTCTCCCAATTCAGACCATCACACGGGAGTTCTACACTTTCTTCCATATAGAGCTTCAAAGGGAGCCATCTGAATAGATTGTGTGGTAGCAATTGTTGTAAGCAAACTCTACTAGTGGTAGAGATTTCTCCCAGTTCTTTTCGAAGTCTATAACACAAGAACGTAACATTTCTTCACGCACTTGAATGATTCTTTAAGATTCTCCATCTGATTGGGGATGGAAGGTTGTACTAAGATGCACTTTAGCTCATAGAGCCTTCTGCAAGGAATTCCAAAATCGAGAAGCAAATCTGGGGTCACGATCAGAGATTATAACTATATGTACACCGTGTAATCGAATCACTTGAAGGATGTATAGCTCGGCTAAGGTTTCCAAGATCGTATTCATTCGAACATGGATAAAGTGAGTAGACTTTGTGAATTTATCAACAATCACCCATATAACATCTTTCGTTCTTGGAGTGGAAGGAAGACGAGTAACAAAGTCCATTGTAACCCGATCTTTTTTCCACTGAGGAAATTTGATTTGTTGGAGCAATCCAGTAGGGACTTGATGCTTAAATTTAACCCTTTGACAAGTTAGGAACTTCGATACAAAGTCCGTGATAGCCGATTTCATGACTGGCCACCAGTATAGTGGCTTTAGATCCTTGTACATCTTAACCGATCTTGGATGAATCGAGAAAGAGATTTGATAAGCTTATTGTAACACCTCTTGTTTTAGTTCCTCGTTGTTAGGAACACATACTCTATCCTTGAAATAGAGGAGACCATTCGACTTGAGGGAGAAGTTAGAATTAGACTCAGAGTCTAGCTTGGGTATGATCTTCTAAAGATCTGGATTTGTTTGCTAGAGTTGTTTGATTATCAACATCAAGCTAGATTGAACTTGAAGTTTAGAGAAGAATTTTTATCCTTTGGATAAACGAAAATGAGCACTGATAGACAAGGAAGCTACAAACGAATGGACAAGATCATTAAGGAAAATTTTGAATAGTTACTTGCAAGACAAGAAAGCTTTAATTCGAGTGGATTACTTGTAATCCAAGAAAGATTTAAATTTGAATGAATTATTCTAGCGTTTAGATTTAGGGGTTTACCCGAGTATGGTCTTGGACTAAGGGCGTCCACAACCACGTTTGCTTTCCCTGATTGGTAGTTGATAACCAAATCGTACTCTTTAAGCAATTCTAGCCATCTCATTTGCCTCAGATTCAAGTCTTTTTGAGTTAGAAGATATTTGGGACTCTTGTGGTCTATGAACAAGTTACATTTCTCCCCGTACAAGTAATGTCTCCACATTTTGAGAGCAAACACGATAGCTGCCAATTATAGATCGTGTGTAGGGTATTTCGACTCGTATGATTTTAGTTGCCTTGAAGCGTAAGCTACCACTTTTCCATCTTGCATTAGGACACAGCCTAGTCCTAAATGAGATGCATCACTATAGACAATGAATTATTTACCTGATTCTGGTTGGATAAGAACTGGTGCAAGAGTTAGAGCTTGTTTAAGTCTGACCAAACAAAGGGCATGCCTTTGCGAGTTAACTTAGTCAAGCTTTCGGCAATGGATGAAAATCCATTGCCAAAATGTCGATAATACCCGGCAAAACTAAGAAAGCTTCTGACCTGGCCAATATTCCTCAGAGGTCTCAAATTCAGGATGGATTGAATTTTTCTTGAGTCTACTTTAATTATTTATGCCGAGATGACATGGCCAAGGAACGAGACTTTCGATAGCCAGAATTCACACTTAGAGAACTTTGCGAACAATTGACGTTCTTAGAGAGTTTGCAATACAATTCGAAGGTGATCGGAATGTTCTTCTTTATTCCGAGAATACACCATGATGTCATCGACGAAGATGACCACAAACTTGTCAAGATAGGGCTTGAATACATGGTTTATAATGTCCATGAAAGCAGTCGAAGCATTCGTTAGCTCGAATGGCATTACAAGGAATTCAAAATGGCCATATCGAGTACGAAAGGCTGTCTTGGGTACATCTTCTTCTTTTTCCCTTATTTGATATTATCCCCGATCGATGATCGATCTTTGAAAACACCGAAGCATCCTTGAGTTGATCGAAGAGATCTTCTATCCTTGGGAGAGGATACCAATTCGTGATAGTAAGCTTGTTCAATTGTCTGTAGTCAATACAGAGTCTCATAGTCCCGTCTTTTTCTTTCACGAACAAGAGTGGAGCACCCCAAGGAGATGAGCTAGGCCAAATAAAGCCTTTGCCTTGTATCTCTTGGAGTTGCTTCTTGAGTTCTTTCAATTCAACAGGTGCCATTCGACATGGTGTGATGGACACTGGAGTTGTTCCTTGGTTGAACTTCAATCCCGAACTTTACTTCTCTGGTTGGAGGGAGACCAGGCAGTTCCTCAGGAAAAACATCAATGAATTCAGAGACAATTGGCATACTAGGTAAGCCGAATTCAAGTTCATCTTGCATAAGTCATGGCAACAACGATTCAGGTCGGTTTTCTATGAATTAGGAATATTGATCCATTTCATAAGCCCCATAGATAAAGTATCCTATTTTGGCAATATACCCAGGCTTCATGTTTGCTTAACCAATCTAGTCCTAGCACTCACAATTGGGCAATACATATTGATCAATAGGAAAGGGTATGTTTCGAATGATTATAGAACATTCCTTGCAAAAGAAGTTAATGGATGTGATTCCCCTTATTGGGTTCGAAACTACAAGGCTTTGTTTTACAATTTTAGGTTTTAAGTTCAACTTTACAATCAAATATGAGCATACAAATGAATAAGTGGAGCCCGAGTCGATTAAAGCATAAACATTAGTCAAATTTAGCTCAACGGTACCTGCTATGACATCAGGTGATTCTTCATCCTCTTTTCCCCAGATGTCGTAGATTCGAGCATGAGCCCAAGATTCTTGATGAGTAAGGGCATTCGGATGGGGTCTCTTGTTCTTCCCCTGATTTCCATACTGAGCTTGTCTAGGTCCCTTGTTTTGAATAGAAGGAGCTTGTCTAGCATTTGCAGGAGTTCGAGTTGGAACCTTGTTAGGATTTTGAGGACAAACTCGGATATAATGATTGGAGGCTCCATATAAGAAGCATAAATTTTGTTGAGTTATGCATTTTGCGCTGTGGTGCTTCTAACAAAACTTGCAAGTAGGATATTGAACAGCTTTCCCAGAATTCCCTGTACTATCAACAGAGATGATCGGGGCTGAAGGCTTAGTTAGCGACTGAGGCCTCAGTATGTAATTGCTCTTCTAAACAAGAGTGTAACTCAAGGAGTGATCTTTGGAGTGTTTAGACTTCTTTGACTGCCAGTGAGGCTTGTCATCATTTTTGGATCGTTTGTCCTTCCAGGAGTTACCACTCTTGCGTTTCTCAAAGGCCTTCATCTTTACCTCGGTTGCAATAGCCCGGTTCATCAAATTCTAGAAGTCAGTGATACCCAGGGTAGTAAAGATTGGACTCAGTTCATCATTCAGTCCATCGATGAACATCCAACATTTATTAGCATTAGTCTTGATGTATCCTGAACCATACTTACAATACTTACAGAAATCACTATGTTCAATAGGTCGGCCAGCTTGCTTGGGATACAAGAAACTCTTCTAGCGCTCGGCCAGGTACTGCTCACTGATGTATTTCTTCCTGAATTCCTCGAGGAATAATTTCCAAGTTACGGCTTTAGCAGAAGCAATAGTGTAGTGGTTTCCCATCAGCTTGGAGCTTCATCTGCCAACAGGCTATGGCATATTCGAGCTTGTGCTCATCAGGACAAGATAGTTGTTTAGTCAAGATTTGAGTAGTGGCCTCTAACCAGTACTCAGCTACTTCGGGATTGGCTTCATCAGTGCCAGTAAACGTATAAGCCCGTTGTTGAGCCAGCTTGTCAATCAGAGCTCTTTTTGGCACAACAACAGGAAGAGCAATAGGATGGTCTTGTTTCAAAGTAGTTACAAGATGATTGAACATCTCCTTCATACTTAGGAGACATTCCTGCTGCACAAGATTTATAGCAGGAGCTCCCTGTTGAGCACCAGCTTGTGCTCTAGGTTGTGTTTGTTGTTGTGGAGGATTATGTTCCATCCTCACACTACCTCCTTCATTCGATAAGCCTTCAGGACTTTCATTGTCCCGACCAAGTCTCGTTTCAGACAGTTCTAGTTCATGTAGAACAAGATGTGCTTAGTTTAAGCAAGGACACAAGCAACTTGAAATAGAACTCCTAGGTGGCATAATTAATCCTATATGATGCAAGAGAGCCCGGTTTAGTACTAGAACCGACTAAAAAGCTCTAATTACCAAATAAATGTAACACCCCCTACCCCAGCTACTATCAAACCGGCTCGAGAGCGTTACTTAAACAAGGGCAAGGCAAGCAATACAAGTACAAACAATAATCGAGGCAAGAATAGATAACTCATCCCTATTAGATGAGTTACTTAACTAACAAGTAATCAAGCATACTTACTTAACAAACAAGCAACTCACATTTAGCTTTAAAGTTCATCCTAAAGCATTCGATTAGACCACTAAATTATTTTCCTTTCATGCTTTCATTACAAGTTACTACTTTCATGAATCAATTAAGTTCATCTTATACCTTAATCATTCGAATGACCCTAGTATGCAACATAATTCCATTTCATTTCAATGTTCCTTAATTTGTTACATGTACTAATGTCATACCTAAATACAATAAACATGACCATGTTAACATACAATTTAGTGTAACTTATTTTGATACCTATAGACCATTCGACAATCCTATTCAAATGCAAAATATACATACAACGTGGTTTATTCACACACATAAATGACCATATAGTTCCCAAGACAATTTGAATGGTTTACAAGCAAGCATGGTTCGATCATCCTACTTTTAGTTCAAGCAAGACATGTACATAAACAAAGCATTCAAATGTTCCAAGGTAAACTAGATCAAACACTTAATCATTTCAATACAAACTCATTTATGCGCAACAATCATCACTACAATAAATGAAATTTAAGTTCATTACATCATTGTTCACATTGTCAACCATGCTTATGACATAGTAGGCCCATTCAAGAACATACATATATATACAAGTTCAACTGTTCCAAAATGAATGATCGAGCCAAACTCTATACGACCTAGTGCCACCATTCTAGGAGATATACAAACAAGTATGAAACCATACTTTGGCAATGCTTGTGTGACTTGCTTCTAGCTCAAGGTAACATGCTTCAAGATCAAGCAACACTCGAATCCTTTATCCTGTAAGTTGGGAAGAATGTAAACGAGAGTGGTAAGTACAAGAATATACTTAGTGAGGTAGTACTAGATCTAACCATTTGTTTTATTAAGTTTTGTGTCATTTAATCAAGTATGATCCTAGCTATGGATTTCAAGCATTAGAATGATCCTAGCTAAGGCTTTCAAGTATTAAGATAATCCTAGCTAAGGATTTCAAGCATTTGGCTATCAAGGAACAAGAAATAAGAAATCATAATTCATGTTTTCATATCAAGAATCAAGCACATCATGCTTACAAAACAAGTAATCAAGTAAGTCATGCTTACATGACAAGTAACATATAATTCATGGCTTTCAAGACAAGTAACATACAATTCATGGCTTTCATGTCAAGTAACATTCAATATATAGCTTTCAAGACAAGTAACATGTGTTATTGGATTGTTATCTCATGTGTTATCAATTAAACAACCCCCTTGATACTTAGTTTGTATAGGTAATCGAGTCTCCAACCAACTTTCGCAACAAGATGCTCTATGGTGCTGGTCAACCCACCTACTGTCACCAAAAACCACATACGTACCCTTCATTTGTCGCCAAATAGGGGCCTTAGCCCTGGACCGTAGTCCACCCTAGCATAATGAGCTATAGACTCTAAGGCATGCCCTTCTACCTAGTCCAACTAGCTACCAAGGTTGTTCGATTTTCCATTTATACAATCTTATCATGTTCAAGATTCATGTCAAGCAATTTCATTTCATACTAGACCCTTAGGCCAATTGAGCCATAGCTCACATATCGTGTAATTCTCATGTTCATTTCATCAAGATGAGGTAATATCTCAAGCAAGTTCTTCAATATTCTATTACATGCAACATAACACATACAAACACCAATGTCACCACTTAAGCATGTGATCGAATCAAACATGTATACAAGGATGTGATCAAGTTTCATGCATTACTTTAGTCATTCTTCCCCTATTGATCAGTATCATGTTAAGTCAATTAGCAATTCAAGAATTTATACATGCTTGCTATAGTTAGGACCTAGTCATAACTCTTAAGTAAACTACACTCACAATACTCCAAGCTTAGCTAGTCTTGGATCCTCACTCCTTTGTTATTAGCTTTAGATTGTTCCAATATTTCCTCTTCCACCAAGTTCAATCCTGGTTCTAACACATTACAAGCAAACACATATCAAAACAAGTTCACAAAGTCATTCAATCAAGGCAAAGTTACAAGTATACAACATACACAAATTTGGCAACATGTTCATATACATTCTCCACTACACTTAACTACACTTATCTATACTCTAGTTCATGTAAAACAGGGCATAATCAATGTCCTAAAACTGTTTACAAAACATTTTACAAATTGCCACAAAATAGTGTAGAATTACCTATACTACTGCTGCTAGGCAGCTTGCACTCTAGTCACCTAATCATGCATAACTTTCATTACGTATGTCATAATTTCAATTGGTTTACATCGTTGGAAAGCTAACGTAATTTTATTTATAACCATATAAGGTTTGCATTTTAGTTCTTTGCCAATTAATACAGTTTGTAACTTAAAGACAGGGTAATTTGCTACACTGGACAATTTCTCTAGTGTTTATTCTCTACATTTCATTCTACAATCCAGAATTCAGTTATATTTTCTCCTAATGAATTTAGACATATCAAGGTGTTGTCCATAAAATTTTCAGCCTTAAATTCATTTTATACAATTTATAGTGAGTTTTCAAGGTTACTGCCCAGAATAGAGTACTCTGGGCAGATTACACTAGGTTGAATTTCTAGCTTCTTAACTCATTTTAACAAGGTTCTAACATGGCAATTCAATTCACTTTCATGTTCTTACATGTCTAGGTCAGTCTAATACACCTAGCAATGTGATTAAAACACCGCATTATCATGTTGAATCAAATTTGATCTATTTGATCAACATTATACATCCAATTTACCATTTGAGCTGTCCATTACCTAATTTAACTAATCCAATTAGGTGCATTCAATTTCCAGCAAGTTATCTACTCTATTCAATCTTAAATTCATCTACCAACATGATCAAAAGAGGGTTTTATATTCAATTAGCATGCTTAAACATTTTCTCTATCAAAATAGTCCCTAATCAAGACTATTTTCAACCATATACACATTTCTTAAATTTCCAGCAACCATATACATTTCCTTTAGCAATTTAGCTACTAGCATTCACAATTTCAAGTTCAATTAGAAGCTAGCATGATCCTAATACACATAAAAATCATCCAAATCAGTCTAAGCAACAAGAACATCATCAATTCAATATTCAAACATTCTATAACAAGTTGAAATCAAGCATTATACCTTCTCGAAGCTAAATTTGATCAAGGCTAAATCAAGAAGCTTGAATTGAAGGTGTTGCATAAAGCTTTTCTCCCCCTTTCTCTCCCAACAATTTCGGCCAAAGAGGATGAATTAGGGAGGAAGATGACAATATGTTTGTTCATATATTCCCCTTTTGCCATGAGTCATCCTCCAAATTGGCAAATGTTCTCTTCAAATGAGAACATGTGTCAAGGCCTTGATTTAATTTCAATTTTACATGCAATCTTTATAGTTTTGCATGATCACAATTTCATCCTTTCATTTAAGCCTTCTTGTTTTAATTTCAATTCAATTTGGTTCTAATTTCACTTATTTGATCTTAAGGATGGCCAATGTTCTTTCTTCTTTAAATTGATTAGCTTATATATTCAATTAGCCTATAGTTTAGTTTGTGGTAACTTTCCTCGGCCAATTTTAGGGTGTTACAAGACCCGTGTCACACGAGAAGTATCTTCCGAAAGGGAGTCCTCCTCTTACTAAACTCTTTTACGTTCTATTTCATTGCATTTACATGTTCATGCATTTTATTTTTTGGTTTTATTTGTATAAATGTGTTGTTTCATGCATTGAGGAAAATGCGCATCTTGGGGTTTGGGGTGTGTGTTGCCTCGCATTTATGCCATATCATCCATTCATATTTACATTTCTATTTTCATGTCATGCCATGTAGATTAGATTAGTTTTGCATACCAAACCACGAAAAAAATGAAAAAGAAAATTGTCTCGGCCGAATTTTGAAGAATGTTTACACTTTGTTTGTCAAGTTTAATTTGATCTAGATGTCTGTCCAATGAGGAATTTGTAATGTTTCGATGCTTATGGCAGCAGTGTAGCATGCCAGGTTAGCTTGGCAATTGATCTCTAGTTTAGGGAATTGAATTTATAGTTAACACGTGATATGTATCTAGTTTCCTAGCAAACTTAAACTATTTGAAACTATGCTTATAATGAAAATAAAAATTGAAAAAAGATGCCAAGGCGATAAAAATATAACTCTCCTCTACCTAGGGATAATAAGTTACTTGGGGCTTCGTGGTTTGCTCCCAATTATCACTCACGCTAAACAGTGTCACAAAGAAAGCTTAAATTAATGCCAACAAAACCCTTGACAAGAAAGAAAAAGAAAGAAAAAATGATGAAAATAAAGATCTCAGTTTAAGTAGTAAAATTGGCCAAGGGAGTGAAAGGATATTGGATGCATATTGCCTACACATCATGCACTCTTCATGAATTTAGACTAGAGTTATATTGCTGCACTTGAATTACTACCTGCTTGGCATTACTGCACTAAGATACTGATGACAGAAATAGAGCCAAATTTTGCTTGCCAGCACTTGTTGGCATTCTAATCAAAATTTTGTCGAGGTAACATTTTCACAATTTTTGTTTTTTTTTGCATTACTTGAGGACAAGTAATGAGTTAGGTTTGGGGTGTATTACCTGTAATACCCCAAATCATGGCCTAGTAATATGTCACAAACTAATTAGAACTTAATTGTACAAGCATTCTACAAATTATAAGAATTCATTAAATCAAGTGACCAAATTAGATGGATTTGATAACTAAATAGCCGAATCATGATGACCAATTAGTAACAATGTTTAAATGTTGAATTGCATGCAACTAGAATGTGTAATTAAGGAGTTATGAAGCAATTAGACCCTTTATTTCCATGTGATGGCATTTGGCCAAGCCAAGTGATAACAACTTGGATAGGTGTCCATCTACCTATCATCTTCTCCACTCAACCTTTCTCCTACCTTGGCCGAAACTCGTTCAACCATCTAAGGAAAGAAAGCCACCATTATAGAGATTTGGGAGCTTGCATGTGATCATATTCTTCATCTAATTGGATAGCTAGGAAGATTGTAAGTGAATTCTAAGCCCTTCCTCCCTAGCAACTTATTCGATTGAATGTTTGATGATAGAAATTGAACTTAAATTCATAGAATTGTATGTTAGATGTTATGCTTGAAACTACTTTGAATTATAGCTTGAATGTGGTTGAAATGCTATTGAAAATAGGATGAAATTATTATTGACCGAATGGTATATGTACATGAATGAAACCATTGTTTGATTGATCGTGTAATTTGATAGGTAGTTCGAATTGTCCATGAATTAGGACTTGAATTGAGTAAAAAGCTTGCTGGAAATTTAGAACATGCTAAATTGAGATGTTTATCAATTGAAAATCATGATTGGATAGTGAAAATTGAGCTTAAAGATGAAACTGGTCACATTTGATTTCTAAATGGCTAACTAGGGACTGTTTTGAAAGAATTGATAAATGCTAACTATTTTGGCAAAATTAAGGGCTGGAAATTATGAATTAAAAATAGGTCATAATAAATTTAAATGCTTGCTTGATTGAATTGCTTGTTGAGATGTATGTGTGTAATATCCTCAAATTTAGTACATAAGAAGTTACTACAATGCCTTCATTTAATCCCTAATTGATTGAAAGGAAGGTGTTAAATCTAGTTATAGTGATTAGAATTCTATAATTGAAAAAATGGCAACCTAATGTATAAGTGACCAAACCAAAATAATTGTTAAATTGAAGGAATGCATGCAAAAAAATTTACATTCCTATAATGCACCTACACATGTCATTAATTAAAGCATAATAAAGGGCAAATTAGTGATATGGATGATATAATGGATGATCCATTATCATCATCTTCTTCTCTTTTGCCGTGTAATAGAGCTACGAAGAGAGAAGGAATTTTTGTGAGAAAAACTCCATAGCCATACATTTCAGCTTGGAATTGGGGTTGCTAGCATTCATTTAATCTTGATAGGAAGGTAAAATATCTTCCTTGATGTGTTATAGATACAAATTATGCATTTAGATTTAGGGTTCTTGCTTGAATTGCATGAAATTGATGAATAGATAGTGAATTGATGTTATGAAATAGTTAAGAAGTTCAATTGATTGATTAAACCATGAAAATGACATACCAATCAAATGAATAGGACAAATTTATGTTGTCAACAACTAAATTGCTAATGAGATATATGTATAGTTTCTGGAAAAATTGAGGAATATGAACATGATTGAAAATAGTCTTGATTAGGTACTGTTTTGATGGGGAAATTGTGTAAGCATGTTAAATGAACATAGAACCATGTTTTGCTCATGTTGCTAGGTAAAATTAAGATTGAATTGAATGCATATGTTGCTGGAAAATGACTACAACCAATTGAACTAGTTAAATTAGGTAATGGACTGCCTAGTTGATAAATTGGATGTTTAAATGTGATCAAATTAGTTTCAACATGATAATGCCCTGTTTTAAGAACATTGCCAGGTGAATTATGATGGCCTAGACATGTATGAAAATGAACATGAATGGAATTGCCATGTTAGGTTCTTGTTAAAATAAGTTAAGGAGCTAGGAATTCAACCTAGTGTAATCTGCCCAGAATGCTCTATTGTGGGCAGTAACTTTGAAAAATCACTATAAATTGTGTATAATGAATTTAAGGATGAAATTTTTATGGGCAACACCTTGGTATGTATAAATTCGTTAGGATAAAACAGAACTAAACTTTGGGTTGTATATTGAAAAGTATAGTAGAAACATTGGGGACAGTACAAGCTGTCCAGTATAGCAAAATGCCTATCTTTAAGTTAAAAACTGTATTAATTGGCAAGAAACTAAAATGCAAGCTTATATGGGCATAAATACAATTTTTTTAGCTGTCCAACGGTGTAAACCAATTGAAATTCCTACATATGGAATGAAAGATATGCATAATTTAGTGACTAGAGTGCAAGCTGCCAGACAACAGCTGTATAGGCAAGTACACACTGTTCTGTGGCATTTTGTAAACTGTCTTGTAAACAGATTTAGGCCTTTGAATATGCCTTGTTTTCTATGAACTAGATTGTAGATAAGTGTAGTTAAGCGAAAAGGAAAATGTATATGAGTGTGCTGCCCAATATGTGAATGTTATATTGAATTGTATGTTTATGAATGGAGTCACATAATGACTCAATTGATTGTTGGATTGTGCCTAATACCTTATGTATTGTATAAATGTTAGATCAAGTGGAAATTGATGATAAAGGGCTCAATTAGATAAACAAGCTAGTAGAGGAAAAGGGAATACAATCCAGGATAGACAATAGCTCAAAAAATTATTGTGAGTGTAGTTTAAAGTTTGGAGAGGGCGGTAACCTCTTCAAGTCTATTTTGATTTGTAAATTTTTATTGTATCTTAAGTGTAATTTTCTTAATGAGCTTGCTCTGAAGCAATAGAAAGATAAGTACTCCTTTGAGTGGTTACTTGATTGTGAAGTATGCTTGAATTGTCGTTGATTGAATTGTAGTGCTTATTGCCTAATTGAATTAGATTGAATTGAAGCATGATGATATAGATAGAAGTACACAATTCAGTGTTGAATGACATATTGATTGACACTCCTACATTAACCATGGAAACATTGATATTGGATTGGATTGAACACTATTAATTAAAAGGGAATATTGACACAAATTGTGCATATTGAATTGAACACATGCTTCTAATTGATTGAAAGGGATAACTATTGAAAGCCTTGGTCTCAAGTCGGTCTTAGATATAGTTGGCATGCCATAAAGTGTATAGAGCTCATTGTCGGGGTGGACTATGGTCCGGGACATTGGTCCCTAATCGGAGATAGTAGGAGGGAAGTATTGTTATAGGTCATTGGCGACAATATGAGGGATTGAACAGGTACTTGGTACCATACTGATTATTGTATTGTCAACAGTTTGGTTGGAGAGTCAAGTATCTAGACTGTGTAATTGATTCTCAAGGATATTCTTAAAATGAATTAATAACTCATGCACATGGAACCTATTGCTACATTGTATTTTATTGATTGAATGTGAAGATAAGATTGAATGCCATGAACGATGGATATTGAAACCTTAATTGATCATTGCCTATATGAGTTACTTGACTGTAAAGAAAATTCAAATACTATGAACTATAGTCATTGAAACATTGATTGAGCTTTGTATTGTTATTGGTTTGAAAATTAGACACAACATCTTGTAATGTGATCTTGTTCGAATAGTTCTCTATTGATAGGGGAATCATACCATCTAACTGATGGTTGTAGATGAGACTTATTGTATTGTTGTCTTATAACTTTAACTCACTCACTAAGCTTTGCTTATTCTAGTCTCATTTCTACGATACAAGTTGATTTTGGAAACTCTTAAAGTCTAAGCTCATACAAGTCACTTGTTGCTCAAAAGAGTATGTTTCCATTTTGTTTAGCTCTCCTAGGATGGTGGCACCTTAGGCATGTATATATATAAAGTCACTTAACTATGGTTTGTATAAGTTAATCCTATCTTTGATCTTTAAGAAGTTTGGTATGTATAAATGAGTATGTATGCATTATCTTGAACTTGTATGCTTGATAGTTTAATGTTAGATCTACATGGGTGAATCGTGCATGAAATGGTTGAATGGAATCTTTGAAATTGGGTAGTTGACATTAGGTAATTGTAGTAAACCACATGATTAGACATGAACTACATTGATCACCTAAGGAACTAGTCATATTGTCTATATGATATTGAAAGCATGAATGATTGATTATGGTAACTTAAATAAATGGATAAACTATAAGTCTAGACTTGAATCTCTATGGTCTCACTTAGATCTAGCCGAATGGTATAGATGAAATTCTAAGTCTACATGTTTGATTAAGTCTCATATGTAGTTATTTTAAAACACTAGTCAAAATGCTTAATAGTCACAATGAATGTTAAGATGATCAATATATCCCTCACCTATTGCGAATAGTAGCTTGGAAACCAAGTAAACTTTAGATGGAGTGAATATGATAGCTTATGGTAATTTGAGACTTCTTTATCAAGTGAGTGCATCATGCATGATTTATTTGGACCTCTCCTAACAGAATTATAACTTGATATACAAGAAAGGCCTTAATCAATTGGTACTTAATAGCTAACATTATTTGAATGGTTGATTGCAATTGTAGTAACTTACCTAATCCTACTGGGGTGGTTAGAGTATGTAATAGAATGGTAATCAAAGCTTATGGTTGTATGATTCTAGGGTCTATTTCATGAATAAACTATTGTCATTGGTCATTTAGGTGCCACCTAGGAGTTACTTGAATATTGTTTGGATTGTGACTTGAGCTTGACTTTTCTTATTCCTTATATTTAGAATGTCTGAAACAAGATTGGGAAAAGACAATGAAAGCCCGATTGGCTCCTCCAATGAGGGAGGAAGCAAAAGAATTAACCAGGATCCCCTGAAGCCTGCTGAACCCCAACAAGTTTTGCAAGAAGTCCCTATGATTCATCCTATTCAACGAGAATGCTTCTCCATTTTGAAATAGATGTTTGATCAAATGATTATCTCAACGAGACAAAGTACCTCTGAATCTCTGGTAGCAAAAATGGCAAGAGCTCCTATTGATAAGCTAGCTCAACACCGAGCTTACACTTTCACTGGAACAAGTGAAGATAAGCTAGAAGAAACAGAATACTGGTTGGAGAATACAACAAGAAAATTGTCTAAGCAGCTACAGTGCTCAGATGAACACAAGCTGGAGTGTGCAATAGCTTTATTGGTCGAGGAAGCATTGAATTGGTGGGAAACTACTACGTTGGCAGCACCTGAAGAAGCTGTCACTTGGGAATTCTTCCTTAAGGAATTAAAAAAGAAGTATATAAGTGATTAGTATCTTGCTGATTGCAAAAAGAAGTTCTTGTATCTGAAGCAAGTAGGAAAGCCTATCAAACAGTATGTCAGTGAATTCTGTAAATATTGCATATACGGCTCGGAGTTCATAAAGAAAGAAGAGGACAAGTGTATAATGTTTATCGACAGAATTAATAATGAGTTGGGCCCCATGTTCAATGCCTTGGGGATTACTGACTTTCAAGAACTGGTCAATAGGGTTATAGCTACCGAAGAAAAGATGAAGACTTCGGTAAAGCGATCAGAGAATCAGTCTCGAGATAACAAAAGATTGAGGGATGATCACAAGCCTCATTGGCGCAACAAGAAACAAAAGCATCATGGAGGAAATTCTTCCAAACAGGGAAATTTCTCAAAAGGTAGCTATATACCTAAACCACAAGCTATGTCCAGATCCTCAAACCTATGGTGTCATTGGATAGTCTCGGGAATTTTGGGAGGGAGAATCAAATCCCTACTTGCAAGACATGTCAAAAGAACTGTACCAGAGTTTGTAGAAAGCTCACCAATGCTTGCTACTTGTGCAGAGACACAACACACTATGTCAAATATTGCCCCCAAAATCAGAACAAGTTACCTTCCCATTATTCTCATAAACCGAATCAAGCTCCTTTACCCAGGGGAAAGGGTTCCAAGCAAGCTAGCTTGGGCAACTACGAAAGAGCAAAGGCCAAGTGTTTAATGCTAAATATCAAGAGTCTCGGGCACCTACTTGAGTCTATCACATACTGGGGCGTAAGGATGAAGAATCGGCCGATGTAATTGCAGGTACAATCTACCTCGATACATATATTGTTTATGCTTTATTTGATACGGGATTAACCCATTCAATCATAAGATCTCCTTTAATTGAAAAGCTTAAATTGAAGCCTGAATATGTCAGTTGTAGCTTAATTGCTACCAATCCTTTAGGAGATAATGTAATAGTAAACCAAGTATGTAAGGATTGCCCTTTGTTTATTCAAGGTATTCCATTCATAGCCGACTTGCTATTTTTACCATTTGTCAAATTTTATCTCATTCTAAGATTAGATTGGTTAGGAAGGCATCAATCTTGGGTAGATTTCCAAAAGAGAAAATTGTTTCTCCGAGGTTTAGGAGAAAATCCATTACATTGATCGATAAGAAACCTATTAGAATTTTTGTTGCCATGATTAAAAGTGATGAAATTGAATTCGGGGTGAGTTAATTCCCTATTGTTTCTAACTTCCCTGATGTTTTTCTTGAGGAATGGTCAAGATTACCCTCTATTCGAGAAGTCGAATTCAAGATTGAAGTTCAAGCTGGGCGTGATCCAGTGTCTATCGCTCCATATCGAATGGCCCCTATTGAACTTAAAGAGCTTAAGCAACAACTGTAAGAGCTTTAAGACAAGGGCTTCATCTGACCTAACTCTTCACCCTGGGGAGCACCCATTTTTGTTCGTTAAGAAGAAAGAGGGGTCGATAAGGCTATGCATTGACTATTGTCAGCAAAACCGGCTCACTATCAAAAACAAGTATCCATTGCCAAGGATTGAGGACTTGTTCGATCAATTCACAAATGCCTAAGTCTTCTCCAAGATTGATTTATGATCGGGGTACTATTAGATGAGAATACAAGACTCGAATGTACCCAAAACTACTTTCAGGACTCGATATGGTCATTACGAGTTCCTAGTTATGCTCTTCGGGCTAACCAATGCTCAAGCGGCTTTCATGGACTTAATCAACCGAGTGTTCAAACCTTATTTGGACAAATTCGTGGTTGTCTTTATTGATGACATTCTTTTATACCCAAATGACAAAGAAGAACATGCTAATCACCTTCGAATTGTACTTCAAACCTTAAAGGAGAATCGGCTATAAGCCAAATTGAGCAAATGCGAGTTCTAGCTCTCGGAAGTATCCTTCATGGGCCATGTTATCTCGGTCGAAGGGATAAAGGTTGATCCTAAGAAGATTCAAACCATCATTGAATGGAGACCTCCAAGAAATTTTAGTGAAGTAAGGAGTTTGATCAGTTTAGCCGGGTATTATCGAAGGTATGTGAAAGGGTTCTCGATTCTTGCTACTCCGCTGACTCGACTTCTTTGAAAGAATACTCTATTCAAATGGTCTAAGGACCAGCAAAGGAGCTTTGGTCAATTGAAGCAAGTCCTAACTCAAGCTCCTATTCTAATCCACTCTGACCGGGAAAAGACTTTACGGTCTTCAGTGATGCTTCCCATCTCGGTTTAGGGTGTGTATTGATGCAGGATGACAAGGTCATTGCCTATGCTTCTCGACTACTCAAGCCACATGAATTGAACTATCCAACACACGACTTGGAGCTAGCTGCGGTCGCGTTTGCTTTAAAGATCTGGAGACATTATATATACGGAGAGAAATGTCGCTTAAAATACATTCTAACTCAAAAGGAGTTAAATCTTCGACATCAAAGATGGGTAAAACTACTAAAAGACTATGATATGATCATTGATTACCACCCGGGCAAGGCAAACATTGTGGCTGATGCACTCAGTCGCAAATAATCAATTGGTAAGATCGAATATGAATTTCCAACATTGTTATCCCCCTATTCGAATGGATGATATAAAATCCACTAATTAAAATTCTTTAATTGTAGCTTTAACTACTTTCAATGCCCATTTTAAGGTCCTAAAGAATCAGAGATACATGGAAGAATTTCAAATTCAATCAAATTTGAATTCGAGGATCAAAGAGCTTCAGCAAAATAATCTCAAAGTTCATAAGATATTGAAAGAAATTGAATCCAAACCGAGCACTGAATTGTCAATTCATTCGAATGGTGTGCTCTACTTTAAGAATCGGGTTTGTGTACCCAATGATCCAATCCTTAAGAGAGAAATGCTTCAAGAAGCACATAGCAGTCCTTTTTCAATACATCCAGGAGTGATCAAGATGTATAAGGACTTAAAGGAGGTCTATTGGAGGCTAAGATTGAAGGCTGATATTGTTGACTTTGTATCGAAATACCTCACTTGCCAGAAGGTGAAGGCCGAACACCAACTACCTATTAGACTCTTTCAACCCATCGAATTGCCTCAAAGGAAATGGGAGTGTATAACAATAGACTTCGTATCGGGATTGCCTCTATCACCGAGGAAAAATGATGCTATTTGGGTGATTGTTGATAGATTCACCAAATTGGCTCACTTTCTACATGTTCGAATGAGCATGAGCCTTCAACAACTACCTGAATTATACTTGAAAGAAGTAGTCAGACTTCACAGTGTTCCTAGATCTATCATATCTGATCAGGACTCTCATTTTACCTCTCGATTATGGAGGGCACTTCCAGAGGCTATAGGAACTAAGCTTAACTTTAACACTGCCTTCCATCCACAAACTGATGGACAATCAAAAAGGTTAATCCAAGTGCTTGAAGACATGCTTCAACAATAGCCATCAAGCTTCTATCAAAATGGCTCAATTTGAAGCATTGTATGGTAGAAGATGTAGAACTCCCCTATGCTGGTCAGAATTGGGTGAGAACAAGGTCTTAGGACCTGAGTTACTTCACGAAACCAAAAATCAAGTTTGAGTGATCCATAATAGATTGAAATAGGCCTTTGATAGGCAAAAGGCTTATGTTGATCTCAAGAGAAGAGACATTGAATATCGAGTGGGAGATTACGTATTATTGAAGGTATCTCCTTGGAGGAAAATCCTCATATTTGGGAAGAAGGTTAAACTAAGCCCTCGATTCATCGGACATTTTGAAGTCTGAGAGAAAATTGGTCCAGTTGCTTACAAGATAGCACTTCCTACTGAATTCAATAGAATCCACAACATCTTCCATGTATCGATGTTGAGGAAATATCTATCAGATTCATCACATATTCTAGAGCCTGATGAAGTGGAACTTAATCATGATCTATCGTATGATGAAGAGCCAATTCAAATACTTGATAAAGAAGTCAAGAGGCTTTGCAATAAGATTGTACCATTGGTGAAGGTTCTATGGAAAAATCACAATGTAAAAGAAGCCATTTAGGAACAAGAAGCAATGATGAGAAATCAGTACCCTCATCTATTTCCCTCAGGTAAAATTCGAGGATGAATATCTTTAAGGGGGAGGGAATTGTAATATCCTCAAATTTAGTACATAAGAAGTTACTACAATGCATTCATTTAATCCCTAATTGATTGAAAGGAAGGTGTTAAATCTAGTTATAGGGACTAAAATGCTATAATTGAAAAAGTAGTAACCTAATGTATAAGTGACCAAACCGA
Organism: Hibiscus mutabilis; assembly: GCA_019671005.1. Lineage (NCBI taxonomy): Eukaryota > Viridiplantae > Streptophyta > Magnoliopsida > Malvales > Malvaceae > Hibiscus > Hibiscus mutabilis. The sequence continues at coordinate 12,690,209 of CM033725.1, forward strand.
AATAATTGTTAAATTGAAGGAATGCATGCAAAATTTTTTACTTTCCTATAATGCCCCTACACATGTCATTATTTAAAGGATAATTAAGGGTAAATTAGTCATGTGGATGAGATAATGGATATCCATTATTATCATCACCTTCTTCCCTTTTGCCGTGTAATAGAGCTATGTAAAGAGAAATGAATTTTTGTGTGAAAAACTCCATAGCCAACCATTCAAGCTTGGAATTGGAGTCTCTAGCATTCATTTAATCTCGATAGGAAGGTAAAATCTCTTCCTTGATGTGTTATAGATACAAATGATGCATTTAGATTTAGGGTTCTTGCTTGAATTGCATGAAATTGATGAATAGGTAGTGAATTGACGTTATGAACTAGTTAAGAAGTTCAATTGATTGATTAAACAATGAAATTGACATGCCAATCAAATGAATAGGAGAAATTGATGTTTTCAATAGCTAAATTGCTAATGAGATATATGTATAGTTGCTGGAAAAATTGAGGAATATGAACATGATTGAAAACATACTTGATTAGGGATTGTTTTGATGGAGAAATTGTGTAAGCATGTTAAATGAACATATAACCCTATTTTGATCATGTTGCTAGGTAAAATGAAGATTGAATTTAGTGTATATGTTGCTGGAAAATGACTACAACTAATTGAACTACTTAAATTAGGTAATGGACTACCTAGTTGATGAATTGGATATGTAAATGTGATCAAATAGATAAAATTAGGTTCAACATGATAATGCCCTGTTTTAAGAACATTTCTAGGTGAATTATGATGGCCTATACATGTATGAACATGAACATGAATGGAATTGCCATGTTAGGATCTTGTTAAAATGAGTTAAGGAGCTAGGAATTCAACCTAGTATAATCTGCCCAAAATGCTCTGTCCTGGGCAGTAACTTTGAAAAATCACTATAAGTTGTGTATAATGAATTTAAGGCTGAAATTTTTATGGACAACACCAAGGTATGTCTAAATTCATTAGGAGAAAACATAACTGAACTCTGGGTTGTATATTGAAATGTAGAGTAGAAACACTAGGGATAGTACAAACTGTCCAATATAGCAAAATGCCATTTCTTTAAGTTAAAAACTGTATTAATTGGAAAGGAACTAAAATGAAAGCCTTATATGGTCATAAAGAAAAATTTTTTAGCTTTCCAACGGTGTAAACCAATTGAAATTCCGACGTACGGAACGAATGATATGCATAATTTAGTGACTAGAGTGCAAGCTGCCAGGCAGCAGCTGTATAGGCAAATACACACTGTTTTGTGGCATTTTGTAAACTGTCTTGTAAACAGTTTTAGGTCTTTGAATATGCCTTGTTTTAAATGAACTGGAATGTAGATAAGTGTAGTTTAGCGAAAAGGAAAATGTATATGAGTATGCTGCCCAATATGTGAATGTTATATTGAATTGTATGTTTATGAATGGAGTCACATAAAAACTCAATTGATTGTTGGATTGTACCTAATACCTTATGTATTGTATAAATGTTAGATCAAGTGGAAATTGATGATAAAGGGCTCACTTAGATCAACAAGCTAGTAGAGGAAAAGGGATTACAATCCGGGATCGACAATAGCTCGGAAAATTATTGTGAGTGTAGTTTAAAGTTTGGAGAGGGCGGTAACCTCTCCATGTCTATTTTGATTTGTAAATTTTTATTGTATCTTAAGTGTAATTTGCTTAATGAGCTTGCCATGAAGCAATAGCAAGGTAAGTACTCCTTTGAGTGGTTACTTGATTGGGAAGTATGCTTGAATTGTCATTGATTGAATTGTAGTGCTTATTGCCTAATTGAATTAGATTGAATTGAAGCATGATGATATATATAGAATTACACAATTCCTTGTTGAATGAAATATTGATTGATACTCCTACATTAACCATGGAAACATTGATATTGGATTGGATTGAGCCATATTAATTAAAAGGGAATATTGGCTCAAATTGTGCATATTGAATTGAACACGTGCTTCTAATTGATTGAAAGGGATAACTATTGAAAGCCTTGGCCTCGAGTCAGTCTTAGATATAGTTGGCATGACATAGAGTCTATGGAGCTCATTATCGGGGTGGACTACGATTTGGGACATTGGTCCCTAATTGGCGACAATAGAAGGGAAGTATTGTTATTGGTCATTGGCGACAGTAGGAGGGATTGACCAGGTACTTGGTACCATATTGATTATTGTATTGGCGAAAGTTTGGTTGGAGACTCGGGTATCTACACTGAGTAATCGATTCTCAAGGCTATTCTTAAAATGAATTAATAACTTATGCACATGGAACCTAATGCTACATTGAATTGTACTGATTGAATGTAATGATCAAATTGAATGCCATGAACTATAGATATTGAAACCTTAATTGATCATTGCCTATATGAGTTACTTGATTGTAAACAAAATTCAAATGCTATGAACTATTGTCATTGAAATATTGATTGAGCCTTGTATTGTTATTGGTTTGAAAATTAGACACTACATCATGTAATGTGATCTTGTTCGAATAGTTCTCTATTGATGGGGGAATCATACCATCCAATTGATGGTTGTAGACGAGACTTATTGTATTGTTTTCTTATAACTTTAACTCACTCACTAAGCTTTGCTTGTTCTAGTCTCATTTCTACGATACATGTTGATTTTGGAAACTCTTAAAGTCTAAGCTCATACAAGTCACTTGTTGCTCAAAAGAGTATGTTTCCATTTTGTTTAGCTCTCCTAGGATGGTGGCACCTTAGGCATGTATTCCCCTTTTGCCATGAGTCATCCTCCAAATTGGCACATGTTCTCTTCAAATGAGAACATGTGTCAAGGCCTTGATTTAATTTCAATTTTACATGCAATCTTTATAGTTTTGGATGATCACAATTTCATCCTTTCATTTAAGCCTTCTAGTTTTAATTTCAATTCAATTTGGTTCTAATTTCACTTATTTGATCTTAAGGATGGCCAATGTTCTTTCTTCTTTAAATTGATTAGCTTATGTATTCAATTAGCCTATAGTTTAGATTGTGGTAACTTTCCTCGGCCAATTTTAGGGTGTTACAAGACCCGTGTCACACGAGAAGTGTCATCTGAAAGGGAGTCCTCCTCTTCCTAAACTCTTTTACATTCTATTTCATTGCATTTACATGTTCATGCATTTTATTTTTTGGTTTTATTTGTATAAATGTGTTGTTTCATGCATTGAGGAAAATGCGCATCTTGGGGTTTGCGGTGTGTGTGCATTTATGCCATATCATCCATTCATATTTACATTTCTATTTTCATGTCATGCCATGTAGATTAGATTAGTTTTGCATACCAAAACACGAAAAAAATGAAAAAGAAAATTGTCTCGGCCAAATTTTGAAGAATGTTAACACTTTGTTTGGCAAGTTTAATTTGATCTAGATGTCTGTCCAATGAGGAATTTGTAATGTTTCGATGCTTATGCCAGCAGAGTAGTATGCCAGGTTAGCTTGGCAATTGATCTCTAGTTTAGGGAATTGAATTTATAGTGAACACTTGATATGTATCTAGTTTCCTACCAAACTTAAATTATTTGAAACTATGCTCATATTGAAAATAAAAATTGAAAAATGATGCCAAGGTAAAAAGAAACCTATAAGGCAACAATGTTTTTCCAAGGCAATAAAAATATAACTCTCCTCTACCTAGGGATAATAAGTTACTTGGGGCTTCGTGGTTTGCTCCCAATTATCACTCACGCTAAACAGTGACACAAAGAAAGCTTAAATTAATGCCAACAAAACCCTTGACAAGAAAGAAAAAGAAAGAAAAAAATGATGAAAATAAAGATCTCAGTTTAAGTAGTAAAATTGGCTAAGGGAGTGAAAGGATATTGGATGCATATTGCCTACACATCATGCACTCTTCATGAATTTAGACTAGAGTTATATTGCTGCACTTGAATTACTACCTGCTTGGCATTACTGCACTAAGATACTGATGACAGAAATAGAGCCAAATTTTGCTTGCCAGCACTTGTCGGCATTCCAATCAAAATTTTGTCGAGGTAACATTTTCACAATTTTTGTTTTTATTTGCATTACTTGAGGACAAATAATGACTTAGGTTTGGGGTGTATTACCTGTAATACCCCAAATCATGGCCTAGTAATATGTCACAAACTAATTAGAACTTAATTGTACAAACATTCTAGAAATTAGAAGAATTCATTAAATCAAGTGACCAAATTAGATGGATTTGATAACTAAATAGCCGAATCATGATGAACAATTAGTAACAATGTTTAAATGTTGAATTGCATGCAACTAGAATGTGTAATTAAGGAGTTATGAAGCAATTAGACCCTTGATTTCCATGTGGTGGCATTTGGCCAAGCCAAGTGATAACAACTTGGATAGGTGTCCATCTACCTATCATCTTCTCCACTCAACCTTTCTCCTACCTTGGCCGAAACTCGGTCAACCATCTAGGGAAAGAAAGCCACCATTGTAGAGATTTGGGAGCTTGCATGTGATCATATTCTTCATGTACTTGGATAGCTAGGAAGATTGTAAGTGAATTCTAAGCCCTTCCTCCCTAGCAACTTGTTCGATTGAATGTTTGATGATAGAAATTGAACTTGAATTCATAGAATTGTATGTTAGATGTTATGCTTGAAACTGCTTTGAATTGTAGTTTTAATGTGGTTGAAATGCTATTGAAAATAGGATGAAACTATTATTGACCGAATGGTATATGTACATGAATGAAACCATTGTTTGATTGATCATGTAATTTGATAGGTAGTTCGAATTGTCCATGAATTAGGACTTGAATTGAGTAAAAAGCTTGCTGGAAATTTAGAACATGTTAAATTGAGATGTTAATCAATTGAAAATCATGATTGGATAGTGAAAATTGAGCTTAAAGATGAAACTAGTCACATTTGATTGCTAAATGGCTAACTAGGGACTGTTTTGAAAGAATTGATAAATGCTGAACTATTTTGGCAAAATTAAGGGCTGGAAATTATGAACTAAAAACAGGTCATAATAAATTTAAATGCTTGCTTGATTGAATTGCTTGAATAATGATGAATTGGACTACTATAAGATGTTTGTTGAGATGTATGTGTGTAATATCCTCAAATTTAGTACATAAGAAGTTACTACAATGCCTTCATTTAATCCCTAATTGATTGAAAGGAAGGTGTTAAATCTAGTTATAGGGATTAGAATTCTATAATTGAAAAAGTGGCAACCTAATGTATAAGTGACCAAACCAAAATAATTGTTAAATTGAAGGAATGCATGCAAAAAAATTTACATTCCTATGATGCCCCTACACATGTCATTAATTAAAGCGTAATTAAGGGCAAATTAGTGATATGGATGATATAATGGATGATCCATTATCATCATCTTCTTCTCTTTTGCCATGTAATAGAGCTAGGAAGAGAGAAAGGAATTTTTGTGAGAAAAACTCCATAGCCATGCATTTAAGCTTGGAATTGAGGTTGCTAGCATTCATTTAATCTTGATAGGAAGGTAAAATATCTTCCTTGATGTGTTATAGATACAAATGATGCATTTAGATTTAGGATTCTTGCTTGAATTGCATGAAATTGATGAATAGATAATGAATTGATGTTATCTAATAGTTAAGAAGTTCAATTGATTGATTAAACCATGAAATTGACATACCAATCAAATGAATAGGAGAAAGTGATGTTGTCAACAGCTAAATTGCTAATGAGATATATGTATAGTTGCTGGGAAAATTGAGGAATATGAACATGATTGAAAATAGTCTTGATTAGGTACTGTTTTGATGGGGAAATTGTGTAAGCATATTAAATGAACATGGAACCATGTTTTGATCATGTTGCTAGGTAAAATTAAGATTGAATTGAATGGATATGTTGCTGGAAAATGACTACAACCAATTGAACTAGTTAAATTAGGTAATGGACTGCCTAGTTGATGAATTGGATGTGTAAATGTGATCAAATAGATCAAATTAGATTCAACTTGATAATGCCCTATTTTAAGAACATTGCTAGGTGAATTATGATGGCCTAGACATGTATGAATATGAACATAAATGGAATTGCCATGTTAGGTTCTTATTAAAATAAATTAAGGAGCTAGGAATTCAACCTAGTGTAATCTGCCCATAATGCTCTGTTGTGGGAAGTAACTTTGAAAAATCACTATAAATTGTGTATAATGAATTTAAGGATGAAATTTTTATGGGCAACACCTTGGTATGTATAAATTCATTAGGATAAAACAGAACTAAACTTTGGGTTGTATATTGAAAAGTAGAGTAGAAACACTGGGGACAGTACAAGCTGTCCAGTATAGCAAAATGCCTATCTTTAAGTTAAAAAATGTATTAATTGGAAAGGAACTAAAATGCAAGCCTTATATGGGCATAAATACAATTTTTTTAGCTGTCCAACGGTGTAAACCAATTGAAATTCCTACATACGGAATGAAAGATATGCATAATTTAGTGGCTAGAGTGCAAGCTGCCAGACAGCAGCTGTATAGGCAAATACACACTGTTCTGTGGCATTTTGTAAACTGTCTTGTAAATAGTTTTAGGCCTTTGAATATGCCTTGTTTTATATGAACTAGATTGTAGATAAGTGTAGTTAAGCGAAAAGGAAAATGTATATGAGTGTGCTGCCCAATATGTGAATGTTATATTGAATTGTATGTTTATGAATGGAGTCACATAATGACTCAATTGATTGCTGGATTGTGCCTAATACCTTATGTATTGTAGAAATGTTAGATAAGTGGAAATTGATGATAAAGGGCTCACTTAGATCAACAAGCTAGCAGTGGAAAAGGGATTACAATCCAGGATAGACAATAGCTCAAAAAATTCTTGTGAGTGTAGTTGAAAGTTTGGAGAGGGCGGTAACCTCTTCAAGTCTATTTTGATTTGTAAATTTTTATTGTATCTTAAGTGTAATTTTCCTAATGAGCTTGCTATGAAGCAATAGAAAGATAAGTACTCCTTTGAGTGGTTACTTGATTGTGAAGTATGCTTGAATTGTCGTTGATTGAAATGTAGTGCTTATTGCCTAATTGAATTAGATTGAATTTAAGCATGATGATATAGATAGAAGTACACAATTCAGTATTGAATGACATATTGATTGATACTCCTACATTAACCATGGAAACATTGATATTGGATTGGATTGAACCCTATTAATTAAAAGGGAATATTGGCACAAATTGTGCATATTGAATTGAACACATGCTTCTAATTGATTGAAAGGGATAACTATTGAAAGCCTTGGTCTCAAGTCGGTCTTAGATATAGTTGGCATGCCATAGAGTGTATAGAGCTCATTGTCGGGGTGGACTATGGTCCGGGACATTGGTAACTAATCGGAGACAGTAGGAGGGAAGTATTGTTATAGGTCATTGGCGACAGTAGGAGGGATTGACCAGGTACTTGGTACCATACTGATTATTGTATTGGCAACAGTTTGGTTCGAGAGTCGAGTATCTAGACTGTGTAATTGATTCTCAAGGCTATTCTTAAAATGAATTAATAACTCATGCACATGGAACCTATTGCTACATTGTATTTTGTTGATTGAATGTGAAGATAAAATTGAATGCCCTGAACTATGGATATTGAAACCTTAATTGATCATTGCCTATATGAGTTACTTGACTGTAAAGAAAATTCAAATGCTATGAACTATAGTCATTGAAACATTGATTGAGCTTTGTATTGTTATTGGTTTGAAAATTAGACACTACATATTGTAATGTGGTCTTGTTTGAATAGTTCTCTATTGATAGGGGAATCATACCATCTAATTGATGGTTGTAGATGAGACTTATTGTATTGTTGTCTTATAACTTTAACTCGCTCACTAAGCTTTGCTTATTCTAGTCTCATTTCTACGATACAGGTTTATTTTGGAAACTCTTAAAGTCTAAGCTCATACAAGTCACTTGTTGCTCAAAAGAGTATGTTTCCATTTTATTTAGCTCTCCTAGGATGGTGGCACCTTGGGAGTGTATATATATAAAGTCACTTAACTATGGTTTGTATAAGTTAATCCTATCTTTGATCTTTAAGAAGTTTGGTATGTATAAATGAGTATGTATGCATTATATTGAACTTGTATGCTTGATAGTTTAATGTTCGATCTGCATGGGTGAATCGTGCATGAAATGGTTGAATGGATCCTTTGACATTGGGTAGTTGACATTAGGTAATTGTAGTAAACCACATGATTAGACATGAACTACATTGTTCACCTAAGGAACTACTCATATTGTCTAGATGATATTGGAAGCATGAATGATTGATTATGGTAACTTAAATAAATGGATAAACTATAAGTCTAGACTTTAATCTATATGGTCTCACTTAGATCTAGCCGAATGGTATTGATGAAATTCTAAGTCTACATGTTTGATTAAATCTCATATGTAGTTATTTTAAAACACTAGTCGAAATGCTTAATAGTCACAATGAATGTTAAGATGGTCCATATATCCCTCACCTAATTCAAATAGTAGCTTGGAAACCATGTAAACTTTAGATGGAGCCATTATGATAACTTATGGTAAGTTGAGACTTCTTTATCAAGTGAGTGCATCATGTATGATTTATTTGGACTTCTCCTAATCGAATTATAACTTGATATACAAGAAAGGCCTTAATCGATTGGTACTTAATACCTAGCATTGTTTGAATGGTTGATTGTAATTGTAGCAACTTACGTAATCCTTCTAGAGTGGTTAGTGTATGTTACAATGTGAAATAGGGACTAGAATCAAAACCATGAATGATCTAGGGACTGAATTATATGAATTAGGGGCTGGAAATTGTGACTTAAAAACAGGGGAAGTCGATTAAAATTTGTTAACATGAATTGTATGAGAAAAACCACAAATTGGACTATTTTAGCAAAAATTAGGACTGTTAGGGACTGTTTTGTATAATTTGATAAATACATCTAAATTGGGATTGTTTTGGACAGTTTAGGAGCAGGGCAAAACTGTTATAATTGATTGAAAGGATAAAATTGTTATATTGTTGTAAATACAATGCTTGACTCTAGCTTCTTGTGAACTTTGATTGCTTGAAATGTATTGTTTGGTGGTTGATTTTGATTCCATTATATTAGATGTATGTTAGAACAAGGAGTGGATCTTGTTGAAGAAGATGGAGTTGGGAAAGCTAGTAACAAGAAAAAAGGGATTTGGATCAAGAATCAAAACTAGCTTTGAGTATTGTGAGTGTAGCTTTTACATAGGGTTAGGACCTAAGTCCTAACCAAATATGCAAAATTTCTATTCCATTGATATGTTTATGTTATGTAATGAATCTAAACTATGCTTGGAAATGAATTAAGGGAAGAATGGCTTAAATGGAAACTTGTATTAAGATTTTCTTGATATATTATTTGGTAATGCAAATGGATCATGTAAACAATTGGATTGATCTTCTATGGTTTCTTGTGTTGACTTGTTCGAATGAATGAAGAATGCTTAGACATGATCTTTCTTGATGCTAATGATGACATGAAATGCAAACTTGCTTGAATTACAATGAATGCATGATAAAATGAGCTAAGGCTCGAATGGCCTAAGGGCTATCTTGATCTTGATAGATAAACACTTGAAAATGATGCTTGAATAAGTTACAAACTTGCCATGATCTTGTGTGTACTTGCCTTGACTTGAAATCTTGAAGCTTACTTAATGGACAAGTAATTCAAACAAAGCCTTGGTTGGTAGTTGGTCATAGGTAGGATGGCATGCCATAGGTTCTAGAGCTCATTGTGATTGGGTGGACTACGGTCCTGGGCCAAGGCCCTTATTTGGCGACAGTAGCAGGGATGTGTGTTATGGTCACTGGTGATAGTAGGAGGGTGATATGACCAGTTTCTTATTTTGGCAACAGTTTGGTTGGTGACTCTATTACCTTGACATAACTATGTACCAAGGCCTAATCTAAAATGAATAAGTAAGAAAGAAATGCATGGCCTAAAGCTTGAATGATACTTGACTTGATATCTTGAAATTGCTTGCTTATATGATACTTGCAAAGTGATCATACTCGAATTGATATGCTTAAACATATCTCTTGTCTTGATATAGTACTCGATCCAACTTGAAATGGAAACTACCTTCTTGTTAATTGTTGTTCGAATGGAATTGAAGCATGAATTAGTGTATATTACTTGAGATTGAGGCCTAATTATATGTTCTTATGTTTGTAATGATATATATAAACAGAAATAGCTATACATGATTACTTGACTCCCTACTTGTCTTGAAACACTTGAAACCTTATGTTAGATTTAACTTCACATGCTCAAACCTTAGCTAGGTTGTACTTGATTTAAGACTACCTAAACTTGATAATTGGTTAGTAATAGTTGCTACCTCACTAAGTACATTAAGAACTTATCACTTTTGTTTCCATCCTTCCCAAACCACATGTTTAAAGAGATCTTAAAGCTATTTTCCTTGAGCTTGAAGCAAGATACAAGCAGAGCTAGAAGTATGACTTCGAATCTATTTTGTAACTCTCCTAGTTGGTGGCACCTAGATATGTACATATTTAAGCTAGAACATGCATCTTGTTCATGTTGAGGTTTGTATATATATGGCCTTGACCTTTAGAAGCTTGTAAAGACTTGGTTGGCAATGTTTGATGCCATGATATCTAGATGCTATGTGAATGAATTAAGCATGACTTGTTGAATGTGGAAAATGGTACTTGGTTACATGATTTAGTTATATTTGAACGTGTTTAACAATGGGATACTATGTTCTTAACTCTTGTATGATCTATTCGAATTGATCACTTGGTTGATTAGGTTGCTTCTAGTTTAAGTAATTAAGGTCATGATAAGTTAGTCATGATTGCTAGTTGATGTTAAGCTTGCTTGAAGTCATGTTGATGGTATTATGATTCGAATGAATACAATGGTGACCATGTCTAGTAACCAACATTATATATAACCTTGTCTTGAATGTAAATTGCTAGAAGATTATGCTTAGTTAACTTGTCATGAATATGACATTGTAACCATGTTTGACATCGTCTTGAATTAGATCAAAGTTGTACATATTTGAACAAACTTGAAATGAAATTGAGTCTTGCCTTGAGTGTATTCGATTGCCTACATGTATAAGGGACCATGTTATACCTCATTGATTGATACTTGGAGGCCTATATCTATATTTGGTAAGTTATAATGTTTGAAAAGCATGTTCTTGACGATTGTTTGGATTTCTTAGTAGACAAGTAACTCATCTAATAGGCTGAGTTCAAAAGTCTTAAATGGCTTGTATTCTTTTGTGCTTGTTTTTAACACTCTTTGGCCGGGTTACTTCTAGGCCAGGTGAGGGGAGTTACAAAAGTGGTAATCAAAGCTAAAGGTTTAGTCGATTCTCAGACTAAACCAAACCATCATGCATCATATAGCATTAAATTGTGCCACCTATGAGTTGTATTTCAAGTATGCTTGTGTTCTTGCTTAAACTTAACCCTTCTTGATCTATTTGAACTAGAAATGTCTGAAACGAGACTTGGTCGGGATGATGAAAGTCCTGAAGGCTCATTGAATGAAGAAGGCAGTGTGAGGATGGAATAGAATCCTCGAGATCAGACTAAACCTCGAGAACAAGCCAGCCTCAGCAGGAAGCCCCTACTATTCATCCTGTTCAAAGAGAATGTCTCCTTAGCATGAAGGAGATGTTTGGTCATCTTGTAACCACTCTAAAATGAGACCAACCTATTGTGCCTCCTCTATTGTGCCAAATAGAGCTCCAATCGACAAGCTGGCTCAACACTGGGCTTATACCTTCACCGGTACTGATGAAGCCAATCTTGAAGTAGCCGAGTACTGGCTAGAGGCTACTACTCGAATACTCACCAAACAACGTCCATGCTCTAATGAACATAAACTTGAATGTGCCATAGCTCTTTTGGTAGATGAAGCCTTAAGTTGGTGGGAAACCACAACCTTGACTGCCCCTGCTGACACTGTTACTTGGAAATTCTTTCTTGAGGAATTTAAGAAGAAATACATCAGTGAACAATACTTGGCCGAGCACCGGAAATGTTTCTTGTAACTCAAGCAATGTGCCCGACCTATCAAATAGTACGTGAGTGACTTTTGCTAATATTGCAAATACGGGTCAGAATACATCAAGACTAATGCTGACAAGTGTAGGATGTTTATCGATGGAGTGAATGATGAATTAAGTCCAATATTTACTGCCCTGGGTATCACTGACTTCCAGAATTTGGTGAATTGGGGTATTGCAACCGAGGCAAAGATGAAAGCTTCAAAGAAACGAAAGGGTGATAGCCACCGAAATGATAAGAGATCCAAGCATGATGACAAGCCTCATTGGTAGTCTAAGATAGCTAAGTATCATAAGTAAAGCTCTTTAACCTTCACTCCTGCTCAGAAGAGTAATTACATACTGAGACCTCAATCAGTATCCAAACCCTCAGCCCTAGTTATCTCTTTTAATAGCGGGGGAATCCTGGAAAAGTTACTCAAGTACCTACATGCAAGTTCTGCCAAAAGCTCCACTCGGGTCAGTGCAGAACTCAATCCATTTTGTGTTACTTGTGTGGAGGCTTAGATCACTACATTAAGGATTGTCCCCAAAATCCTAACAAGCTTCCAACTCGAGCCCTGGTAAACGCTAGTGTCGCACCTTCCAATCGTAGCAAAGGCCCGAGACAAGCTGAATTGGGAAATCAAGGCAAGGTTAGAGGTCAGTAATCAACTTCTACACATCAGGAGTCCCGAGCCCCTGCTCAAATCTATCACATTCGGGGAAAAGAAGACGAAGAGTCTCCCGATGTCATTGCAGGTACTGTTGAATTAAATTCAAGTCTTTCTTATGCTTTAATTGATTCATGGTTTACCCATTCTTTTGTTTGCTCATCCTTGATTGCTAAATTGAAATTTAAACCTGAAACTGTTCATAAAGGCCTTGTAGTTTCGAACCCTATAGGGGGAATCATGTCCATTAACTTCCTTTGCAATGAATGTCCCATAATCATTCGAAATATACATTTCCCTATTGATCTATATGTCTTGCCATCTTATGAATTAGATCTAGTACTGGACTAGATTGGTTAGGGAAACACCAAACCTGGGTAGATTGCCAAAATCAGCGACTTTATCTCCGAGGTCTAGGAAAGGAATCCATCCTTCTTATTGATAAGAAACCTACATCCATCTTTTCTTCTATGATTAAACAAGATGAATACGATTTTGGCATGTCAACTATCCCTATTGTATCTTAATTCATTTATGTTTTTCCCGAGGAACTACATGGTCTCCCTCCAACCAGAGAAGTAGAGTTCGAGATCGATGTCCAACCTGGAACAACTCCGGTTTCCATCACACCCTATTGAATGTCACATGTTGAGTTGAAAGAACTCAAGAAGCAACTCTAAAAGCTATAATACAAGGGTTTCATTAGACCTAGATCGTCTCCTTGGGGTGCTCTAGTCTTGTTCGTGAAAAGGAAAGATGGGACTATGAGACTCTATATTGACTAAGACAATTGAACAAGCTTACTATAAAGAATAGATACCCCTTGCCAAGAATTGATGATATTTTCGATCAACTCAAAGATGTTGCGGTATTTTCAAAGATTGATCTTCGATCGAGATACTACCAAATGAGGGTAAAAGAAGAAGATGTACCCAATACAGCCTTTCATACTTGATATGGCCACTTTGAATTCCTTGTAATGCCATTCGGGTTAACGAATGCTCCGACTGCTTTCATGGACCTCATGAACCGTGTATTCAAACCCTATCTTGATAAGTTTGTGGTCGTCTTCATTGATGGCATTCTGGTGTATTCTAAGAATAAGGAAGAACATTCTGAACACCTTCGAATTGTATTGAAAACTCTCCGAGAACATTCCGAGCATGTAATTTCCATCTTGTTATAGTTCTCCTAGGATGGTGGCACCGAAGGCATGTAATTTTCATGATCACTTAGTCATGGTTTGTATAAATTAACTTCATTTATGACCTATAAGAGTATGGTATATATATATGAGCATGTATGCATTTTATTGAGCTTGTATGTTTGTTAGCCAAATGTTAGATTTCCTATGGTTGAATTATGCATGTAAAGGTTGAATAGATCTATTGAAGTTGGCTAGTTAACAATAAATAAATGTAGTAATCTACATGTTAGACAAGAATCACCTTGATCACTTAGAGAATTAGCTGAATGGTATGTAATATTTTAAGCACATATGTTTTATTAAGGTATCTTAAGTAAATGATCTAAAAGACCTATTGGTCTGCATAATAACTACATTGAATGATGAAACCTTCTACTGTTACCCATCTAGTCGAATAGTTACTTGGAGAAAAATTAAGTCCTAAATGGTATTGATTACGACAACAATTACATTATGGGTCCTAACCTATTCGAATTATATCTTGATGTGCAAGAAAGATTTGAAACAAATTGAACTCACTAGCTTTAATTGAATGGATCATTGATTGTATTTGTGGTAACTTACCTAATCCTACTAGGGTGGTTAGAGTATGTTACAGTCACCAAAACAAGAAACTGGTCATATCACCCTCCTACGGTCGCTAGTGACCATAACACACATCCCTCCTATTGTCGCCAAATAAGGGCCTTGGCCCAGGACCGTAGTCCACCCAATCACAATGAGCTCTAAACTCTACGGCATGCCATCCTACCTCTGACCAACTACCAACCAAGGCTTTTGAATTACTTGTCAATTAAGTAAGTTTCAAGATTTAAAATTAAGGCAAGTACTCAGAACTAGATCACGGAAAGTTAGTAGCTTGTTCAAGCATCCCTTTCAAGTATTGATCTATCACGATCAAGATAGCCCTTAGGCCATTTGAGCCTTAGCTCATTTTATCATCCATTCATTGTAATTCAAGCAAGTTTGCATTTCATGTCATCATTAGCATCAAGAAAGATCATGTCTAAGCATTCTTGATTCATTCGAATAAGTCAATACAAGAAACCATAGAAGATCAATCCATTTGTTTACATGATCCATTTTCTTTACCAAATCATATATCAAGCATATCTTAATACAAGTTTCAATTTAAGCCATTCTTCCCTTAATTCATTTCCAAACATAGTTTAGATTCATTTCATAACATAAACATATCAATGGAATAGAAATTGTGCAAATTTGGTTAGGACCTAAGTCCTAACCCTATGTAAAAACTACACTCACAATACTCAAAGCTAGTTTTGATCCTTGATCCAAATCCCTTTTTGCTTGTTACTAGGTTGCCCAACTCTTTCTTCTTCAACAAGATCCACTCCTTGTTCTAACATACATCCAATATAATTGAATCAAAATCAACCACCAAACAATATATTTCAAGCAATCCAAGTTCACATGAATCTAGAGTCAAGCATTATTTTTACAACAATCTAACAATTTTATCCTTTTCAATCAATTAGAACAGTTTTGCCCTACTCCTAAACTGTCCAAAACATTCCCATTTTAACTATTTTTACAATGCTATACAAAACAATCCCTAACAGTCCTAATTTTTGCTAAAACAATTTGCAATTATACCCTTCTCTTTGTTCTACAAAACAGTCCAATTTGTGATTATATTATACAATTCATGTTAACAAACTTTTAATCAATTTCCTCTGTTTTTAAGTCACTATTTCCAGCCCCTAATTCATACAATTCAGTCCCTATATCATTCATAGTTTCGATTCTAGTCCCTACTTCACATACATCTCAACAAGCATCTTATAGTAGTCCAATTGATCACTATTCAAGCAATTCAATCTAGCAAGCATTTAGATTGACTATCCCCTGTTTTTAGTTCATATATTCCAGCCCTTAATTATGTCAAAACAGTCCAGCATTTATCAATTCTTTCAAAACAGTCCCTAGTTAGCCATTTAGCAATAAAATGTGACTAGTTTCATCTCTAAGCCCAATTTTCACTATCCAATCATGATTTTCAATTGATTAACATCTCAATTTAACATGTTCTAAATTTCCAGCAAGCTTTTTACTCAATTCAAGTCCTAATTCATGGACAATTCGAAGTACCTATAAAATTACATGATCAATCAAGCAATGGTTTCATTCATGTACATATACCATTCGGTCAAGCATAGTTTCATCCTATTTTCAATAGCCTTCCAACCACATTCAAGCTACAATTCAAAGTAGTTTCAAGCATATCATCTAACATACAATTCTATGAATTCAAGTTCAATTTCAATCATCAAACATTCATTTGAACAAGCTTGCTAGGGAGGAAGGACTTAAAATTCAATTACAATCTTCCTAGCTTATCCAAGTACGTGGAAATATGATAACATGCAAGCTCCCATATCTCTACAATGGTGGCTTTCTTTCCCTAGATGGTTGAGAGAGTTTCGGCCAAGGTAGGAGAAAGGTTGAGTGGAGAAGATGATAGGTAGATAGACACCTATCCAAGTTGTTATCACTTGGCTTGGCCGAATACCACCACTTGGCAATCAAGGGTCTAATTACTTCATAACTCCTTAATTACACATTCTAATCGCATGCAAAACTACATTTAAACATTGTTGCTATTCGGTCATCATGATTCGGCTATTTAGTTATCAAATCCATCTAATTTGGTCACTAGATTTAATCAATTCTTCTAATTTGTAGAATGTTTGCACAATTAAGTTCTAATTAGTTTGTGACATATTACTAGGCCATGATTTGCGGTATTACAATTCTCCCCCCTTAAAATAAATTTGCCCTCGAATTTACCTGACTTTAACAAGTGAGGATATTGATCTCTCATCGTAGCCTCAGGTTGGTATTACAATTCTCCCTCCTTAAAATAAAGTTGCTTCTTCCATCTTATAATTCCTCCATAATACTTTCACCAAGGGAACATTCTTGTTTCGATGTCTTCTAACTTCTTTGTCAAGTATTCATATTGGCTCTTCTTCATATGATAGGTCGGGATTCAATTCAACTTCTTCAGGTTCTAGAACATGGGATGGATCATATCAATATTTTCTAAACATGGAAGATATTGTGGATCTTATCAAATTCACTAGGGAGTGCCAATCGACAAGCCACTTTACCAATCCTTTCAATAACTTTGAATGGTCCAATGAATCGGGGACAAAGTTTCCCTTTTCTTCCAAACCGAAAGACTTTCTTCCAATGAGACACTTTCAGGAAGACATTGTCTCCAACATTATGTTGGATGTCTCTCCTTTCCAAGTCTGTATATGCTTTGTATCTATCGAAAGCCGCTTTCAATCGATCATGAATGACCTTCACTTGTTCTTTAGTTTCTCTGGGTAATTGAGGTCCTAAAACCTTGCTTTCTCCCAATTCGGACCAACACAAGGGTGTTCTACATTTTCTCTCATGTAGAGCTTCGAAGGGAGCCATCTGGATAGATGTCTGGCAGCTATTGTTGTAAGCAAACTCTACTAGGGTACAGATTTCTCCCAGTTCTTTCTAAAGTCTATAACACAAGCATGTCTTCAAGCACTTGGATGATTCTTTCAGATTGTCCATATGATTGAGGATGAAAGGCTGTACTAAGGTGCACTTTAGCTCCTAGAGCCTTCTACAATGAATTCCAAAATCGAGAAGCAAATCTGGGTCTCGATTAGAGATTATAGCTGTAGCTACACTGTGTAATCGAATCACTTCACGGATGTACAACTCAGCTAAGGTATCCAAGCTCATGTTCATTCGAACAAGGATAAAGTGATTACACTTTGTGAATCTATCAACAATCACCCACACAACATCGTTCTTTCTTGAAGTTTAAGGAAGACCAGTAATGAAGTCCATTATAATCCGGTACCATTTCCACTAAGGGAATTCGATTGGTTGGAGCAATCCAGTAGAGACTTGATGTTCGGCTTTGACCACCTGACAAGTTAAGCAATTTGAATCAAAGTTTGTGATAGCCGATTTCATGCCTGGCTACTAGTATAGTGGCTTTAGGTCCTTGTACATCTTAACCGATCCAGGGTGAATCGAGAAAGAGCTTTGGTGAGCTTCTTGTAACATCTCGTGTCTTAGTTCCTCATTTTTAGGAACACATACTCTATCTTTGAAATAGAGGAGTCCATTCAGCTTGAGCGAAAAGTAGAATTAGACTCTGAATCGAGATTTGAAATGATCTTCTGAAGATTTGAATCAGTTTGCTGAAGTTCTTTGATTCTCGAGATTAGACTAGATTGAACATGAAGTTCAGAAAAGAATTTCTGTCATTTGGATAAAAGGAAATGAGCATTGATAGCCAAGGAAGCTGAGTACGGTCTGTGACTAAGAGCACCAACAACCACGTTTACTTCCTTGGACGGTAGTCGATAATCAAATAGTAGTCTTTAAGCAATCCTAACCATCTCCTTTGCCTCAGATTCAAGTCTTTTTGAGTTAGGAGGTATTTGAGACTCTTGTGGTCTTTGAACATGTTGCATTTCACCCCGTACAAGTAATGTCTCCAGACTTTGAGTGCAAACATGATAGCTGCCAATTCCAGATCGTGTGTAGGGTAGTTCGACTCGTGTGGTTTTAGTTTCCTTGAAACGTAAGCTACCACATTTCTATCTTGCATTAGGACACATCCTAGTCCCAAATGTGATGCATTACTGTAAACAGTGTACTCATTGCCCGATACTGGTT
Organism: Hibiscus mutabilis; assembly: GCA_019671005.1. Taxonomy (NCBI): domain Eukaryota; kingdom Viridiplantae; phylum Streptophyta; class Magnoliopsida; order Malvales; family Malvaceae; genus Hibiscus; species Hibiscus mutabilis. The sequence goes on from CM033725.1 coordinate 12,708,902, forward strand.
GGATAAGAACCAGATCATGAGTCAGGGCTTGTTTAAGCTAATTGAAGCTTCATTGTTTGTTCTCCAACACTACAAAGGGTGTATCTTTGTGAGTTATCTTAGTCAAGCTTGCGGCATTGGATGAAAATTCCTTGACAAAAATTTGATAATACTCGGCTAATCCAAGAAAGCTTCTGACTTCACCCACATTCCTCGGAGGTCTCTAATCCATGATGGATTGAATTTTGCTCGGGTCTACTTTAATCCCTACTGCTGAGATGTCATGGCAAAGGAACGAGACTTCCGATAGCCAAAATTCCCATTTAGTGAACTTTCCAAATAATTGACGTTCTCGAAGGGTTTGCAATACAATTCAAAGGTGTTTAGAATGTTCTTCCTTATTCCGAGAATACACCAGAATGTCATCAATGAAGACGACCATGAACTTGTTAAGATAGGGTTTGAATACACGGTTCATGAGGTCCATGAAAGTAGCTGGAGCATTCGTTAACCTGAATGGCATTACAGGAATTCAATGTGGCCATATCGAGTATGAAAAGCTGTCTTTGGTACATCTTATTCTTTGTAGTATCCCGATCTAAAATAGATCTTTGAAAATACCGCAACATCTTTGAGTTGATCGAAAGGATCTTCAATTCTTGGCAATGTGTATCTTTTCTTGATAGTAAGCTTGTTCAATTATCTGTAGTCAATACAGAGTCTCATAGTCTTACCTTTCTTTTTCACGAACAAGACTGGAGCACCCCAGGGAGACGAGCGAGGTCTAATGAAACCCTTGTCTTGTAGCTCTTGGAGTTGCTTATTGAGTTCTTTCAACTCAACAGATGCCATTCGATAGGGTGTGATGGAAACCAGAGTTGTTCCAGGTTATACATCGATCATGAACTCAACTTCTCTGGTTGGAGGGAGAACAGGGAGTTCCTCGGAAAAAACATCAATGAGTTCAGATACAACAGGGATGGTTGACAATCCAAAATCGTATTCATCTCGTTTAATCATAGAAGCAAATATGGATGTAGGTTTCTTATCAATAAGAATGATGGATTCCTTTCCTAGACGTCAGAGATAAAGTCTTCGATTTTGGCAATCTACCCAGACTTGGGGTTTCCCTAACCAATCTAGTCCAGTACTAGATCGAATTCACAAGATTGCAAGACATATAGATCGATAGGGAAAGGTATATTTCGAATGATTATGGGACATTACTTGCAAATGAAGTTAATGGACATTCCTTCTCTTTGTTCTACAAAACAGTCCAATTTGTGATTATCTTATACAATTCATGTTAACAAACTTTTAATCAAGTTCCCCTGTTTTTAAGTCACTATTTCCAGCTCCTAATTCATACAATTCAGTCCCTAGATCATTCATGGTTTCGATTTTAGTCCCTATTTCACATACATCTCAACAAGCATCTTATAGTAGTCCAATTGATCACTATTCAAGCAATTCAATCTAGCAAGTTTTTTACTCAACTCAGGTCCTAATTCATGGACAATTCGAACTACCGATCAAATTACACGATCAATCAAGCAATGGTTTCATTCATGTACATACACCATTCGGTCAAGCATAGTTTCATCCTATTTTCAATAGCATTTCAACTACATTCAAGCTACAATTCAAAGTTGTTTCAAGCATAACATCCAACATACATTTCTATGAATTCAAGTTCAATTTCAATCATCAAACATTCATTTGAACAAGCTTGCTTGGGAGGAAGGACTTAAAATTCACTTACAATCTTCCTAGCTTATCCAAGTACATGGAAATATGATCACATGCAAGCTCCCAAATATCTACAATGGTGGCTTTCTTTCCCTAGATGGTTGAGAGAGTTTCGGGCAAGGTAGGAGAGAGGTTGAGTGGAGAAGATGATAGGTAGATGGACACCTATCCAAGTTGTTATCACTTGGCTTGGCCGAATGCCACCACTTGGCAATCAAGGGTCTAATTGCTTCATAACTCCTTAATTACACATTATAATTGCATGCAAAACCACATTCAAACATTGTTACTATTTGGTCATCATGATTCGGCTATTTAGTTATCAAATCCATCTAATTTGGTCGCTAGATTTAATCAATTCTTCTAATTTGTAAAATGTTTGTACAATTAAGTTATAATTAGTTTGTGACATATTACTAGGCCATTATTTGGGGTATTACATGTTGCTCATGATATCTAAATATGTATATATTTAAAAGAAAATACTTGATTCGAAAGAGAGGCAATAGAAGTTAATTGATTCAATAAGTTGTAGTAATGCATATAAAGGCTATTTAATAGTTAATGGAAAAACTCATACGTACATTTGTATGTGTACTGAAATCATTAAGTAAGCTTGCACTCATTCGATCATTTTAAGGGTATATAATTGATATGGTTGATGGTTGTTAAATGGTTATGAACTTGCTATGCCTGGATGGGTGTTTATCTATGATTTAGCACATGCTATGTTTGTATTGGAATATAAGTGAATCTAGAATTATTTCTTGTTTATAGCCGTAAAGCTAAGATTGAAATTTGTACTAAGAATGATGATGTTAAAAAATAACAAATCTGGTGTAATTGAATCTTAAAGCTAAATGCTTGGTTAATAAGATATATCGGTAAGTTAAGACATAATCAAGGTTCACGTATGAGAAATGATGAGTAATTCTAGTAAGCTTAAGTTTATAGGTATACGCATAAAGAGGCCTTCTTAGGTCTTTACAAAATTCTGGATTTATTAAGTCATAGGTTGTCTACGACGAATGGACTAATTGCATTGAAAATTGCACATTATGGCTAGGATCGAGCTTAAGTCAACTAATTGTTGTTCTTATAAGTTAAAAAAAGAGTAAGGCAGCTTATTACAAGTGCCAAGGAAAGTATAATATGATTTAGAGGACATTAGAAATTACTATGAAACTTGATTTAATCATTCAATTACTGAAGATTTACCTTCAATTGAACCTAAACTGCATCCATGTACTTGATATAAATAAAATGATGGATAACATAAAAGTCAAGTAATTTACTAGTATAGAGAGTTTATAAAATGGAAGTTTACATTGAGGTTGATTGTGATTAGTAAAGGATGTTAATAATAAGCTTAATAGAAAAAAAGTGTACAAAGCTTGTAAGTTTGGTAATCATTTGGCAGTAGAACATAATAGAAACTTAACTAGCAAATATTGTGTATTTGTGGGTAAATGTCGATCCCTGGAGAGTACTAATCAACTCGAAAAATACATAGATTTACATGTTTAGTTATATGAAGATTGAGACAGTAAGTATAAGAATGGGGTGACGAGAAATTTATGTTTTGATAATCTTTGACAAAGGCAAAATCCAAGAAAATTTATAAGTATATTACAAAGTTCTATATTGTCTATTTATTTACAAGTATAACCAATATATGAGATATAGCTATCTATGAAAAGAATTGTCTTATGTTAAGATGATTGTTTAAATGTGGGTACTCGAACTATTGTATACATATTCTAAGGATAGATTGAAATTAACCTTAAAGTTAAATAGGGTAACCCAAGGTTGTGTTATCTGCGGAACTTGAGTATGTCAATAGAAGGAAATGAACCTTAAAGTTAAACAAGGTAACCTAAGGTTGTGTTTTCTACGGAACTTGGGCATGTCAATAGAATAATAGAGTTGTTGCGTAAGAAGAATATTATGTTTCAAAATGAGTTATCTTGGGCCTTACCTTCTAAATGCTAAGGTTGATAAATTGAAATTAAGTTATATGATTAGTTTCGATCGGCAATAATACCTACCTGAAGCTCAACTAATGCTGTTAAAAGATCAATCGAATAGAGTTTAATGGACCATGTTCTAAATAGAACATTACACTACCTCACTAAGCAAATGTTTATAGTGTTATTTCCTAATACCTTGCAGGTTGGCAAATCTTCTGGTTGCTTCTGAGCTAATCGCGAGTATAGGGAACTTCGTATGGTTCGGATCAACCCCTTTTTAGAACTCTTAGGATGGTGGCACTTAGTTAATCATTGCATAAAGCATATAATTTTAACTAGGGTTTGTACATATTATGAGAAACTCTTAGGAGCATTTTGAATTGAAATGGGCCTTTTAATTACTCTTTTGGCTATTTATTATTGAGTTATTAGATAGCTTGTTTATACGACTACTTGCCATATGTCATGAATTGTATAATGATCATAGGGTCGATTATATAAATTGCTTGTGATCTAAGTTGCTAGATCTTTTAATGCCATACATGTTTAAGGACCAAAATTATATGTGTATAACAAAACGACAATGTAGGTGAGTGATTAAGCTATATGTTAAACCAAATTGTTAGAAATTAAGATAATAAACTTGAGTAAGGTAATGTTAAATTATTGACTATTGGAAAGAATATAATTGGTGCTAGTTAGTGATGTCCTAGAACTTTTACTCTAATTGTATCCAATTCATGCTTTCCTTTGGTGAATAATCTTTGATGCTTCATGAATTCTTGTCGATGGTTTGAGTAAAGTATGACATTGATTGTCTTATTGATTTAACGTAGAGTATAATAGGAAACGTTCATCTAGTAAACTAGAATATTGCAGTTAAATGTTTAAATACAATTTATATGTCTATTCATGCTTCAAAATCTAAAGTTGAGCTTAAGAGCCATTGATGGTTTAAAAAGCTTTTAATTTCCCTTGTTTCTTTTTGGCCAAACTTGTTTATGAAGTGAGTATGGTTATATCTTTGCTTGAATATTTGTTCCTTAACACTTCCTAATTCATTTTACTCCTAAGTCGGGTTAGGGGTGTTACAAATATACATGTGGACTACGTCAAATTGATAAAATCAGGGGAATGGACTAATTGTAAGTACCATAAGATGTTAATGTTTTATTAAAGCTGCCTTGAAAGCGAAAACTGTGTAAATAAGTAGAATGGGACTATTTTAATAAGCATGATGAAATATGGGACTGATTTGTAATCTTATGAAAAGGGCTGGACTATTTTTGTAACACCCTAAACCCGACTTAGTATCTCCTAACTCAAAAGGATTTGAATTTGAAACAAAGAAGATGGCTTGAATTGCTTAAAAACTACAATTCGATTATCAACTACCATCTGGGGAAAGCAAATGTGGTTGTTGATGCCCTTAGTCGCAAACCATACTCGGGTAAACTCCTAAATCTAAATTCTAGTATATTCCAATCGAATTTGAAGTTACTTGAATCACAAGAAAGCTATTCAAACATCTTACTTGTTTTGCAAGTAACCACTAAAAATTTTCCTTAATGATCTTATGTATTCTTTGTAGCTACTCAGGCTGTCAATGCTCATTTTCATTTATCCAAAGGAAAAAAATTCTTGTCTAAACTTCAAGTTCAATCTAGCTTAATCTCGAGAATTAAAGAACTCCAACAAACTAATTCAGATCTTTAGAATATCATATCCAAGTTGGACTCTGAGTCAAATTCTGACTTCTCCCTTAAGTCAAATGGACTCCTCTATTGCAAGGATAGAGTGTGTGTTCCTAAAAATAAGGAACTACGACAAGTAATGTTACAAGAAGCTCACCAAAGCTCATTTTTGATTCACCTGGGATCGGTTAAGATGTACAAGGATCTTAAGCTACTATACTGGTGGCCGGGTATGAAATCGGCTATCACATACTTGATATCGAAGTGACTGACTTGCCAAAGAGTTAAAGCTGAACATCAAGTTCCTACTGGATTACTTCAGCCAATCGAATTCCTTCAGTTGAAATGGGATCGTATTACAATGGATTTTGTTATAGGTCTTCCTTCCACTCCAAGAAAGAATGATGTTGTATGGGTGATTGTAGATAGATTCACAAAGTCTACTCATTTCAACCCTGTTCAAATGAACATGAGCTTGGAAACCTTAGTCAAGTTGTACATCAATGAAGTGATTCGATTACACGGTGTACCTACAGTTATCATCTCTTATCGAGACCCTATATTTACTTCGCGATTCTTAAAGTCTCGATAGAAAGCTCTTGGAACCAAAGTAAATCTAAGTACAACTTTCTATCCTCAGTCTGATGGACAATCTGAAAGGATTATTCAAGTATTAGAAGACATGTTTTGTGCTTATGTTATTGAGTTCGAGAAGAAATGGGAGAAATCTCTACCCCTTGTAGAGTTTGCCTACAACAATAGCTATTAAGCATTTATTCATATGGCACCATTCGAAGCTCTATACGGGAGGAAGTGTAGAACTCCCTTATGTTGGTATGAATTGGGAGAAAACAAAGTGCTAGGGCCTCAATTGCTTCGGGAAACTAAAGAACAAGTGAAAATCATTCATGATCGATTGAAGACAGCTTTAGATAGACAGAAAGCATATGCTGACTTGAAAAGAAGAGATATCCAGTATGCTAATGGAGACAAAGTCTTCCTAAAGGTCTCACCTTGGAAGAAAGTCCTTCGATTTGGAAGAAAAGGGAAACTCAGTCCCCGATTCATTGGTCCATTCGAAATCACTGAAATAATTGGACCAGTTGCCTATCGATTAGCTTTCCCTAAAGAATTCGATAGAATCCACAATGTATTCCATGTATCTATGCTCAGAAGATACTGATCAGATCCATCCCATATTCTTGAACCAGAAGAAGTTGAATTGGACCCCGATTTGTCCTATGAAGAAGAGCATGTTCAGATTCTTGATCAGGAAGTAAGAAAGCTTAGGAACAAGATTGTTCCTCTTGTCAAGGTTTTGTGGAGAAACCACAAGATAGAAGAAGCTACTTGGGAATTTGAAGAAATCATTAAGAAGCAATATCCCCAACTATTTGATTCAGGTAAATTCGAGGACGAATTTATTTTAAGGGGGGAGAATTGTAACACCCTAAATCCTAGGCTAGAAGTATTGAAATAAATTGCTTAAGTTGATACCTTAATTGAATCTAGAAATTAAGCTAAATTGATTAGTCAAGGGTCTAATTGATTAGTCAAGCTAGCAATTGTCTTGTATAACTATTCCTTTGTTCTTAGCCTTTGGATGATTTCTTTTTTCTCCTTCCTCCAAGTTCACTCCTTGCTCTAGCAAATTCATGATTAAACACATTCATTAATATGTATACATAAGACAATTCAACATGGGAGCAAGATTATTTCAATACATATAATCATATTCATACAATTCTGTCAACATTCAATAATCAAGACTAGGTAGGATATAATTATCCCAAATAGTCCAATAAAACTGTGTACAAAACAGTTTCTAACTAGCTTAAGTGCTGCTGCCTGGCAGCTTGCACACTACATGCTTAAACAGGCATATCTTTCAATTCCTACGTTGGAATTTCGATTAATTTATACCATTGGAAAGCTAACAAAATTTTCTTTAAGACCATAATAGGCTTGCATTTTAGTTCTTATCCAATTAATACAGTTTATTGCTCAAAGACAGGGCATTTACACTGCTTGGGCAGTTTGAATTGTCAAGCTATTTCTATTTACAGTTTCCAGTATAGGACCAGTTTTCAGTTTTATTTTCTCCTAATGAAAGTAGACATACAAAGGATCATGTTATTAAAATTTCAGCCCTGAATTCAAACAATCTATAACATGTTCATCACATTTTACAGCATCTATACACTCAAATCACATTTCCATTTCAATTCAAACATGAAATTTACAAGAGAAATAAGTAATTACCTTAATCACTATGCTATCTATATTTAATTTGGAGCTAAATCAAGGTTTTAGGAAGACAAAGAGAAAGTGAGGAAGATGATATGTAACACCCTAAATCCTAGCCTAGAAGTATAAAAATAAATTGCTTAAGTTGATAGCTTAATTGAATCTAGAAATTAAGCTAACTTGATTAGTCAAGGGTCTAATTGAATGAATGAAAGAACAAGTGACCAAATTAAGATGACCAACTTGTAAACTCTAGCAATTTCAAGGAATGCATGCTAAATTCCTTGATTCCCTTAATGCCCTTGATTAAGTTAATATTAAGGATTAATTAAGGGACATTTTAGACAATGCAAAAATCCAATAACATGGATTAGATGTTGTCATCTTCTCCATTATCCTAAGCTAGCCGAATAGAAGAGAGAAAAAGAGAGAAAGAAAAGCTTGAGGTAGAAAGCTTGAATCCATGTCCTACATCCTTGATTTACCTTCAAATTAAATATAGATAGCTTAGTGATTAAGGTAATTACTTGCTTCCTTTGTAAATTTCATGATTGAATTGTTTGAATTGAAATGGAAATGTGATTTGAAGTGGATAGATGCTGGAAAATGTGATGAACATGTTATACATTGATTGAATGATTGTTTGATGATGTTCTTGGTTGTATTGATGAATTAGATGATTTCTTTACGTGTTAAGGTCATGCTATGTGCAATTAGAACCTGAAAATTGATTGCTAGTAATCAAATGGCTAATGAAACTCATGTGTAATTGTTGGAAACTTGAGAAACATGAACATGGTTCAAAACAGTTTAGATTAGGGGACTATTTTGATTGAAAACTTGTGTAAGCATGCTAAATGAGCTTAAAAATCTGTTTTGAAAATGTTGATAGATAAAATGGATATTTAATTGAATTGGTAACATGTTGGAAAATGAATACACCTAATTGAACTAGTTAAATTAGGAAATGGACTGCCTAGTTGATGAATAGATGTGTAATTGTGATCAAATGGATTAAACTAGGTTCAACATGACTATGCCCTGTTTTGAGAACATTGTTAGGTGAATTATGATGGCCTAAATATGTATGAACATGATTATGAATGAAATTGTCATTTTAGGACCTCGCTAGAATGAAATAAAGAATTAGAAATGCAACCTAGAGTAAGCTGCCCAGAATTCTCTATTCTGGGCAGTCACTTTGAAAATTCACCAAAAATTGTAGAGATCATATTTAAGGCTGAATTTTAATGACATGATTCTTAGTATGTCTACTTCATCAGGAGAAAACATAACTGAAAACTGGGTCCTATACTGCAAACTCTAAATAGAAATAGCTGGAAAGTGCAAACTGTCCAGGCAGTGTAAATGCCCTGCCTTTGAACAATAAACTGTATTAATTGGCTAAGAACTAAAATTCAAGACTATTATGGTTTTAAAGACAATTTTGTTAGTTTTCCAGTGGTATAAAGTAATCGAAATTTCTGCGTAGGAATTGAAAGATATGCTTGTTTAAGCATGTAGTGTGCAAGCTGCGAGGCAGCAGCACTTAAGCTAGTTATAAACTGTTTTGTACACAGTTTTATTGGACTGTTTGTAACAGTTTGGGATAAATGGATTTTGCCTAGCTTTGTTTATTGAAATGTTGGCTGAATTATATTTATATGAGCATAATCTTGCTGCCATAATTGTGTATGATAAGTACTAGTAATATTTCCTTGCTTGAATAGTCATATGAGACTTGTTTTAATATGCATATGCTTGTATAATATTTTAGAACCAGCTTTGAACTTGGAGGAAGGAGAAAAAGGAAATCATTCAAAGGCTATGAAGAAGGGAATAGCTATACAAGATAATTGCTAGCTTGCTTGGATTGTATTGTGAGTGTAGTGATCTTTAGGGTTAGGACTAGGTCCTAACCATTGCATTATTGTTACATTCTTGTCATGATAATGAATATAAGCATGAACTTGATTTAATAAGGGAAGGATGATTAAAGAAACACATGAAACATGATCATAGTATTGTATACAAGTCCATTCAAAATTCTTATGCATGTTTGGTGATAGTTTGGATACTTGTATGTTCTATGATGCAACATGATTGTATGCTAAAGACTTGTTTGAGATATGATGTTATCTCGTCTTGATGAAATGGATCTTGAAACCACTTGACTTGTGAGTTAAGGCTCAATAGCCTAAGTGCTTAACATGAAATGATCTTTATTGACATTGTAACACCCCAAATCATGGTTTAGAAGTATCAGAACCAAATTGAATAAGTTGATAGCTTAATTGAATTTAGAATTAAGCTAAATTGAATGGTCAAGGGTCTAATTGAAAGAATGTAAGAAATAAGAGACCAATTTAAAAGTGAATACATTGAATTCAAGGAGAATGATGGGGAATGCATGCTAAATTCCTCATTTCCCCTAATGCCCTTGATTAAGTTAGCATAAGGATTTAATTAAGGTATATTTTAGACAATTCATAAATCCATTAAGATGGATATCATCTCCATCATCCTTTCATTGTGCCGTTTGGAAGGAGAGAAAATTTGAGAGAAAGAGAGCTTGAAAATAATCCATTGAAGAGGAAAATTAAGCTTGCATGTGTAGTGATTTTTCATTCAAATTGAACTAGGAAGCAAAGTAAGTATGATTCTACTTCTGCTCAATTGAATAGGCAATTATACTTGTGGAATTGGACTGTTTTAATGATGTTAGATGAAATTAGCTATTGAATATGTTATTAGATGATTAAATGGTTGTAGAATCATGCAAAATTGAAGAATGAAAACTAGGTACAATGCTGGAAATCATGTGTTTGTGATATTGTAACAAAGCTAGGTTGCTGGAAAGTTGAATTGTGATGTTGAAGTGAGAATTGAATGATTAGAACTTAAAATTGAGCTATGGAATTAATGAATTGATTATGATCATGATTAGATTTTGTAAAGAAGGTGTTAAACATAATGAATTGTTAGCAAACAATGGTGGAAATGAAGGATAAAAGTATGAACATAGTCTTGTAATATAGAAACTGTTTTATTGAATTGAAATTGAGTAAACATGCAAAATTAGGCATTGTAACCAACTTGCTCAATTTTGGCTAGCTCGAATAAAGTATTAACATTGACTCAACAAGTTTAGGATATCATATGAAATGAATTATAGGGCCAAAACATTGGTTAAAATGAATTTAAGGCATTAAAATGTGAATTTGTGCAATCTGCCCATAATTGCTCTGTTCTGGGCAGTCACTTTTAAAATTAACCAAAAATTGTATAGATCAAATTCAGTGCTGAAATTTTAATGACATGATCCTTAGTATGTCGGCTTTCATTAGGTGAAAACAGAATTGAAAACTGGGTCCTATGCTGGAAAATGTAAATAGGAATTGATGGATAGTGCAAACTGTCCATGCAGTGTAAATGCCCTATCTTTGAACAATAAACTGTATTAATTGGATAAGAAATAAAATACAAGTCTTACATGGTATTATAGACAATTTCATTAGCTTTCTGAATGTGCATAGCAATTGAAATTCTGATGTACGGATTAAAAGATATGGCCATTTAAAGGGACAGTGTGCAAAAGGCCAGGCAGCAGTGTCCTCGGCAGTTTAGGACTGTTTTTGAACCTAGTAGCAAACAGTTTCCAAAACAGTTTTGGGACATTGTAACCTGTCCAATTATGCTTTAAAATAAAGTAATAACAATATGGAAATGAACTAGTAAGAAATGCTTAAAAGGAAGTATAAAAACAGTAACTAAATGTTAGGTACAAATGTGGTAACATTGCTACTAAGATTGTGTGATATATTGTGCTTGTTTTGATGAAATGTGTATGTGCTATGCTTGCAAGATCAAGGACAGCAAGTTGGTCAAGAAGAGGATAGGAGTGGACATCCCAAAGCTAGAGGCAAAGGGATTTGGATACAAGATAATTGATGGCTAGGAGTATTGTGAGTGTAACTATCCTTAGGGTTAGGACTTAGGCCCTAACCAACTTTGCTATTGTTAATTCAATGAAATTGCCATGTAAAATGACCTAATGCATATTTGGCTAATTAAGGGAGGAATGACATGTATGATAACTTGTTTGATGCCATGATCTATGTGTTACTTGGGTGTTAAGCAAATGTAATGAAATGTGTGTCATGTTGCATTGCATATGCCTAAGGTAAGAAATGGCATGCTTTCTTGAAGAATAAGGTACGCACATTGCATACATATGTTTTTGTTTTTGAATGTTATACATGGCTGATTGAAATGAATTGAACAAGGATACTACTTTGTATTCATGCTATTCGAATGACATGGATGGTTTTGTATTGGGAGTAAAGACTCCATAAGCCTAAGGGCTTGGCCTTTGAATGGAATAATGTTGTATTGGATCATGAAATGTATAAAGCTTAAATGAAATGGATAATCAACAACCTTGGTAGCTAGTTTGATAGATAGGAAGGCATGCCTTTAGAATCTTGAGCTCATATTGGCATTACGGTGCATATTGGTACGACGATACATATTGGCACTACTGTGCATATTGGCACTATGGTGCATATTGGCACTTCGGTGCATATTGTTAAGATTTGATTATCTAGTAAGCTACTTACCAAGGGTGTTACAAGATGACTTAATAATTCAAATAAACATTGTTTGCTTTGATTTGTGTTATGATCATTGCTTGTATTATAAGACACTTGAATGAACTTCCTTGCTTTAAAAGAAGACACATGAATGGATGTATAACTAGTTACTTCTCATGAAAGAAATGTATAAATGATGACTATGTGTAAGAATACCTACTAGGTAATTGAAGTATTGGTTGCTTGTCTTTTAAGCAAGGAGTTCGAATGGTATGCTATGATTATGGTGGATGTTGCTATGTTGAAAATGTGATATGTAAAGATTTCCTAAGTTACCCTATTCAAACGAATAGCATGTATCTTGTATTGATGGTCTTGATTCTTTGGATTACATGTAAACTTGGACTTATATAATTTGAAATTGGCTAGACTTAGTGTTACCTCACTAAGTACATAACTTGTACTTACCACTCTACTCTTCATTCTTCCCATAACAGATTAAAGATACTTCAAGAGGATATCTTGGGTTTGAAGCAACACTTGAGGCAAGCTTGAAAGTATGAATTCATACTCTTTGTATACTCCTAGTTTGGTGGCACTAGATCTTGTAATAGGCAGCCTTGATCATGCATTCGAATATGTGTTTAAGACTCGTAGGTGTAATGTTTTGATGGGCCTATCTTGTAAATAACTTTGATGACTTAAATTATGTGTTTGGACCATGACGATATGTATATATATGAGTAAGAAGCTGTGCAAATTATGAAATAATGCAATGTTTGATGAAACCATGTATGATTCGAATGCTAAACAAGTGTTTTATGATCATGCATTTGTTCCTATGCCTATTAGCAAGATTTGGCAGTGTGGAGTTTGAGGCTAAGGTATGTTTAAGCATGCATTATCAATATATTAGCCAAGTATGCTATGAAATGTGATGACTTGATTGTAAAAAATCAATTAAAATGTGATTAGGGATTTCCAAGTGGTTTGAATAGATGCATGAATGTGTAATAAGATGTAAGTTAGATGCTTTGTATTGATTTTGTTAATTGGTTGAATAAGTAGTAACTTGAGATGCAAGTAAGCTAGTTAAAGCAAGTTTAGTGATCACCTAGTGTTAATCGAATAAGGTACTTGGAATTGTAGTAAGAATGAAAGTTGAACCATGTTTAATAGTAACCTATTCTGAAGTATGCCACAGTTGTTGAATGACGCATGTGAATTGAATGGATTGGTAACATGATATTGGTAACTTAGGATATAAGTATGGAATGAAACAAAATGGTACCTAAATTAGTATGCTATGTATGTTGGTTTTTGTTTATATGTGGTTTGCTTGAATGTATTGTATGGCTTGAAGGGTTTAGTTTGGGTTACTTGCACTGCAAGTCAAGTACACCGAGGTTACTAATTCGACAAGTAACCTATCAATTGCTTTGCTTTCGTTCCGGTAACGCTCTTGAATCGGGTTACGGCTAACCCAGGGATGAGGTGTTACATACATGAACATGATCTTGAACTTGATAACTTGAATAAATGGTAATTCGAGCAACCTTGGTAGCTAGTTGGATCAGGAAGAAAGGCATGCCTTAGAGTCTAGAGCTCAATGTGTACGGGTGGACTACGGTCCAGGGCTAAGGCCCCTATTTGGCGACAGATGGAGGGTACATATGTGGTATTTGGCGACAGTAGGAGGGATGACCAGTACTACAGTGCATCTTGTGGCAACAGTTGGTTGGAGACTCGATTACCTGTACAAACTAAGTACCAAGGGGGTTGTTTAATGAAATAACAAATGTAAAAACAATTCAATTTTACATTTATGCTTATTTTGAATGCCATGAAATGTATGTTGCTTGATTTGAAAGCATGACTCCTTGGTTTCTTGATTTGCAAGCTTGTTGCTTGATTTATGAATTATGACTCGTTGATGCCTTTACATGTTGGCCGAATACTTGCTATCCTAACCCTAGAGGTAACTACACTCACAATACTCCAAGCTAGCAAGTCTTGGATCCACACTCCTATGTTCTTGGCTTTAGATTGTTCCAATCTTTCCTCTTCCACCAAGTTCAATCCTGCTTATAACACATTACAAGCAAACACATATCAAGACAAGTTTACAAGGTCATTCAATTCAAGACAAGGCCATTAAATAAAGAAATGCTACAAGCATATAACATTCACATATTGGGCAGCATGCTCATGTGTATTTTCCATTACACTTAAATACACTTTTCTACATTCTAATTCATGTAAAACAAGGCATATTTCAAGGCCTAAAACTGTTTACAAGACAGTTTGCAAAATGCAACAAAACAGTTACATTTGTCTATGAAGCTGCTGCTAGGCACCTTGCACTCTATTCACTAAATCATGCATATCTTTCATTCCGTACGTCAGAATTTCAATTGGTTTACACCATTGGAAAGCTAACAAAATTTTATTTATGACCATATAAGTCTTGTATTTTATTTCTTTACCAATTAATACAGTTTTTAACTTAAAGATAGGGCATTTTGCTTTACTGGGCAACTTGCACGGTCTATAGTGTTTCTACTCTACATTTCAGTATACAACCCAGAGTTTAGCTCTGTTTTCTCGTAATAAATTTAGACATAGCAAGGTTTTGTCCATAAAAAATTCACCCTTAAATACATTATACACAATTTTTAGTGATTTTTCAAACTTACTGCCCAGAACAGAGCATTCTGGGCAGATTACACAAGGTTGGATTTCTAACTTCTTAACTCATTTTAGCAAGGTCCTAACATGGAAATTCCATTCATGTTCATGTTTATACATGTATAGTTCATCATTATTCACCTAGAAATGTTCTTAAAACAGGGCATGATCTTGTTGAACTTAATTTGATCTATTTGATCACAATTACACATCAACTAGGCAGTCCATTACGTAATTTAACTAGTTCAATTTGGTGTAGTCACATTTCCAGCAACATATGTATTCAATTCAATCTTCACTTTACCTAGCAACATGATCAAAACAGGATTCTATGTTCATTTAACATGTTTACACAATTTCTCAATCAAAATAGTCCCTAATCAAGACTGTTTTCTACCATGTTCATATACCTCAAATTTCCAGCAACTATACATATATCCTATATCAAGTTGGTTACTACATATTACAATCTCAAGTTCAATTTGAATCTAGTATGCTCCTAACACACATAGAAATCATCAAATTCATGAAGACAACATAGACATCATCAATTTGAATCTGGAAGAACTTACATTCACAATCATGCAACTACAATTCAAGCAACACAAGGACCATTCAACTACATGGTAAATTCTTGAGCAAAGCTTTGTTTTCTTTCTCTAGTTTGATTTGGTGTAATGAGATATGAAGAAGATGATAATTCTTGCTTGATTACTCATCAAATAGCCAACCTGAATTCCTCTCCAATGGACACCTTTCAATTCCCCAATTCAATTTAAATTCACTATGCAATTGCTCTAGTTTGCTTATTATTCAAGATGGTCATTTTCATTTGGCATACTAACTTGTTGGCTATAACATTTTAGTCCTTTAGTTATTTGTTAGCCAATGTTCTTTCTTCTTTTAAATTGATTAACTCAAGAATTCAATTAACCTATAGTTTAGATTGTAGTAACATTACTGGGCCAATTTTAGGGCGTTACAATTCTCCTCCCCTTAAAATAATTTTTTCCTCAAACTTAACTGAATCAAATAGGTGAGGATATTGCTTCTTCATGACCTCTTCAGATTCCCATGTTGCCTCTTCAACCTTGTGATTTCTCCACAAGACTTTGACAAGAGGAAGATTCATGTTTCGAAGTCTTCTAACTTCCTTTTCAAGTATATGAATAGGCTTTTCTTCATACGATAGATTAGGATTCAATTCCACTTCTTCGGATTCAAGATTATGAGATGGATCAGACCTATAACTTTGGAGCATGGAAACATGGAAGACATTGTGGATCTTATCGAATCCACTAGGAAGTGCCAATCGACAAGCCACTGGACCAATTCTTTTAATGATTTAAAATGGTTCGATAAATCGAGGGCTGAGCTTTCATTTTCTTCCAAATATGAAGACTTTCTTGCAAGGAGATACTTTGAGGAAAACCTTGTCTCCCATATTGTATTGGATGTCTCTCCTTTTCAAGTCAGCATAAGCTTTCTACCTATCGGAAGCTGCCTTTAATTGATCATGTATGATCTTCACTTGTTCTTCGGTTTCTCTGAGCAATTGAGGTTCTAAAACCTTGCTTTCTCCCAATTCAGACTAGCATAAGAGAGTTCTACATCTTATTCCATATAGAGCTTCGAAGGGAGCCATATGAATAGATGTCTGGTAGCTATTGTTATAAGCAAACTCTACTAGGGGTAGAAATTTCTCCCAATTCTTTTCGAAGTCTATTATACAAGCACGTAACATATCTTCGAGTACTTGAATGATTCTTTCAGATTTTCCATCTGATTGAGGATGAAAGGTTGTACTAAGATGTACTTTAACTCCTAGAGCCTTCTGCAAGGAATTCTAAAATCGAGAAGCAAATCTGGGATCACGATCAGAGATTATAGCTGTAGGTACACTGTGTAATCGAATCACTTCACGGATGTATAGCTAGGATAAGGTTTCCAAGCTCATGTTCATTCTAACATGGATGAAGTGGGTAGACTTTGTGAATCTATCAACAATCATCCATACAACATCATTCTTGCTTGGAGTGGAAGGAAGACCTTTACCAAAATCCATTGTAATCCGATCCTATTTCCATTGAGGGAATTCGATTGGTTGGAGCAATCCAGTAGGGACTTGATGCTCGGCTTTAACTCTCTGACAAGTTAGGCACTTTGATACGAAGTCTGTGATAGCTGATTTCATACCCGGCCACCAGCATAGTGGCTTAAGATCCTTGTACATCTTAACTAATCCCGGGTGAATCGGAAATGAGCTTTGGTAAGCTTATTATAACATTTATTATCTTAGTTCCTCATTTTTAGGAACACATACTCTATCCTTGAAACAGAGGAGTCCATTCTACTTGAGGGAGAAGTCAGAGTTTGACTCAGAGTCTAGCCTGGAAATGATCTTCTGAAGATCTGGATCAATTTGCTGGAGTTCTTTAATTCTCAAGATTAAGCTAAATTGAACTTGAAGTTCAGACAAGAATTTTCATCCTTTGGATAAATGGAAATGAGCATTGATATCCAAGGAAGCTACAAATGAAGAACAAGATCATTAAGAGAAAATTTCAAGTAGTTACTTGCAAAACAGGTAAGGTATTTGAATGGTTACTTGTGATCCAAGTAAGTTCAAATTTGAATGGAAATATACTATAATTTAGATTTAGAGATTTACCAAAGTATGGTCTGTGACTAAGGTTATCAGCAACCACGTTTGCTTTCCTCAGATGGTAGTCGATAACCAAATCATAGTCTTTAAGCAATTCTAGCCATCTCTTTTGTCTCAGATTCAAATCTTTCTGAGTTAGGAGATATTTGAGACTCTTGTAGTCTGTGAACAACTTACATTTCTCCCTGTACAAGTAATTTCTCCATATTTTGAGAGCAAACACGATAGCTGCCAATTCTAGATCTTGTGTTGGATAATTTGACTCATGTGGTTTCAGTTGCCTTGAAGCATAAGCTACAACTTTTCCATCTTGCATTAGGACACATCCTAGTCCTAAATAAGATGCATCACTATAGACAGAGAATTCTTTGCCCGATTCTGGTTGGATAAGAACCAGAGCATGAGTCAGGGCTTGTTTAAGTTGATCGAAGCTTCGTTGTTCATTCTCTGACCAAACAAAAGGCGTATCTTTGCGAGTTAGCTTAGTCAAGCTTGCGGCAATGGATGAGAATCCTTTGACAAATCACCGATAGTACCCGAATAAATCGAGAAAACTTCTAATTTCACCAACATTTCTTAGAAGTCTTCAATCCAAGATAGATTGAATTTTGTTCAGGTCTACTTTAATTCCTTCTGCCGCGATGACATGGCCAAGGAACGAGACTTCCAATAGCCAAAATTCAGACTTAGAGAACTTTGTGAACAATTGACGTTCTTAGAGAGTTTGCAATACAATTCGAAGGTGTTCATTGTGTTCTTCCTTATTCCAAGAATACACCAAGATGTCATCGATGAAGACGACCAAAAACTTTTCAAGATAGGGCTTGAATACACGGTTCAAGATGTCCATGAAAGCAGCCGGAGCATTCGTCAACCCGAATGGCATTACAAGGAATTCAAAGTGGCCATATCGAGTACAGAAGGCTGTCTTGGGTACATCTTCTTCTTTTACCCTCATTTGATAGTATCTCGATCGAAGATCGATCTTTGAGAACACCGAAGCATCCTTTAGTTGATCGAAGAGATCTTCTATCCTTGGGAGAGGATACCGATTCTTCATAGTAAGCCAGTTTAGTTGATGATAATCGATACGTAGCCATATCGACCCGTCCTTCTTTTTAAAGAACAATAAGGGTGCTCCCCAGGGTGCAGAGCTAGGCCGAATTCAAATTCATCGTGCATAGTCATGGCAGCAAAGATTGAGGTTGGTTTTCTATCAATTAGGAAGATTGATTCCATTCCTAAGCCTTGGAGATAAAGTCTCCTATTTTGGTAATCTATCTAGGCTTCATTTTTGTTTAACCAATCTAGTCCTAGTACTAGATCGAACTCACAATTTTGCAATAAATACAAATAAATAGGAAAGGGTATGTTTCGAATGATTATGTAACATTCCTTGCAAAGGAAGTTAATGGATGTGATTCCCCCTATTGGGTTCGAAACTACAGGGGTTTGCTTTACAATTTCAGGTTTAATCTCGAAAGACTGTCTTCTTCATTTGAGGAGCCTATGGGACTTTCATTATCCTGACCAAGTCTCGTTTCAGATATTCTACGTTCAAATAGAACAATTAGGGGTTCGATTTAACAAACAAGACACAAGCAATTCAATACAAGTCTCCTAGGTGGAACAAGTATCCTGTGTGATGCATGATGGCCCGGTTTAGTCCTAGAATCGACTAAACCTAAAGCTCTAATTACCAATTAAAATGTAACACCCCTTACCCGGGGCTAGTAGAAACCTAATTTGGGAGTGCTACTTAACAAGCAAGCAATGGCAATACAAGACATGGAAATAGACCAGAACAATACAATACAATAATCAATTAAGCAATCACATACTTACTTAGCTAACAAGCAACTCATGTTTGATTATTAAACCATCAAGGCATTCGAACTAGACACCAAACTATCTTCTTTCAAGAATATATTACAAGTACTACTTCATGTTTCATATTACAACATTCAACCTTTGATAACCCATCATATTCGAATTACCTAGGGGTAACTTGGTTTCATTTTAATTTAAAGTTCCCTAGTTTTTTATACAAGTACATTTTATCCTTAAATTTCTAACATGATTCATGAAGATTCAAATTACATGTACCTAGTTCCATTCGAGCTTATTTCCATGCCTAACCATTCGGCAATCACTTAAACATACACTAGGCTATTCGAATGGAAGACAAGCATTGTGTTTTGATCATCACATGTCCAATTCAAACAAGACATGTACACAAACAATCATTCGAATGCTATTAAGGTAAACTAGATCAAGCATTAGATCATTCCAATTCAATTTACACAATTTGCGCAGCATCAAGATTCCATTTCATGAAGTTTAAGTTCTTTACATACTTAACAATAGGTTCACCACATAATAGGCCCATCAAGACACTATATACAAGCTTCAAAATGCATGATCAAGCTATCTATATACATCTAGTACCACCATTCTATGAGATATACAAAACAAGTATGGGTTCATACTTTTACTATTCTTGTGGGAGTTGCTTCTTGCTCAAGGTAATAGGCTTCAAGATCAAGCAACCTCGTATCCTTTATCCTGTAGGTTGGGAAGAACGAAACAAAAGTGATAAGAACAAGATTGTACTTAGTGAGGTAGTAACTAGTCTATCCATTTGTTATTTCAAGTTTCATGTCTTTAAATCAAGTGTAGACCTAGCTAAAGCTTTCAAGCATCAAGATGATCTTAGCTAGTCTTTCAAGCATCAAGTTTAACCTATCTAAGGATATCATACATTCGATCACAAGGGGCAAGAAACAAGAATCATACATCATGAATCAAGCACACATGCTTGCAAAACAAGAAATCAATGAGTCATGCTTTCAAGTCAAGTAACATACAAGTTCATGGCATTCAAGACAAGTAACATATAATGTAGGATTGTTATTTCAATTGTTATTCAGTAAACAACCCCCTTGGTACTTAGTTTGTATAGGTAATCGAGTCTCCAACCGACTGTCGCCACAAGATGCACCGTAGTGCTGGTCAACCCTCCTACTGTCACCAAAGACCACATACTTACCCTCCGTCTGTCGCCAAATAGGGGCCTTAGCCCTGGACCGTATTCCACCTTTACACAATGAGCTCTAGACTCTAAGGCATGCCCTACTACCTAATCCAACTATCTACCAAGGTTGTTCGATTTACCATTTATCCAAGTGTTTCAAGATCAAGATCATGTCAAGCAAGTTCATTTCATATTAGGCCCTTAGGCCATTGAGCCATAGCTCACATGTCAAGATGTTTTCATGTTTCATTTCATCAAGATGAGATGTTATCTCAAGCATGTTCTTTAGCATTCAATCACAAGCATTCATGCCACATACAAGCACCAATATACTATACAAACATGCTTAACATTCGAAATAGACATGTATTCAAAGCTAGGATCAAGTTTCATGTGTTTCTTTAGTCATCCTTCCCTTATTAGGTCAAGTTCATGATTAGATTCATTTAAAATGTCAATAATGTAACAAGAATACATTGGTTAGGACCTAGTCCTAACCCTAGAGGTAACTACACTCACAATACTCCAAGCTAGCTAGTCTTGGATCCACACTCCTTTGTTCTTGGCTTTAGATTGTTCCAATCTTTCCTCTTCCACCAAGTTCAATCCTGGTTCAAACACATTACAAGCAAGCACATATCAAGACAAGTTCACAAGGTCATTCAATTCAAGACAAGGTCATTAAATCAAGCAATGCTACAAGCATATAACATTCACATATTGGGCAGCATGCTCATGTGTATTTTCCATTACACTTAACTACACTATTGTACATTCTAGTTCATGTAAAACAAGTCATATTTCAAGGCCTAAAACTATTTACAAGACAGTTTGCAAAATGCCACAAAATAGTGTGCATTTGCCTATGCAGCTGTTGCGAGGCAGCTTGCACTCTATTCACTAAATCATGCATACCTTTCATTCCGTACGTCGAAATTTCAATTGGTTTACACCTTTGGAAAGCTAACAAATTTTATTTATGACCATATAAGTCTTGCATTTTAGTTCTTTACCACAGTTTTTAACTTAAAGATAGGGCATTTTGCTTTACTGGGCAGTTTGCACTGTCTCTAGTGTTTCTACTCTACATTTCAGTATACAACCCAGAGTTTAGCTCCTTTTTCTCCTAATGAATTTAGACATACCAAGGTGTTGTCCATAAAACTTTCAGCCTTAAATTCATTATACACAATTTTTAGTGATTTTTTAAAGTTACTGCCCATAACCGAGCATTCTGGGCATATTACACTAGGTTGGATTTCTAGCTTCTTAACTCTTTTTAGCAAGGTCCTAACATGGCAATTCCATTCATTTTCACGTTCATACATGTATATTTCATCATTATTAACCTAGAAATGTTCTTAAAACAGGGCATAATCATGTTGAACTTAATTTGATCTATTTGATCACAATTACACATCAATTCATCAACTAGGCAGTCCATTACCTAATTTAACTAGTTTAATTAGGTGTAGTCACATTTCCAGAAACATATGTATTCAATTCATTCTTCTTTTTACCTAGTAACATGATCAAAACAGGATTCTATGTTCATTTAACATGTTTACACAATTTCTCAATCAAGACAGTCCTGAATCAAGAATGTTTTCTATCATGTTCATATGCCTCAAATTTCCAGCAACTATACATATATCCTATATCAAGTTGGTTACTAGAAATTGCAATATCATGTTCAATTTGAATCTAGCATGCTTCTAACACACATAGAAATCATCCAATTCATCAAGACAACATAGACATCATCAATCATTCATTTTGAGCAAGAGAGTAGCAAGAGGAAGAACCTACATTCACAATCATGCAACTACAATTCAAGCAACACAAGGGCCATTCAAATACATGGTAAATTCTTGAGCAAAGCTTTGTTTTCTTTCTCTAGCTTGATTCAGTGTAATGAGAGATGAGGAAGATGATAATGCCTGCTTGATTACTCATCAAACAAGCAACTTGAATTCCTCTCCAATTGACACCTTTCAATTCCCCAATACAATTTAAATTCACCATGCAATTGCTCGAGTTTGCTTATTATTCAAGATGGTCCTTTTAATTTGGCAAACTAACTTGTTGGCTATAACATTTTAGTCCTTTAGTTATTTGTTAGCCAATGTTCTTTCTTCTTTTAAATTGATTAACTGAAGAATTCAATTAGCCTATAGTTTAGATTGTAGTTACATTACTAGGCCAATTTGAGGGTGTTACAAAACCTAGGCATTTAATCTAACCACTCGAATAGTTGATTCCTAAAGACAATCATCTACTACTCAAATCGATCAAACATATTAAGCAGTTACCACCTAAGTTAGGATATATCAAGATAAACAATCCTTATTAATATTTACAAAACAAATAATTAAGACTAGATTTTTAGACAAGGACAAAGTGCCACCGTCCTATGAGTTTAATTAAAGATTCAATACAATGAACATTGCCTTGGAGTGCAACTAGTCACCCTTGTACCCGATCAATTACAAACTTCTAAAATAACCCGCAATGTATGAATAATGAATGCATTAGGCTTATATAGCCTAGGTGAGGTAGTGACATCAATTATTGAAAAACAATTAATATATGAATTTCAATGAAACACACATCCAAACATATATTTGTATGTTAGCATTTATTATTTGTGTCTTGATTTAACTTTTGTAAGATTTATGATGTTCAGTAGTTTATCCGAGCTTCATTTTAAAACATATTGATCTTATCAAAGATCGGCTTATCTCATTGAAGTCTCTCCGAGACTTGTCGAGTACTTATTAACTTGTCAAGTATCTATCAATGATTCAATTTAATGTTTGTTGCCACTTACAATAAGGGGGACTTATTCATCACCTATAAAACTTATATCATATGCTCACCCAGAGCCAAATATACCATATGCTCACCAAGAGCCAATCATACTATAGCTTGTTCATAAATCTCTTGAATTCTTTTTTTGATCATAAACATTTCATGTTTTTTAAAGGTTTGCCTTGGATCACAATTGGTTATAAATAACATTTGTCCGTGTTTGACCGTATAGGTTCAAGCGATACTTAGCTCAAATCACATAGCAATGACTAATATCAAAAACATAACAATCCTGACTTCTTACATTATCCAACCAAACTGTCGCCAATCTCCGTACAACTCCCCCATTACCTCCTACTGTCGCCAATAACATATTACATATAATGGGTTATCACCCGAGCCGTAGCTCATGGACCGTAGTCCTAATATACCATGCAACATACCAATGATGACCTAGAAATGTATGAACATGAACATCAATTGAATTGCCATGTTAGGACCTTGCTAAAATGAGTTAAGAACATAGAAATTCAACCTACTGTAATCTGCCCAGAATGCTATGTTCTAGGCAGTAACTTTGAAAAAATCACTATAAATTGTGTATAATGAATTTAAGGCTGAAAGTTTTCTAGAAAACATCTTGGTATGTCTAAATTCACTATGAGAAAACAGAACTAAACAATGGGTTCTATACTAAAATGTAGAGAAGAAATACTAGAGACAGTGCAAACTGCCCAGTAAAGCAAAATGCCCTCTCTTTAAGTTAAAAACTGTATTAATTGGCAAAGAACTAAAATGCAAGCCTTATATGATCATAAATACAATTGTTTTAGCTTTCAAACGGTGTAAAGCAATTGAAATTCTGACGTGCGAAATGAAAGATATGCATGATTTAGTGACTAGAGTGCAAGCTACCTGGCAGCAGCTGCATAGGCAAATGCACACTATTTTGTGGCATTTTGCAAACTGTCTTGTAAATAGTTTTAGGCCTTGGAATATGCCTTATTTTACATGAAATAGAATGTAGAAAAGTGCAGTTAAGAGTAATGGAAAATGTACACGAGCATGCTGCCCAATATGAGAATGTTATATGCTTGTAACATTGCTTGATTCAATGATCTTGCCTTCAATTGAATGACCTTGTGATCTTGTTTTGACATGCTTGCTGTGTAATTTCATAGAACCAGGAGTAAACTTGGTGGAAGAGGAAAGATTGGAACAATCTAAAGCCAAGAACAAAGGAGTGTGGATCCAAGACTAGCTAGTTTGGAGTATTGTAAGTGTAGTTACCTCTAGGGTTAGGACTAGGTCCTAACCAATGTATTCTTGTTACATTCTTGACATGTTAAATGAATCCAATCATGAACTTGACCTAATAAGGGAAGGATGACTAAAGAAACACATGAAACTTGATCCTAGCTTTGAATACATGTCTATTTCGAATGCTAAGCATGTTTGTATAGTATATTGGTGCTTGTATGTGGAATGAATGCTTGTGATTGAATGCTAAAGAACATTCTTGAGATAACATCTCATCTTGATGAAATAAAACATGAAAACTACTTGATATGTGAGCTATGGCTCAATGGCCTAAGGGCCTAGTTGGACTAGGTAGAAGGGAATGCCTTAGAGTCTAGAGCTCATTGTGTAAGGGTGGACTACGGTCCAAGGCTAAGGCCTCTATTTGGTTATAGACGGAGGGTACGTATGTGGTCTTTGGCGACAGTAGAAGGGTTGAACAGTACTACGATGCATCTTTTGGCAACAGTTGGTTGGAGACTCGATTACCTATACAAACTAAGTACCAAGGGGGTTGTTTAATGAATAACAATTGTAATAACAATCCAATAATACATGATACTTGTCTTGAATGCCATGAAATGTATGTTACTTGACTTGAAAGCATGATTCCTTGATTTCTTGTTTTGCAAGCATGTGTGCTTGATTCATGAAGTATGATTCTTGTTTCTTGTCTCTTGATAGTCGAATGCATGATTTCCTTAGATAGGATAATCTTGATGCTTGAAAGACTAGCTAAGATCACTCTTGATGCTTGAAAGCCTAGCTAAGATCACTCTTGATGCTTGAAAACCTTAGCTAGGTCTACACTTGATTAAAAGACATGAAACTTGAAATAACAAATGGATAGACTAGTTACTACCTCACTAAGTACAATCTTGTACTTATCACTCTTGTTTCACTCTTCCCAACCTATAGGATAAAGGATACGAGCTTGCTTGATCTTGAAGCATGTTGCCTTGAGTAAGAAGCAACTCAGACAAGCATAGTTAAAGTATGATTCCATACTTGTTTTTTATATCTCCTAGAATGGTGGCACTAAATGTATATAGATAGCTTGATCATGCATTTTGAAACTTGTTTGTACTGATATTGATGTGCCTACCATGTTATGTATTTAGTATCAAGTATGTAATGAACTTAGATAACATGTAATGGATGATGTTGTTGCGCATATATGGTGATTTAAGAATGGAATGATCTAATGTTTGAACTAGTTTCCCTTAGAAAAATTTAATGCTTTGTTGTGAACATGTCTTAATTGAATGGAACATTGGATGATTAGCTATGCTTGCTTGTCTTTCATTCGTTTGCCTAGGGAAATATATGGCCATTTGTGTGTGTTTATACCATGATGTAAAGACTTAGATGCTAGCATGGTGTTTGCCGAATGTATAGTCATAATGTATGACTTGATTGGAACTAGTTACATGTAAAAATTAATGATCAAATGCTCATGTTTAGGAATCTAAGTATGTAATGTTAAAATGTATACAAATTAAGGATCAATGAATTGAATGGAAACATGTCTCATATAAGGTCAATTCGAATAAAAGGAGATAATCTAGTGGTCCTATTCAAATGGTTTAAGATGATTATGAATCAATTGTGTGCTTACTTGCATGATAAGTAATGTATGAATGGTTGCCTTCGCCTTGTTCAAATGCCTTAGTTTAATTTGAAATCAAATGAGAGCTTACTCGTTTGTTAAGTAAGTAGGAAGACTTGATTGCTTGTTCTTGCTTGTTTGTATTGCTTAGTTTGAATACCATTTGATGATGTGAAGTCAATTATGAATTGCTTGTATGATAAGTATAATATGGTTGCTTGCTTGTTATTGAATTGCTTGTATTGTTCTTGCCATGTCCTTGCTTGCTTGTTAAGTAACGCTCCCAAATCGGGTTCCTACTAGCCTGGGTAGGGGTGTTATATAGAGAATTAAAGGACTATTTTGAAGACATAAATTTGAAGTTAGATAGTATTATGTTTTTGTGAAATTTATATGTAATTTGGTGGTTAGAATTGTGACTAAAAGATGGGAATATAACATTTATGGTTGCTTAAACATGTATCTATATGTATGTGAGGAATTTGAAATTTGTTATGGAAAATGATATACTTGTGGACTGTGTAAAATTGATAGAATTAGGGGAAGAGACTAATTATAAGTACCATAAGATGTTAATGTTTTATTAAAGCTGACTTGTAAGCGAATATTGTGTAAATAAGTATAATTGGATTGTTTTAATAAGCACGATGAAATATGGGACTGATTTGTAATCTTATGAAAGGGGATGGACTATTTTGTTTTCAAATGGCCTAGAATAAGTGTTTAAGGACTATTTTACAAATTTATATGTATGGGAAAGTAATTTAGGAGTTGTTTTCTATGTTTTGTTGTATGATGATTGTTCGAATGAATAGATTGTATACATATGGATTCCTTTGCTTTATATATATGTATATGTGTGTGATTGGGCATGAAAGATTGAAATGGGGTTGTTAGTGAGTAAATTGATGAGTGTTGATGTTTTGATAATCAATTTAGGGATTCACGAATTATGATTAGGAAGAGGTTAATGGATCGAAGGCTAGTAATGGATGTATGGGAGTATGTGAAGGGTGGATTCAGTTATCCTGTAACTTTAGGATAAAAAGGTGAGTGTAGGCTACAGTCTCATAATAGGAATTTATTCCGAGTAATTTTATTATTTCTTAATCTGACATGGTTTGTCTCTTAAATAAAAGGGGTGCTAGTATAGCTAATTTTGAATGTAAGGTAAGTACCTTTGAAAAGTACTTTATGTTACAAGTTTGCTTGTTGATTATTGAGTATGTTTGATCATTCCATTGAGTGCTAGTTTGTTAAGGCTACAATATTATAAAATTATGAGAATGAAAGATAAATTGTATATGAGTCATGAGTTGGTATGAATCCTAAAGACTTAATATGGTGGTTGTTTAATAATTAGTTGAATTTAATAGATCTTAAACTACATAGATGGGCATGTATATGAACATACATGCGCACATACTTGAAAGAACTTGTAACTACCATGAATATGATTGTTTTATTTATTTGATAATGGCTAATATAGTCATTAGAAATGACCTTGTTCGAAGGCAAATGATCTAATGAAAACTATATTAAAAGCCTTGAATAGTATTAGTCCTAGCTAGATTGCCATGCCAATAGATTCTGAGCTCAGCTTGATTCGGACTACGGTCCCTTGCCGGTACTATTGTACCCTTGCATATTCTCGATTTTATATGAATTCCAATGGTATCCATTACCATTGCTTGTTGATTGTTTCAAAGTGAAATTGTGGTTATAGGCTAGTTACTAGTCAAGGCTATTGTTGTCAACAAAGGTTTCTTGAAGTCTTGTTTGTTAAAAATGGACATTTCATGCAACTTTAAGTACTTTTCTTGAATAATAAATGGAACATGGAACAATGTTCCCTTGATAAATTTGGAATATGTCCCTTAATGATCAATTTGAATACGTTCCCTTGATGAACTGAATCGAGAATAATTTATAATACGAACAATGAAAATGCGATCAATAATAAATGATATGGGAAGAATGAAATACTTTACATAGAAAGTAAAAATTAAATGGGGTAACCAAAATCCATTTTGGGTGGTTAAGTGACTTACATGCAAATGTTAGTTTTGATTGTGAATGTTACAAGTAATAGTTCCTGAAATGTTGTATATAAGTGTTATCATGCGTTGGGATGATTTACTTTGAAACTCAAGTTATGTTATAAATTGACCAATGACTTATAAGATATAAGTATGAGAATAAAAGGGGCTGCTATGTTTGTTCATGTGTTAAATGAGATATCAAGTGAAATATACATTAATTGAATGCTAAATGAATATATGTATACACATGATAGAAATTAGTTGAATGGTAAATGAACCTGTTTGACAAATATGTAAATCTATTGCTAAATAAATAAAGGAATGCTTGGTTCGATCAATTGTTATATAAATTGGTATGTGGTAGGTGTTAGTGGGTGCTAAAGTGAAAATGCACATGTTATGTTATGTGGGAATCGATTGGTAGAAAGCTTGTATGAGAGAAATCCTGTAACACCCCCACCCGGTTTAGTAGTAAACCAGCTAAAGAGCGTTACGAGAAACACTTGAAGCATGAATAATTTAAAACTTTTAAAGTACTCATCCCTATTAGATGATTTGAGTGATTAACAAGGCATTTAAACGTTCATAAATTATCATACAACAAACATATCATGTTTATCATTCGTGATAAGTTACCAGCTAGACCTCATATTTAATCATATAAGCATAAGCAAGTTCCTTATTTATTATAGGTCTTTACTTTGATTAGTTACTTCCAGTTTCATTCAAAGTTAACTACTACCTACCCATGAACATGTGATATTCGAATGGCATACAATGGCTAGCAAGTGTTCACTTAATCTCAGAGTTCCTATATGCGCAGCTTACTATTCCATTCACAAGAAAATTAGGTCATTACATACTTCAATTTTAAGCAATCAAGCCTTTGCACATTGGAGGCCAAATTCATAATCATATACAAGCTTTCAAAATATCAAATGCATGCCCTAACTTAACTATATACAAATCTATGTGCTACCAACTAGGAGTAATATGAAACAAGTATGGATTCATACTTTAGCTCTTGCTTGTTTTTACTTCAAGCTTGAGAAAATAGACTTCAGGATCAAGTAACCTCCTTGAAGCACTTTTAACCTGTAGTTTAGTAAGAAAGGAAACGAGAGAGACAAGTACAAAAGTACTTAGTGAGGTAGCAACTATTGCTAATCAATTTTCAAGATTTGTATCATTTAGTCAAGTATAATCTTAGCTAGGGTTTGTAACATGTGAAGTCAAGTCTAGCTTAAGATTTTGAGCATTTCAAGTCAAGCATGTAGTCATGTAATCATGTATAGCTATTACCATTTATGCATATCATTTCAAGCACAAGTACATACAATGAGAATCATAAGATCAAGCCATCTATATCATGTCATGCTTCTATCACAATTCGAATCACATATCAACAAGAGGATTGTTTTATGATATTTTCAATTCAAGTTTAATCAAGTATGAAGTCAAGACGAGAAGCATGGTCAAGTATAACAATTCAAGTATAATCACATCTCGTTTCATGTATTCATTTGAGTATCATGAAATCAAACCAATTAAAGTATCATATCAAGTAACATTAAGCTTTATGATATTTTTCTTCCTTGCTTAATTTACTTTAGATTAGGCCTTGATACTTATAGTGTTTGTCTTTATTAAAACATTCCATTAAGTGCATATATATACATAAGCAAAACAGTACAAGGTGACCTTTAACAAGTTCAAATCTGTCCATTATACGTGTTTACACACAATTACAAGTAGAACAGTTCATGACATCATTACTCTAAGGTAGTTTTCATATCACGTACACAACTTTTAATAAATCGAGCTTACAAGTCTACTCAACAATTATATAACATGTATTTACACTTAATAGACATGTCTAACCAGCATCAATTATCTACACAAGATGTCCACACAAGAGCATACATACAGCATGGTATTTGCACACAACATATGCGTATACAATGACAAAGGCATTCAAATTATTGAATGTACATGTGCACAAGAAACATATACTTAAACGTGTATATTCATATATATATATATATATATATATATTCTCATGAGCATTCGAGTTAAGATATGCACGTGCACAAGTCATTTCAAAGCATGTTCATATATATATATATATATAGGCAATCAAACATAGCATATGATAAACAAGGGTTTCTTCTCTCATAAGTAACTAAATTAATTCGGTAGTTTAGGCGTAATCTATTTGTTGACTCTAGAGTGGCTTTAGGAATCAAATCAAATATCATCCATGAACTAGTTACTTCAATAGCAACCAATCGAATAGCATAATCCAATTATTAGATCAAGTTTCATGAAATCAAGTAATTATATTCAAGGCTTGTAGCATCTGAATTAAACATGTAATCATATAGCCATGTATTTAGACAATATTTGGTAATTAATCTTACAATAATTTCAAAAGCAACAAGCAAGGAATCTAGTATCAACCTAGTTGATCATGACATATTTCATTATCTCTTTCGAGTAGTATGATAAAAAATGGACATGGATCATAGTTCAAGTTTACATGTCAAGTACTAAGTATTTTCAAGTAGCAAGCCTTTCAAGTAGCAAGCATTTCAAGTAACAAGCATTTCAAGTAGCAAGCATTTCAGGTAGCAAGCATTTCAAGTAACAAGCATTTCAAGTAGCAAGCATTTCAAGTAGCAAGCATTTCAGGTAGCAAGGATTTCAGGTAGCAAGCATTTCAAGTAACAAGCATTTCAAGTAGCAAGCATTTGAAGTAACAAGCATCTCAAGTAACAAGCATTTCAAGTAGCAAATCATACAATACAAGGTCCAAGCATAGGCAATTATCATTTCAAGGGTTTATTGTCAATAATCAAGCATTACATGTTAAGCAATTCGAGTATTTCAATAATTCATGTCAAGTGATTCAAACGTTCAAGATTTCTTGTCAAGTCATTTAAGTATTTCAAGATATAATTCAAGTACTCAATATTTTCTTTTGAATTTCTTATTCAATTTCTCAATAAGGTTCATATCTTTTTTACATGTTTGGCTTGGATCATAATTGGTCATGAATAACATTGGTCCATGTTTGACCAGAAAGGTCCAAGAGATACTTAGCTCAAAGCACATAGCAATGGCTAATACCGGAAACATGTCAATCCTATACTTTTCACTATCCAACCAACTATCTCCAGTCTCCGTACAACTCCCATGTTACCTCCAATTGTCGCCAATAACATATTACATGTAATGGGGCGTCCCCCCGAGCCGTGGCTCATGGACTGTAGTCCCAAGTATACCATGCATTATACCATTGTATCCAAGGACTTCCATTGTAGGCAACTTTAGTATTTTAGCTCCTATTTAAAAGTTGGAGTGTATTTTATACTTTAAGATTTGTTGTTGTTTCTTATGATTAATGCTTTCATGTTCAAGGCAAGAGAATTGATGTTCAAGGATTATATTCAAGCAAGTATTTCAAGATCAAGCTTAGCCCTTAGGCTAGTTGAGCCTTAGCTCTTCATTTTACAAGTTTACTTGTTATTGAAGTAAGCAATTCGAATTATATGCCATTTTTAGGCATATAGTCATGTCTTTATATTCATGGTTTATATCACTTTTACAAGTATTTATATCATAAGAGCAATTCCAAGCAAGAAATTCGAATGAGTACATCCAAGACAAAAAATCAAGCATTTCGAATAGGTCACGGTTCAAGTACAAGGATTCAACCATTTCAATGAGATCACATTTCAAGCACAAGGATTCAAACATTTAAATTAGGCCAATCCAAGGCATGGATTTGTACATTTGTTTTCACTTTTCTTTCTAATCAATTTATTAATTTTCATGCTATCACTTAAATACAATTTCAGTTTAGTCCAATCTTCCCTTGTTATTCATATTCAATTTAAATTAATCTCATTATCATGGCATATCAGTAGCAAGAAAATAGATATATGTATTTGGTTAGGACCTAAGTCCTAATCCCACAATAACTACACTCACAATACTCCAAGCTAGTTTATTTGTCTTGGATCCAATTTCCTTTGTGTTTGCCACAAGTTTGGCCACTCCTTTCTTCCTCCGCAAGGTTTACTCCTTGCTCTAACAATCCCTACAAGTGAAAACATGTTAAACAAGGTACATTGAGTATGATAATTATCTATCTCAAGCAGTGCAATATATTTACACAATTACTTATCATTGCAACAATGTTAATACAATACATGCATAAAACACACAACACATTCATATACACACCTTTATACACATTACCAAACTGCCTACATTCCATATTAAGGCAAAACAGGGCAGCAATTAAATTGTCCCAAAACAGTTTACCAAACTGTATACAAAACTATGTACAATTACCTAAACTTCTGCTATCGGGCAACATGTACTCTGTTCACTTAAACATGCATAACTTTCATTCCGTGCGTTGGAATTTCAATTGGTTTACATAGTTGGAAAGCTAATTTAATTTTCTTTCTAACCATATAGGCCTTGCATTTTAATTCATTGCAAATTAATACAGCTTTTAGCTTAAAGGCAGGGCAATTTACAACACTGGACAGTTTGCACTGTCCCTAGTGTTCCTTCTCTACAATTCATTCTACAATCTAGAACTTAGTTTTGTTTTCTCCTAATGAATTTAGACATATTAAGTTACTATCCATAAAATTTCCAGCCATAAATTCCATTTATACAATTTATGGTGATTTTTCAAAGTTACTGCCCATAATAGAATTTTCTGGGCAGATTTCACTAGGCTGGATTTTAGCTTCATTATTCACCTAGATGGTAGTTCTAGCATGTTAATCTAACTTATATCCACTCTCATACATGTCTAAGATAGCTCCCAAGTTCATGTATTTACATTTCATGCCCTGTTTTTACACATATGATCACCATATATACCATTTCATATGTTCACATGTTTAAACATAAAAATATGGGCAGTAACTTATATACATCTTCTTAGGCATCAAATTAGCTCTTCAGGATTCATATATGTGAAATTCCATTTTGATTTCCTATGTTTTTCTAACCATGTTTCAAAACAATCCATATATATATAGTATATCTTAACAAAACAGTCCCTTACTCTACAAGCACAAATCAGGGCAGCTTTATATGTCTATAGTATCTCATCAAAAATCAGTTCACATGTGTATGTTTACAAATCAAAACAATCCCATTAACATACTCAAACAACCATTTATTCTATTACAACAATTTTAAGACTTGTATTAAGCATCCTAGCATCAATCATAAATTATGCTTTTAGAATTTCTATGAACATAGCAACTTAACATACAAACCATCCTATCAATCCAGAAAATTCCAGCAAGGTTTCAGTTCTTCAATTAATTCAAATAGATACTTAATCACCATTCAAAACACTTCATGGGTACAAGATTTAATAATTCATCAAATAAGTTAACAAAATCATCAATCAAGCCCCTAAGAAAATTGCTTAACCAAAATTCACCAAATTCAGCTTAGACAAAAAGTTACCATTAGACATACTTCACAAAGGTTACTATTAGACATGATTCAACTTTCCATTCCTACTACAAATTCATGTACTATATTTGAATGATAAAAGGAGGTCACTGAACTCATTTCAATTAGCTTACTTGCATCTCAAGATACTACTTATTCAACCAATTAACACGACCAATACAAAGCATCCAACTTACATTCTTATTACATATTCATACACCTATTCGAACTATAAGGTGATCCCTAATCACATTTCATTTGTTTCTTTTTCAATCAATACATACTATTTCATGGCATACTTGGTTAGTAGATTGTTAATGCATGCTTAAACATACCTTAGCTTTAATCTCAACATTGCCGAATCATGCCAATAGCCATAACAACAAATGCATGATCAAACCATTTTAGTCTAGCATTCGAATCATACAAGGTTTCATCAAACATTGAATTATTTCATAAATTGTGCATCATCTACTTATATATATACATATCAACATAGTTCATATACATAGTTTAAGGTCATCAAAGTTGGTTACATGATAGGCCCAACAAAACATTACATTTGCTAGTCTTAGCAACACAACAAAATGTATGATCAAGACTACCTATTACAAGTTCTAGTGCCACCAAACTAGGAGCATACAAAGAGTATGAAATCATACTTTCAAGCTTGCTTCAAGATGTTGCTTCGATCTCAAGATATCCTCTTGATAATGTCGTTAATCTGTTATGGGAAGAATGAAGTGTAGAGTGGTAAGTACAAGTTATGTACTTAGTGAGGTAACACTAAGTCTAGCCAATTTCCAGGCATACATACCCAAGTTTACATGTAATTCAAGAAATCAAGATGATCTCTACATGACATACATCATTCAAAGACATGATGTAATCATAGGCAACCTTCACATACCACATATTCAACATAGCAACATCCATCATATATCCATAGTATACTACTCAAATATCTTGCTTAGAAACAACCAACCAAAAACTCCAATTACCAAGTAAGCATTCTTACACAAAGTCATCATTTATACATTTCTTTCATGAGAAGTAACTAGTTATATAACAATTCATGTGTTATCTTTCAAGGCATGGAAGTTCACTCAAGAACCTTACAGTTCAAGCAATGTTCATATCACACATCCAAGAAAACAATGTTCATTCAAGTTATTAAGTCCTCTTATAACACCTTTTGTAAGTAGTTTACTAGATACTCAAATCTTCAACAATATGCACCGAAGTGCCAATTTGCACCGTAGTGCCAATATGAGCTAAAGATTCTAAGGCATGCCCTCCTATCTATCCAAACTAGCTACCAAGGTTGTTTATATCCATTTCATTCAAGCTTTATACAATTCATTATCCAATACAAGATTATGCCATTCAAAGGCTAAGCCCTTAGGCTTATGGAGCCTTAACTCCCAAGGCAAAACTATCCATACCATTCGGATGGCATGAATACAAAGTGGTACCATTTTTCCTTTCATTTCAACCAGCCATGTATATCAATCACAAACACATGCATATGTATGCAATGTGTGTACCCTATTCTCCAAGCAAGCATGCTATTCCTTACCTTTGGCATAAGCAATGCAACATGACAAGCATTTCATTTCATTTGCTTAACACTCAAGTAAACAAATAGATCATGGCATCAAACAAGTTTTCATACATGTCATCCTTCCCTTAATTAGCCAAATATGTTTTAGGTCATGTTACATGGCAATCACATTGAATTAAAGCAATAACAATGTTGGTTAGGACCTAGTCCCAACCCTAAGGCTAGTTACACTCACAATACTCCTAGCAATCAATTATCTTGTTTCCAAATCCCTTTGCCTCTACCTTTGGGATTTCCACTCCTATCTTCCTTTTCCCCAACTTGCTGCCCTTGGTCTAGCAACCTTAACACATACATTTCATCAAAACAAGCACATAATGTCACACAATTATAGTAGCAATGTTACCACATTTGTACCTAACATTTAGCTACTTTTTATGCTTTATTTTAAGCATTTCTCACTAGTTCATATCCATATTGTTATTACCTCATTTTAAGACATAATTGGACAGGTTACAATGTCCCAAAACTGTTTTGGAAACAGTTTGCATCTAGGTGTA
The DNA here is from genome assembly GCA_019671005.1 of Hibiscus mutabilis. NCBI lineage: Eukaryota > Viridiplantae > Streptophyta > Magnoliopsida > Malvales > Malvaceae > Hibiscus > Hibiscus mutabilis. The sequence goes on from CM033725.1 coordinate 12,744,898, forward strand.
AAAACAGTCCCAAACTGTCCAGTACATTGCTGCCTGGCAGTTTGGACACCGTCCCTTTAAATGGTCATATCTTTTCATCCGTACGTCGGAATTTCGATTACTATACACCGTTAGAAATCTAACAAAATTTTGTTTAATAACATATAAGAGTTGCACTTTAGTTCTTATCCAATTAATACAGTTTATTGTTCAAAGACAAGGCATTTACACTGTCTTGACAGTTTGCACTGTCCAGCAATTTCTATTTACAGTTTCCAGCATAGGACCCAGTTTTTAGTTCTGTTTTCACCTAATGAAAGTAGACATATAATGGATCATATCATTAAAATTTTATCCCTGAATTTGATCTATACAATATTTGGCGAATTTTCAAAGTGACTGCCCAGAATAGAGCAATTCTCGGCATATTGCACCTATTCACATTTTAATTCCTTAAATTCATTTTAACCAATGTTTTGGCCCTATAATTCATTTCATATGACATCCTAAACATGTTTAGTCAATGTTAATTCATTATTCAAGGCAGCCAAAATAGAGTAAGTTGGTTACAATGCTTAATTTTGCATGTTTACACAATAGGTTCTTACTAAAACAGTTTATATGCTATATGACTATGTTCATACTTTTATCATTCATTTCCAGCATTGGTTACTAACAATTCAGCTTGTTTAATACCTTCTTCACAATATCTAATCATGATCATGTTCAATTCATTAATTCCATAGCTCAATTACAAGTTTTAACCATTCAATTCTTACTTCAACATCTCATTTCAATTTTCCAGCAACCTAGCTTTGTTACACTATCACATACACATAATTTACAGCATAATGCCTAGTGTTCATTCTTCAAATCTGCATAATTCTACAACAATTTAATCATCTAACAACATATTCAATAGTTAATCTCATCTATAATCATCAAAACAGTCCAATTCAACAAGTATAGTTGCCTATTCAATTGAACAAAGGTAGAATCATACTTACTTTGCTTCTAGCTTTAATTTCCTTACAAAATCCTATAAATGCAAACTAAACTTTTCCTTCAACAATGGCTGATTTCTCAAGCTTTCTTTCTCTCTATTTTCTTCTCTTCCAAATGGCAATAGGACGGATAATGAAGAAGATGATGGCAACATCTAATCCAAGTTATTGGATTTGTGAATTGTCTAAGTTGTCCCTTAATTAACCCTTATTATTAACTTAATCAAGCGCATTAGGGGAAATAAGGAATTTAGCATGCATTCCCCATCTTTCTCATTTAATTCAATGTAGTCACTCTAAATTGATCACTTATTTCATTCATTCTCTCAATTAGGCCCTTGACTAATCAATTTAGCTTAAATTCTAGGTTCAATTAAGCTATCAACTTATGCAATTGATTTCAATACTTCTAGGCTAGGATTTGGGGTGTTACAATGATGGCATGGGAGGCTACGCAAGTGGTTTCGATTCTTTTTTCTCCTTCATGTGTTTGGTGTCAATGCCTTCATTAGATCCAGATTCGATGATAGCTTCTCTTCTCAAATGTGGTTACATTTGAGACGGTAGTTTTCCCTGGATTCCAATCGAGTTATCCTTACAACAAGTTGGCTCATATGTTTTTCGAGTTTTTGAAAATGCGGCATGGTATTTTGTTGGAACTTTTCTGTGCTAACCGTCAATCTCTCTACTATGGCTTCTGAGAGGACTTACGGGGTTGGTGTTGTTGAGGCATAGACAGATGCGGTTGGTTTTATTGAGGATTTAACCCATAGCTAAGGTTCGGATGATCCCTCCAGAAACATGTGTCGTAGTGTCCTCTTGTAGCATTGGCCAATAGTTTGTCTGATGATTTGGCAGGGTACAGATTCTGTATAAACGAGTCGGAGCTATTTTACCTGCAACCAAGGTTTGAACTACATTAGTAAGTGTAACCCCCTCGACCCGACCTAGTCGCCAGACCAAACTTAGGAAGCTATATTGGGTTTTACCGAAACAAAACCCGTTAGGATAAAATAAGATTAGGTCAATATTTTCTTTTTATCTTTTCTAGATGCAACATTAAGACCTATGGTGAACATGCTAGCAACCAGTGAAAACTCAACTAAACCAGGCATCGAATTGACATCCAATTGTGTGTAGTTTTAGTTTAGGGACCCAATTGCAAATTTGGAAAATTACAAGGTGTAACACCCCTACCCGATCTAGGAAATAAAGCGGCTTAAGACGTGTTACCAAAAAAATCATATAGACATTCTTTATGAACTTAGTACATTCAGCTAAACATGCCTTTATAATCTATGTACATCAGATCGCAATGTTCATTGCACTAACTTACAAACACATTAATAACTCTAGAACAATTTCAAAATACCAAATGTAATTCAAAGACATGATCATACCCCAAGCTTACTCAAATTTAGCAACAAATTTTAAACTTAAACTCAAATTATCTTATAAGGTTTCGAGTACACAACTTGTTATGCAAGAATCAACTTAAGATCTTTTATTACACAAACATTCGAAGTCTTCCACCTACATGAATCAACTTTAGTCTCCTCTCCAAGAACATCTTCTTGGTCTAACAATTCTCAAGGAGTATAATCACATATTAGAACCATTCCTATATGCAAACCATTTGTAAAACAATTGTATTCATCATGTATGCAAACATATAAACACAAGACAACTCATAACAATCTCAGGCGTCAAAACAGTCCTAATCACATACGTTCACATACTCATGTCCAAAACAATCCACAACCATTCATGTATACACAAAAATAGGGCAATTAAACTTAAATACACATCAAAACAATCCATTATCTATTCCTATATACCTCAAACAGTCCATTATTATTCATGTTTGCACATAACAGTCCTAACATGCATATATCCACTTATACATTCACAAAACAGTCCAGGATACTTATGTATACTTGTACATGCTCAAAACAGCACATGTATACTTACACAATACACAATTCAGGGCATATTACATATGTACACATTTAATCATTCAAAACATTCCAATATGTGCTTATAATTACACCAAACAGTCATGCTTTCATATGTTCACATTAATACATTCAAAACAGTCCAATATAGTTTACATTTATGCAAAGACAACCTCATTATATTCATATACATGTGTATTCACCAAACAATCCTGCATTACTCATATTAATTTAAAACAGCCCCTAACAAGCACATATCCTCTTAAGGCAGTCCCTAATGTGTATTTACAGCCCCTCCCCCGATTCATAAAATCCAAAGTATTCCATAATTTTCTTTAAATCCAAAACAGTCTTGGATTACATATATGTCCTTATTTACACGTTTTCAACAGACCTACATAACATATGCTCTTACTTGTTCTTGTTCAAACAGTTCATTAACAACTTATTCTATATCAAAACAGTCTCTAGATGCTCTACATAACAATCCCCTGCTTTTAATTGCACAACATAACCAGCAGACTCTCAATTTTTATACATTGCAGTCCAATCTTTTACTATCATACATTGAAATACACTAAATTTGAGTTTAATCATCAATTAGACTACTAGTAGAATTTCATTCGAATAATTAATCCATCCCAACTTGTTTTTAGCATTTTTACCAATTTACAATTCTTATGGAATCATAGCAGAATCAACACATATATGTGTATATATATACATAGAATTCAACTGAGCCTAAAATTCAGAACATTGTTCAATTTTCCTAACAATTCAAGTAATGATATTTTTGCATGCACTTCTACTCGAATACACCAAGATCTCAATTTATCATGATATTCAATTTCAAGAAAATCAACTAAATTACCAAATTCCTTGACATGAATATTCACATATATGTCACCCAATAACACCTAAATCTCAAATAATATCTTAACAATTTAACTTGTAAAGGTAAAAAGGAATAGTATATTCCATTCCTCTTGATTCTACTAGAATTATGCCCAAGGATTGAACCAAAGATTTTATTTAATTCTCCATTGATTCATGAAGCTTGCTCACTCTCTCACTAATTTAGATTTCGGCTAAGTGGAGGAAGGAAGAAGATGAAGCTTGTATTTGCTTATTTCATCCAAATGCCGAGGCAAACACACTTCTCCCCACTTGCCTTCCAATTGGATCGACAAGTGTGCATGCCCTTCCATTAATTGGAATTTTGCATGCAACCAATGGATGCTTGTAACACCCCTTCTCGGTATAGTAGAAAACCAGGTCAAAAAGTGTTATCGAAAAACAATACAGTGAACGGTACAACGATTTCATTCAAAATTCAAAGTTAGGCTATGCAATACGATGCTATGCCTACAAGCTAGGTCAATGAATTGATATGGAATGATATTAATCAGATTTAGGATCAATTTTAAACTTTCGCAGCCTTTAGTGACTAAACTGTAATTTTTGGAAAGTAGGGGTTTTTATCAGAATTTAATCATGCAACAATGAAATTCAATCCATAACTAACCACCCCGCATAATTTCATATTAATATGATGTTATTTACCCATCCAATTAGACTTACCAAGTTTTAGAGATCAATATGCAAAGTTTATATACTGGGCTCAATGACTTATAATGGAGTTAACTGCTCCCGTACCGAAACACCATAGGCCGTATCGGTATGGTGCAGTTGGATTATGAAATCCAGACTTCACTACCCAAACTCATTTCGATACGGTTGATGACCGTACCGGTACAGCATGCAAGGGTGATAACCCAGCTCCCAGCAACCCCAATAACTCATTTCGGTACAGCTCAAGATGCACCGATACCCGTTGAGCTTTATTGACCCGTTTTGATACGCCTATAGGACCGTATCGATGCGATTAGAATCTTAAATGCTTTTGTGAGTTTCCGTATCGAAACACCTTTAGGTCATTTCGATACGCCTAGATTGACCTAGGCTTTGACTGACCAAATAAGCACAGCCGTACCGAAACAGGTGAACCCGTATCAGTACGCCTTGCACTATAATGACATATTTTATCTTGTGTTTAGCCAATTTAACTTGTTGAACAATGTCCAAATCCAATGAAATTTTACCAGCAAGATTTAATTACTATAATCTATTGTCATGCCAAATTTTAGAGCCATATGAATCCATTTACTAGGTTTTCACCTTTTAGTGCCCAATATGCCATTTTAACCACTTTTAAGCCAAACCAAAAATCCAAAATAAGATATTAATAAAATGCAAGCATGACTTAAACACACCAAAAGGGGCATATATGGCTAGTCTAGCTACTTTGCCACCATCGTAGGAGTTCATAGAGACAAAATACTTTACTTTGGCCTTGATTGTGACTTGTCAAACTCTTCAACCGCTCCGATCTTCAACTGCGAATCTCTTAACCTGAAATGTATGACATGAAATGCATTAGGCATACTTTGCCTGGTGAGGTAGTATAAAACAATATCAATAGCAATGGTAGGCATTTCAAGTCATGTATAGGCAATAACATGCAATAATTCAGCTTAGCCATCGCCCAGTCTTGGAGTTGGAGTAAAGCCACCAAAATAATAGACATCAATTTCAAATGTCAAACGCTCTGCTCTATCATTCTCATTTTGTAATAATTATTTTAAGTAATGTTTTGTGTAATACCTAAAATAAGAGACGTGTCTTACAAAATTAGGAGCTTGTATCTAACCCAAAAATATCAAGACTCCTATTTTTTTGAAATTATTTTTTTATTTGAGGAATCACATGAAATATTATTCAATTGCACACTTTTTTATAATTTTCATAATATTTTATATGATTACACAAAATGTTAACTACTTATTAAAAAGTGCGACTAATAAATATTGAATGTTTAATTAATGCAGTGTTTAATATATTTAGCTTTATATTATATAATTATACAGGCTTGACTTGAATATAATATATATTTAAATATATAATTATTAAACTTTGACTTGTTATAGATTAGTTTCTTTAATATTTTTTTGAACATTTCTTTAATATTATTTAATTGTTCTCTAGATTTTGTGGTAGCATGGTCATTGGTCAAATCGAGTGCAGTCCCGGGGAAAGACAAGGTAAAGCCGCCTTTTGTTCTTAGAAAAAAAATAGAACAAGTACCAATTCAGTCGATGTTAGATAATCAGAGTTATCATATTAGTATTGTCAGGTTATCTTTTTCAAGTTAGATTTTATGAAAATGTTTTTTCTAACATCGACTCCAAAAACACCTCTTAAATGTAAAAATTGAAATCTGTAATTTATAGATTCAGATCGAAAAGTAATTTTAAAAACATTTTGTTTACAGATAATTACATGTTTAGAACTATTTATAGCAACAAAAGTTTTTTTACCTAAAAACACTTTTAATAAAAAAAAGTATTGAACCGCTAATTAATTGTACCTTAATACAGAAATTTGGAATGTAAACGGCCTAGGAGTTTGTTAAGTATTGTTTGTTTTCTAAGAAAACATATCAAAAGAGTGATTGCATATTTGCATTTGCGTAGAAAGTAGAAAGAGGCAAAAGAGGAAAAGAACAATATTTTTTGCTTTGTCAACAAACACTAATTTAATAACAATTTCTTTACCAATATAAAAGCAAGTTACAGGGGGTAAAGGCAACACAGGCTACCTTCAAAAATCTCTCCCCTCCATTCCTCTACTTTGATTCATTTCATCAGAAAGCAATATATAGGTACTAATGAGCATTTTTTATTGTTTTGTTGATTTATATGTTTCGATTTTCTTTCTGGGTTCTGTTTGATTTCGTTGTTTCTTAATATTTTCTGGTTGATTGTCAGTTGGGTGTTTAGAATGGACAATCAAGCAAAGAACGTATTGATCACTTCAAATGGAGATGAAATCTCAGTGAGCATTGCTTTACATTTAGCCAAACGTGGTTGCAGGTTACAAGTTTCCTACTTTTTTTAACATTATGTTTTGAATATGCTTTTTTTTTTCTCGTGAAAAAAAAATCATGGAAATTCTTGGTCTGTTGTGATCAGATTTTTTTAATATTGTAAGAGAGAAAAGAATAAACAACTTTCCAAAGTCTCTTTTGATTCAAATTTCTCTTATATTTAGGCTTCCTTTAGGATTGCTGTCCCAGGCTCGTTGGGGGCAAACGGCCATTGGCTAAAAACTAAATTTTCAACCGCCATCAAAAGCCCGTTTGGGCACTAAAAATAGTGGGTAAATTCTATTGGGGATCAAACCAATAATTGTTTGGGGTTTATATGGCCGGTAAACGAGCTTTGGGGACAACACCTTAGTGTTGTTTGTTGATTCAATCCACCCTAGGCGTTCAAATGGAAGTTAAGAATGATATTGTGGGTGTGTGATTAGGTTGGTGTTAATGGGGAAAAAATGCTGTCTGATGAATATCGGACAAAGAGAGAAGATAATGGGTCCAGTACAAAGAGGGGTCCCAGTAGAGGTGATTGGATTGGATTGGATTGGATATGGAAGATGAAAGAGAGGGAATATTTGATGACGCAGTAGATAAAGCATGGAAAGCTGTTGGTATGCATCCATGTCAGTTTGCTATAAATACTCTCTTGGATTCATCTACTCCTATTTCTTTCAATTTAAAACTTCATGGAGAGTGATGGAGAAGGCATAACTGAAATTTTAATACACGCTTTTATTTTGGTGATCAAAATCAAATTTTTTTATTATTTTTAATTTATTATAATCACTGATGTGATAAGTTAAAATTTTCTTTTTTTAAATAATTTTAATTTTCTAAATTCACAGCCTCTACTAAGGCAAAATTATGATGAGTTGAGCTCGTTCAAACTCAACGGTAAAAATACTCGTTTTGCTAAAAAATTAACATAGTTTAGTCTCAAGTTGAACTGACAGTTTAAATTAAAAAATAAAACTTTAAATTTATTATTGTTGATAGTCAGATAAATTTAAAATCAAAATATATTGATTTTTTTGGTCCAACGATTTTTTTCATTATTAGGATTGAACAATGACGGTTTCCTTTATCAAAAATATTTGTCTTGATAGCGGCTGTATATTTGAAAAAAAATAGGTTTTTTGAGAGAGAAAACTTAAACTTGAACATCAATATTTTTTTAGCAAATTTAAAATTTATGACTGTAAAAGAAACTTTTATTTTAGTGACCAAAGTAAAATCACTTTAAAAGTGCAATGAATACTAGTTTACCTTTTAAAGTCGATGAAAAAAGCAGTTTGCAAATATTTATAACATAGTACATTAATAAATAATTTGGTTAGCATTTCAAGGAGCATGTGTAATAATTATTTAATTAAAGAAACTTTTGTTCGGTGATGGGCTAAAGTCGAAAGATGATGTAGACCATCACAAGTTTATAAATTAACACAGCTTGAAAGTGGTTCATATTATAAACTATGATCTGTTTTTTGTATTATCTGTAATAAAAGAAAAAGTAAGTTCGGTATCTGAAACTTTTGCCATTAAGGTTCTATTGCTTAATTTACTCTCAAGTGCCGTGTTCAAATGGTTATATTATATTTGAGTTATAACAGTACCATTGCCATAAAGTGAAGAGCAATTATTTTCTGTTTTAGAAAAATAATGTAAAAATTGTGTAATTTTGATGGTGATTTTCAAGGGAAGATGAAAACATTTCATCCCTTGACGTTTTGCACAAGAAAACAAGATAGCCGAAGAAGATGCCATGCACTAAGAGAATCTAACCGCGCTGACTATGCTAACCAGGGAAGATGCAAGACCATCTTATGGCTCCATGGTATTTGCTACAAGCAGTTGGGAGGCGGATGCGTGATCGTAAATCGGGCAGTTTCATCGTATTCACGACTACACTACTCGGGGCTGAGAGAGGGCTTTATCAAGGAGGTGCTGCATATGGTTCGTGTTTGGACGAAGTGCAGCAGTTAGTTAGAGTAAGTGAACTCCTGACCTTCAGTGCCATAAAATGCTATATGGAGTGGTAGTTATTATCTATTCTTTAAGTAACAATGGCATTCGGTTTTCCTTTCATTGTTGTTATTAGATATCAGCTTTGGAGATCGGGAAACACAAGATCAGGGTGAATGCAATTGCTCGTGGTTTGCACTTGGAAGATGAATTTCCCAAGGCTGTTGGAAAGGACAGGGCAGAGAAGTTGGTGAAAGAAGCAGTTCCTTGGCAGAGATGGTTGGATGTTAACAATGATCTGGCTTCAACTGTTATCTATTTAATAAGTGATGGTTCGGCACAACTGTATTCGTCGTTGGGCGCAGTCTGTAGTCAGGCCGCGTATGCGATCGTATATGTAATCCATTTTCTTAGCATCCTGATACATCAAAAATCATTCAATCAGCTAGGTCTGAGAACAATATATTCTTTGCTTTTCACGTATGCTTTGTTGAAGAGATCTTAAACCCAGACGATTTAGTGACCACCAACCCACCTGCTCGATTCATTTGAGGTATTGTAATTTTTAAAACTGTTTGTGAATTAGTAATGATGACTGAATATGTTATGGGAACATACATACTTCAAATAGCATAAAGAGTTAGAGTGACTCAATCATCTAAATCTGATATCTTGAATTTCTTTACAGCGATTGTTCAATTTCAATGTTGAATGATGGCATGCAACATTTCTCCGTAACAATTTACTTGCGTTCCTTTTTCTTTTTAGTGCATGTTAGTCCGACTTAGATATCTGTTCACACCGTAAAAGGTACGGAGAGTCACTAAGGTTGATGTTAGAGAGTTAGAATGAAAAAACAAGCAGAGCGTGGGTGTAGTGAGTTGCCTTGGTTCTTATGCACAATTTATCTATTTTCTAAAAAAAATTACATAACTAAGAGGTAAAATAAATTGGGGGTGGGGGGAAGAGCCCTCCCAATGTCTAAAGTAAATCTGCCACTGCTCTCTGTTGAAAAAGTACTACAAAATTAAGGCGTTAGCATTGACTATGAAAAAATAACCGAAAATAATATTTAATTGTGTCGTGGTACTGCCTTAGAAACAGATTCGCCCTAATTGGTGTAGTTTCTGCTACAGGCGAATTGTCCCCCGAAATTAGTACGGACTCTCTGAGAGTTTGTACACCCAAATTTCAAAGTGGATACCAGTGGTACTGCTCTTCTCTTTGACTCAAAAACAAGACTCGGAATAAGCTTTAGAAAGCTTTGAAAATCACTTGGAAAAGATTTAAGAGAAAAGAACGTAGATAGCAAAGTATTGTTTTTGCTTTAATTAATACAAAATGAAACAAAAAGCTCAATATTTATAGGGAGAAAATCAGGGGTAAAATTGTACAAAGCATATTGCTTTAGTATCAAAAAGCTGTCAACGACAACACCTTTAATACACATTAAAATACACCTTAAAATCAATTGGAAATTAATTATATATGGGCTATTAAATTGCACCAAACGGCAACCCCTTATATCACCTTTAATTCACATATAAATCAATTATAAATTGAATATAAATGGCTGTTATATTGCACACAAAAGGGCAATAGATCTGATGTTTGAATTGGACAATTACCACTCATACATGTATGAACCATGTTACAACCAATTTGAGGCAATCACGCGCACATAGCCAATAATACAATCAATTTGATTGATGCATCAATTTGAATGGATTACACCGGTTATAAAAACAATCACTCAATATTGCATTGGTTATGTTGATTGTCCAAATTCAAATTAAACATTTAGAATATCCAGAGCCATCTATAAATATTGAGGAACAAAATCCTTTTCAAAGTTAAAAAACTTCAAGAGAAATTATTGTGCAACACAAACCAAGCCGAGCGAGCGGTAGCGGCGCGCACGTATGAGGGACTTGTATGCCTTACACTCTTTAGTATTACCAACATTCCCCCACTAATGCGAAAGAATTCTTTTGTAAAAATGTACAAGTTTTAAAAGTTTAAAAAACGTGAGAAGAGCAATAGCGAGATTAGTTGCTTAAGCACTAGTGAACGTATCTGGAACTAATACATAGTGATATGAGCGATTCTTCTCTTAGATAAGTGAACGAATCTGGAACTTTCTAAGATAAGGGTAAACTCATAACACACAACTAACCCCTTCATCCACCGAAATCCTTGATGTGTCAAAAAATATACAAATGTATAAAATATAGCCATCTGACCTCAGGATTTTAGTAAGTATATTAGAAAAATAGCCCAATGTTTTACAAAGAAGGTAGCTAATCCTTCTCACTTACGTATGTTATTTCATCAGGTTTATCTCAACATAAACCACTCAAATAAGAGCTATGAAATAATTAAGAGCTTTTTCCTTAAGCTCATCCTCTCAAATAAATAGGTGAATTCTTCAAGTTCATTTATAAAATGAACTACCCAAACTCTGGGATAAGAATTCATTAAGAATAAAACTCAACCTCTTTAATCGGTGAATTCAATAAGTTCTTCTCAATAGAATAACCCAAACTCTTGGGATTGAATTCATTAAGAGTTTAAGAAAACTCATCATTTCTAGCGGTAAGTTCATTTAGTCTTTCACGACAGGACTACCCACTCAACACTGGGCTATGAACTTATTAAAAGTAGTTATTCAACCAAAGTCGGTAAATTCATCAAGTCTTTCTCACTAAGACCACCCAAAACCTAGGCTATGAATTTATTAAGAGTAATAAAACTCGACCTGAGCATGTATATTGTTCGTCATAGGGATAGGTAGTAAGAATGTACACTATGAGTACTCTCCATGGTTTCGTTTGACCACATGGAACTTAGATAACTAAGTTGGGTGTCCACCATGAATTCCTCAACCAATGGGCTTTAGACCCATCCCCCTCGACGAATCTAGAACCAATTTTCAACTTAACCCTTTGGTAAGCGGATCAGCTAGGTTCCTTTCCAACTTCACATACTTTAAAGAGAGTACTTCATTCCTTATTAAGTGTCTCACCGATTCATGTCTTATGCGAATGTGACTCTTCTTACCATTGTAACCTTGGCTTTTAGCCACACATATCATTGCTTGTAAATCACACAACAAGGACACCGGAGGTGTAACACCCCCTACCCGGGTTAGTAGTAACTCAGTTTGGGAGCGTTACTAAGCAAGCAAGCAAGACAAATACAAGACAAGACAAGGCATTCGAACCATACAAGAAATCTAGCATTTATGCTTCCTTAACATACAAGCAATGAACATTTAAACTTGATTCAATAATCAAGCAACACAATCGGCAATCAACAACCAAGAAGATATAATCATTCATACTTGCTTACTTAGCTAACAAGAAAGCACATACTTGACTCCTAAATCAACAAACATTCGAACTAAGCTAGCAAGTAGGAAGCATGCATTCAAACAAGGCATAAGCAACCATTCATGCATTTCTTTTCATCCAAGTAATCTCAAATATGACTTCATGTTCATCCTAAGCATTCAGCTAAGCTTGAAATGCTATTAGATTGATTTCTTTCTTGCTTACAATTCAAGTTACTACTTCAAGATACCTTTTAACACATATACATTGATTATTATCCTATTTAATCTACTTAGTATTCATGCTTCCATTTCAACCTATTTCAAAATCCTACCAATCGGCCAAGTTACCAAAAGCAAGAACAAGCATGTAATTAGTACCTAATGTCCTAAACTATTCGGCCATGCATCAAACAAGTGCACAATACTCATGTCATCAAGACATGAACACAAAATTGAATCACATACATACCAAGGCCATTCGATTAGGGTTTAAGCAACATGGTTCCTCATTTTCCAATCATAAACCAAGCATACATATGATCATTTCAAGCATTCACAAAAGCATGACAAGGTTATCAACTATTTCAAAGCCAATTAGATCATCATAAGATCATTCCATAACATCCAAATATGTTCAGCAAAACATTCAACCATATCAAATTATCTAAGTTCATTACAAACTTTAAACTATATACAAATCATTGATAGGCCATCAAGCATTATATACAATCTTTCAAAATGCATGTTTAAGCTACATAGGTACATCTAGTGCCACCATTCTAGGAGAATACAAAACAAGTATGGAATCATACTTTAACAAAGCTTGCGTAGGATGCTTCTTGCTCAAGGAATCAAGCTTCAAGATCAAGCAATGTTGAATCCTTTAATCTGTAGGTTGGGAAGAATGAAAGAAGAGTGATAAGTACAAAAATGTACTTAGTGAGGTAGTAACTAGTCTATCCATTTTGTTATTTCATGTTTCATGTCTTTTAGATCAAGTGTAGACCTAGCTAAGGCTTCCAAGCATTAAGGTAGACTTAGCTAGTCTTTCAAGTATCAAGAGTGACCTTATCTAGTCTTTCAAGCATCAAGAATATCCTATCTAGGATAACATGCAAGTCGGCCAACAAGATTAGGCAACAAGAAATCATAAATCATAAATCAAGCAACATGCTAGCAAAACAAGTAACCAAGGAGTCATGCTTCCACGTCAAGCAACATACATTTCATGGCAATACAAGACAAGTATCATGTATAATTGAGTCTTATTTCATTTGTTATTTCATTAAACAACCCCCTTGGTACTTAGTTTGTATAGGTAATCGAGTCTCCAACCAACTGTCGCCACAATATGCACCGTAGTGCTAGTCAACCCTCCTACTGTCGCCAAAGACCACATACGTACCCTCCGTCTATCGCCAAATAGGGGTCTTAGCCCTGGACCGTAGTCCACCCATACAGAATGAGCTCTAGACTCTAAGGCATGCCTTTCTACCTAATCCAACTAGCTACCAAGGTTGTTCGAATTACCATTTGTTCAAGTTATCAAGTTCAAGATCATGTTCATGTCATTCAAGATCATTTCATGTTAAGCCCTTAGGCTATTGAGCCTTAGCTCACAAGTCAAGTGGTTTCAAGATTCATTTCATCAAAATGAGATTATCATATCTCAACCAAGTCATTAGCATTCAATCATGTTGTATCATGGCACATACAAGCAACCAAGTTATCACTAATCATGCATAAGCATTTTGAATAGGCATGTACATAAGACTAGGATCATGTTTCATCTGTTTCATTAATCATTCTCCCCTTATTAAGTCATATTCATGCTTAGATTCATTAACATAACAAGAATGTAACAAATACATTGGTTAGGACCTAGTCCTAACCCTAGAGGTAACTACACTCACAATACAATCCAAGCAAGCTAGAAATTTTCTTGTATGGTTATCCCCTTGTTCTTAGCCCTTGAATGATTTCCTTTTTCTTCCCCAATTTGCTGCCCTTGGTCTAGCAAGCATAACACATACACATTTCATCAAAACAAGCACAATATATCATACAATCATAGTAGCAATGTTATCACAATGTACCTAACATTTAGCTACTGTTTTTATACTTCCTTTTAAGCATTTCTTACCAATTTATCTCCACATTGTTATTACTTTATTTTAAAGCATAATTGAACAGACTACAATGTCCCAAAACTGTTTTGGAAACAGTTTGCATTTAGGTGCAAAAACAGTCCCAAACTACCTAGGACACTGCTGCCTGGCAGTTTGCACACTGTCCCTTTAAATGGCCATATCTTTTAATCCATACGTCAGAATTTCGATTGCTATACACCGTTGGAAAGATAACAAAATTTAATATAATATCATGTAAGATTTTCATTTTAGTTCTTATCCAGTTAATGCAGTTTATTGCTCAAAGACAGGGCATTTACACTGCTTGGACAGTTTGCACTGTCCAACAATTCCTATTTACAGTTTTCAGTATAGGACCCAGTTTTCAATTATGTTTTCACCTAATGAAAATATACATTCTAAGGATCATGTCATTAAAATTTCAGCCCTGAATTCAATATACACAATTTTTGGTGAATTTTCAAAGTGGCTGCCCAGAACAGAGCAATTTTGGGCAGATTGCATCTAATTACATTTTAATGCCTTTAATCCATTTTAAACAATGTCTTGGCCCTATAATTAATTTCATATGACATTCTAAACATGTTAAGTTCATGTTAATCCCTTTTTCAAAGCTTCCAAAACAGGGCAAGTTGGTTACAATGCCTACTCTTTCATGTTTACTCAATTTCAATTCCACAAAATAGTTTCTAGCTTACATAACTATGTTCATACTTTTATCCTTACATTTCCAGCATTGTTTGCATCTAATTCAATTTGTTTAACACCTTCTATACATTACATATTCATGATCACCATCAATCCATTAATTCCATAGCTAAATTTTATGTTCTAATCATTCAATTTTCATTTCAATATCACAATTCAATTTTCCAGCAACCTAGGTTTATTACACAATCACAAACACATGATTTCAGCTTTGTACCTAATGTTCATTCTTCAATTTTTCATAATTCTACAATCATTCAATCATCTAACAACATATTCAATGTCTAATTCCATCAATAATCATAAAAAACAGTTCCATTTCA
This sequence comes from Hibiscus mutabilis, assembly GCA_019671005.1. Lineage (NCBI taxonomy): Eukaryota > Viridiplantae > Streptophyta > Magnoliopsida > Malvales > Malvaceae > Hibiscus > Hibiscus mutabilis. Next base: position 12,760,250 of record CM033725.1, read on the forward strand.
ACAAGATAGTTGCCTAATCAATTAAACACAAGAAGAATTATACTTACTTTACTTCTAGCTTAATTTCCTTGGAAAATCACTATACATGCAAACTAAATTCCTCCTCCAATGGCTGAATTCTCTCAAGATTTCTCTCTCACTTTCTTTCTCTCAATTTCGTCTAAGCAAGGATATTGGGAAAGATGACAATAACAAATCCATGTTATTGGAATTGTGTATTGTCTAAATTGTCCTTTAATTAGATACTAATCTTGTAATTAGTCAAGGGCAAATAAGAGAACCATGAAGTTTATCATGTATTCATATTCTTTCTTGTTTAATTCAGTGTAGTCATTCTAATTTGGTCACTTATTTCATTCATTCTTTCAATTCGGCCCTTGACTATTCAATTTAGCTTAATTCTAAATTCAAATAAGCTACTCACTTATTCAATTTGGTTCCAATAATTCTAAGCTAGGATTTGGGGTGTTACAATTCTCCTCCCTTAAAGAAAATTCGTCCTCGAATTTACCTGAATCGTAAAGGTGAGGATACTGCTTCCTCATGACTTCCTTAGATTCCCAGGTAGCTTCTTCCACCTTATGATTTCTCCATAGGATCTTAACAAGAGGAACAATCTTGTTCCGAAGCTTTCTTACTTCCCGGTCAAGAATCTGAGTAGGTTCTTCTTCGTAGGACAAGTCAAGGTTTAATTCAACTTTTTCCGGTTCAAGAATATGGGATGGATCTGATCTGTATCTTCTGAGCATAGATTCATGGAATACATTGTGGATTCTATCGAATTCTTCATGGAGAGCTAATCGATAGGCCACCAGTCCAATTCTTTTAGTGATTTTGAATGGACCAATGAATCGGGGACTAAGTTTCCCTTTTCTTCCAAATAGAAGGACTTTCTTCCAAGGTGAGACCTTTAGGAAGACTTTGTCTCCAACAGCATACCAGATATCTCTTCTTTTCAAGTCAGCATATGCTTTATGTCTGTCGAAAGCTGCCTTCAATCGATCATGGATGGTATTTGCTTGTTCTTCGGTTTCCCGAAGCAATTGAGGCCCTAGCACTTTGTTTTCCCCCAATTCAGACCAGCATAAGGGAGTTCTACACTTCCTCCTGTATAGTGCTTCGAATGGTGCCATCTGAATAGATGCTTGATAGCTATTGTTGTAGGAAAACTCTACAAGGGGTAGAGATTTCTCCCAGTTCTTCTCGAACTCAATAACACAAGCACGAAGCATGTCTTCAAGTACTTGAATAATCCTTTCAGATTGTCCATCAGACTGAGGATGGAAAGCTATACTTAGATTTACTTTTGTCCATCACACCGTGTAATCGAATCACTTCACGGATGTATAGCTCGGCTAAGGTTTCCAAGCTCATGTTCACTCGAACAAGGATAAAATGAGTAGATTTTGTGAATCTATCAACAATCACCCATACATCATCGTTCTTTCTTGAAGTTGAAGGTAGTCCAGTAACAAAATCCATTATAATACGATTCCATTTCCACTGAGGGAATTCGATTGGCTGAAGTAATCCAGTAGGGACTCGATGTTTAGCTTTAACTCTTTGGAAAGTCAGGCACTTCGATACGAAGTCTGTGATAGTCAATTTCATACCCAACCACCAGTATAGTGGCTTTAGATCCTTGTACATCTTGACAGATCCCGGGTGAATCGAGAATGAGCTTTGGTGAGCTTCTTGTAACATTTCTTGTCTTAGTTCCTCATTGCTAGGATCACACACTCTATCCTTGAAATAGAGGAGTCCATTTGACTTAAGGGAGAAGTCAGAATTTGACTCATAGTCTAACTTGGATATGATCTTCTGAAGATCTGAATAGTTTGCTGGAGTTCTTTAATTCTCGAGATCAAGCTGGATTGAACTTGAAGTTCAGACAAGAATTTTTGTCCTTTGGATAAACGAAAATGAGCATTGATAGCCGGAGTAGCTACAAGAATACATATGATCATTAAGGAAAATTTTGAGTGGTTACTTGCAAAACAAGTAAGTGTTCAAATAGTTACTTGTGATTCAAGCAAGTTCAAATTCGATTGAAATTAAACTAGAATTTAGATTTAGGAGTTTACCCGAGTATGGTTTGCGACTAAGGGCATCAGCAACCACGTTTGCTTTCCCCGGATGATAGTTGATAACCAAATCATAGTCTTTAAGCAATTCAAGCCATCTTCTTTGTCTCAGATTCAAATATTTATGAGTTAGGAGATATTTGAGACTCTTGTGGTCTGTAAACAGATTACATATCTCCCCGTACAGTAATGTCTCCAAATTTTGAGAGCAAACACGATAGCTACCAATTCTAGATCGTGTGTTGGATAGTTTGACTCGTGTGGTTTCAGTTGCCTTGAAGCATAAGCTACCACCTTTCTATCTTGCATTAGGACACACATCTGAGTCCTAAATGAGATGCATCACTAAAGATAGTGAATTCTTTACCCGATTCTGGTTGGATAAGAACCGGTGCATGGGTCAGGGCTTGTTTAAGTTGATCGAAGCTTTGTTGTTTGCTTTCCGACCAAACAAAAGGTGTATCCTTTCAGGTTAATTTTGTCAAACTTGCGGCAATGGAGGAAAAAAACTTTGACAAATCGCCGATAATACCCGGCTAAACCATGAAAGCTTCTTATTTCACTAACATTACTCGGAGGTCTCCAATCCAGGATGGATTAAATTTTCTACGGGTCTACTTTAATCCCTTCTACCAAGATGACATGGCCAAGGAACGAGACTTCCGATAGTCAAAATTCACACTTAGAGAACTTTGCGAACAATTGACGTTCCCGAAGAGTTTGCAATACAATTCTGAGATGTTCAGAGTGTTCTTCCTTGTTCCAGGAGTAAACTAGGATGTCTCAATGAAGACGACCACGAACTTGTCGAGATAAGGCTTGAACTCTTGATTCATGAGTCCATGAAAGCAGCTGGAGCATTTGTTAACCCGAATGGCATTACGAGAAATTCATAGTGGCCATATTGAGTACGAAAGACTGTCTTGGGCACATACCCTCATTTGATAGTATCCCGATTGAAGATCGATCTTTGAGAAAACTGAAGCATACTTGAGTTGATCGAAGAGATCTTCTATTCTAGGAAGAGAATACCGATTCTTGATCGTAAACTTGTTCAATTGTTTGTAATCAATACAGAGTCTCATAGTCCCGTCTTTCTTCTTCACGAACAAGATTGGAGCACCCCACGGAGATGAACTAGGCCGTATGGAGCCTTTATCTTGCAACTCCTAAAGTTGCTTCTTTAATTCTTTTAACTCGACAGGTGCCATTCTATAAGGTGTGATGGACATCGGAGCTTTTCCAGGCTGAACTTCAATCCCAAACTCTACTTCTCTGGTCGAAGGGACACCAGGGAGTTCCTCGAGAAAAACACCAGTGAATTCAGACACAATTGGCATACTAGGTAAGCCGAATTCAATTTCATCTTGGAGAATCATCTTAGCAAAGATTGAAGTTGGTTCCTTGTCTATTAAGTGAATGGATTCTTTCCCTAAACCTCGGAGATACAATCTCTGATTTTGGCAATCTACCTAGGCCTTGTGTTTACTTAACCAATCTAACCCCAATATCAAGTCAAATTCACAATAAGGTAAGACTTAAAGATTAATAGGGAAGGGTATGTTTCAAATGGTCAAGGAAGCTTGCTTGTAGCGCAAGTTAATGGGTGTTCTTCCCCCTAATGGATTCCAAACTACAAGACTTGATTCAACAACTTCGGGTTTCAATTTTAACTTGTTTCTAAAGGTAGAACAAACAAATGAATGGGTAGACCCCGAATCAATTAAAGTATATGCAGGACTAGAATTTAACTCAACGGTACCTGTAATAACAATGGGAGCTTCTTCATCATCTTTACCACGAATGTGGTACATACGAGGTGGGGCTCGGGATTCTTGATGAGTAGGGGCATTTGAATGGTTCCCTTTGCCTCTCCCATGATTTCCAGGCTAGGCTTGTTTAGGACACTTGTTTCGATTGGAGAGAGCTGAGCTTGCATTTCTATCGACTTGGAACCTTATTGGGATTCTGAGGACAATCCCGGATATAGTGATATGAGGCTCCACACAAGTATCACAAGTTTTTTTGAGTTCTGCATTGCCCAGTGTGGTGCTTCTGACAGAACTTACAGGTAGAATATCGAACAACTTTACCAGAATTCCCTATACTATCAACTGAGATAATCAGGGCTGAGGATTTGATTACCGATTGAGGTTTCGGTATATAATTTCTCTTCTGGACATGAGTATAATTTGAAGAGTGATCTTTAGAATGCTTAGCTTTCTTTGACTGCTAGTGTGGCTTGTCATCGTTTCTGGATCTCTTATCCTTCCTGGAGTTTTCGCTCTTACGCTTTTCTGAGGCCTTCATCTTCGCCTCTGTAGCAATGACTCGGTTTACCAAGTTTTGGAAGTCGATAATACCGAGAGCAGTGAATATAGGGCTTAATTCATCATTTAACCCGTCAATGAACATCCGACACTTGTCGGCCTCAGTTTTGATATACTCCGACCCATATTTGCAATACTTGTAGAAGTCGCTTACATACTATTCAATAGGTCGGCCCCCTTGCTTGAGGTACAAGAAACGTTTTCGACGCTCGGCCAGATACTGTTCACTGATATACTTCTTCTTGAATTCATCAAGGAAGAATCTCTATGTCACGGCTTTTGCAGGGGCAGTCAACATAGTAGCACATTCGAGTAGCTAACTCAGCTACTTCTGGGTTTGCTTCATCGGTGCCGGTGAAGGTATAAGCCCGATGTTGAGCCAATTTGTCAATCGGGGCTCAGTTAGCCATTCTTAGAAGGCATTCTTGCTTTAAGGCGGACATTAGATGATTAAACATCTCCTTCATACTTAGAAGGCATTCTTGCTGCACAGGATTGATAGCAGGAGCTTCCTGTTGAGCAGCAGCTTGAGCTCTATGTTGAGCTTGATATTGAGGAGGAATTTGTTCCATCCTCACTGTCTCCTTCGTTCGAAGAGCCTTCAAGACTTTCATTATCCCTACCGAGTCTTGTTTCAGACATTCTACATTCAAATAGTACAGTTAAGGGTTTAGTTTAATAAGCAAGACACAAGCTATTCAATTCAAGTCTCCTAGGTGGCACAAGTATCCTATATGATGCATGATAGCCCGATTTAGTCCAATAATCGACTAAACCTAAAGCCCTAATACCAATTTATGTGTAACACCCCCTACCTGGGTTAGTAGTAACTCGGTTTGGGAGTGTTACTTAGCAAGCAAGCAAGACAAGTACAATACAAGGCAAGGCATTCGAACCATACAAGAAATCTAGCATTTATGCTTCCTTAACATACAAGCAATGCACATTTAAACTTGATTCAATAATCAAGCAACAAAATCGGCAATCAACAACCAACAAGAAATAAACTTTCATACTTGATTACTTAGCTAACAAGAAAGCTCATACTTGACTCCTAAATCAACAAACATTCGAGCTAAGCTAGCAAGTAGGAAGCAGGCATTCAAACAAGGCATAAGCAACCATTCATGCATTTCTTTTCATCCAAGTAATCTCAAATATGACTTCATGTTCATCCTAAGCATTCGGCTAAGCTTGAAATGCTATTAGATTGATTTCTTTCTTGCTTACAATTCAAGCTATTACTTCAAGATACCTTTTAACACATATACATTGATTATTATCCTATTTAATCTACTTAGTATTCATGCTTCCATTTCAACCTATTTCAAAATCCTACCAATCGGCCAAGTTACCAAAAGCAAGAACAAGCATGTAATTAGTACCTAATGTCCTAAACTATTCGGCCATGCATCAAACAAGTGCACAATACTCATGTCATCAAGACATGAACACAAAATTGAATCACATACATACCAAGGCCATTCGATTAGGGTTTAAGCAACATGGTTCCTCATTTTCCAATCATAAACCAAGCATACATATGATCATTTCAAGCAATCACAAAAGCATGACAAGGTTATCAACTATTTCAAAGCCAATTAGATCATCATAAGATCATTCCATAACATCCAAATATGCACAACAAAACATTCAACCATATCAAATTATCTAAGTTCATTACAAACTTTAAACTATATACAAATCATAGATAGGCCATCAAGCATTATATACAATCTTTCAAAATTCATGTTTAAGCTACTTAGATACATCTAGTGCCACCATTCTAGGAGAATACAAAACAAGTATGGAATCATACTTTAACAAAGCTTGTGTAGGATGCTTCTTGCTCAAGGAATCAAGCTTCAAGATCAAGCAATGTTGAATCCTTTAATCTATAGGTTGGGAAGAATGAAAGAATAGTGATAAGTACAAAAATGTACTTAGTGAGGTAGTAACTAGTCTATCCATTTTGTTATTTCATGTTTCATGTCTTTTAGATCAAGTGTAGACCTAGCAATTCCAGTTCTTATTCACTGCCTGAACAGTTTGCACTGTCCAGCAATTCCTATTTATAGTTTTCAGTATAGGACCCAGTTTTCAATTATGTTTTCACCTAATGAAAATAGACATTCTAAGGATCATGTCATTAAAATTTCATCCCTGAATTCAATCTACACAATTTTTGGTGAATTTTTGAAGTGACTGCCCAAAACAAAGCAATTCTGGGCAGATTGCATCTAATTACATTTTAATGCCTTAATCCATTTTAACCAATGTCTTGGCTCTATAATTCATTTCGTATGACATTCTAAACATGTTAAGTTCATGTTAATCCCTTTTTCAAAGCATCCAAAACAGGGCAAGTTGGTTACAATGCCTACTCTTTCATGTTTACTCAATTTCAATTCCACAAAACAGTTTCTAGCTTACATAACTATGTTCATACTTTTATCCTTACATTTCCAGAATTGTTTGCATCTTATTCAATTTGTTTAACACCTTCTATACATTACCTATTCATGATCATCATCAATCCATTAATTCCATAGCTAAATTTTATGTTCTAATCATTCAATTTCCATTTCAATATCACAATTCAATTTTCCAGCAGCCTAGGTTTATTACACAATCACAAACACATGATTTTAGATTTGTACCTAATGTTCATTCTTCAATTTTACATAATTCTACAGTCATTCAATCATCTAACAACATATTCAATGTCTAATTCTATCAATAATCATAAAAAAGCAGTCCAATTTCAACAAGATAGTTGCCTAATCAATTAAACACAAGAATAATTATACTTACTTTGCTTCTAGCTTAATTTCCTTGGAAAATCACTACACATGCAAGCTAAATTCCTTCTCCAATGGCTGAATTCTCTCAAGGTTTCTCTCTCACCTTCTTTCTTTCAATTTCGGCTAAGCAAGGATAATGGGAAAGATGACAATAACAAATCCATGTTATTAGAATTGTGTATTGTCTAAATTGTCCCTTAATTAGATACTAATCTTGTAATTAGTCAAGGGCAAATAAGAGAACCATGAAGTTTATCATGCATTCCTCTTCTTTTTTGTTTAATTCAATGTAGTCATTCTAATTTAGTCACTTATTTCATTCATTCTTTCAATTCGGCCCTTGACTATTCAATTTAGCTTAATTCTAAATTCAATTAAGGTATTCACTTATTAAATTTGGTTCCAATAATTCTAAGCTAGGATTTGGGGTGTTACAAGAGGAGTCGGTTTTCCCCACAAAGGAATTTTTGCTAACAAATTTCTAAGCCATTCGGCTTATTGCCTAGCTAGGTCAAGAGCAATAAACTTTGACTCCATGGTAGAGCGAGTGATACAAGTCTTCTTAGCAAACTTCCATGAAATCGCTGCACCACCTAAGGTAAAGACATACCCAATCGTTGAGTTTACTTCATCATGATCGGTAACCCAAATGACATCACAATATCCCTCTAAGACTGAAGGAAAGCCAACAAAATCGAGTCGCCAATCAATAGTACCGTTAAGATACTTTAGTGAGTGTCTGAGTGCAATCCAGTGCCCACCACTAGGATTATGATTATATCTGCTTAACCTACTCACTGCATAGGCAATATCAGGCTGAGTAGAGTTCATTAAGAACATGAGGCTCCCAATAATTTTAGCATACTCTTCCTAAGAAACACTACTTCCTTTATTCTTAAAAAGATGGATACTAGAGTTATAAGGAGTTCGAATAGGGATGACATCAAAATTGTCAAATTTCTTTAACATTTCTCAATATAGTGTTTGATTTAAAGAAAATATCTTTTTAGTTTTGGTAACTTTTACTCCTAAGATCACATCAACCTCTCCCAAATCAGTCATCTCAAATTTAGTAGACAAGAAAATTTTCATTTTGTTAATGGATTCAATGTTAGAACTAAATATTAACATGTCATCCACATATAAGCTTATGATGACACAATCAGTTCCAAACATTTTTGAATACACGCATGCATCCGCTCCATTAACAATAAAACCAAAACTCAAAATGGTTTTATGAAATTTCTTGTACCACTGCTTTGGAGCTTGTTTAAGTCCATAGAGAGACTTTTTAAGTCTACACACTTTACCTTCCATACCATGTGTCTCAAAACCTGGTGGTTGCGCCATATAGATCTCATCGTCTAGATCTCCATTAAAAATGTAGTATTTACATCCATTTGTTGTACATGCAACTTACGAATGGATGCGATCGCAAACAAGACACGAATTATTGAGATTTTTGTCACAGGAGAGTACGTATCAAAGAAGTCAATACCAAACTTCTGAGTGAACCCTTTGACTACTAGTCTTGCCTTATACTTCTGGATTAACCCATATGGTCTTAGTTTTTTTCTAAAGACCCATTTACTACTGATAGGTTTATATCCTCTAGGCAAGTCAACCAACACTCAAGTTTGATTAGACATTATTGATTATAGTTTATCATTAATAGCATTTCTCTAGAAACTAGCATCAATTGAACTTATAGCTTCATTATATGTCTTTGGATCCTCATCTAGTAGGAAAAATTAAGGTATAGGTTCAGATATAAAGTCTAAATTACTAATTTCTGAAAAGAAAGAAGTTATAAAATCTGGTCCAAAGGTAGTAGATACCATTTGTCTTTTACTTCTTCTAGGCTCTAATTCAAACTCTAGAGACTCATTGGCAAGAATACTAAAAGAAGCAGGAGTATGACTTTCTCGTTCTGTCTCAACATTTAATCTAGGTTTTTTAAGAGGAAATGAGTCCTCAAAAAATACAACATCCCTATATTCACAAATTGAGAAGTCATTTAAAGACATAAACCTGTATGCGGCATTATTTGTAGCATACCCTATAAACACTACATCAACAGTTTTAGGACCGATAGTGGTCTTCTTAAAGTCAAGCAAACCTACTTTTTCCAAACACCCCCACACTTTCAAGTAATGCAGATTTGGTGCATAACCTATCCACAATTCGTATGGAGTATAGTCTAATATTTTATGAGGTACTCGGTTCAATATGTGATTAGCCGAGAGAATGACTTCCCCCTACATGTTATCAGATAACCCAAAACTTATTAACAAAGAGTTCATCATCTCTTTTAAAGTTCTCTTTTTCCTCTCGGCAATGCCATTATGTTGAGGAAAATATGGAGCAGAGGTTCATGTATTATACCATTCTTCCCACACACCTCTTTAAGGAAATTAAACCCATATTCACCACCCCTATCGGATCTAACACGTTTTATTCTCCTATCAAGCTGATTCTCAACTTCTGCCTTATAAATAAGAAAGAAGTTCTCAACTTCTTCTTTAGTTCTAAGGAGATAAACCTTTGTATATTTAGAGTAATCATCTACAAAGGTGATGTAATAGTGTTTTCCTCTCTTACTCTCACAGTTTCTAAAGTCTGCTAGATCAGTATGTATAAGTTCTAAAAGTTCGAATCTACGTTTAGAAACTGTCTTAAAAGAATGTTTAGTATGCTTAGCTTCTATACAAAATTCACATTTGTTAAAGCTATTATCTTCTAGATTAGGTATTAACTTCATTTTAGATTCTCAAAATTTTTATTTACCCACTTCCTATTTTGAAAATAGGTTGGTTGAACTTATAAGTTTTTAAGTGATTCTATATTCACATGTCCTAATCTAGCATGCCACATATCAAGAGTCTCAACAGTATAAGCAAAAGTAGTGGCTTCATTAAACTGAGTTTCGATTACAAATAAACTATTTTGTAAAACAACCTTTCCCTACATAATCTCTGTTTCGGGAAAGTATTAGTTTATCTACTTCGAAAACTAGTTTAACACCCGCCTTATTTAGTAATCCACCACTAATTAAATTTCTACGCAAGGCGGGTACGTACAAGACATTATTCAATGCTAAAGTTTTACCCGATGTTAACTTGAGCAAAACTTTCCCTCTGCCTAGCACGTCTGAGCTATTGGAGTTCCCCATATAAACTTGCTCTCCTTTGTTTACACTTTCAAACTCAACCAACAGTTCCCGTTGGCGTAGAAATTTCTTGAAGCACCAGTGTCCACGACCCACTCGACGTTTTTTTTCCACAAGATTCACTTCTAAAACCACCGCTGCAATGACGTCACCAACATTATCTACAATGTTGACTTGTGGATTGTTCTGGCGGTCTGACTGTTGTTGACACTGGTAGGCTTTGTGTCCAGGCTGACCACATACATAGCAATTGACTACTTTGCCCTGGGCCTTGTCCTTTTCGGGCTTCTTGAAGTTGGTAGCCTTTTGGGGTTTAGTTTTCTTTTTCTGGTTTACCACTTTCTTAAGTTTAAAATTAGAACCTGAGGCAGCACCAGATTCAACCAAGTTAGCTTTAAATAAAATAGACTAGAGTTGGAAACCTTATCTTTCAACCGGTTTGCCTCTTCTATCTTCATGTGAGCCACCAACTCTTCTATTGGCATATCCCTCTTTTTGTGTTTGAGGGAATTACGATAGTCAGACCATGACTTAGGTAACTTCTCGATCAGGACGTTGGCTTGATACACCTCACACATTTTCATCCTTTCAAAAAAGATGTCGGACACCAACTTCTCGTTGTCATGGACTTGATCCATGATCAGTTTTTCGTCAGTCATATGAAACTTTAGCCATTCACCGACCACATACTTCTTAATTTCTGCGTTGTCAACTCCATACTTCTTATCAAGAGTGTCCCAAATCAACTTGACACTTCTTTCTTTGTGGAACATGTCAAACAATTTATTTGACATGTGACTCAACAGATGGCCTCGAACCGTCTTGTTGTCCTTCTGGAACTTATCAGTGGACACTTGAACGGCTGTGAGATATTTATTGGTGATAATGGCATTAACAACGTTTGAGATTGGCTGAGATGGTTGTGGCTGGATCATCACGTATTTAAGGTCGAGTTGTTCAAAGAATATCATGATTCTTTGAGACCATCTCCGGCAGTTGAACCCGTCAAGTGCATCGAGCTTGGACAAATCAGGAACTAGCTTTCTCGATTGGTTTGACATTTTTGCAGTCTGAATCTGTTTCTAAATTGTTGGAAAAGTATTACAAAACTAGGGCGTTAGCATTGTCTAGGAAAAAATAACCGAAAATAATAGTTAACCGTGTCGTGGTAAGAACAACTGCCTTAGAAATAGATTCGCCCCAACTGGTGTAGTCGGGGCTACAGGCGGATTGTCCCCCAAGGTTAGCACGAACTCTTCGAGAGTTTGTACACCCAAACTTCAGAGTGGATACCGGTGGTACTGCTCTTCTCTTTGACTCAAAAACAAGACTCGGAATAAGCTTTAGAAAGCTTTGCAAATCACTTGAAAAAGCTTTAAGAGAAAAGAACGTAGATAGCAAAGTATTGTTTTCGCTTTGATAATTCAAAATGAAACAAAAGCTCAATATTTATAGGGAGAAAATCAGGGGTAAAATCGTACAAAGCATATTGCTTTAGTATCAAAACACTGTCAACGACAAAACTCTTAATACACATTAAAATACACCTTAAAATCAATTGGAAATTAATTATATATGGGCTATTAAATTGCACCAAATGACAACCCCTTAATATCACCTTTAAATCACATATAAAACAATTATAAATTGAATATAAATGGCTGTTATATTGCACACAAAAAGGGCAATAGATCTGATGTTTGAATTGGACAATTACCACTCATACATGTATGAACCATGTTACAACCTATTTGAGGCAATCACGCGCACACAACCAATAATACAATCAATTTGATTGATGCATCAATTTGAATGGATTACATCGGTTATAAAAACAATTACTCAATATTGCATTGGTTACGTTGATTGTCCAAATTCAAATTAAACATCTAGAATATCCAGAGCCATCTATAAATATTGAGGAGCAAAATCCTTTTCAAAGTTAAAAAACTTCAAGAGATATAATCCCGCAATACAAACCAAGCCGAGCGAGCGGTAGCGGCGCGTACGTATGAGGGACTTGTATGCCTTACACTCTTTAGCAATACCAACACTCTCGAGTCATCTCCTTTGATGGGTATATATAGGCAAGGATCGGCCTTTTAGTGGATCCCGATACTTTAATATCTTTATCTGTACACATATGAAGTATGGGATGGGCTCTTGCCCCACACACCAAAATTTTATAACTTTGTTTATATATACATTTTTTAAAAATTGTATTAATTTTAATTTTATCTTTCACCTTTTTAACATTTATATATTTTTGCCTCTAACCCTCACCCTCAAATTCTAATGTTGTCCCTAAAAAGAATTAGCATGAAATAACCGGGGGAGGAGTTAGATTTTAGAAAGCGGTGGGTAGATATTAGGAAGTTAAATTTGGTGAAGATATTTTTGGACGCTTGTCTTATATTTGTAGAGCCATACTTATGGTGTGGGGATCTTTTACTGAGTTCCTTGGCGTAGGTGAAAACATTACTCAGGTATTTGACGGGGCCCGTTTTCTATAGAGCTTGTATTTTGTAGATGTTTATATGTGCCTACTTAAGTATGCTCAGTTTCTATTTTGGGTTAATTGTTTAATACAATCCAAAATATGAATTAAATTCTGATATGCTCCTAAAACTTTTAAACGTTTTAAATGGTTGTTACAAGAGCGACTCACAATAAAAATTTAATTAATTTTTTTATCAAAGCATATTTAGATGTATAATATATTTTTGGTGAAATAGATGTATATTATTTTAAATCAATTATAGTAGAACCATTCATAAAAAAACAATTTCATAAAGAAAAGTGGAGCTCCAAAACATGTACATAATACAGTTTCCAAATACCAAATTATACGTACATACTTACTGACACAAAATAAATATAAGGTACCAAATTATACGTTCCCACTAACAAAATAGAATAGTACTTTGATAAACCAACTGCTAGAACTCGATGTTGATGTCCGAACGAATACTCAAACCTATTAACTTGTGATAGAGTGTAAAAGCCGAGGAATGAACTTTGAAAGCCCAGTAATACACAATTACTAATCCTCGTAATTTGGGGTTGGTAGTTTTGGGTTAGTGTTCGTATATTTGGACCAAATTTCGTAATTTGGTGGATTTAAAAATGGATTCTTGATTTTATAAGCAAATATTAATGATTAGTTGGTTTGAATTGATAATTAAATATTTTTATCAAGGTAAAAGTATGGTTTTCGGAACAACTTATGTTATATGCTCGTTATTAAGGGATATTAGGGTTTGAGACTTTATTAAATAGCGTTTAATTTAACTTTTCATTAAAATGAGGACTAAAATGAAAAGGGGTAGAAGGCTCGAAGCTTTAAAGCTCCAAAGGCGATCATACCATTTATTCAAATATAGTTTATTCCCACTTAATTTTCACGAAAATTCATTGATTTTTAACTCAACTATTTTCATTATTTTGATTAAATTAGCTATTTTAATTTCCAAGATTTGCAACAAACTCATTTTCATAACAACCTAAATATTCTCATTTCTAAAAATTCTCTCTAGATTTTTCCAATTTCTCTCATTCTCTCACTCCCCTTCAAGATTTTTAGCCAAACATCATTGAAATTCATTTTCTTTTAAATCAAAGTAAGATTTCATTCTTCTACCATTTAAGGTTTATTTAAGCCTTTTGTAACGAGCCAAATTGAAGGGATGAAAACATGGTCCTTTTAGTTAATTTTCTTTTAATCTTTATTTGGGTTTAATGATACGAGGCGTTCAGCCAACTCTTTGTATTGTGTTTAATGCTATCATTAGTAGGTTAAATGGAACATTGTTATCAAATGAATTGAATGAAAACTTATTCTCTCTAAAATTTCTTCTTCTTCTTCAGTCTCCCTTTGTTTTGTTCTATTTCTCACTCATTCAAAAATTCTTCTTATTTGTTTTTGTGTTGTTACAAAAGTGTCAGAGCTTTAGGCGATTCTCGGTCGTGGTGGGCATTATGGTGATGGATTCAGAAGAACTTCAGATTACATTGCTCAAGGAACTTGTCGCCAATTCGTCCACGAATTTCCCATTAACTGAAAAGATGAGTTCATTATTTTATCACATAACTAGTACTGATAGCATTTTTGTAATATCAAACTCAAAATATTTCTATATACCTTGATTATCAAAACAAGGTAAACATACTATGTTAGGTGCAAGTCACCAACACTGGACATAAATTTAAACTCCTAGGTGGCATATGCATGATGCAAACATAGAACTTGCTTCTATTTAGTCTGAGAATCAACTAAACATAAGCTCTGATACCAAATTGTAATACCCTAAACCCGGGTTAGAAGAATACCGAGTCCAGAGTGTTAAAAACAAATGCTTAAGATTAACTTGTCTTACAAGTTAAGACTCAATCAATGAAAATCTGGCAATAAATTTAAAACTTTTCTTCAATAGAAATATGTCACTGCAGCTTAACATAGTTTTGACTTGAGATTCATCAATATCACAAACATTTTTAGTCAATTAAAAAGAATCCCATTAAAATTCATGTCTTTGATAAACTTGTTACCATAATACGTTAGTCCAACTTAACTATCCATTTAGATTCAAGCTAGCTTCCTTTAATGTCTGATATCCTCAGTTTACTTAGCCTGAAAGAAATCAAAATGTGATATTCCTAGTATCATTATTAAGGTTCTAATCGATCCAAATAGTTTGGTACATCCAACCATTCCAGATTTGTGCCTTCAACTCATTATCTTATCATAGGTCACGATCTACTTATTTTATCCATAATTAACTATTCGTTTTACATACCAGCATATCTTACTAGTCTAAAAATCATTCGTATAATATACTAACACAATTTGTTCAACAAGAGGTCTTCGAATCACCATTCTTTAATCATATAAATCATATAAAGTATTATACTAGCATTTTAAGAAAACCCTTTTCCTTATTTTATCGCAATTTAAAACAACCTATTACCAAACCAACATAGAAAATTATCCAAGAGAAAATTGATCTAAGATATTTCTTTTTACTAATCCATTCAGTGTAAGTTATTAGAAAGCTAAGAATTCTATGGAGGGACTTTCTATCAGGGTTCATTTATAAGATGATGTCTAATACTCAGGTTATTATTAAGCTTAACCATTTAACTCTAACCAATTCATGAAATGCTCATATGACTTCCAAATTATACCAACAAATCCTTTGATCACGCAATCTATTTTTCAACTTATTTTACACTAGAAGTACGCATAACTTCAATCGAACCTATATAGATAATGATCTAGCTTTCAAATCTCCAACAACCAAATATAAGTTATACTTATAACATTTTCATGCATACATATTCAATACAACTAACCATTCAAAACATAGGATGGATATTTACAATTAGAGTGATACTAACTATACACATGACTCATAATGTCACCAACTCTAAAAAAACATACTATCATGACTTGATAATAGTGGAACCATTCGAACTCCTTAATTAAAAGCTTTAACTTATACTGCAATTATTCAAATATCAAAACCATGGTTGATCTATAACTCACAAAATAAATATCATACATACATAAATTTTACACTAAGCAATCATTCGAATGGCATATACATACAATATCGACTATATGAAGTATCGTGTATTGTTAGGTTGTACAAGACAGAGAATGCACGACGTATGTTAATCAAGCAATGTGCCACCATTCTAGGAGTATACTACTTAAGGAGGGTTTCAAACTCTACTTGGATCTTGAATAAATATTTGTAATTCACAACCATACTTGAAACATAAGCTTTGATTATCCTATAATGCATGAAAATGAGTGCATTAGGCTTATATAGCCTAAGTGAGGTAGTAATGGCAAATTAACAAACAATGACATTCATGAACTTAGAATAGCAGCCAAGTGATTAAAATATATGGGTATACAACAATGTTCTTATGTCTTAAGTTAGCTTTAACATACCGTGTTTGTTATAACCCACTTAGAGATTCTTTATCTTTCGAGTTCATTCGAAGTTCCTTTCAGAAATTAACTTGAAACATTCGTATGCTCATTAAGAGCTTACCGAGTCTTATGCTCACCAAGAGCTTGCCAAGTCTTATGCTTACCAAGAGCTCAATATTCACATAACTTGTTCATAATTGGTTATGAGTAACATTGGTTCGTGTTTGACCGTATAGGTCCAAGCAATACTTAGCTCAAAGCGCATAGTAATGGCTAATATCAAAACATATCAATCCTAATTTCACATCTATCCAACCAAGTTGTCACCAATCTCCGTACAACTCCCCTGTTACCTCTTACTGTCACCAATAACATATCACATATCAATGGGGCGTCCCCCGAGCCGTAGCTCATGGGCCGTAGTCCCAATATATCAGGCATCACCAATGTATCCAAGGACTTCCATTGAAAAGGAAACTTAAATGTCTTATCCCATTTTCAATATTGGGGAAGTATTTTATTGCACAAGTAACATTGCTTGTTATTAATTTAATGTCTTATGACACTCTTGAGCTTTTGTTTTTTTAAGCTTATCGATTAGTACTTTGTTGAGTTTGGACATGTCATTCTTCCTTTAGTTTCTCAACCTTAGCATTCAATAATTAGCTTCCAATATAATACAATATATACAAAACAATCCATCACAAGAATAACATAGCAAGGCATAAAAATGCATATGATGTGCAACATAGCCAAAGACTTATCATGTATGCCATGCCATGAATGCAACTTCACATGGTGCTCTACTTGAGCCATATGTAAATGTTTATACAATTTAGATTCGAAATGTAATACTATAACAAGATACGGTGTGAAACCATGTCACTTTATACCATACAACTACACTTTCATGTTATCCCGAAGTTACGTGATACCTGAATCCACAAATATCTATAGCTTTCAATTAACTGTTTTCTAATACTTATCCACATCATGACATGTACCTCAAACATAATAACATGCCATTATAACTAATTCATTTTATTCATTAAGATGAATATTGTCACTAAGATTATAAATCTAACACATTAACTAAACGATTTATCACTCAACTTGTAAAAGCAGTCTATTAAGACTCATGTTCAAGCAAAACAATCCTTAGTTTACATAAATCCACACAAATATTCACTTAACAATCTATTAACAACTTTGTTACCACCAAACAGCCCCTACATCAACTTACATATTCAAAACAGTCTCAACTCATACATGAATTTACATACATATGTTTAAGCAGTCCACACCATTTTCATAAGCTCAAACAATCCTAATTCACATATGTATCTTTATGTACATGTTTAAACAATCCCCAATTGACCTATACATGTGCAAAACAGGGTAATTACATTTATATACATTTTTGCATACCAAAACAGTGCACTAACTTCTCCTATGTATCCAATTAGTTCCAATTTCACATATACTTAATTTTACATGTTCAAAACAGCCATAGATGTCTATTTATAAACAAAACAGTCCTCTTTTCTTATATACATATACACACGCTCTAAACTGTCTCATATCTTTCTATATCTCACAAAACAATCCAATTACACCTGCATACTCATTTTATGCATCAAAACAGTCCCCAATACTTTTTTATACAAACAAAACAGTTTTAAATTTTCATGAATACATCTATACTTATTCGAATAAATCCAATGCACTTTCATATAACACTAAACAGTCCTTATGTATGTTACTATACTTTCAGAACATATTCTTTACAATTGTATACACATTTTATACTTCAAAACTGTTCTTAATGTGTTCTTATACATTTAAAGTAGTTTCATACATTTACATATACACCAGTTCAGTCCATTTTATACTCAAGCTTGCAGAAAATAGTTCACCTAGTGGACCAAATAATTTCCCCTGACTCAAATCTCAGAATTAGCATTTAGTTACTCAAAGAGTCCTGGATTATTACAAGGACAACCCTTGAACATCTTCTTAACTATTTCCCTTACTTTTATAACTGTAACACCCTAAAATTGGCCTAGAAATATTACTACAATCTAAACTATAGGTTAATTGAATATATGTGCTAATCAATTTATAGAAAATTGAACATTGGCCATCCTTAAGATCAAATAAGTGAAATTAGAACCAAATTGAATTGAAATTAAAACTAGAAGGCATAAATAGAAGGATAGAAATGTGAGCATGAAAAATTCTATAGATTGCATGTAAAATAAAAATTAGATCAAGGACTTGACACATGTCCTCATTGGAAGATAACATGTGCCAATTTGGATGATGACTCATGTCTAGGAGGAATAATGAACAAAGAAATATTGTCATCTTCCTCCCAAAACATTCCTTACCCAAAAATTTGAGAGAGAGAAAGGGGAGAGAAGAGCTTCATGCAAACACCTTCAATTCAAGCTTCTTGATTCATCCATTGATCAAATTTAGCTTGGAGAAGGTATAATACTTGATTCTAACTTGTTATAGATTGTTTGAATATGCAAATGATGATGTTCTTGTTGCCTTGATGAAATTGGATGATTGCCATGTATGTTAGGGTCATGCTAGCTTTAATTAGAGCTTGGAAATTGAATGCTAGAAACTAAATTGCTAATGAGATATATGTATAGTTGCTGGAAAATTGATAAATATGTGCTTGATTGAAAACAGTCTTGACTATTTTGATGGAGAAATTGTGTAAACATGTTAATGAACATAGAACCCTGTTTTGAGGATGTTGCTAGGTAAAATGAAGATTGAATTGAATAGATATGTTGCTGGAAAATGACTACAACTAATTGGACTAGTTAAATTAAGCAATGGACTGCCTAGTTGATGAATTGAGTGTGTAAAGTTGATCAAATAGATCAAATTAGGTTCAACATGATTATGCCCTGTTTTAAGCTCATTTCTAGGTGAAGTATAATGACCTAGACATGTAAGAACATGAACATGAATGAAATTGCCATGTTAGGACCTTGCTAAAATGAGTTAAGAAGCTAGAAATTCAACCTAGTGTAATCTGCCCAGAATGCTTTGTTCTGGGCAGTAACTTTGAAAAATCACTATAAATTGTGTATAATGAATTTAAGGCTGACATTTTTATGGACAACACCTTGGTATGTATAAATTCATTAGGAGAAAACAGAACTGAACTCTGGGTTGTATACTGAAATTTAGAGAAGAAACACTAGGGACAGTGCAAACTGTCCAGTATAGCAAGATGCCCTGTCTTTAAGTTAAAAACTGTATTAATTGGAAAAGAAATAAAATGCAATCCTGATATGGTCATAAAGAATTTTTTTTAGCTTTCCAACGGTTTAAACCAATTGAAATTCTGACGTACAGAATGAAAGTTATGCTTGATTTAGTGACTAGAGTGCAAGCTGCCTGGCAGCAGCTGTATAGGCAATTGCACACTGTTTTGTGGCAATTTGCAAACTATCTTGTAAACAGTTTTAGGCCTTTGATTATGCCTTGTTTTACATGAACTAGAATATAGAAAAGTTTAGTTAAGTGTAATGGAAAATTTATATGAGCATGCTACCAAATTTGTGATTGTTGTGTGCTTGTAACTTTGTCTTGATTTGGTGATCACATGAACTTGTTTTGAAATGTGTTTGTACTTGTAATGTGATAGAACCATGAGTTAACTTGGTGGAAGAGGATAGAGTGGATCATCCTAAAGCCAAGAACAAAGGAGTGTGGATCCAAGACTAGCTAAGCTTGGAGTATTGTGAGTGTAGTTACCTCTAGGGTTATGACTAGGTCCTAACCAATGTATTCTTGTTACATTCTTGAAATGTTAAATGAATCTAATCATGAACTTGACCTAATAAGGGAAGGATGACTAATGTAATGCATGAATCTTGATTCCTAGACTTGTATACATGATCAATTCGAATGCTTAAGTATGATTACGTGATAACATGGATGCTTGTATGTGCTACGATGCAATGTGATTGAATGTTAAAGACTTGCTTAAGATATGTCCTCATCTTGATGAAATGAAACATGAAACTACTTGATATGTGAGCTATGGCTCAATGGCCTAAGGGCCTAAAATGAAATGAACTTGCTTGATATGATCTTGATCTTGAAACACATGAATAAATGGTAAATCGAACAACCTTGGTAGCTAGTTAGACTAGGTAGAAGGGCATGCCTTAGAGTTTAGAGATCATTGTGTAAGGGTGGACTACGGTCCAGGGCTAAGGCCCCTATTTGGCGACAGGTGAAGGGTACATAATGTGGTCTTTGGCGACAATAGGAGGGTTGACCAGCACTACGGTGCATCTTGTGGTGACAGTTGGTTGGAGATTCGATTACCTATACAAACTAAGTACCAAGGGGGTTGTTTAATGAATAACAATTGAAATAACAATCCTACATCATATGCTACTTGTCTTGAATGCCATGAACTTGTATGTTACTTGACTTGAAAGCATGACTCCTTGATTTCTTGTTTTGCAAGCATGTTGTGCTTGATTTATGAAGTATGAATTCTTGTTGCATATACCTTGTTGGCCGAATGTATGATATCCTTAGCTAAGATAATCTTGATGTTTGAAAGCCTAGCTAAGATCACTCTAATGCTTGAAAGCATATCTAAGATCACTATAATGCTTGGAAGCCTTAGCTAAGTCTATACTTGATTAAATGAAACATAAAACTTGGCATAACAATTGGTTAGACTTAGTACCACCTCACTAAGTACATTCTTGTACTTATCACTCTTGTTTTCATTCTTCCCAACCTACAGGATAAAGGATATGAGTTTGCTTGATCTTGAAGCCTGTTACCTTGAGCAAGAAGCAACTCACACAAGCTTTGCCTAAGTATGGTTTCATACTTGTTTTGTATATCTCCTAGAATGGTGGCACTAGATTGTATATTGTTAGTTGAACATGCATTTTGGTACTTGTATATGATGTCTTGATGGGCCTATTATATTATAAACCTATGATTAAGTATGTAATGAACTTAAGTTTCATGTAATTGAATGGTGATTGTTGCGCATATGATGATGGAATGAATGATCTAATGTTTGATTTAAAGTACTTTGAATCCATTCGAAAGTCTTGCTTAGTGTACATGTCTTGCTTGAAATGAACATTGTGTGTGATGAACCATGTTGCTTGCCTTTCATTCGAATGCATTAGAGACTATATGGTCACTTGTGTGTGTGTTTATACCATGATGTATATGTTTGAGGTTAGTATGATGCTTGCCGAATGCATAGGAATAGAGTAAGGCTTGATTGAAAACAAGTTTATGCAATTGTATGTATCTTGTGTAATTGGCCGAATGTATGAGTTAGTATAAGGCTTGAATAGAACAAGTTTCATGCTATTGAATGTTTAGATAATCATGTTTAGTAAGTATAGGATTAAGATGTCTAAATGTATACAAACTAAGGAACCTTGAATTGAAACGAAACATGTTGGTACTCTTAGGTAATTCGAATAGGATAGGTAACAAATATTGAATGTGGTAATATGAGCTATGAAAGTAGTAACTTGTAATGTAAGCATGAAAGGAATTAACCTAGTGGTCTTGTATAGATAGCCGAATGGTTTAGGTTGAATAAGAATCAATTGTGAGTTGATTGTATGATAAGTAAGTACGTTTGATTGCTTGATTGTTTTTGTATTGTAATGTATTGTTTGTATTTCCTTGCTTTCCTTGTTCATTCTTTGTATTGTCCTTGCCATTGCTTGCTTGTTAAGTAACGCTCCCGAGCTGGGTTCCTACTAGCCCGGGTAGGGGGTGTTACAATAACAGCCAAACAGTCTTTTAACTTCTCTTATGTATCAAAATTAGTTCCAAATTTATGTGTACTCAATTACATGTTCAAACAGTCTACTAAGGTTCATATTTATGCAAAAAGAAATTCGATTTCATATATATACAATCACATGTACAACACAGTCTCTAACTTCAGTTACTTACATTCAAAACAGCTTCTATACACATATATATACATTTGTACTCATCACACAATTCACTTGGTATTTTTAACATCCCCCTTGTCATTGCAAAATAACTTTAAACAACTTAATTCATAGATAAAACAATTCCTTACTGGATAAATAAACAATTAACATTCGTAGTTCACCAAAACAACCTACATAAATCCTTAACAATGCAAAACAAGGCAGCTTTCATACATGTACATTTATTTGATCAAAACAGTCCAGTTATGCATTTATACTCATGTGAACAATCCTTTAAAAAGAGTTTTCACAAAGCAATTCTATTTAACTATGCAAACAGCCCCTTAAACTCCTTATAGGTACAGTTCTGCCCAGATTTCACTTTGGTATATATATACATACTTTTAAACAGTCCCCTTTACTCTTATGCTAACATAAAACAATCTTTGATTTATTTGAACAGATTTTCCTCTAGTTTTCAAGCTATTAAAACAACCCCAAACACCTTGCAAACATATATTCATTTCCATATAATTCTCTTACTATGATCACCATCGAATTCTAACCTTTCAAGCAATCTAAATCAACACAATTCACATATCCCATAAAACAATCCCTAACATCATAAACACTTCAAAGAAAACAATCCTAACATGCAAAGCATAACAACCTTCTTCTAACTACTAATCCATAATCACCAAAGGACAACTCTAATTTGTAGATATCCATCTCATCTATTCGAATGCACAAACTAATTCAAAAGGAGGAAGCAAGATGTTTACCTTCTTAGATAAATCCCTCTTCTTATATCTCCTATTTGAATGACGCAAGACTCATCCATTCACCCAAAATTCCTTTCTTCCCATTCTCCCTTTTTTTCTCGGCTTTTATGTTGGATGAAGGAGATGAAGAAAAATTGTTTTCTTTCAATTCTCCTACCTTGCCGAGTCACCTCTCTCAAGTTCCCAAGCTTGTTCTTAGGTGGAAATGTGTCCATGTCCCAAAGTATTAATATGTTTCTCATGCAATCCCCCTATTTCAATATATGATCATAAAAGTCCTTCGAAACAAGACTCTCGAATTGCTTAGCATTCCAATTTGACCCCTAAGGTCTTAAAAACTTATTCTAAGGAATGTTTACACTCAAATTGAAGTTATACTCGAATTACCATTATAAATTTAGGTCATGTTTTGGAATATTACACTTCTAATGTAATATTCTACTAGGCCAAATATTGGGATATTACAATAAGTCTATATAATTATTTGAATTTACATTTTGGTCCTAAAATGATTGTATTTGCAATTGAGTGCCTTATCGATGTTCGTATCGAATGAAAATCAAATTGTTGCTTTTATGAACACCATAGGTCTTAATAATCCATCTAGACATGTAAAAAATAAAAAATAGACCGTAATTCAAGTAAGATAGTTTGAGTTTGCTTTAGCAAACTCAATGTGATCTTCTTGGTTTGGGTATAACGCCTAGGCCAGGTTAAAGGGGTTACACATTCATAAAGATAGGTGTGTTCAAGATAGATGCATACATGATCAATATATAGGTGCATTCAAGATAAATGCATAACTTCATGGAAATATCTAATCAAGGAAAAAAAAGAATTCGAGTATCATCCCTTAGGATTGAAGAACATACAATGATAGCTAGGAGTTTAAATAAGAAGAACTCTTTGTGATATATTGTATTAAGAAGTGATAATATGGATCAAACTTTAAAGAATCTAAATCCATATTAGTTCGAAAGGATCGAGGAGTTCATGATAGGAGAGAAATCTTGGCGATAAGACCTTCAAGTCATCATCTTCAAGAATGATGATTTTTTTTAAATTACAACACCATAAAAAGGAGAATAATATCTTCTGATTTTCAAACAGAAATATTAAGAGCTTCGGGCCATTACCTTCAGGAGTGTTGATTTTTTTTCAAATGACAACACCCTATGGAAGGAGTATAATATCTTTTAATTTTCAAACAGAGTTATTAAGACCTTCAGGTATGATGCTAAGACCATTGTGTCATCACCATTGGGAATGATGGTAAGACCTTCGGACGATCACCTTCAATAGTGATGAAAATTTTCAAGTGAAAACACGATAAGAAAGGAGTATAATATCTTCTGATTTTCAAACAGAGCCCTTCAAGCATTATGCTAAGACCTTCAAGTCAGCACATTCTAGCATGATGTTAAGACATTTGGGCCATCACCTTCGAGAGTGATGGAAATTTTGTAATGACTGCACTCTAAGAAAGAAGTATAGTATCTTCTGATTTTCAAACAAAGATATTAAGACCTTCATACCATTACCTCCAATCTTGATGCCAAGTGTTGGAGTATGCCCAAAGGCCAATCATGAGATTATTGTAATTACATACTCATTTGATCTCGTTTATAATTATAAGGCGTTCTATTATTATATTAGTTAATTTATTGTGTGATAAATAAATTGTTTTGTAATAATGTTTTAAGAATAAATATGTTTATTCATAGAGTCCTTAGTCAAGTATTATTGCGGGCTTGACAATAATAATGCATTGAGACTAATATGTAGTTGATTAATGAAAAAGTATTGTCATTGAAATGGATATGTCAAAATCAATACATAAGTATGAGTTAAAGAATGACATATTGGAATGACCCACTATGAGCATGTTTCTTTGATTATTATGTGTCACTCACTACATTGCTCATAGTCATAACTACATGTAGGATTCCAGACATGAGATCATCCTAATTTTAACATCATGAGTCACATATTTTGATATAGTCAAATGTGTGTCGTAACTGACTACATTATAAAAAGTGATATTGGATATGCCACATTCTATGTAGTGGGACAAGTTTGATCAAGATAGGATTTGTCTCTCCTACATAATAGGGGCAATGCCCAAGGCCACTAAATTCATGGTCATGCTCAAATAAATTGATATGAGATATCATAAAATTTTCGTTTATTATAGCCTACACAATTAATAAATACGAAGCAATCATACTTAAGAATGGTTGAGCAGATGTTGGTTTGATGGTGATTTATCAAAACTAAATGCAAATAAAGTAAAGTAGCTATGATCAACACAAGAAAATGCTTAAGCAAATATCAAGATGATTATGGAAGCTGGGTTTATTGACTAGGAATTATGCTTGACTACTTATTTGAATGCTATAGCGATTGGCGATACATGTCTGCGTAAGCCAATTAAGATCTTTATCTACTCGACATGATTTTTTAATGAACTTCTGACTCCCTCAATGCTTAGAAGTTGATAATAATGAAGCTAAGGTAATACATGTCTGCATGAACCCTAACAACTCTATTATCTTTTCAAGTTCTCCTTGTTAGTCGTTGAAACCCTAAACTTATGATTAAGCTAGATTAAGACTAAGTTAACAACTTAGCCCCACTGTTCATGTTTGTTTAACCTAACTCTCTCGATATTAAGCCACAAATAAATAGTTAGAGGCCTCTCTTGATAGCTCTTATAATAACTATGAATGAAGAACGATGAACAAAATAGATAAAGGAAAGAACTATAGCATTAAAACAAAATATTCAAAACATAATATCCTATAAAGTCAAAAATGCAACTAAAAATATTTAGCTCATGTCTAAGCCTAAATCATCCATAAAAACAATTAAAAACATGGCAATTTAGCAAGCAGGGAATAGAAAAAGGTCAAGTATGCTCAACGATCTTCCTTCAAGCTTTCTAACTGTTGCTACAGGTCCCACACTCTTTCAACCTCTCTTGATGGCTTCCTTCATGTGGGGACTCCTCTAGAACTTTGAATTTGGTGGTCCTGTGATAGCTGAAGACTAAAGGTTGCCGTATATGATCGAGCTCCCTTTGTTTGTGATCTAAGTCTCCTTTATATATGCGAGAAAGCTAGGGTTTTGTAACCCTAAAGCGCGTGAAGCCTCCTTTAAGAGGATCTTGCTTTCTTGTTATCTTTAATGAGTTTTGTATCTAGTGAGAGTCCACGTAAGACAGAGTTAGATTTATCTCCAACTCTTCTTGCCTTGTCAATTCCAATGAGAGATGTGCTATCCTTCCTACTACAATGCTTCTCCAGCAATAATAGATCATGTGCAAACACCATAAAAACACTTTATTTCCCATTAAAAGCACCAAAATATATAACAATTAAGCATAAGCAGTGTAACTCCTTAACTATATGAAAACTACTTCTAAGTGAAACTAAATAAGCCTAAACACATGCCTAAAGATGGAGTGGAGTAAATAGCCCATCCTTAAGCCCTACGAACAGAGCCATCTCGTGAAGACTTTCATTCACTCTTATACCAGTACTACCATTCCTACCAGGGAAAGTTAAATGGAGCAAACACAACTCACTTAGTGTACTAAGGTAGCAAGATGCATGAAATAGTGTCCCTCAACAGTTTTGCCTATGGCATCGAGTTTTTAATTAATTTTCATTATTTTCTTAATTTTTTTGTGATTTTAATTAAGCCTCTAATTGTTGCATTGAGCATTCAGTTCATTCAAATTAATTTATGCTTCGGCTTCTTAGAGTCGGCATAGAATTCCCCTAAGGTTTCTTAAGCTTTTAGAGAGCATGCAATCGTGTGAGATAAAAGCTACAACATTATTCAATACTAAGTTCAAAACACGAAAGCTCTTAAAACATTACAAAAAATAATGCATTGATTCATCATAGAAAGCTTAATTGGGGCAGTTAGCTACTTACATGAACTCTCAACAACCAGGTACACTTCCTAGCAATACTGAGAGTCCGGTAATAAAGGGTAAATAACACTACAAGGCTATTACTCTCCGCAGTGGTAAGCAAATTGCTAACTCAACAAGCCCCCATATCTATTCATAAGCGAGAGGAGTGTTCAAAAACTGATTCATAATTGAAAGATGGAATAAAGGATGGTATGCCGAATAATGCTCCTCTAGTTATTACTGTGCTTCCATTAGTTTTGCAATCTAAGTTTTCACCACAATGCCCAATGTCGGCGCAACTAGCAGATAATACTTTTCCATATTTTCCTCAGAGATTCAAGAGCTGTGAGTTTAATAATCAATTCCAATTCTTTCAAGATACTTTGCAACTGCTTACAATACAAATCCCCTTAATGGATGCTCTTACTTAGATTCCTAATTATGCAAAGTTCATGAAGGAAATTCTATCCAAGAAGAAAAAGCTCAGTGCTATGGAAACCATTGTGCTCACAGAGGAGTGTAGTGCGTCGATATCAACCCTCTACTGAGAAAAATGAAAGATCTTGGCAGCTTCATCATCCCCTGCTCTATTGGCAGTCACTACTTTAGCAAAGCTCTTTGTGGTCTGGGGGCCAACATTACTCTAATGCCATTATCCACTTTTCAGAAAGTTAGGCATTTGAGAAATGAAATCCACTCAGTCACATTGCAACTAGCCGACAAATCTTTGACTCATCCGAATGGACAAATAAAAGATGTGCTTGTCCATGTGGATAAGTTTTTTTTCAAGCTAATTTTATTATTCTTGATAGTGAGGCAGACAAGGATATTCATATTATTCTTAGCTGACCATTTTTAGAAACCGAGATGGCTATTATTGATGTATCAAAAGGAGAACTCACAATGCTGGTTGACAATGACCAAGTTACTTTTGGGATGTTCAACGCTTATCTTGGAAGACACACAAAGGAATGCCATCATATCAATGTTTTTGACAATATCATTCAATAAATTTGGAATCATCGTAGTATTTTTATTGCTGAAGATACTGCACTAACAATGGCAGAAGGCGATCTCCCATATTGTGACAACATTGTTGAAGTGCTCACTGTTGTTGTTCAATATAATGGTAAGTTGTTTAATACCCTAAAACTAGGCATAGAAGAATTTTATTATCTTGATTTCTAAGTCAATTAATCTAATGTGCATCATGATAGCTAAACTAAGTGTATAGGACTAAAAAGAAAGAAATGAAAGAAAGGATGCTCTTTGTACAAGGGACTAAACCGCGAGTTAGGTGGAATTAAAGGGTTGTATGCTTAATGAAATATACAAGGGGGACTAGACACATGTAAATGAAGGGTAAAGGTATGTGTGGTCTCCGTTATGGGAATGATAATCTAAAAATTATCATCATCTTCCCCAATGGAATGAAACCAAAAATATAAAGGGAGAGAGAGAAGGTTTTTGCCATGAAATTAAGGATTGAAGCTTGATTAAAGCTTTTCTTGGAGCCATTGTTTGAGTAGCTTGAGGAAGAGAGTAAGAATCCCTTTTTTTTTTGCTTTGATCAAAGATTTAAATGGTGAATTTGATTATGATGCTTCTATGTGTTTTGTAGCTATTAGATTGTTAGAATACTGAACTCATGCTAGGAATTCTCTTGGTTATTCGAATGGTATGCATGTCCAATTGCATGTGTTTTTTTGTGAATTTGATATGTAATTCAAGATGATAAGTTGCTTGATTTTGAGTCTTACGATGTTGAGGTAAATTGAGTTAGTAAAAGGATCATTTCATAATCGTATAGTTGTATTGAAATCAAATCTAGCCACCTTGTTATCCAAATATCTAATTAAGGGGCTATTAAGGGTATGAATGCTCTATTTCGTACACACACACACATATGAACATGTAATTGGACTATTTTGATGCATATATGCACATATGAGTATGAAATGACTATATTGAGCATGAATAAATGTGTATATGAAAACAGGGTAGAACATGCATTTACATGAACCTTAAGGGATTGTTTTGAACATGTGTATATATATATATATATATATATATATATATATATATATATATATATATATATATATATATATATAAAAATAGGATAGTTTTACATTTATATGAACCATAAGGGACTGTTTTGAACATATATATATATGAAAATAGGGAAGTTTTGCAAATTACATGAGCATATACAAATAGTACTAATGGACTATTTGTGTGAAATTATATGTATTCATGAGTACTTGAATAACTTTACAAGTGTTTGACTTTTAGGAAATTATCCTAATGCATAGTTGCATTTCTTGTCACAATTGGATCAAGAAATTGAAGGCATAAGGGCTATAGTAGATCAAACAATAGAAAATAAAAAAGGGACCGAGATTTAAGAACAAAATTATCTCAGATTGAACTATGAGTGTAGTTTAAAGTCTCGAGATAGAATGAAGCTATCCCAAGCATCTTTATTATGCTTTAATTGATTTTACTTGCTTTCAAAGTTAAATTGTGCTAGTATGCTATGCTTGGACACCGGGTAAGTGCTTTATCAAAAAGTACTCCATGATATAAAATTGTTGGAAGCATATTATATGGTTGAATTCTATGCGCATGAATACATATACATATGCTTGATATGATAAGATCTAAGCATTGTGTAAGTATATGAATTTGAAACTATGCTCGCCTTTGATAAGAATTAAGATAAACTCTTTTTATGTTTTGATTATGGAACTATGTTAAATTACAATTCTGAATTTTGATTGAATAAGTCATGCTTTTCGATTATAATGAGAAGAAATCTATTGAGAAATTCACATAAGGTGAATACATGCCTAATATGAAAGGGCAATAAGCTTTGTTGATATGATATTTTGATAAGAAGCTGTGCACATTCTATCTCTAATAAGATAAGATAAATGTGAAAGCCTTGGTTTCGAGTTAGTCTTAGGTATAGTTGGCATGCCATAAAGTCCATAGCGCTCATGTTTGGGGTGGACTACGATCCTTATTTGGCGATAGTAGGAGGGAAGTATTGTGGTCACTCGACGATAGTGGAAGGGATTGATCGATACTATGAGTACCTTTTTGTTGGCGACAATTGGTTGAGGATTCGTGTACCTAGGCTATTACTTGATTCTCAAGGCTATGCTAAAGACAAGATAATTGAATTTGCACTTTAACAAGAAATCTATCATGATAATCTATGGGATATATGTCACATGCTTTGATATGATATGTTTGATGGCTTAAATGATAAGTAATTCACATTCTTGATATGTTTTGTTGGATATCTTGCTGGTTATGTAATGATCACTTATATGTAATAAGTAAACTTTCTTGATAATTTATGAGACAAAATTCACATGCCTGAATATGTTATGTTTGATTGTTTATATGATAAGTGACTCACATATATGACATACTATGCTTGATTTTTTGTTAAATTGGTATTAGATACTTTTATGGTGTTTGTCTAATCTAGGAATGAAATGGTATGCTTTGTTCGAATGTCATTAAGTAAGGTGGCCTAATCTTGCTCATGTTAGATTCTTATAGGACTATGGTGCATTTTGGGTGAAAGGATAAGTTGATTTATTCTTGCTTTAGCTTGCTTTCTGCTACCTAACTAAGTAAATTGTACTTACTTATCCTTTCACTACCTTTCAGGATAAGTTTCTTTCAATCTAGCTTCTGAGTTTGGACAAGATCACAAGAAATCAATAAGTCAAGAAGTATGTTTTGTATCTTCTTTAAGAACTCTTAGTGGTGGCACATATATGTAATTGTGCATAAAGCATATAGTTACTCTTTTGATCAAATGTATGCGTAAGCCCTTAAGTATCTATCACCTCTTGTATATGGTCTATCATGCTTTTTGGTTGTTTGCTTGTTAAGCCCTGGAAATTATGTTTCTATGATGTTTTAATGGTTACTTGTTGAGTAAGTTGTCTTGGCATGATGTTTGAAAGGTTTCTTGTCAAGTAAGTCATATTAACATGTTGTTCGATTGGTTGCTTAGGGATTAAGCTATGTTAGTATGGTGTTCGAAGGATTATATGATCTTAAGATATGCTAGACACCATGTTGGATTGCTTCATGATTTGGGTTCATGAATTGGGTTGTCATGTATGAATGCTTAGTGATGGTCTTGAATGGATTGTGATTTGGAATGAACTTGATTATATGAACCATGTCTGACTAGATTCGCTTATTAACTTCTAAAATATTTAATTATGACTTGGGCATTCATAACCTCCAAAGTATGCAACGTGACAATATCTATAGAAATCGAATTACCTTGATGTTGTGAAATCACTTTAAGGTTGATGTTTTAATTTCGGTTAAGTTTAGTCCATATGAAACACCTTGCTTCTAAGATCATATAATTGGAATGTTTAAGTAAAAGAAAAAATTATACCTTTTTTCTTATGTCACTTTTAGGTTTACCTGAGTTAAGTCAATCCCTTGTTTATTTCTTCACACCTCCTAGTTCGATTCACATCTTAAGTAAGCCAATGTTTGTATATTTGTTTGTTGATTGCTTGTTTGTTAGTAACACTACTTAGTTCGGTTTATCTTCTAAACTGGGTTAGGGGTGTTACAAGTTGAATCTTTAGATCTTGCACATTATACAATTCCTACTTTTAAACCATCTATTGAAGAAGATCCTATTCTAGAACTGAAGTCATACCCTTTTTCTTATGTCACTTTTAGGTTCGACTTAGAGGTTTACTTGAGTTAAGTCAATCCCTTGTTTATTTCTTAACACCTCCTAGTTTGATTCACTTCTAAAGTAAGCCAACGTTTGTATACTTGTTTGTTAGTAACACTACCTAGTTCGGTTTACCTTCTAAGCTGGGTTAGGGGTGTTACAAGTTGAATCTTTAAATCTTGCACACCATATAATTCCTACTTTTAAACCATCTATTGAAGAAGCTCCTATTCTAGAATTGAAGTCATTACCAGCTAATCTCAAGTATGTATTTCTTGGAGATTTAGACACACTTCCAGTTATTGTCTTTGCAATGCAAGAAGCTAAGTTGCTAAAAATCTTGAAGCAAAACAAATGTGCTATTTCTTGGACCATTGCGGATATAAAAGGCATTAGCCCATCTTTTTGCATGCATAAGATTAATCTGGATGATGAGAACAAACAATCTATTGAGCTGCAATGTTGAGTTAACGAGAAGATGAAAGAAGTGGTCAAGAAATAAATTTTGAAATGGTTGGACGCAAGTATTATCTATGCCATTTCTGATAGTGCATGGTGTTGCACGTAATAAGTGCTACGCAAATGTGCAAGTATACACGTCGCAAGTTATAGTATAAAAGATATCGTCTCCACAGGGATTGGTGCTACTTCAAGAATCTAGTCTCTTGCACTGTAAAAGTAAAAACACAAGTAAAGGATTATAGAAGTTTAACTAATGACTAATCTAGAAAGCAATGAAGTAAGAAAAGATGAATTCAAATGAGAGAGAGATAGGCCAGGTTATCGTGAGTTGAGGTGTGATAGCCGATTGGATCGTCTTGGTAAAAGAGTGCACGGGCAACTCAGTTGCCGTGGCAACTTGCACAACAGGGTTGCCTTGGCAACTAATCGATGGTTGCCTGGGCGACTAGTTGGGCAACTACTTGGGCGTCTGGGCAGCAACCTTCAAGGTTCGGCAGAGCGTTCTTTAATGGTTTCTTCTTATCCCTAAGTCGAAACTCTAGCTACTTGTGCATGCCTTGATAATACATCCCTGCGTGAATCAAGGGTGAACAACAACCAATCTTGCGCTCCTCTTAGCCGTTGAAGTCCTTAACTTATTCCTAACCCGGATTAATCTTCACCATCATTAGATTGAATAAAGATCATATTCATTCGTTTCTTGAATCTAACTCTCCCGATATTAGATAAATAGATGAAATCACGAGATCCTCTCCCAATTCACTCGCAAACAAGAATAAGAACCAAGAATGAATAAACCTTGAAATAGAAAAGTGCAAACTCTTATTACCTAAACAAAAACCAATAGTTTCTCACAACCACAAAACACAATAACCATAGCCAAGTAGATTTAGTTCATGGCTAGGTTCCAAAGAAACACAAGATAAACAATCCCTAGCATGAACCCAATCGAAGAAGGAAGAAAAGATGAAGCTTGTCGAAAATCCCTTGCCCTAGATGCTTGTCGAAAATTCTCCTTGCTTTCTCCCTTGGACTTGTCAAAATTTCCCCTAATGCTCTCTCTATCCATCTTGTCGAAATCTCCTTGCTATTTATAGGTCTAGGCCAAAGTCCTTCTTTGAGGAGGAGTTTGAGTTGGAATTAAATTATCTTTAAAGAATATTATTCTTTATTATAATTGTATTCCTACTAGAACTTCTCATATCTTCTTGGAATTTAATTCTTCTTTAATCTCTGCATGGAAATCAAATTCCTTTGGGTTCGGGGTTTGCTCCACGTCATCTTGGGCTTGTATAGTCATTAATTTTGACATCCCTATTGCATTTTCTCTTTGTCGACAATTGCCATGGCAATTGGCTCGGCGTCTCCTTCATGCATTGCCCTGACAACTAGCTCAACGTATCCTTCATGCATTGCCCTGGCAACTAGCTCGGCATTGCTTTGGCAAGTGATCCTGCACATACACACAAAGCACACCAAAGCAGCATCTTTTCCACAAAAACTACCAAGTTATGTAATCAAGCTCAACGATGGAAGGAAACATGGATTAATGCATGAATAGCTAATTATGCAACTAATATGAGCCTAAGTCTAACAATAATATGAGTAAAAAGGGTAAGAAAATTAGTACTTTTGAACACTTATCACAACCCAAACTCGAACTATTGCTTGTCCTCAAGCAATGCAAACTCATAATTACCTGCCAAGACTTCAATTTTCACAAACTTAGCTTTGAACTTGATTTCAATTCTCTGAACCGGGGCACAAAGTATGATTGGCTTTTTATTTTTCGAAAAACATAGGAGTTACATGGAATCAAACTATAATGCTTGTGAGTGTGTGCGGAGTTGTGTGCAAGTTGATTTTTCGGATTCTATGCAAACAAGAGGTTTTCAAAGTACTTCATTGGGTTCTTTTTAACATGTTTTAACTAGAGCCAGTTTTTGGGCACCTCTAGTGTTTTGTTTTTAGTTTTCTTAAGTTAATTTAATCGACTAGAGCCGGTTTCGGGCACCTCTAGTTAATTTTTTTTAACACATCCTAGAGCCAGTTTCGGGCACCTCTAGTGATCAATTTTTTTAGCACATGCTAGAGCCAACTTCGGGCACCTCTAGCATTCATCCAATTTTTATTCTAATCCCCCAATTTGTTAATTATCAACCTAAGTTTACTAGAATTCCTTAAATCAATCAAACCACAACAGTGTTTCATCAAATTTTAGCATCATAGTAAAATTCTAAGTTTTTCCATGGTTATCCTAGAATAAAAAATTCTATCAATTAAGTGCATTGGCAAAGTCATCATCGAATATTCATCAAATCTAAGCAATTCTTGTTCCAATTAAAGGCATGGCAAGCAATTTATGTATCCTAAATGTAATACTTAAGATGAATGTAATTAAACATGGTAACTACTAGTAACAATCCCCCCAAACTCGAGCGAGGCATTGTCCTCAATGCATGCATAAAAATAACGAAAAATAAAAATAAAAATGCATACGAGGACTTACTCCGAGAGTTCATCATCGTAGATGATTAGTTTCCTTCTAGTCGGTGTCTTGATTCTCTTGCTTGAACACGATGGTTGTTTTCTTGTTGCCGGGATGTCTTTAGCTTTGGTTGCCGTGGCATCTTCAGGGTTGGTTGTCGTAGCATCAGCTTGTGCAGGCACGATGTAGGTTGCCGCGGCATCTTCTTCATTGGTTGCCGGGGCAAGGATCTCGACAGTAAATTTCCTTAGCATAGTAGTTGTGAGTCTTGTTGTGAAAAAGAAAACAAAGAAAACCTGAAAACTAAAGATAATGAAGAAAAATAAAATATCTCCTAAAAATAAAAATGAAAATAAAAAGAAAAAGAAAAAGAAAATATTGAAAGGAGAGCATGCTCATGCATCTCCTAAGTTGACCACTTCTTTTTTACGTTCCACATGGGCACCATTGTAGTGCTTCAATCTTTGTCCATTAACTTTGAATTCATGGTTGTCAGAGATGGACTTGATTATCACAACACCATGGGAGAATGGTTTGACAACTTCAAATGGTCCCGACCATCTTGATTTCAGATTTCCCGGGAAAAGTTTTAGCCGAGAATTGAATAGGAGAACTAGTTGCCCTGGCGTGAATTGTCGTGGCAATAGTTTCTTGTCGTGCCATCGCTTTGTTTTCTCCTTGTAGATTCGTGCATTGTTATAGGCGATTGCACGAAATTCTTCTATCTCATTGAGATCCATCAAGCGCTTTTGTCCGGCACTTTCCCAATCCATATTCACGGTCTTGATTGCCAGTACGCCTTGTGCTCGATTTCCACCGGTAGATGACATGTTTTACCATAGACAAGTTGGAAGGGGGACATACCTAAGGGTGTTTTGAATGCAGTGCTATAAGCCCAAAGTGCGTCATCTAGTCTTAATGACCAATCCTTCCTTGAGGGATTTACAACTTTCTCGAGTATTCCCTTCAACTCCCGGTTGGAAATTTGTGCTTGCCCGTTGGTTTGTGGGTGATATGCCATGGCGATCTTGTGTGATATGCCGAAGCGTTGCAACATCTTGGCAATTAGTCTGTTGTCAAAATGCTTGCCTTCGTCACTGATAATTGCTCTCGGCATCCCAAACTGTGTAAATATGTTTTTCTGCAAGAATCTTTGCACGGTCTTGGAATCGCTGTTGGGAACTACAGCTGCCGCAACCCATTTAGACACGTAGTCGACGACAAGTAGAATGTAGAGGATGCCGAATGAAGATGGGAAAGGTCCCATAAAATCGATCCCCCATACATCGAACAATTCCACCTCGATGATGTTCTGGAGCGGCATCTCATATCGTCTAGAGATATTGCCCGTCCTCTGGGAACGATCACATTGCTTGTAAAAGTCTTGGGCATCTTTGTACAATGTTGGCCAATACAACCTGGATTGCAAAACTTTGGCTGCGGTATGAGTTCCTCCAAAATGTCCTCCATAGGGTGAAGAATGGCATTGCCGGAGTACATTCTATTGCTCTTCTTTAGGGACACATCGGCGTATAACCTGATCTGCATATTGTTTAAACAAAAGAGGCTCGTCCCAAAAGTAATGCTTAGCATCATGGCGGAACCGCTTCTTCCCTTGGTGAGTAATGCCATAAGGAAAAATACCACAAACAAGGAAGTTAACTAAATCCGCGTACCAGGGTATTGCCGAGGCATGTGCTGTCGTGGCGATTGCTCCCAAATTGCCGAGGCGTGCGCGTCAAAGGCTGCTGCGACATCGAGAGTTGCCGAGGCGTGTGCATCCATGGTTGCCGAGGCGTCGTGGGTTGCCGAGGCGTCTAGGGTTGCCGAGGCGTCGAGGGTTGCCGAGGCATCTAGGGTTGCCGAGGCAACTAGAATTTGTTTATCCGGGAATGCATCACATATCTCTAGATCCGCGTCATCCTCCCTATTGCGTTCCAAACGTGATAAGTGATCGGCCACTTGATTTTCTGTTCCTTTCCTGTCCTTAATTTCAATATCAAATTCTTGTAAAAGTAATATCCAACGAATAAAACGAGGTTTAGCATCCTTTTTAGCAAATAAGTATTTTATTGCCGAATGGTCCGTAGGAACAATTACCTTTGTACCAATTAAATAGGATCAGAACTTGTCAAATGCGAAAACTACAGCTAGTAACTCTTTCTCCGTTGTTGTGTAATTCACTTGAGCACCATTAAGAGTTTTACTAGCGTAGTATATCACATGGAAGGTCTTACCTGTGCGTTGGCCTAGGACTGCTCCTATCGCGAAATCACTTGCATCACACATGAGCTCAAAAGGTAGCGTCCAATCTGGTGGAACGACAATGGGTGCAGAGACAAGCTTTTTCTTTAGGGTTTCGAATGCTTGGTTGCAAGAATCATCAAAATCGAAGACTTTATCCTGTTCAAGCAGATTACACAAGGGTTTAGTGATTTTAGAAAAATTATGAATGAACCTCCTGTAAAAACCTACATGTCCGAGAAAACTTCGAATTCCTTTAACCGAACTTGGTGGGGGTAATCTCTCGATCATGTCCACCTTGGCTTTGTCTACTTCAATTCCCTTGGATGAAATATTGTGGCCGAGCACTTTTCCTTCATCTACCATAAAATGGCATTTCTCCCAATTGAGGACCAAATCCGTTTCTTCGCATCTTGCCAACACCCTCTCTAAATTGCCGAGACAGCCGTCGAAGTCATTACCAAAAACTGAAAAATCATCCATGAAGATCTCAAGGAAGTCTTCGACCATGTCTGAAAAGAGTGCCATCATGCATCTTTGGAAGGTTGCCGGGGCGTTACAC
This sequence comes from Hibiscus mutabilis, assembly GCA_019671005.1. Lineage (NCBI taxonomy): Eukaryota > Viridiplantae > Streptophyta > Magnoliopsida > Malvales > Malvaceae > Hibiscus > Hibiscus mutabilis. The sequence continues at coordinate 12,797,739 of CM033725.1, forward strand.
AATCCGAACGGCATCCTTCGGAAGGCATAAGTACCGTATGGGCATGTGAAGGTTGTCTTTTCTTGATCTTCTGGTGATATGGCAATTTGATTGTAACCTGAATAACCATCAAGAAAACAATAAAAGGGTTTACTTGCAAGACGGTCAAGCATTTGATCAATAAAGGGTAATGGGAAGTGATCTTTCCTAGTGGCTTTGTTTAGCTTTCGATAGTCCATACAAACCCTCCAACCAGTCACAGTCCTGGTTGGGATAAGTTCATTATTTTCATTGCTTACCACTGTTATACCTCCCTTTTTCGGTACACATTGTACCAGACTTACCAACGTACTATCGGAGATAGGGTATATAATGCCGGCGTCAAGCCACTTGATGATTTCTTTCATTACAACCCCTTTCATGGCATGATTCAGTCTCCTATGGGCTTCAATTGAAGGTTTGTGATCATTTTCCAACAAGATCTTGTGCATGCACACCGCCGGGCTAATTCCCTTCAAGTCGGCAATTGTCTACCCTATTGCCTTTTTGTGTAGCTTCAACATCTTGATCAGCTTCTTTTCCTGCTCAGGCTGTAACTTAGAAGAAATAATTACAGGCAATGTATTATCGGTCCCTAAGTATACATATTTTAGTTGCTCTGGCAATTGTTTCAACTCAAGAATCGGTGGTTGTTCGATAGAGGGTTTTTCGAGTTTACCTTCCTTACCTGAGTAATCCAGTGGCTCAAAGTATGTACCTGGTCGGTTGACTAGCCAATTTGCCTCTTCTTGTTGTTCCTCATTGACCGGTTCTTCATACTCCTCAGGTTCCTCTTGATCGACAATGTAGTTGCCGAGGCAACTAAATTCCTCATCGAAAAGTTAAACTCTGTCGTGGCATGAAGTAGTTGGCATTCTTCTGGATCATCGGCATGCCTTAGTGTTTGGAACACATTTAGTTTGACCTGCTGGTCATTCACCCTCGTTGTGAGTTATCCATTTTCAACGTCGATCAAGGTTCTCCCTGTCGCTAGGAATGGTCTCCCGAGAATGATGGGTGCATGCTCATCTGCTTCACAATCCAAAACAATAAAGTCAGCGGGAAAAATAAATTTATCAACTTTTACCAGTATGTCCTCGATTTTTCCCTCTGCATGCACATAGGATCTGTCGGCTAGCTGCAGCATGACTGTTGTAGGTCTTGCCTTCCCGATTCCTAGTTTCTGGAAAACCGATTTAGGCATCAAGTTTATGCTAGCCCCTAGGTCGCATAGTGCTTTCCTGACATAGTGATTTCTAATAGAACAGGGTATTGTGAAACTTCCGGGATCCTTCAACTTGGGTGGCATACGATTGTGCAACATTGCCATGCATCCCTCTGTTGCGGCAACTGTTTCAAACTCTCCTAGCCTTGTTCTCTTGGACACAATGTCTTTAAGAAACTTGACATAGTTTGGCATTTGTTCAATTGCTTCCACCAGTGGCAAGTTGATGTGGACTTGCTTTAGGATATCAAGAAACTTCTTGAATTGGTATTCTTGCTTTTGTCGCTTCAACCTTTGTGGGAATGGTGGTGGAAGTCGGATATCTTCGATCCTTTCATTGGTTTGAAATCTGATTGACGGCATTGCCGGGTCATCTGGAGTTGCCGAAGCGGTATCAACTGGGGTTGCCGAGGCGTGCTTATCGCAAGTTGTCGAGGCGTCTTTATCGTCGGTTGCCGAGGCATGCTTATTGCCGGTTGCCGCGGTAATTCCTGGTTCAGCATCTGAGGCTTTGCCTCTAGGTTCGTCTTGATCTTTTTGTGGAGTTTTGTTTGATGAGCGGGTTTGAACCTCTCTAAGTTGTTGGCCACTTCTGGTGGTGATTGCCTTACATTGCTCATGGCCAGTTCCTCTTGCGACTTCAGTATCGCTAGGTAAACCTCCTTGCGGTCTAGTGTTCAGATTTTGAGCAAACTGTCCGACTTGATTATCCAATGATTTGATTGCCGCCTCTTGGTTTTGTAATCTCATCTCGGTCCTGTTAATAAAAGCATCAGTTCTTTTTATGAAATTACTATTCTCAGCCATATAAGATTCAGTTTTCATTATAAAAGCATTTAGATAATTTTCCAAAGAACTAGATGTCGTCGGTTGTTGCTGCGACATCTGTTGCCGTGGAATATTCTGCTGGAATCCCGATGCTTGTGCATTCTGATTGTTCTGGTTTAGAGCATTGTTGGGATTACTCCATGAAATATTCGGGTGCTTCTTCCAAGCTGGATTGCATGTATTTGATATCACGTTATTGCTCCGATTGTAATTCCCCACATAGAAGCTGGATTCCGGATTCTGCATACATTCAGAAGAATTATGGTTATCACCACATAGCTCACAAAAAGAATCCATTACCTTGACTTCATGTGTGTTGTTTGGTTTTTGCATGTTCTGGACCATCTTGGTTAAAGTGGCCAATTGTGCCGAAATTGAATATGATGATCCTAGTTCATGTATTGTGGCTTGGCGTCTAACTTCTCCTCTTCTAGTAGATGGGAATTGATAGTCATTCTTGGCCAGCTTGTTTAAAATTTGCATTGCTTCCTCCGACGACTTATCTAGGAGTATGCCGTTTGCCGAGGCATCTAGCATCATCCTTGTTGGTGTATTCATGGCGTTGTAAAACATTGTTACTTGAGTCCACACCGGGAATCCGTGTAGGGGCATTTGTGTAGAAGTTCTCTATATCGCTCCCAAGCCTCGTACATGGATTCATCATCTACCTGCCGAAAAGAAGTAATGTCGTTACGAAGCTTATCAGTCAAATTTGTAGGATTAAATCTAGCAAGGAAATCACGACAAAGATCAGTCCAAGATGCTATGGATCCGGCAAGAATGCTATTCAACCATGCTTTCGCCCTATCCCTCAGTGAATAGGGGAATAATCTTAATCGTAGGACATCGGGGGTGACTCCGTGTATCTTGAACGAGTTGCAAATCTTGAGGAAAGATTTCAGATGTTGCCGTGCATCTTCAGTTGCCGAGCCGCCAAATTGACCTATTGTGTTGATCATATTAAACATTACCGGTTTCAATTCAAAGTGGTCGACTTCAATTTCAGGTGCGACAACTCCTGGGTTAAGTCCATCAAGATCTTCTTCAAGATAGTCTCGAATAGTTCTGTTTCGTGCTAGAATCACTCCTCCTCCTGCTCGAACATCTTGATTCATATTGCCGTCTTGATTTGCCATTGCTTCTCTTATCCTTCGTCTAAGTCTTTGTAAGGTTCGTTCGATTTTTGGATCAAAGGGATATTCTGGTGAAGTCGGTCTCGCCCTGGTCATATACCAATGCAAAACCAAAGTTTGTTAGCCCTTTGAATTTTAAACAAGAAAAATAAAAAGAAAGTGCAAGAAAATAAAAATAAAGTCGCTATTGCCAATCCCCGACAACGGCACCAAAAACGTGTTGCGCGTAATAAGTGCTACGCAAATGTGCAAGTATACACGTCGCAAGTTATAGTATAAAAGATATCGTCTCCACAGGGATTGGTGCTACTTCAAGAATCTAGTCTCTTGCACTGTAAATGTAAAAACACAAGTAAAGGATTATAGAAGTTTAACTAATGACTAATCTAGAAAGCAATAAAGTAAAAGAAAAGATGAATTCAAATGAGAGAGAGATAGGCCAGGTTATCGTGAGTTGAGGTGTGATAGCCGATTGGATCGTCTTGGTAAAAGAGTGCACGGGCAACTCAGTTGCCGTGGAAACTTGCACAACGGGGTTGCCTTGGCAACTAATCGATGGTTGCCTGGGCGACTAGTTGGGCAACTAATTGGGCGTCTGGGCAGCAACCTTCAAGGTTCGGCAGAGCGTTCTTTAATGGTTTCTTCTTATCCCTAAGTCGAAACTCTAGCTACTTCTGCATGCCTTGATAATACATATTCATTAGATTGAATAAAGATCATATTCATTCGTTTCTTGAATCTTGCGCTCCTCTTAGCTATTGAACAACAACCAATCTTGCGCTCCTCTTAGCCATTGAAATCCTTAACTTATTCCTAAGCCGGATTAATCTTCACCATCATTAGATTGAATAAAGATCATATTCATTCGTTTCTTGAATCTAACTCTCCTGATATTAGATAAATAGAATCCTCTCCCAATTCACTCACAAACAAGAATAAGAACCAAGAGTGAATAAACCTTGAAATAGAAAAGTGCAAACTCTTATTACCTAAACAAAAACCAATAGTTTCTCACAACCACAAAACACAATAACCATAGCCAAGTAGATTTAGTTCATGGCTAGGTTCCAAAGAAAAACAAGATAAACAATCCCTAGCATGAACCCAATCGAACAAGGAAGAAAAGATGAAACTTGTCGAAAATCCCTTGCCCTAGATGCTTGTCGAAAATTCCACTTGCTTTCTCCCTTGGACTTGTCGAAATTTCCCTTAATGCTCTCTCTATCCATCTTGTCGAAATCTCCTTGCTATTTATAGGGCTAGGCCAAAGTCCTTCTTTGAGGAGGAGTTTGAGTTGGAATTAAATTATCTTTAAAGAATATAATTCTTTATTATAATTGTATTCCTACTAGAACTTCTCCTATCTTCTTGGAATTTAATTCTTCTTTAATCTCTGCATGGAAATCAAATTCCCTTGGGTTTGGGCTTTGCTCCAGGTCATCTTGGGCTTGTATAGTCATTAATTTCGACATCCCTATTGCATTTTCTCTTTGTCGACAATTGCCATGGCAACTGGCTCGGCGTCTCCTTCATGCATTGCCCTGGCAACTAGCTCGGCATATCCTTCATGCATTGCCCTGGCAACTAGCTCGGCATTGCTTTGGCAAGTGATCCTGCACATACACAGACAAAGCACACCAAAGCAGCATCTTTTCCACAAAAACTACCAAGTTATGTAATCAAGCTCAACGATGGAAGGAAACATGGATTAATGCAAGAATAGCTAATTATGCAACTAATATGAGCCTAAGTCTAACAATAATATGAGTAAAAAGGGTAAGAAAATTAGTACTTTTGAACACTTATCACATGGGTTAGTCTAGTCCATTGTGTTCCCAAGAAAAGTGGCATCACTTTAATCTGTAATGATGCTGATGAATTATTCTTGACTCATATTCTTATGGGTTGATAGATTTGAATGGATTATAGGAGACTCAATGCAACCATAAGAAAAGATCACTTATCTCTTTCTTTTCTTGATCAAATGCTCGATAGGCTTGTTGGCAAGCAGTATTACTATTTTTTAGATGGATCTTCTGGCTATAATCAAATTGCTATTGCGCCAGAGGACCAAGAAAATACTACTTTTACATGCCTTTTTGGAACATTTTCTTTCGATTGCATGCCTTTTGGCCTTTGCAATGCACCAACCACATTTCAAAGGTGCATGATGGCAATATTTTCAGATATGATTGACAATTCCCTAGAAATCTTTATGGATGATTTTTCGATAAATGCAAATGATTTCGACCATTGTTTCGACAATCTGGAGAAAATATTACAGCGATGTGTAGATACTAATCTTGTTCTGAATTGAGAGAAATGTCATTTTATGGTCACAAAGGGAATTGTGTTGGTTCATCGAATATCTAAAGCAGTAATTGGGATTGATAAAGCCAAGGTGGATGTTATTGAAAAATTGCCTCCACCGACTAATGTAAAGGGCATTTGAAGTTTTTTGGGCAATGTTGGTTTCAATAGAAGAATCATTCTTGATTTTTCAAAGATCATAACACCATTATGTTTATTGCTAGATCAGAACATTAAATTTTTCTTTGGTGATGCATGTCTGGATGCATTCAATAAAATTAAAAAGTTGCTTGTGAATGCACCTATCGTCGTTGCACCCAACTGGGAGAAACCATTTGAACTAATGTGCGACGCCAGTGATTTCACTGTGGCAGCATTGTTAGGCCAAAGAATAGACAAGGTATTTCATGTAATCTACTATGCTAGTAAGACTCTAACTGAAGCTCAAATCAATTACACTACTACTGAGAAATAGTTATTATCAATAATTTTCACTTGTCGGTGCAAAAATTACAGTTTTTACTGAGCATTCCGCTTTGAGATATCTTTTTGCAAAGAAGGATTGAAAACCAAGATTGATACGATGGATTTTATTATTGCAAGAATTTTCTATTGAGATAAAAGATCGAAAAGGGTCAGACAATCAAGTTACCAATCATCTTTCAAGATTGGAAGTAGGCATCGAAGATGGAAATAAACTACAAATTGTCGACAAATTCCCTAATGAAAAGCTTTTTGTTGTGGATGCAACACCGTAGTATGTGATTTTGTTAATTACTTGGTATGTGGAAAAACTTCTTTGGGTGTTACTAAAATAAGAAGGTAACATTTCTTCACGATGCAACGAAATACCATTAGAATGATCCTTATTTTTTAAGGTTTGCAATGACAATATCATTCAACGTTGTGTACGAGAGGAAGAAATGAGATCGATATTACAACATTTTCATAATGATCCTTATGGAGGGCATTTTGGTGTCATGAGAACGGCCACAAAAGTTCTTCAATCTGGATTTTATTGGCCTTCATTATTCATAGATGTGTAATCACTAATTTTGTCCGGGTGGATCCGTTTTTATTTTTGTTTTTGTTTTCAATAATGGGCTAATATATGTTATTACTATTTTAAAGAATATGGGCTTTGGTTACTTTATCCTTCTATTAAAGCCTAATAAAATAAAAAATTCTATTAATTAATTACTAGTTATATTTTAGTTAAGCATTTAAATATATCTAGGAGTTGTTATTTTCTATCATATTATGCTATTTATTATCATATTGTATGTTATGCTTTTAAAACCCAAAAATATTACTAGTTAAGTATTGACAATCTTGTATTATACTAGTCTTATATATATATATATATGATATGTTGCTAGTTATTATCATAGTTTACCATATTGTTATCCAAACAAAAAATTTGCTATCACATTAGATGTTCTATTATCACTATAGAAACCAGAATATATATAAATTAAATAAAACCGAATACGTATAAATAAAAGCTCAACTATTTATTTACATCAGTCCATTTACACTTGAAAGAAACAAAATATTACATACATTAAAAGCCCATTAATATAAATAAAATATAAGGCCCAACAAGCTTAACCAAAACCCTAATTTGGTTCACTCTTTTGTCTACGCAGCCACCCCTCCAGCCGTTAGATCTAGGATAGATCTAACAGCCCACAATCAAAGGAGCGTCCTTCTAAATTTCCCACGCGCCCACGCATGACCTTTGGCGTCACCCATGCGCGCGTGGAACCCACGCATTCGACTCCTCGGCTTCCCAGGCCAAGTTATCTACTCTGCTCCCAAGTCGCGTCTGAATGCTTCTGACACTGCCATCTCTCCACGCCGGCTTGCAGCCACCAGCTCCTCTGGTCCCCTCCTCCTCACAAGCAGCCACGACACACAAAAGAGCAAAAATAAAATGTTAGAGGCATATTTCAACAGCATTTCAGGGGGCACACCAACAATTTCAGTATATCAAATGAATATAGACAAGGAATTGCAGAAAAGAAAGTGGAAACCAATAGAAAATTTCTATTCGATTTTTCTTTATTTCTAAATTCATGTAATTTCAATTATATAAACCGAACCCAACAAATTTGTAACCCTAATCGAAAAAACAAAGCAGGAAAAGACTTCAAAGCTATACAAAGAGCACCTTCAGAGGTATATCCATCTTCTACTTTATATTTTCAAGGCATATAAAAGAAAAAAATGGGGTTTAGGGATTCCCTTTTTTACCTTCGCGGTCGGCATTTTCTCACGTCGTTGTTTAGCCCCGCCTACGTCGGTGATAAACCCTTGGTCATCTAAGCCGTATGGGTGAACCGGCAAGGGATGGGGTCTTTCAAAAGTGGTTTTTGAAACTGTTTGAGTCCCAGTTTTTAAGATTTAAAATGTAAAAGTGGCTCAGTTTCAAAAAAGGTCGGATCGAGGTTTAGGGAGAGAAAATGAGTGGTTTTGGTTTGTTTTTGAGTTTGCCGACCGCCAGCGAGCGGTGACCGACGTGGCGGCACACAACGGAGGAGTCACCGAAAACTGGGTTTAGCAGCAGTTTCTGGGTTTGATGGCCGGAATCTGGGTTTGGATGATGAACACATGGCGGTGTTCATCCCCGCTTTGGGAGAAATGAGATAACAGAGAGTTTCAGGGGTTATAAAAATGGACAAAAGAGGCTAAGTCTCGGCCGGTGGGGTTTTTTTTATAGTAGATAACGTTTTAAAATTTGGAAAATTGCTTTTTAAATTCCTCCTCCCTAACCTATTTACGCCCATGGTCTTTTCGCATAGGCAAATCACAATATTGGTCCCTCTGTGTGGGCCAATTGCGATAGTAAGCCATTCCGTGTTTTGTTATTACTTGCCAGATCCCAGTGATTTTAAACTAATTTGCAATTTCGTCTTTTTTTTATTCAAACTGGTTTTTCTTTAAATATAGTCCTTTGATTTTATTTCTTTGCAATTTAATCCATTTTCCAGTATCATGTTTCCCTTATTTCATGCTTAAATTTCCAGTTTTGTTGTTTAATGTGCGTGTTCTTGTTGAAATTAGTAGATCCTTTGATTTGTGGTTGATAAAGAATGCTTCTTATGGTTATGGTTGATGTTTTCCTGTATTTGTATAATGTGTGCTTATAAAATATAGTTCATGTCTAATATATAGCCTTTGTATAACCTATAGTTTCCTTTATAATACATATAATATATGCTTTTACATAATATATAATGTTTATAGTTCTTTATATGACATGTAGTTTTTATATAAAATATAATATATAGTTTTATATATCCTATAGTTCTTTTAATATATAAGATACGTTTTTGTATATAATATAGTTTTATATAAAATAAATAATATGGTTTTCCTATAATATATAGTTTTACATAATATATAATATATAGTTCTTATATGATATATAGTATATGAGTTATTGTGTAATATGTGTTTTGTTTATAATATATGGTATATATAATATATAGTTTTTTTTAAATATAAAATATGTAGTTTTTTTATATATAATATAAGTTCCCTTTTTTCATATAATACGTATCATATAAGGTTTTTTTATAATGTACATAATACATAGTTTTTTATAATATATATAATATAGTGTTAAATATATATAATATATAGTAAATATATTTATATTTGTATGTTTGGGCTTAGGATTAGCTTTAGCTTAGTGGGCATTGGGCTTTGGGTTGTTAAGTTAGTTTTAGATTAGAATTAGACAAATTAATTTAATTAGTTTAGGATCGTGTGCTTGTCTCATAGAGGCACGATCTTTAAATTAATTAGATTAATTTAGGATTAGCCTTTTAGAGCTTTAGTTAGATTAGGGTTCGAATTGATTTAGTGAATTTAAATTTACCTATTGGCTTATTGGGATAAATGTTAAATTCATTAAATTAGTTGGACATCTCTTAATTACTTTTAGGATAAAATTAACATGGAGATTAGATTAACATTTAAATTAAAACCATGATTAATTAATTTGAATTACTTTAAATAGTATTATTGGCTTATTGGAATACTAGTTTAAAATCGATTGAATTAATTATCATGTTAGAGGATAAATTATAATTTGTTAGTTTTTAGTCTTTTAGAGCTAATTAATTTAGGGTTAATATTAGATTCACCTAATTAATAACTAGATCACTAATTGGACCTTCCATAACTTTGGTCTTATAGGTTAGGGCCTTAGGCGGGCTTTTGTGTGTTTATCTTTAAGCTTTTGTTTGTTATCCCTTAATTGTCATTCATGGGACCCTTTATCTCGAATAAATTAATTTAATTCAAAAAGTGAGGTATTTATTAATTCTAATATTTGTGCCGTAACAGTCTGAGCTCAAAGGATGTTATTTGAATTAATCCTTACCATCCCAAGGTAAAATTAAAAGTTGATAAGATCATCACATCATATTTTAACTGTTTGCACCATGCATAAAGATGACGTACGAGATTCGAACCATAAACTAACATGTCAGTTAGGCTTATATGATGTCGATTTAGTCTATGGTCCAGTGTATCGTCAACCTTATTAATTAAGTTTCCAATTAATTTGAACCCACTAACTTGATAAGGCACGTGTAATTAAGGTCAAATTTTCAATTAAGTACGCCAAGTTAAATTCAATTCAAATTCCATCAATTTGAAAGCGATAAATGTTCAGGTACCGATTCCCGGGTGTGATGGGGGTGTTAATCCTTCCCCACGCGTAACCAACTCCCAGAACCTTTCATAAAGAATCTCTGGTTTACCATGGTGTCTGGCCCACCTTATCCAAGTGGTCGGTGGCGACTCCAAGTTTTCATCAATTTTTAAAAGAAAAAGAAATTTCAAAAGAAATCCCTTTAAGTGAAGATTTCAAAGAAATGATTTTGGGGATAACCCGTAGCACCGAATCTATGAAATCCTATATTTGTTTTAAGAAAGAAAGATAGATCGCTACAGCACGTCAACTCCGCTGAGGACGCTATTTTTTTTACAAAACAAAAGATAGTTAGGCCAAAAGAATATTTGTTGCCTTAAAATGATGGAAAATGTTGGGATTTCAATTGAGTTTAACGAGGTTGATCCTTTCTCGAAAATGTCGCTAAGATTACACGGGCTTTGATAATTGGTAGACTTCAGATTAATTTTCCATTTAATTTCTAAGAAATCACCGACATTTCTTGCATCATGTTCATCAACCTCTATACCCGAGCTCTGTCCCTTAAGTGGGAGTGAAACGCCACATACCCATGTGAGTAGCCCTCCATGGGTTGGTAATTCACTTCCAGAATCCACGCCTTCCGACATGTGAGCAGCCCTCCACGTCACTAGGTCGTGTTTTCCCTCGAACCGAAACCAATTCACAAGCTTGTAATGGGCCAGAATCGGAGTTCTAGTTACCTTAGTAGGTAATGAGATAGGTTCGGGTACCCTCAATTAGAACCAAACCATGTGTGAGAATCTAGAAAACTTACCCCGTTAGAGCCATGCAGACAATCCTAGCGAACTAGAATTCATGTGGTTAGGTTTATTTCCTTATTTCCTTATCTTGTGGTTATCTCGTTTTGCGTTTATCTCTTCTCATTTTTGTTTATTGTTTATCTTATAACTAACTTTTCTTGTTGTTTTCTTCTTTTTCCTCTTTTACCCTTTTTGCATATCTTGTCATATCATGAAGAACACATTGAGTTGGAAATAGTTTGAAGTTAAAAGACTAGATCAATGAGAGACTGAGTCAGAAGAAGTGATGAAAAGAATTCTAATGTTTAGATATGGTAGGAAGGGAAGAAACTACATAATGGAGACAGTATTACCACTGGGTTCATATCAGGCATATCAGCCACGACATTCATGAATACAGAGTTCAATGATGTGTCCAAATTGAAGCAGTTTGGAACAACTGGGATTTTGAAACAAATAGTACTTTCAGAGAAGAGTATGGTGACATCCCGTACTTGCTAGAGGTTCCAGTTGATCAAGCATTATAACAAACCTTGGTGGGTTTTTGGAACTCTACCTACAGTTGCTTTACAATTGGTAACTTTGATTTAATTCCGACAATCGAACAATACCGGGACCTTATAAATTGCAAGAAGATGGACATGAATCGAGTATATCTAAGCCAAGTAAGAACAAAGCGCTCCGAGGAAAATTAAAGAAGTTATCAAATATGTTTTCATCTTGGGTCGAGCATCAAGTCACTACTTGGAACAATAAAGAGTATCTTAAGTGGGAGGGAATCTTGGCCTTAGCTTCTGTGCATCCTGTGGGCCGAGTTCAGCGGAATCTCTTTGCTATGTTGATCTATGGATTGGTACTCTTTCCTCGAGCATTGAGACTTGTTGATCCATCGGTTTTGGATATATTTGATCGTTTGGATAGCGGGACTAATCCAGTACCTGTAATTTTGGCTGAAACTTTTCTATCTTTGAGGTTCTGTCGAGAGCATGGTGGAGGTGACTTTTGGGGACGCCCACAACTTTTGACTGTTTGGTTTTATAGCCACCTTTGGACCAATCCCAGTTTTTCAAGGCCCCTCTATGACGGAAAGTTCTCGCCCTTAGAAGAGTTCTTACAAAAGAATGATTGGCCAACTCGATGATCCAAGGAAGTATGGCAAGATGTCCTCCGAAATCCAAATAAGGAAGATATAGTTTGGAGAGCACCGTGGTTGTTGGCAAAGAACATTCTCTATATATGTGGAGTACATTCATGGGTACCGTTACTTGGCCTTTGGGGGTAATACCGCATATGCACCTTTTTCTAGTTTTGAGACAGTACAGGTCGAAACAGTTCGTGTGAGCCACCAAAGGTCTAAATGAGTTAAATGTGGATTATGCAAAGGAAAAGGGCTACAAGACGATGGTATACAATGCTTCTTCAACTTGGAACAACACAAGATGGGTTAGAATAGTAAATGCTTCATACATGGTCACTCATGAGTACGAAGAATGGCAATTTAATCGTGTCAACGGCAATATTCCCTACTTGAATCCCAATGGAGAGAGATCTATAGATGAGAGATTGGCAACACTTCTTACCGAGGTAGATTTGATGAGGAAACAACTTGAAGAAGAGCGAAAGAGGTACCTCAAGCTTGAGGAGAAATCCCATTGAGAAAAGTTCGACTTCGAATTAGAGAAGACACAGTTTGAAAGAGTGGTTAAAGATCTACAAAGGAAAAGAGATGAGTTGGAACTCGAACTCAAGATGGAGAAGGAAGAGATTCAGAAGATTAAAAGGTTAAATAAGAGCAAAAGAGTTGTGGAAGGCATACCAAGTGAAGGGTTAAGCTCCGATTGAAGGAAGAGAAAGGGAGAGACGAGAACTACAAAAGAATGTTTTACAAGTACAAAGATCAAGTGCTCGCTTTAACCGAAGAAGTGAAGAATCTATGAATCTCCCACTCGAGACAGATCGAGAAGGAACAATACCAAAATGAAGCCTTGAAAGATGAAGTGAAATGTTTGGAAAAATCTCTTTTCAAGAATAAGGGTTCAACTAGCAAGCTGAAGGCTAGTAACTTTGAGAATCAAGTCTTGACGACTCGCATCGATGAGTTGGAAACCAAGGTTCAACAACTCAAGGATCATGTGGCAAGCCTTAGGGGAGCGATTCAAGTACGCCCGACGCTGAGTTTGGAGCAACTGCACTTCACCACCTATACAATTTGGAGGCAAGAACAAGAGTTGGCACATTGGATGACTCAGATGCAAGAGGTTGCCCGAAAGGTACATATTTTGGTGGAAGTTGCTACCAAACTCCATGACTGTGTGGATGATGATTCTAAGGAAGGAGAGAGGATTGTTTTGATTCCGAGAGAGATAATTGACCTTGATACTACCTTGAAGCCATACGTGTAGTTGGTTCTCTTGAAGTTATTGTAACAAGACAACATTTCCATTAATGAAAGTCGTTTAACGATGATATTTGCCAAACTCAGTGTTGCTCTTTGCATTCATGCACGATTCTTTCATTTCCTCCCTTTGATTAAATGCTAATAATCATTTAATTACTACATTTGTTTGCATTTTTGATTAACTGCCATTTATTAATTGAAAAGCTTTATGTTTAAGAAATATTGAATTTTGCTTCTTAAAAATTATCATCATTTCACACCTTTATCGAACTTGCTCACGGTCAAAGCAAATAGAGGAGAGCTTTGCCAAGTTGGAGGTTAACCTATGTGGCCAGATGGAACGAGCCAAACATGAATTAAAGGACACCATCATCAAGTTTCAGCAGGACATGATGAAGGAAATATCCCAATTGCTGCAAGCTCCGCTAGGACCAGATCCGAGGGGCAAGAGTACCCTTGAGAATCCTGCCCAAAACTCGGGGGATCACCCTCATGCCCAGATCATACATAACCCTCTTCTTGTTGATCCTTCTCTTAATCCTCCACAAGGGTCATCTTCTTCTCATATTGGTCTAGCTCCTCAAACTCAACCGAGGGTGAGCTTCGGGAATCCCAAAATTGTCGGGGGCAGCATCCTAGACTTCGATGAGTTGGAGAAGTTGAACCAAATGAAATCAAAATTCACTAAGAAATTGGAGGATACTTGGAAAGACCTAGAGGAAACATTTCGAGTGACGGAAGACGAGGATGGGTCCTATGGGTTAGTGCTAGGGAACTTAGTTTGGTCCTCGATGTGGAAATCCCATATAAATTCAAGACCCCTGAATTTGAAATGTTCGATGGAACCACCTGCCCTACTGCTCATATAGTGATGTTTTGCTTGAAGATGGTTGGGTTTATCAACAACGAGAAGCTCCTAATTCATTGTTTTTAGCACAGCTTAGTGGAATCTGCTTCAAGGTGGTACAATCAACTAACAAGGGCTCAATTTAAGTCGTGGAGGGATATGACAAAAGCTTTTACTGATTAGTATAAGCATAGAACTAACATGGTTCCCAATCGACTGTTGTTGCAAAGTATGGAACAAAAGTACAACAAGACCCTTTGTGAATATGCTCAAAGATGGCGTGATGTGGCAACACAAGTTCAACCGCTGCTCCACGAGCACGAGATCTCCCTAATGTTTGTGGACACGTTAAAAGGGACGCTTTATGAATGATTGATCATCAACCATATTAGCAATTTTGCAGAGATGGTCATGACTGAGGAGCTCATCGAAGCAACCATTAAGAGTGGAAGAATTGATGGAGGGGATCCTTCATGCAAGCAATACAAGAAAAAAGACCATGAGATAAACAATACAAACACCTTCGAGGCAAACAAGAACTTCACTATCTCCTAGCCCAGGCCACAACGGGGAATTCCTAAAACTTCAATAAGAGAGAAGATATGGGACCCAAGAAGAAAAGAGAGGAGAAATCCTTCACTCATTTGCCAATCTCTTACAAATAGCTCTACTCACAATTATATAAGGGTGAGTTAGTTCGTCCTTATCATGTTACACCTTACAACCCACCTTACCCAACATGGTATGACCCCATGGTGCATTGCAAATACCATGCTGATGTTCCAGGGCATTCAATTGAAAATTGTGTGGCATTCAAGAAGTTTGTTCAGAACTTAATTTGGACCGAAGTGTTACAATTGAGAGAACTGAGCACGGCCAACAACCCCTACTAAATCACAGAGGCCAAGGCACAGCGCCATTAGAAACCATATTACAAATGTAACGACCCAAATTTGAGTTTGAGTTTCTATATAAGTTCGACTGTTGGATTTGTGGTTTAATTGAGTTAGAATTTTTAAGCTTATTGGGTTTTTAGATTTGAGTTCATGTTGGATTTTTAAAATTTGGGCTCATATGAATTGGTTTTTGGACCCAATGGATAGTGAATATTTTCAATTAAAATTATTATGTGAATCTTTGAGTAATTATAGCTCTTCATTTGTAAATTATCCACCCACTTAAAATCACTTGGATTTGAAATCCCGCCATTCGTGGGATAACTTGGCAGTCTAGGAGGAGGATATAATTGTTTATAAAGACTCTCTTTCCCCTTTTAGTTTTCTACAGTCAACATTCCATCCATTTTTTATGGGATATCTCTTTTTCTTTCCCTTCTTTTCTTCATGTCTTTACCTTCAATTCCATGGTTAAAAAGGGAAATCTTCAAGGGGACTAAATTTTTGCTAAAACCTTCCCTTATTTCTTTCATTTTATTTTTGTTCTTATAATCAATTTTGTCCTATATTCGAGCTGCATAAGTTGTGAGGTTTAGAGGAGTTATGAAGAAAGGTTAGTTTTTACTATGATTTTAGCATTTCCATTTTATGCTTGATTCATCTTCCATATATTTTTATGGTAGTGTTTGATCCACTTCTTGTTCTTGTTTGAGCTTTTATGGATAATGGTGAAACCCCAAAGTTCAAAGAAGTGGAAGATTGAAGAAGCTTGAATGGGGTCATTTGCTTAAGTGTTGGAACAAGGTAATACACTATTACCTCTTGATGCTAAGTAAAGAATGTATGTTTGGTTAATTTGGTGTAATATATTCTTGTTTATTTTAAGTGTTTGAGTTGTTTTGTTTATGGAGCTTCTAAAAGCTTAAGTAGTAATAATATTATTATAAAGATGTTTTGATTTAAATTATAGTAATAGTATTTGACTTATCATTAGACTAATGGTAAGTTTAGATAAAAAGAAAATGGCTTCCTAAGAGACCAACGTGAGTCTCACAGTGTCTTGAAAAATAGGGTGTATATACGTATTATTTAAAAGTTTCTTTTCTTTAGAGTAGCACAGGTAAATAAAAATGAAAAAACAGAAATGTATGGTTTTATTTTAGTGGAGCCCACATGAATTAGAAGAAAAGTCAATGGTAGATTATAAGATTATTTTGTAAATATTCAGTTTAGTCCTCTTATAGTTTTAAGGTATTCAATTTAGTCCTCCTTATGGCTGTAATATATTCGTAATGCTTGTGATTATACGATACGACGTACCAGTAAGCAACAACTTGGACACATGGTAAATCTTTCTGAATCCTGACTAATTGTTCGTACATGATATGATATATATTGGAAACTTGATTATCTATGCTATCCTGAATATTTGAATTATTGAATACTTGTACGTGGCTTGGCTTGGCTTGGCTTGACTATACGTATAGATGCAAACTTATTATTATTCGTAGTGTCAACTCTTATGATTCTAGTTGTGACATATAGGCAAAGACTCTTGTGATACTAGTCGTTGTGCACTAGCACTGACATCTTATTATTAGAAATTATGTCCGGCTGTAGCAGACTTGTGACGACATCCTGTTATCTAGTCGTAGCACACTAGTGCGACATCCTGTTCCGATCGATCAAGCTAAGCATGCATCCTATTGTATTGTATGTACCGACATCCTATTATCTAGTCGTAGCAGACTAGTGCCGACATCACATTCCAATTGATCGAGATAAGCATGCATCATGTTATATTATATGTACTACATTATAGGCATGCACACGAATCATGTACCATGCTTTGGTACATCTCTTGATTGGTAGTCTTGAATAGTTTACTCAATGTAAATCTTGTATATGGTAATGCGTTGCTTAGGATGATTTATGAACCTTGTAGTTTAACATGCTAATGTTATGATTTCTCAAATAGAAATAATGAATATCGAAATGCTTGTTCTTAAATAGTAGTGATTTATATTTGGAAACTGTAGATGTCTTGATTATCATGTTTTATTTATGCTTAGCCTATATATATTCTTGTGTGATTATATAATCTTTCTGTAATTCTGTATTACGGGGCTCTCAAGCTCACGAGATTATTAATCATCGCATGTCATTAGGTTTAAGCATTGTTTGGGACATGAACATCGGTTCTGGGAGTTCCAACAGTTTTGATTGTGAAGTACGATACATATATAGTTAGGGGGTATGTAGGTCAGGTATCGTATTCCTATTAGAGAGTGAATCTTTGTTTTACTATTTGGATTTTCTAAATCATGCTTTTGGTCAACTGAAAGTACTTTGTATAAATATGATTTTATTTAAAAATTTGGCTTCATATTTTTAAATGGATTAAGAAAATTTTAATTTATGTGAATCTCAAAGTTGGGTCTTTCACGTGACCCAAGTGTGACTCTTCGGGTCGGACCATTCGTACCGGTGAGGGTGTTATGACAAATCCCTCAAAACCATGGTATCACATTACCATATTAATCGAATTAAAACTAAGTTTTTCATACTCAATCAAGTGTCTAGATCTTGGACCTTCCTTGCCGAGAGAACGTTGCCCCACAACTTTCTTGCTCTTCATCAATGGAAAAGGAGAGCGTAAGCACACATGCTTAGTGAGGTTGCACTTAATAAACATTAATGCATTTCAAATTTCATTTGAAAACCACATGTCATGTGTAGTATAAAACATGCTTAAATCAACCAAAGCTTTTTTTCATTTATTTCTAAAACAAATCACGCATATTATCCATATGCATCAAAAACCTTTTCATATATATCTCATTAATCGCATTTATTGGCTTTAAAGGTTACCCCGGATAGACTTACCGCTACCCTTACATTCTAAAACCAGGATGTTCATCTTATACATCAAATACATGGATTTCTCTTGATCGAATTACCTCGACCAAATCTCACTTTGGCCCAAAATAGGCTTACCCATACCCGTGGTGATATACTTACCTCTACCACACAACAATAGGCTTACCCCTATTGTAAGAAACTAAAGAATACCATCAGCCAGAGTAGCCATATTGCTATTCCTCAAGAATCGTGGAGCGATCGACTTTATATTATTGTGCACTTAATCCTATGGCTAGCCAACTATATTCGATACATTCTCTATGTCACATAGCTAATATATCACTTTCAAATACATTTACTTACTATTTGCCAATGCATTTCACAAAAACAGTTTCATATGCAAAACCACATTGCCAAAGGCAACTACACAATCCTTCAAGGAAAAAATCTCAAAGCTCATAGGAATTCATATACTTTGATAAAACAATGCTTATTAATCCAGCACAATGCATTTACAGTAAGTAAATCAAACCATTTTTAAAACCAAAAGATGAAATCCACAAGTTTATATCAAAGCCAATAACCAAGTGAAATAAGGGAAACTTACGCCTGAGCTTAGTTAAGCTTGTTAGGCTATAACTAAACCCCCATGATCCATCGATCAAACCTTAAAAGAGCTTTAATGCGTTTATGCACTCACCAATACACTTTGCTTCCGTCGCCAACGTGAATCGAACCTCCAAAGTGCAACGTATGCAACTAGGCAACCTTGCCTTGATCATCCCCTGTTTTAACCAAATAAAACCAATGGGAAAATGCACCATTATATACACTCAAAACACTGCCAAACAACTATCCCCTGCATCCTCAACATTATCCTTCTAAAAAGTAGCCAAAATACTGAAATCGGCTTCAATCTTCATTTAACCAACACCTAACCTCAAACCAACGATTCTAACATTCAATCCACATCAAAACACAAAAAAAAACACATCTTAAACATCCTTATATCTCTAGCAACTGAAGAACACTCATAACAACCCCAAAACCACTAAAAACTCATCTTAAAACTAACCAATCAAATAGTTTCGGGATTAATTCCATTAATCTCATTTCACATTATGATTGCAAACCCAAAAACCACAAAAAATCATCTAGAAACTAACATACCATTCCATACCCTCGTGATGAGCATAGATCCGAGCCGGCCCACCATTCTTCGGTCGTAGAACAACTGTATAAGCAACGATCCTCTAACCATCCTAAACATACACCCGCATGGCGTCTATCACAAAGCTCAAACTCGGTTGCAACATGTACACCCTAATTCCGGCCTCCGCTGCCACCACACTTATGATCGGGCTTGTATCACTTATCACGCGACCTCTTGTTCTATCTCCCAGCATAGCCAAATTTTGTGGTTCTCTTTTTGTGTCTGCATTCACTACTTGCACCGAACCACCCAAGGACCACACAATATCTGTAATATCCCATTATTTGATTAGTGACCAAAACGTAAAGAATCAAAAGTTAGTGGTTTTAGTTCAGTGACTAAAACATAAAGTTTTAAAATTTGGTGACAAAAGTGAAAAGTTGAGAAAAGTTCAAGGACCAACATGGTAATTTTCCCCATAATTATTTTTATTCAATAAATAGACAGATCATATAAGGGTGTGGATCAAATATAAAAACTATGGTTTGATCTAATGTTTCTATTATTGGGAAATTAAGTGTAATTCGGGTAATCGTATGAGCTTGAAATTTTATGAAAATTTCAAGGAAGTCTTAAAAAGACCCGAAGAGCATAGCATCGAAGTTCGAATCATTTTTAAATCGGTCTAGATTCGATTCTATTCATTATTTTGTATAGGTGATGGAATGACAATTTTTAAAATAAATTATTTCATTAATGGCATTTTTGACATTTCACCTATACTTTTTAATGAAAATTAATTATGGAAGAAGATAAAGTGTAGGTGTTGAATGGTGATTAGTTATAATTAAAGGGTAAAATAGTCATTTGACTATTTTAGAGATTTTTATTATTATATAGCCAAATTTAAAGACATTTGGCATTAATCAAAGAAAGAAAAAAGTTGGAATTGTGTTCATCTTTCTCCAAGGCTGTCGAAACCTCAAGGGGACTAGGTAAGAAATTTTCAATTCAATTTTTGACTTGATTTGTTTGATTTTTGGCTAGAGACATGAAGCAAGAAATTGATCTCCCTTGAATTCTCTATCTTTTGACATAAGTTTTGCTTAGTTTCCATGTCTCTAAGTTGAGTTTGATGATTAGGGTGGTTGAAGAGCATGTTAAGATTTCATGTTTTAAGGCTTAATCAAGTTGGAAATGGTCTTGTATTGTTGTTTAGACGCTTGAAAAGATGAAAACTTCTTGGAAAACCTATAGGGACCATTTCAACAATATGAATAATATTAGGGGAAACTTTGTAAAAATTATTTTGATGATGGATTTGATTAGAATGGTGTTTTCTAAGTTGAATAATGTTGTTGGATTGAAGAAAACATCATTTTTGGACCAATTTGTGAATTGTGTAAATTGGGTGAAATAAGTGAAAAATTGGAAAATATTAAAGAAGCATGAGTATGTTGTTTTCTATGATACAATGATCATTTTGGTATTAATATTTTTGAAAATGGAGATGAATTGTGGAAGTTTCCAAATTTTAGTTTATAAACCCTAAGAGAAAGAATTTAGGGTTTAAAGGGAGATTATCAAACTATTGGTTGTAATGTGTAATTTGATATGAGATTAAAGTATCGGGAGCATGGTGGTTACAAAGAAGTACTTGGTTGAAAATATTAATTTTTCCATATTGGTATGTACATGTAACAGTAAATGTTGGACATGTACTTAAGGCTGCTTGTGTCATGTATTTAATGTACAAATAGATAACAATCGAGTTCGAGTACAAATGAGTGAAGAAAGAAGATAGAAAGTGCAATCGAGCTTAGTGAGGCTAGTATAAATTATAACTTTGAAAGTGTCAAGGTGAGTGCAATGCATGCATAGTGTAATCGCTCATTTTTATCTGGTCTGTAAATACATATTAGTATAATTATTAGTATATTAGCGTTGCATGTATACATGTATTATATTATTATGCTATATGTTTATTATGTGCATGAGTGTTATTAATATATGTAATGTGTGTGTAGTGTGTGCATGTATATTATAAACTATGTATGTATACGTATTAATAAGTAATACGGTGTATGTGTGTCACGCATGTATCTACATTTAGTACGAGCTTGTAGTTGGAAAAATCTTGCAATCCAACCCCCGGATTAAACTGAATCAGTTTTTAAATGGTGAAATTGCCTCACCAGTCCCACCGCGTTGGACACCCAACAGACTCAACATGCGAGTGAGCTCTATAAAGCAAGCTTCGAGGTCGATGAACGAGATGGGATCATTAGACAGTTGAAGAAATTAAATGCGGATTTGAGCGATAAGAACGCTCTTTACCAAAAGGATACCCTCCTACTCCAAGCAAAAATACAGAAGGTCGGCCGAAGTCAGTTCATAGCCGTGGAAAAGGAAAGAATGAATGGTATTCGTTTGGTGGAAGAAGAACGAGAAATCAGCAAGAGAGCAATCGAGAAGGAGATAGAAAGCTGTCGGTTGGCTATTGAGGAAGAAAGGTAGTCCTTCAAGAAGGCCATTGACCAAGAAAAGGAAAAAACTAGGCCAGAAATTAGCAAAGGAAAACAAGCAGTCAACCACGTGAGAGAAAACGTCGCCGTATGGAAAAGAAGGTCCATGAGTAGCCGGAATTGACCGTTAGAGATGTAAAGGTTGTACGACGACACTATCCAAAGTCTGGATTAGAGTCGAAGTGAGAATGTCGAGTTGGGAGAAAAGGTGGCAGAAGTAGAACACTCCTTTCGAACCTATTGTCAGAGGAATGGCTTCACTGAGCTACAAGAAAGAGAGCACGAAGTAGGCACGTTACGAACCTGAATTAAGTCCCTTGAACCAACTGTTGAGGATTATAAGGAAAGAATCAGTGTATTCGAAGAGGCTACAGCCGGAGGGGACATTTATTGGCAAATGAGACTGCTTGACGCTGCCCAGATGGTGCAGGATAGGGACCAATATTATGCAAACCTGATGGTGGACATATAGCGAGTCGCCAGGCATGTGAATGATTTGGCCATCGAGGCTGAAACACTCTGACCTTTCGTAGTCCCAGAAATGGAAGAAGCTCCTAGGTTCATCAAATTGCTCAGGGCTATTGGAAAATTAGGAGATAGAGCTAGGGGTTATCTATAGGGCTCTATATTGTAACTAGTACTCTTTTGTATTAGGGACCTTCATTTTGTAATATGAACTCGGTTGTAATTTAGACCCTTTAATTCCCGTGGAAGTAGTTCAAAAGGGTGATTACCAGCGAAATCAGTACCATTATCTGCATACATTATTGCATTGCATCATGACATTCGCATCATTATACACGCACTTATTTTCCTTGCAACCATATTAATGTTAGAAATATTGTGGCAGTGTGAAAATAGAAGTTAAGCCGCAATCATTCATCATCCATATCTTACGCGATTACGAAGCAAGCTCATGGAAGACAGGATAATCAGTCTAGAAAAGGGATAAAGAGAGCTCGAGGCAAGATTTGACGAGGCTCAAAGAAGCCTAAGTGACCAGATTGCTCAGTCACAAGCATCGATAGTATCCGACATAACCGCATTGTTGGCTAAGAGTCTCGGAAAGAGAGTTGAAGAAGAAACCGCTCAAGAGCTGGAAGGTACCCCAGTTCACAATAAGGTTCAACCGGTTGTGCCGAATTTGACTAGAAGGGTATATATCGACACTGCGGGGATGTCGGCTAATCTTCAGGTAGGGGCATCTGAGACTCAACCCCTTGACACTGAAGCACTTTATGAAGAGGAGGTGCCAGACCTGAATTTGGTCGAAAGGATCAGGACAAAGGTAGAAAAGAGGTGGGAGGAAAGGTTTCGCCTCATGGAGGAAAGATTTAAAACTTTGCAAGCTATGGAAGAATCAGGAAATGATGCAGTGACTTGAGTCTGGTATCTGACCTTGTCCTACCACCAAAATTTAAAATGCCAGAGTTCGACAAATACGATGGAACCACGTGTCCTTCCGCGCACATAATGACATACTGCCGAAAGATAGCGGCCTACCTTAAGGACGAGAAGCTACTGATTCACTATTTCCAGGACAACCTAATTGGGGCGGCGTTACGGTGGTACACCCAGTTGAGCAGGGTAAATGTTAAAACATGGAAAGATCTTTCAAGAGCATTCGTCGAGCAATATAAGCACGTAACAGATATGACCCCCAGTAGAATTATGTTGGAAAATATGAGGCAGAAGTCCAACGAAAGTCTACGACAGTATGCCCAGAGGTGGCAGAAAGTGGCCGCCCGAATTCAGCCACCCCCCAGAACATTAAATTACGCCATTATTCGTTAATACCTTGAAGGGGCACTGTTCGATCGCCTCATTAATAACACAACACAGAGTTTTGCTGATTTGATTAGGACTGGGGAGACCCTTGAATTGGCAATTAAGAGTGGTAGAATTGATAGCGAGGAAGGATCTCGAAAGTACAACAAGAAGAATGAAGTAAACGCCGCCAGTACTTACACTGCCCCGAAGAATTTTACAGTCTCACAGCCACAAGAACCTGTGGGAAAAGCGCAAAACTCGAATCAAAGAGAGGAGAGAACCTCGAGAAAAGAGAAAGAGAGGTAAGCTTTTACTCCACTACCCGTTCCATACTCGGAGCTTTACTCTCAGTTGTATGAAGCAGACCTGGTCCATCCATATTACGTTACTCCGTTCAAACCGCCGTTCCCGTCTTGGTATAACCCGAACGCGCATTGTGACTATCACGGCGGTGCCCCTGGTCATCCCACCGAGAACTGCCTTGCTTTCAAAAAACTTCTGCAGAACTTAAATGATTATGGGATACTGAAGTTTGAAGAACCAAGTGTAGCTACTAACTCGTTGCCTAATCATAGGACCAAAGGAGTAAATGTTATTGAGGAATGCTTTACCAGGAAGATTAAGGATAATGCAAATCTCCGTTGCGGTGGGTATTTCAACAATTGTGCATGGCCCATGTTATCGACAAAGGCATGGTAATAAGGCAGAAGGGATATGAAGTGTATTGCGAATTCCATTAGGACGAAGGGCACGACATACAAAAGTGGACGAGTTTAAGAGATTGGTACAACAATTGATGAATGAAAAGCAAATAGAATTCTTCGAAGAGCCCACAGGAAAGAAGGGGTCGGAGGTACATATGACGTATAGCCCCAACACTAAATACGGGAGAGATAGACCTCTTATCATCTCCTCCAGGCCGGGGAGTGCAGGTGCCTCCCAAGGAGAAACCACTAAGATAAACCCCAAGATCATCATCTCAGCACCATCCCCGTTCCCGTTCAAGGATATGCGGCAAACTCCCTAGAACTATGCTGTAAATGTGACCACGCCAGGAAAGCCAGAATCTGGTGAGGTAAAAGGGCTTACAATGAAAGATGAGCAAGGCAAGAACGATGTGGATGTCGGTGAGGTGGGCCATTTCACGAGGAGCGGCAGATGTTACTCCTCTGAGACCTTGAGGGCTGCTGGAATGGCCAAAGATAAATGAAAGGATACATCGGTTACCCCCGCGCAGATATTCGGTGAAGAACCTCTTCCAAAGATAAATGAGCTGGTAACCGAGGCTCAGGCCAAAGAATTTCTAAAGTTCTTGAGACATAGCGAGTACAACATAGTGGAACAACTACGAAAGCAACCGGCTAGGATCACGGTGCTGGAGTTGCTCTTGAGTTCAGAAATACACCGTGAGGCACTATTAAAAGTACTAAATCAGACTTTTGTGCCCCATGACATTTCTGTCGAAAAACTGGACAGGATAGTGGGGCATATCACTGCCTATAACCATATAACATTCAGTGATGACGAGATCCCCGAGGGCGGAATGGGGTCCACCAAAGCTCTTAACATCACAACCCACTGCAAAGGGTATGTGGTACCGGGGGTACTGATTGACAACGGGTCAGCACTGAACATCCTGCCTATGGTGACCTTGCAGAAGCTACCAATAGATGGTTCTCACCTAAAGCCCTGCCATAACTCCGTGAAAGCCATTGACGGCACACAAAGAGGAGCAATGGGAAAAATTGAGGTGTCTCTATTGATCGGGTCGACTGAGTACGTGATTGATTTTGTGGCAATGGACATAAAACCATCTTACAGCTGCTTATTGGGAAGGCCATGGATCCACTCCGCGAGAGTTGTCCCCTCATCATTACATAAGAAATTAAAATTCGTAATGGAAGGCAAATTGGTCACAGTGGAGGCCGAGCAGGAAATTATTGCTCCAGTGACATGAGATGCCCCCTACATTCAAAATGACGAGGATGCTGCAGAATGCTCTTTTCGAGCATTAGAGCTAGTGAATGCTACTTTCGTCGCGGAAGGAAGTCGAATTCCCTATCCCAGGTTATCTAATTGTACCAAGATGACCGTTGCTAAAACTTTAGGCCGAGGAGCCAAAGCAGGAAGAGGGCTAGGGAAAAGATTGTAAGGGAGCCTATGAGCCAAAAGTATGATAACCAAGAAGGACCGTTTTGGGTTGGGTTACAAACCAAGTGTCCAACAAAGAAAAGAAGAATACAAGAGAAAAGAAGAACAAAGAAAATCCAGATTTAAGGGAGAAGACATTCCATGGAGACCAATGTCCTTCCCTAGTTTGAAAACCACTTTTGTCTACGGAGGATTCTACCAACCAGGATATGAGGTTGAAGAGGCAATTACGAAAAATGACATAGTCAACAAGGAGGAAATGTTTAATGAATCGCTTGAGGGGATGTCCATCAACATGATAGCTGGAAAGGGCCAAGTCAGCAATATGTTGACCAACATCCGCCCCTGCCATCCCGGGGAAACTCTTGATAACTAGAGCCACATTGAACTACCTGTGGTTTTTAGGACTAGATCAGAGTAATGCTCTGAATCAACTTTTTGTTTTTGCCTATAAACATTGGGGATCTCTTGTATAGGGCACCTATGTTAACTTTTTGTTGAAATGAAAATATCTTCCCCGTTTTCTTAAATGGCAAACGTTTCATTTATTTCATTCATTCATTCTTCATGTTCATTCACTTCATATAAAGCCATTCTCTTCCCAATACAATTCATTCTCATTTAATGCAGGTCTCTCATGATTGACTATATGAATGATATCGGACCCAATCCTGGAGTGAATTTTGAATGCCCCAAAATCGCAGAGGGAATTAGGGAAGAAGATTATGAGATAGAATGTGAGGTCCCTGTAGAGTTGAGGAGAATGGTGGCCAACAAAGAAAGGCAAATCATGCCCCACCAAGAAGAAACAGAAGTTGTAAACTTGGGGACTGAAGAAGAGAGAAAAGAAGTAAAAATAGGGACGACGTTTTCCTCAAAAACTAGACACGAACTGATAACCCTACTCCAGGAATTTAAGGATGTTTTCGCCTGGACTTATCAAGATATGCCAGGTTTGAATAATGACATAGCGGTGCACAAACTGCCAACAAAGCCGGAATGCAAACCAATACAACAAAAACTCTAGAGAATGAGGCCAGACATGTTGTTAAAGATCAGAGAAGAGGTAAAAAACAGTTTGATGTTGGCTTCTTGGAGGTGGCCAAATACCCCGAATGGGTTGCAAACATCATACCAGTACCGAAGAAGGACAAAAAGGTCCGTATGTGTGTAGATTATAGAGATCTCAACCGAGCCAGGCCTAAAGACAATTTCCCTCTGCCACATATTAACAAGCTGGTTGACAACACCGTGGGACACTCATGGTTTTCATTCATGGACGGCTATTCAGGGTACAACCAGATAAAGATGGACTCTAACGACATGGAGAAAAATATATTCATAACCATGTGGGGCACTTTTTGTTACTGGGTGATGCCTTTCGGGCTCAAGAACGCAGGGGAAACTTACCAAAGAGCAATGGTGACTATTTTCCATGACATGATGCACAAAGAAATAGAAGTATACATGGACGACGTGATCGCCAAGTCCCGAACAGAAGAGGAGCACCTACAGAACTTAAGAAAACTATTCCAAAGACTACGGAAATACCAGCTGAGGCTTAACCCTGCCAAATGCACCTTCGCCGTTACTTTTGGAAAACTCTTGGGGTTCGTGGTGAGCAGAAGAGGGATTGAGATCGATCCAGATAAAGTGAAAGCCATCCAGGATCTCTCACCACCCCACTCTCAGAAAGAAGTTTGTGGTTTCCTGGGGAGGTTGAATTATATCTCTCGTTTCATTTCCCAATTAACTGGCCGGTGTGACCCAGTCTTCAGACTTCTTAGAAAGAATAATCCTGGTGTGTGTGATGAGGAATGTCAAGGAGCCCTAGAAAAGATCAAAAGGTACCTGACAAATGCTCCGATTTTAGTCGCGCCAGTACCAGATAGGCCTTTAATCCTCTACCTGAGAGTCTTTGAGTATTCAATGGGGTGTGTATTGGGGTAACAGGATGAGTCAGGGAAAAGGGAGCAAGCCATCTATTACCTAAGTAGAAAGTTCAATGATTGGGAAACACGGTACCCGCCAGTTCAGAAGCTGTGTTGTGCTATAGTTTGGGCTACCAAGCCCTAGACGATTATGAGGCGTTGAACTTTAATTTCCCAGATGAAGACTTGATATGCATTACAACCGAGGAAGAGGTTTCAGATGATAACTCATGGAAGATTTACTTTGATGGGGCCTCTAACGCCCTCGGACACGGAATAGGGGTCGTGCTAATTTCCCCCGAGAATGTCTATTATCCCTTCACCAGTAGACTAGAATTCTTCTGCACCAACAATATAGCTAAATACGAAGACTGTGTTATGGGACTAAACTCAGCTATTGAAAGAAAGATTAAGGAACTTCGAGTATTCAGAGATTCATCCTTAGTGGTTTACCAGTTGCGCGGGGAATGGGAAACCAGGGACCCGAAGTTGGTCAAATATTATCAATTAATTCAAGAGCTCGCCAAGGAGTTCGAAAAGGTCAGCTTCAATTACCTTCCCATAGAAGAAAATCAGATGGCAGACGCCTTGGCAACCTTGGCTTCCATGTTCAAAACGAACACAGGGGCAGAAATGAAGCCCATTAAGATGCAGACTTTTGAAAGGCCTGCTCATTATTGTAATGTGTAGGAAGAGATTGATGGCAACCCATGGTACTATGACATCTTGCAATATGTCAAGCTTCAAAAGTATCCCGAAGGGGCAAATGACAATGACAGGAAAACACTCAGAAAAATGGCAACATGATATGTCCTAGATGGGGAGATCCTATACAAAATAGGCCATGATCAGACATTGTTGAGATGTGTGGATGTCCGAGAGGTGAAGGAGATTTTAGACGAGGTACACGACGGTCTATGTGAAACGCACGCCAACGGGCTGCCTATAGCCCATAAAATTATGAGATATGGCTATTTCTGGTCAACCATGGAGGGAGATTGTATCGATTACTCTAGGAAATGCCACAAATGCCAAATTTATGCTGACAAGATTCACGCTCCCCCATCACCTTTACACATCATGAGTTCGCCGTGGCCTTTTACAGCGTGGGGCATGGACGTCATCGGGCAGATTCACCTGAAAGGCTTCCAACGGACACTGTTTTATTTTGGTCGCTATAGACTATTTCACTAAATAGGTGGAGGCAACGTCTTACGCCAACATCACAAGGACTACAATATGTAAATTCCTAAAGAAGGAGATCATTTGTCTATACGGTTTGCCATAAAGGGTCATCACCGACAACGCTTCTAATCTTAATAACAAAATAATGACGGACGTGTGCAACCAATTCAAGATAACACACCATAATTCCATAGTCTATCGTCCTAAAATGAATGGGTGGTGGAAGCAAAAAAACAAGAACATAAAGAAGATCATAGCGAAGACGACAAATACCTATAGGGATTGGCACGAAAATCTACCATTTTCCCTTTTCGCCTATAGGACGTCCATTTGCACATCGATAGGGGCAACACCTAACTCCTTGGTGTATGGTACCAAAGCAGTACTCCCCATTGAGGTGGAGATTTCGTTGCTCCGGGTCTTAAATGAAGTAAAATTGGAAGAATCCGAATGGGTGCAAGCCAGACTGGACCAGCTAAATCTCATTGAAGAAAAGAGACTAAAGGCCATTTGCCATGGTCAAATGTACCAAAAACGAATAATGTGGGCACACAACAAAAAGTTGCGCCCAAGAGAATTCAGTGAGGGGGGTCTGGTGCTCAAGAAAATCCTCCCGATTCAGAAAGATTCTCGAGGAAAGTGGATGCCCAACTGGGAAGGGCCATACGTGGTAAAAAAAGGCCTTCTCATGAGGAGCCTTAATCTTGACTGAAATGGATAGAGACGAGCTGAAAAGCCCTGTAAATTATGATGCTGTTAAGAAATACTACGTTTGAAAGAGGAAAAAGAGAAAAAAAATAAAACAAAACAAAAAAAGGAAAAAAAAGGAAAAAAGAAGAACAAAAATTGGAGAGCTCTGGGCGAAAACCCGAAACAGGGCGACTTCAAGCAAAGGAAGGACCTGAGTCGAAAACCCGTAAAGGGCAGCACGGATAAATTGAGAGGCTGGATATATGGAGAGAAGGGTCGTCCCCATGAACCCTGTGAAGAGGGAGCTTCAGGCAAAGATTCTACGCCGGTTGACGGGATCATGTATCATTCATACTGAAGATAATGAGGGATCTTGTATTTCATGTTTGGCTTTTCTTTTTCCTCATGTGTGCCATGACTCTCTCAAAGTTGTCCCAAACCCTTAACCGTAATAAAATCATATTTTTGAGCATCCATTCCTTGCGTTCTTGTTAATATCATGCAAATAAGCTAACATAGGCTTATGATAAACAAGAGATTTCATAGCATTACTGTGATCTAATCTTAAAGATGTAGGTGATTAGAAAACGATGTTAACCTTGCCCTCTAGCTGCCTACATAACGTCTGTTGACAGGGCGGGCAGAAGGTTTCAAACACCAGGGTAGGATGACCAATGGCTCACGCCCTGCTTGTTGAAGAGAAAGCATGCGAGACAACAAGAGAGATCTCCCAAGTGAAAACCCGGAAGGGCACCTCAAAAAAAAGAGAAAAAGAAAGAAAAACGAGAAACCTCTAAAGCGAAAACCTGAAAGGGCACTTTAGAAAAAAATCAAAAAAGAAAGGATGGAATGGTTGAACTTGACAGTGAAATGAGGTATCACCGCTAGAAGAAAAAGGAGAAAGCAAGCAACGTAAGGTCGAGATTAACTGAGGACTAAAGCAGGCCCACCAAGATATTGACACTCATGTATCATGAATAGCTAGACATCCCTAGGATTAGGAGCATGTTAATTCATTTGTCATAGCATTTTGTCATATTCTAGACAGGTATCCACAGATTCAAAGAAACATCGGTAGCTATCCTGGTGTGAATTCCAAATGTGAAGATGAAGGTTCTATATAGGAAGGGCCTATGTTTCCAAGCGCCTGCAGCGAGAGGTTCTATATAGGAAGAATACGCCGCTCTGGGATCCAGGAGCTAAAAGTTTTGTATAGGAAGGGCTCGCAGCTCCAGGGTGAAGACTAGTAGTTCTATATAGGAAGAACTCCCAGCCGAAGGAATTCACCCATGATACACAAGGTTTTATATAGGGAAAACCTGTTGTGTTGAAAGCGAAGAGTCCTATATAGGAAGGGTTCTGAGCTTTATTGTCTTAGAGTGAGAGGTTTTATATAGGAAGAACTCATAGCTCTGAGATTTCATAAGCTAAAAGTTCTATATAGGAAGGACTAGCGGCTCCCGGGTTTGAAGACTATCAGTTCTATACAGGAGGAACTCCCAGTCAGAAGAACCTATCCGTGGCGTAGAAGGTTTTATGTAGGAAAAACCAGCCGCGTTGAAGGCAAAGAGTTCTATATAGGAAGGACTCCAAGCCTTACTGTCTTAGAGTGAAAAGTTCTATATAGAAGGGACTCATAACTTGAGGCTTCAGAGCGAAGGGTTCTATATAGGAAGAGCCTATAGCTCCAAGATCGGAGGGGGAAGAAGTTATATATAGGAAGGACTTACGAGCCCGAAGATTCAGCCGAGGAAAAACGGAGAGTTCTAGAAGAACACGTGTTTCCAAAGTTACAAACAGGGAAGTCAGATAAAAATGAGTGCTTATGAATCTTTGCTTTGTTCCATTCCATGAAAACAAGCAAAGAGGGGCAACTGTAATCACTCATTTTTATCTGGTCTATAAATACATATTAGTATAATTATTAGTATATTAGCGTTGCATGTATACATGTATTATATTATTATGCTATATGTTTATTATGTGCATGAGTGTTATTAATATATGTAAAGTGTGTGTAGTGTGTGCATGTATATTATAAACTATGTATGTATGCGTATTAATAAGTAATACGGTGTATGTGTGTCATGCATGTATCTACATTTAGTACGAGCGTATTGTTTTTACGGATAATGTGTGTAGATGTTATGTTAATTATGTGTATGATTATATATGCATGTATGCTAGTATGTTATATTAATTAATGTTTGCATGTGTGTTGTATGTATGTGTGTACATAGGTACGTACTATGTATTATCGTATGTGTATTATTATTATTGATGTTGTTATTACTAATATTAATGTTATTATTATTAGGCTAATATAAGATGAAATCCAAAAAAACATATTAAACCCAAAATGAATAATTACCAGTCCAAAATGAATAATTACCAGGCCCAAACCGGCCAGTCCACATCCTAAGAAACCCTAACCCACATCAGATAATAGAGCCTTGACGCCATCCTTTTTATCTTGCGCAGCTACACGAGGGCCGTTGGATCAGATCTGGATCCAACGACCACGATTTGAGGCATAAAGACCCCTCATGTGAAGTCCAAGCGCGGGCTGTTGGATTCTCCACTCGCGCGTGTGAGACACGAGCAAGACCGACCATCTTCTTCAGGCTACGTGGCGCGATCTCGGACCACTACATTTTTTTCGAGGCCTCATTTCAGCCATCTGATCATCGAGCAGTCCTAACCGTTGGATCAGATCTGATCAACGGATAGGAACGATTCTGGCAGTAATAATCGCCTCGTCTGCGCAGCCGAACGGTCACCTCCACCACGTCGCTCCCCATGCCGGCCGTACCAACCACCAAGCATGGTCGGGCATGCCAAAGACACGAAAACGGAAATACATTAGAAAAATCAGATCAAAAAAATACTATATCTTATGTACTAGTCTAGAAAACAAAATGAGGGGAGGTAACTCAAAAAACGAAAAATCAGAGAGTTCAGTTGTAATCGGTTACCAAAAATAAAAAAAGAAGCACCAAGTTTCAGTGGTAACCTCTCTTTCTTTTTCTTAATTCCTTGCATGCATGTACAATAAAAAATAAGAGGTGATAACAAAAGGGAGAGGGATATAGATTTGTTACCCTCGTCGTCAACGGGTCTCCCCTCACCAGTGACAAGCCGTCTTAGTTTCCAAAACTGAACATGGTGAATTGAAAGGAGAGGGAGGTCCCTCTTGGTTTCATTTCTCTTAAACAAAAACATTTCTTTCACTTCGTATTTGCTCAGATCTAGGCAAAAGGGGGAGTCTTATTGTGAATCTAAGTTTAGATCTAGGTTTGGTTTGAAACGAGGTTTGTTTTGGGTGTTTCTTTTGGTCCGCGGTGTCGACTAGCGGCAGCCAACGGCGGAGAGGATGGCGGGTGGTTGCCGATTTCTGGGTTCGTCTAAGGGTCGGGGTGGTTACGATGAGAGAAAGATAGAGCCGAGTTATTATAAAAAACCGGTTTTGAAAGAAAATGAGGAAAAGTTTGAGTTTGGGCCAGAAAAAAGGGTTTTATAGGTATTTTTATTTTGTGAAATGGTGAAATTCTGTAATAAACCCCCCCGCATTTTGCGATATTTTCATTTCTGTCTCGCCGCAGGGGATATTTACAACTCTGGTCCTCCTTATATTTTGAAATCTTGCAATCCAACCCCCAGATTAAACTGAATCATTTTTAAATGGTGAAATTGCCTCACCAGTCCCACCGCGTTTTTGAAGTTTTCATTCCGAGCTTGCCCCTTGGTCCAACTACAGATTTAGTCCTTTTAGGTTCTATTCGATTTGCAATTTCGTCCCTAAATTGCACTTTATTGCCTTTTAATTTTTGTTTCTTATTTTCGTTTCATTTCATTTCAGTCCTTTTCCATGTCTAAATATTCATGTTTATTTATTATGATCGTATATGTTGATGTGGCCCTTTTGCATTCTTATGTGTTTCTTGTACATATTTTGTATTCTCATATATGTGTTTAGTTTATGATGATTATGTATTTTATACGCCTGTTCGCTCGTTCATATCATACATGTTCGATTAATGTTTTAGTTGGCTCGTATACGACATG
Source organism: Hibiscus mutabilis (assembly GCA_019671005.1). Classification (NCBI taxonomy): domain Eukaryota; kingdom Viridiplantae; phylum Streptophyta; class Magnoliopsida; order Malvales; family Malvaceae; genus Hibiscus; species Hibiscus mutabilis. The sequence goes on from CM033725.1 coordinate 12,831,195, forward strand.
TTTTTGTATCTTAGCATGTATTGTACGTTCTCTTTGCTCTTAGGTCATGTGTTAGCATGTTTCCTTTGTCAGGTATAATATTGTGTTTCTATTTTACGTAAGTAAATTATGTCAGATGCCATATGCTAGGTATTAGTTTCTTTATTAGTGCGTCGTCTTGGTATGGTGAAATTAATATCATAATACATTCATGCCATGCATTTGTTATATCGTATGTATCCTTGAAGTATGGGTTCTTTATTTACTATACTTCTTATTCATGCTTCATTATAATTATTACTATTACGATATGTCGTGTTCGCATTTTTGTCGTACTTATAATTTTTGTGATATCCATGTCTTTATTATTTATTTTGTCCTTTACCATATGAATATAAATGCATATTTGAATTATTTCATTAAGATTGCATGTCAAGATATATAAGCTGTCAATGCGGTGCCCTCTTATCCGAGTGTAAATGGGGCCAATATCAGGCGTAGTGATAGTGGTTGGGCGTTTACTCTCGGTTAAAGGGGCCTTTAAAATTTACTCGCAATTATAACCAAATTTTAAATTAATCGTCACTTTAATCTGGAAAGTATAATATTAATAAAGCGGCAATTATTAAAGTACCAATTTTGGGCGGTGTGGGGGTGCTAATCCTTCCCCATCCGTAACCTACTCCCGAACTCAATAGTTTTCAAATCTCTGGTTTTATGGTGTCCGGCCTACCTAAGTGGTCGGTGGCGACTCCAATTTCTAAATAAAACGCGGTTTTTTTGAAACCCCCATGGAATAAACATTTTATATCCGAAAAATCACAAACACCTCGAAAAACCACTTTTAGTGTGAGCGACATCGCTACACATAGCATGATTTTTATGTCATTCATTATATAATTGACATGTTAAAAATATGTCCAGAATTGAGAATATATGCATGGATCACTACTTATCCTTGGAATGTTATTTTACGTATGAATTGCTTAATATGTATATATGTTGCCATGTATGAGATTATGATTTATATAAAGCCCAAAGTATGAGATAGAAAATTAAAAGTATAGATGGATTTCCATAGAGTCATAAACAGTTGTATAAACATTTTAGCACTCCCGGTAGAGTGCAATTTATTATAAGCACTTCAGGTAAAGTGCAAACTAATTAATAATTGTATACTCCGGTAAGTATACAAAAACACTTCGGTGTTAAGCACTTCCAGTAAAGTGCACCTAATATACTATACTCAAGTAAGTATAGGAGGTATGACTCGCGTACCAAAAATTTCCTTAATTCAATACTTGGGCTAAATGAATTGAAAAACAAGTTAAAAAGGCTTGAAAGCTCGATGATGAATATGGCAATAGTATTGGTCAGAATCAAGGTTATTACCATGTAATATGTTATTATATATATATATCATGTCATATATGTTAAAATGCATAAAATGGGAGGTGATCATATGCATTGTCACTATAATATATTGATACCTATGTTAAATTGCATTTGAGCTAAATGTTGTTGCCTCACTAAGTATATGCTTAGCGTATGATGACTTTCATGCGTAGGTTTTAAAGGAGCTTCGAGTGAAGAGTAGCCGAGCATCACTTTCATATTTTGGGAGGTATATCTCCATACTCATAGTAATGTAATGACATCCATCCTTTCTTTTGGAAATGTACTAGATGGCATGTATAATTAGTGGGGTTGTAATAACTTATCACTAAATATGGTGGGTTAATAGTTGTTGAATATGGATGATGAACCTAGTAAGTCCTATTATGGTTATAAATGGTAATGGACTAAGTTTTTAGTAAATATGGATTCTAAGATAGAAAGTTTAAAAATCTGCCCAAAAATGTATGCAAAAGCAGTGTGTTGGAAAAATCAGCATAAATTCCACAATTGGAATTAGACAGTGAATCTTATATGTATGAACTAAAACATTTGTCTAGTTTCTTACAAAATTAACGATGACTGATTTCGAGTTGTATGTAAAAATTTATGAATTTTTATTCAACGTAAGGTCAGAAAACAGGGTAGCAGAATTTTTGAAATTCTAGGCTGTGACGTGAATCTAAGGATTTATTTGAATTTTTGTGTAATGAATTTAGGCTAATAATTTATATGGTTAGAAAGCCTAATGAATCTAGTTTAATTATAAAATTTTGGAACGAATTTTTGATGTCTATAAAATTGTTTATAAAATTTTAAGTAAATGCAGTGCAGGCTGCCAATTTTCTATATTAAGAAAATATAAGGGTTTAATCTTTGTTAGTAACATCACTGACTCGTATTTGGTGATAAATACGGCAAAGGATGTTACAATATCCTTGGCTCTATTAACCAGGACATGAAAGTTTGTGTAATCTGTGCCCAACAAATATGTCTTGATGTCCTTAACAAGTCTATAATGGAATCTGTCACACCTCTGTCGATCATTCAGAACCAGCTCCTCAACCAAACAAATTTCACCTCGTACTCAAACACTGTCATGCCACCTTGCACCAATGACATAAACTCACACTTTTTGGCATCTTGATATTGCAGACCGAGATACTTCCCTTGAAAGCTATCCGAAAGAACTCTCAATTCACATCAACATCGGCAACTCCCGTAATCGTGGTTACCCACCAATGATACGCGTCACTGTGCAACAAGGATATGATACAACCCAACTACATGCATCATTACAGTCTATCTGACTCAGAATATGGATAGTGCCCCCTAGCCGCCTCAGGATTTAATCCTCTAAACTCAACACCTCTTAAGATATGAAGGCGCTCCAATGGCAACCCATGATTAATGACCACAGAAGGCGCTGATGCTTGCACATGCACCCCAACTATCGTTGCCTGAAAGGCTCCCATCATCGCTTGGATCAACAACGTCATATCACCAAAAACTGGCCCTTGTAGAGCCTGAGGTACACCATCAAACCCAACTCCAGCACCAACAAGAGGAACATATAGAAGAGGAGGTAATGGTTTGCGAGGAACTAATCCATCCCCGACATTCTACCCATCCCCGGCATTACTCATAGAAGATCAAGTTTCACAATGGGAACCCATACTTACAATGGTCTATACCATACATCACAACACAATAAAGTTAGGCAAGCATTTGGAGAAGGATCCAAGACAACCTTGGAAATCATTTGAAAAGCATGGTAATAGGCAATGTGTTCCCATATATACCCCAACATAGCAAATATCTTCATCATCACTCACAAACATGTATGCAATCAACAAAACAATAATCAAATAATCAACAAAACACCCAACAATCGCTAACTTGGCTTTGATGCCACCTAATGTAACCGCCTCAACCTAGCCTAGATGCCAAACCGAACCGAGTGAGCAATATTGGGTTTGCCAAAACAAACCCAAAACAATTAACTAAGATTAAGTCCATTTGTTTTCTTTTTATATTGTCTAGATGCAACATTACAACCTAAGGTGTGCATTCTAGCAGCGGCTGAAATCTCAACTAAATTGGGTGTCAAACTAACATTATATTGCGCGTATTTGCAATTTTGGGACCAAATTGCAAATCTAGAAAATTACGAGGACCTAATTAAACTTGAAGTTACCGATCCTCAATTAGTCAGTTTACATGCTCACTTGTCTAATTTTAGCTATAAATGATCAACCAAACTCATTCAAATATGTACATCAAAAAATTGTACCAATATTGGTACACGGGAAATCTTACTGATATTGGTATGTGTATCAAAAGGATCATACTAGTACAGTTCTTTGCGTATCGATACGCATGCTCAACTTGCAAAAACTTCAATTCTAGTAGCTAAAATTTGTACTGATACACTCCTTCGTGTACCAACACCCTAACTAAAATTACACTTACCTATATTGATACAATGCCCCCGTATCGGTACGCCTGAACCTTATAGGTCCAACTTTGTTGGTTTTCAACCAATTGGCAACTCAAACATGCCCGAAACATACTTACAATATACAACACTAAACCAATTATTAATACAAGCCTTAAGCTCATAGAAATAGGAACACCAAACGGAGAATTACATCGAATCACAATGCTAGAGGCATACTTCCTAAAACCATCCAATTCAATAACCAAAAAGAGATTTAAGGCTAATTTAAACATAGGTATCACAACAATAGTGTATTACCACCAAAATGAACATGCTTAAACCACAAAAACATAAGCATACGCATATCCACCTTGTATGCATACTATGAAATCCTTCAAGCACCAATCATATAGATGCAAGTTGTCAACAATAAAACCTCAAACAACAACATTCTAATCCATCAAACCACAACAACGCCATTAAAAACCAGATTACCAATCCCCCCAAAACATGGAAACACTTGCCTCATGAACCAAATTAAAACTAGGTTTTTCGTACTCAACAAGTGTCGTTCTCTTGGACCTTCCATGCCGAGACAATGTTGCCCCACAACTCTTAATAAACATTGATGCATTTCAAAATTCATTTGAAAACCACATGTCATGTGTAGTATAAAACATGCTTAAATCAACTAAAGCATTTTCTCATTTGTTTGTAAAACAAATCACGCATATTATCCATATGCATCAAAAACCTTTTCACATATATCTTATATATCACATTTATTGGCTTTAAAGGTGACACCGGATAGACTTAACTATATCCTTACTTTCAAAAACTAGAAAGTTAATCTTATACATCAGATACATAGATTTCTCGTGATGGACTTACCTCCACCAAATCTCACTTCGGCCTAGAATAGCCTTACTCCTACCCGTCGTGATAGATTTACCTCTACCACACAACAATAGGCTAACCCCTATTGTAAGAAACTGAAGAATACCATCAGCACAAGTTGCCATACCGCTATTCCTCAAGAGTCACGGAGCGATCAACTTTATATTATAGTGCACTTAGTCTTATGGCTAGCCAACTATATCCGATACATTCTCATTACGTCACATAGCCAATATATCTCTTTCAAATACATTTACTTACTATTTTCTAATGCATTTCACAAAAACCGTTTCATATGAAAAACATCATTACCAAAGGCAACTACACATTCCTTCAAAGATGATGCATTTACATTAAGTAAATCAAATCATGTTTAAAACCAAAACATGAAATTCACAAGCTCATATCAAAGGCGATAACCAAGCAAAATAAGGGAAACTTGTGTTTAAGCTTAGATAAGCTTGTTAGGATATAACAAAACCCCCATGATCCATCAATCAAACCTTCAAAGAGCTTTAACGCATTTACACACTCATCGATACACTTCGCTTTGCACGCTAATGCGAACTAAGCCTCCGGAATATAATGTATGCAACTAGGCAACCATGCCATGACCGTCCCATGTTTTAACAACATAAAACCAAAGGGAAATGCATTCTAAAACTGCCAAACAACAATCCCCTGCATCCTCAATATTACCTTTCTGAAAACTAGCCGAAACTACCGAAATCGACATCAATCTTCATTCAACCAACACCTAACCTCAAACCAACAATTCTAACATTCATTCCACATCAAAACACAAACAAAAGCACTTCCTAAACATCCTTATATCTCCATCAACTCAAGAACACTCATAAAAGCGACCAAAAACCACTAAAAACATATCTAAAAATTAACCAATCAAATAGTTTCAGGATTTATTCCATTAATCTCATTTCACATTATGATTACCTTATCAAAACATGAATTTACCCAATCAAAAATCTCCAGGTTTCGTCAACTTAAACAAATCGTTAAGCAAATCATCAAAATCTCCATTAATAACCCAATTCTTGAAATATATTGCAAAACTAAGTTAAAAACAATCCAATATTAGCCAACTTCTAGGGAATATCATTAAAGAACCTTAATTTACGAGAAGAAAATAAAATTCACCTTTTAAGAAGCTCCCCCCAAAATTGGGGTAAGAGTTTCCTTGAAATAGAACTTGTGAAATGGATGAAATCTTTGAGAAATTCTTGTTAGGTTTTGTTAGGAATCAATAGTATAATCAAATTATGAACTCCCCATTGAAAATTAGCAAACAATTTTGGAGAATCATGTTTGAAAATTGAAATAGAAAGTGAGGAAAAATAAGGAGAGAAAATTAGAAAGTATAGGAAAATAATTTGGAAACCAATTAACCGTCTATTTCTTATTCAATTAAGGTGGTATGTAACACCCCTTCCCCATATTAGCCTTAACCCGATTCAGGAGTGTTACCAAAGCGAAAGTAAAGCAATAGATAGGTTACTTGTCAAACAAGTAACCTCAATATACTTGATTTGCAACATAAGTAACCCAAACCAAACATTACAAGTCATACAATACATACAAGTAGTCCACATTAAACAAACCCAACATACATAGCATGCCAATTTAGGTACTAATTTCTTCCATTTCATACTTACACCCTAAGTTATCATTATCATATTACTATTCCATTCAATTCACATACATCATTCAAACAACAATCTCAAGTGTGTCATATTTCACAATACGTTACTATTAAACATGATTCAACTTTCATTCTTACTACAAGTTCAAGTGCCCTATTTGATTGATACAATGTGGTCACTAAACACATTTTAATTAGCTTACTTGCATCTCAAGATGCTACTTATTCAACTAATTAACAAGTTCAATACAAAGCATCCAACTTACATTCTTATTACATATTCATACCCTATTCGAACAATAAGGTAATCCCTAATCACATTTCATTTGATTATTTACCATCAAGTCATACAATTTGATGGCATACTTAGTTAGTACATTGTTAATGCATGCTTGTACATACCTTGACTTCAATCTCAACTTTGTCGGTTCAAATCAATGGCCATAGGAACAAATGCATGATCATACCATTTTAGTCTATTGTTCGAATGAAACAAGATTCAATATTCATTGGATTAATTTCACATTATGCGCAACATTTACTTATATATACATACCAACATAGTTATATACATAGCTTATAGTTATCAAGTTGGTTACATGATAGGCCCAACAAAACATTACATATACTAGTCTTAAACACACCACAAAATGCATGATCAAGGCTACCTATTACAAGTTCTAGTGCCACCAAACTAGGAGTATACAAAGAGTATGAAATCATACTTTCAAGCTTGCTTCAAGGTGTTGCTTTGATCTCAAGATATCCTCTTGATGATGTCTTTAATCTGTTATGAGAAGAATGAAGAATAGAGTGGTAAGTACAAATTATGTACTTAGTGAGGTAACACCAAGTCTACCCAATTTCCAAGCATACATATCCAAGTTTACATGTAATTCAAGAAATCAAGATCATATCTACTTGACATACATCATTCGAATACATGATGTAATCATAGGCAAGCTTCACATACCACATAATCAACATAGCAACATCCATCATATATCCATAGTATACTATTCGAATATCTTGCTTAGAAACAAGCAACCAAAAACTCCAATTACCAAGCAAGCATTCTTACACAAAGTCATCATTTATACATCTCTTTCATGAGAAGTAACTAGTTATACAACAATTCATGTGGTATCTTTCAAGGCAAGGAAGTTCATTCAAGAACCTTACAATTCAAGCAATGTTCATATCACACATCCAAGCAAACAATGTTCATTCAAGTTATTAAGTCCTCTTATAACACCCTTGATAAGTAGTTTACTAGATAATCAAATCTTCAACAATATGCACCGAAGTGCCAATATGCACCGTAGTGCCAATATGCACCGTAGTGCTAATATGTACCGTCGTACCAATATGCACCGTAGTGCCAATATGAGCTCAAGATTCTAAGGCATGCCCTCCTGTCTATCCAAACTAGCTACCAAGGTTGTTGATTATCCATTTCATTCAAGCTTTATACCATTCATTATTCAATACAAGTTTATGCCATTCAAAGGCCAAGCCCTTAGGCTTATGGAGTCTTAACTCCCAAGACAAATCTATCCATGCCATTCCAATAGCATGAATACAAAGTGGTACCATTGTTCATTTCATTTCAACCAGCCATGTATATCAATCACAAACACATGCATATGTATGCTATGTGCGTACCTTATTCTCCAAGCAAGCATGTCATTTCTTACCTTTGGCATAAGCAATGCAACATGACAAGCATTTCATTTCATTTGCTTAACACTCAAGTAAACAAATAGATCATGGCATCAAACAAGTTGTCATACATGTCATTCTTCCCTTAATTAGCCAAATATGTATTAGGTCATGTTACATGGCAATGACATTGAATTAAGACAATAACAAGGTTGGTTAGGACCTAGTCCCAACCCTAAGGATAGTTACACTCACAATACTCCTAGCAATCAATTGTCTTGTATCCAAATCCCTTTGCCTCTAGCTTTGGGATGTCCACTCCTATCTTCCTCTTCCCCAACTTGCTGCCCTTGGTCTAGCAAGCATAACACATACATTTCATCAAAACAAGCACATAATGTCACACAATTATAGTAGCAATGTTACCACATTTGTACCTAACATTTAGCTACTGTTTTTATGCTTTCTTTTAAGCATTTCTTACTAGTTCATCTCCATATTGTTATTACCTCATTTGCAGGAATAATTGGATAGGTTACAATGTCACAAAACTGTTTTGGAAACAGTTTGCATCTAGGTGTAAAAATAGTCCCAAACTGTCTAGTACACTGCTGCTTGGCACTTTGCACATTGTCCCTTTAAATGGTCATATCTTTTAATCCGTATGTCGGAAATTTGATTACTATACACTGTTGGAAAGCTAACAAAATTGTCTTTAAGACCATATAAGACATGCATTTTAGTTTTTATCCAATTAATACATTTTATTGTTCAAAGACAGTGCATTTACATTGTCTGGACAGTTTGCACTGTCTAGCAATTTCTATTTACACCGAGTCCTAGATGAGAAGCATCATTGTAAATAGTGAATTATTTGCCCGATTTTGGTTGGATAAGTATTGGGGCATGAGTCAAAGCTTGCTTAAGTTGATTAAAGATTCGTTGTTGGTTCTCTGACCAAACGAAAGGCATATCTTTGCGAGTAAGCTTAGTAAGGCTTGCGGCAATGGAGGAAAAGCCCTTAACAAACCTTTTGTAATACCCGGCTAAACTGAGAAAGCTTCAGACCTCACTTACATTTTTTGGAGGTCTCTAATTTAGAATAAACTAAATATTGCTTGGATCGACTTTGATTCCTTCAGCCGAGATAACGTGGCCGACGAAAGAAACTTATGGTAAGCAAAATTTACATTTGGAGAACTTGGTATACAATTGATGTCCTCATAGTGTTTGCAAAAAAATTTAGAGGTTTTCAGCATGTTCCTTCTTATTCTGAGAGTAAACCAAGATGTCATCGATGAATGCGACCACGAACTTGTCAAGATGGAGCTTGAGTACTCAATTCATGAGATCCAAGAAAGCAGCTGGAGCATTCGTTAACCCGAATGGCATTATGAGGAATTCAAAGTGGCCATATTGAGTACGAAAGGTTGTCTTCGGTACGTCTTGTTCCTTTACTTTCATTTGATAGTACCGCGATCGAAGGTCGATCTTAGAGAATATGGAAGCATCCCTGAGCTGATTAATAAGATCTTTAATTCTGGGTAGGAGATACCGATTCTTGATGGTGAGCTTGTTTAACTGACAATAGTCGATACAAATCCGCATAGTCCCATCTTTCTTCTTTACAAACAACACTGGAGAACCCCAAGGAGAAATGCTAGGCCGTATGAAACCTTTATCTTGCAACTCCTGTGCCATTCTATAGGGTGTAATGGACACTGGAGCTGTTCCAGGCTGAACTTCTATCTCGTACTCTACTTCTCTGGTCGGAGGGACACCAGGGAGTTCCTCGGGAAAAACATCAGTGAATTCAAAAACAACGGGCATGCTAGGCAAACCGAATTCAATTTCATCTTGGAGAATCATCTTAGCAGTGATTGAAGTTGGTTTCTTGTCTATTAAGAGAATGGATTCTTTCACTAAACCCTAGAGATACAGTCTCCAATTTTGGCAACCTACCCAGGCCTCGTGTTTACTTAACCAATCTAACCCCAATATCAAGTCAAATTCACAAAATTGTAAGACGTAAAGATCAATGGGAAATAGGATATTTCGAATAGTCAAAGAGCTTGCTTGTGGCGCAAGTTAATGGGTGTTTCCCCCTAATGGATTCGAAACTACAAGATTTGATTCAATAATTTCGGGTTTCAATTTTAACTTGTTGATCAAGGTAGAACAAACAAATGAATGGGTAGACCCCGAATCAATTAAAGCATATGCAGGAGCTTCTTCATCATCTTTGCCACGAATGTGGAACATACGAGCAGGGGATCGAGACTCCTTATGAGTTGGAGAATTCGAATAACGGCCCTTCTGTTTCCCTTGATTCTCGGATTGAGCTTGTCTGGGTGCTTTGTTTCGGTTAGAAGGAGCTGAGCTAGCATTGCAGAAGCTCGATTTGAAGCCTTGTTGGGATTCTGGGGACAATCCTGAATATAATGATCAGAGGCTCGACATGAGAAGCATAAATTCTGTTGAACTCTACACTGGCCAGTATGACGTTTCTCGCAGAACTTGCAAAGAGGATATTGATTAGCTTTAGTCTAATTCCCTGTGCTATCAATAGAAACAACAGGGGCTAAAGTCTTTATAACCGTTTGAGGTTTTGGGATGTAACTACTCTTCTGATTAGGGTTATAGTTCGAAGAATGTCCCTTGGAATGTTTGGACTTCTTTGATTGCCAGTGTGGCTTATCATCATTCCTGGGTCGTTTGTCTTTCTAGGAGTGTCGGCTCTTGCGTCTTTCCGAGGATTTCATCTTCACCTCAGTAGAAATGGCCCGATTTACCAAATTTTGGAAGTCAGTAATACCCAGAGCAGTGAATATAGGGCTTAATTCATCATTTAACCCGTCGATGAACATTCGGCACTTGTCGGCCTCAGTTTTGATATATTCGGACCTATACTTGCAAAAGTCACTCACGTATTGCTCGATAGATCGACCAGCTTGTTTAAGATACAAGAATCGCTTTCGGCACTCGGCCAGATATTGTTCGCTGATATACTTCTTCTTGAACTCATCGAGGAAGAACTTCCAAGTAATAGACTCTGCAGGAGCAGTCAGGGTAGTGGTTTCCCACCAGCTCAGTGCTTCATCTGCCAACAGAGCGATGGCACACTTGAGTTTATGCTCATCAGGACATGGCAATTGTTTAGTCAGAATGCGAGTTGTGGCCTCTAACCAATACTTGGCTACTTCAGGATTAGCCTCATCGGTGCCAGTGAAGGTATATGCCTGATGCTGAGCCAGCTTGTCAATAAGGGCTCGGTTTGGCACAACAACAGTAGGAGCAATAGGATGATCTTATTTTAAGGTAGTTACGAGATGATTAAACATCTCCTTCATACTTACAAGACATTTTTGCTGCACAGGATTGATAGCAGGAGCTTCCTGTTGAGCAACAGCTTGAGCTCGATGTTGAGCTTGCTATTGAGGAGAATTTTGCTCTATCCTCACATTGTCTCCTTCGTTCGAGGAGCCTACGAGACTTTCATTATCCTGACCCAATCTTGTTTCTGACATTCTAGTTCAATCAGAACAATAAGAGTTTTAGTTTGCACATTTACACATTTAAGCAACAATACAAGCTTATATCAAGTCTCCTAGTTGGCACAATCTCCTATATGATGCAAGTGAACTTAATTTAGTCCTATAACCGACTAAAAAGCTCTGATTACCAATAAATGTAACACCCCTTCCTCGGATTAGTCGAAAAAGTAACCTCGATATACTTAACTTGCAATGCAAGTAACCCAAACCAAATATTACAAGTCATACAACACATACAAGTAGTCCACATTAAACAAACCCAACATACAAGCATGCCAATTTAGGTACTAATTTGTTTCATTTCATACTTATACCCTACGTTATCATTATCATATTACTATTCCATTCAATTCACATACATCATTCAAACAATAATCTCAAGTGTGTCATATTTCACAATAGGTTACTATTAAACATGATTCAACTTTCATTTTTACTACAAGTTCAAATGCCCTATTCAATTGATACAATGTGGTCACTAAACACATTTCAATTAGCTTACTTGCATCTCTAGATACTACTTATTCAACCAATTAACAAGTTCAATACAAAGCATCCAACTTGCATTCTTATTACATATTCATACCCTATTCGAACTATAAGGTAATCCCTAATCACATTTCATTTGATTATTTACCATCAAGTCATACAATTTCATGGCATACTTAGTTAGTACATTGTTAATGCATGCTTGTACATACCTTGGCTTCAATCTCAACTTTGCCGATTCAAATCAATGGCCATAGGAACAAATGCATGATCATACCATTTTAGTTTATTGCTCGAATGAAACAAGATTCAACATTCATTGGATTAATTTCACATTATGCACAGCATATACATAAATATACATACCAACATAGTTATATACATAGCTTAAAGTTATCAAGTTGGTTACATGATAGGCCCAACAAAACATTACATATACAAGTCTTAAACACACCACAAAATGCATGATCAAGGCTACCTATTACAAGTTCTAGTGCCCCCAAACTAGGAGCATACAAAGAGTATGAAATCATACTTTCAAGCTTGCTTCAAGGTGTTGCTTCGATCTCAAGGTATCCTCTTGATAATGTCTTTAATCTGTTATAGGAAGAATGAAGAATAGAGTGGTAAGTACAAATTATGTACTTAGTGAGGTAACACTAAGTCTACCCAATTTCCAAGAATACATATCCAAGTTTACATGTAATTCAAGAAATCAAGATCATCTCTACATGACATAAATTATTCGAATACATGATGTAATCATAGGCAAGCTTCAGATGCCACATAATCAACATTGCAACATCCATCATATATCCATGGTATGCTGTTCGAATATCTTGCTTAGAAACAAGCAACCAAAAACTCCAATTACCAAGTAAGCATTCTTACACAAAGTCATCATTTATACATTTCTTTCATGAGAAGTAACTAGTTATACAACAATTCATGTGTTATCTTTCAAGGCAAGGAAGTTCATTCAAGAACCTTATAATTCAAGAAATTCATGTGTTATCTTTCAAGGCAAGGAAGTTCATTCAAGAACCTTACTAGATAATCAAATCTTCGACAATATGCACCGAAGTGCCGATATGCACCGAAGTGCCAATATGCAACGTAGTGCCAATATGCACCATCATGCCAATATGCACCGTAGTGCCAATATGTACCGTCGTACCAATATGCACCATAGAGCCAATATGCACCGTAGTGCCAATATGAGCTCAAGATTCTAAGGCATGCCCTCCTATCTATCCAAACTAGCTACCAAGGTTGTTGATTATCCATTTCATTCAAGCTTTATACCATTCATTATTCAATACAAGTTTATGCCATTCAAAGGCCAAGCCCTTAGGATTATGGAGTCTTAACTCCCAAGACAAATCTATCCATGTCATTCGAATGGCATGAATACACAGTGGTACCATTGTTCATTTCATTTCAACCAGCCATGTATATCAATCACAAACACATGGATATGTATGCAATGTGCGTACCTTATTCTCCAAGCAAGCATGCCATTTCTTACCTTTGGCATAAGAAATGCAACATGACAAGCATTTCATTTCATTTGCTTAACACTCGAGTAAACAAATAGATCATGGCATCAAACAAGTTGTCATAGATGTCATTCTTCCTTTAACTAGCCAAATATGTATTAGGTCATGTTACATGGCAATGACATTGAATTAAGACAATAACAAGGTTGGTTAGGACCTAGTCCCAACCCTAAGGATAGTTACACTCACAATACTCCTAGCAATCAAATGTCTTGTATCTAAATCCCTTTGCCTCTAGCTTTGGAATGTCCACTCCTATCTTCCTCTTCCCCAACGTGCTGCCCTTGGTATAGCAAGCATGCCACATACATTTCATCAAAACAAGCACATAATGTCACACAATTATAGTAGCAATGTTACCACATTTGTACCTAACATTTAGCTATTGTTTTTATGCTTTCTTTTAAGCATTTCTTACTAGTTCATCTCCATATTGTTATTACCTCATTTTAAGACATAGTTGGACAGGTTACAATGTCCCAAAACTGTTTTGGAAACAGTTTGCATCTAGGTGTAAAAACAGTCCCAAACTGTCCAGTACACTGCTGCCTAGCAGTTTGCACACTGTCCCTTTAAATGGTCATATCCTTTAATCCGTATGTCGAAATTTCAATTAGTATACACCGTTGGAAAGCTAACAAAATTATATTTAATACCATATAAGACTTGGATTTTAGTTATTAGCCAATTAATACAGTTTATTGTTCAAAGACAGGTCATTTACACTGTCTGGCCAGTTTGCACTGTCCAGTAATTTCTATTTACAGTTTCCAGCATAGGACCCAGTTTTCAATTCTGTTTTCACCTAATGAAAGTAGACATACTAAGGATCATTTCATTAACATTTCAGCCCTGAATTTGATCTATACAAGTTTTGGTGAATTTTCAAAGTGTCTGCCCAGAACAGTGCAATTATGGGCAGATTGCACCTATTCACATTTTAATTCCTTAAATTCACTTTAACCAATGTTTTGGCCCTATAATTCATTTCATATGACATCCTAAACATGTTTAGTCAATTTTAATTCATTATTCAAGGCAGCCAAAACAATGTAAGTTGGTTTCAATGCTTAATTTTGCATGTTTACACAATTTCAATTCAACAAAACAGTTTATATGTTATATGACTATGTTCATACTTTTATCTTTTATTTCTAGCATTGGTTACTAACAATTCAGTTTGTTTAACACCTTTTTTACAATATCTAATCACGATCATGTTCAATTCATTAGTTCCATAGTTCAATTTCAAGTTCTAACCATTCAATTCTTACTTCAACATCTCATTTCAATTTTCCAGCAACCTAGCTTTCTTACACTATCACAAACACATAATTTCCAGCATAATACCTAGTGTTCATTCTCCAAATTTGCATAATTCTACAACAATTTAATCACCTAACAACAAATTCAATAGTTAATCTCATCTATAATCATCAAAGCAGTCCAATTCAACAAGTAGAATCATACTTACTTTGCTTCTAGCTTTAATTTCCTTACAAAATCCTATACATGCAAACTAAAATTTTTCCTTCAACAATGGCTGATTTCTCAAGCTTTCTTTTCTCTCTATTTTCTTCTCTTCCAAACGACAATAGGAAGGATGAAGGAAGACGGTGATAACACTTAATCCAAGTTATTGGATTTGTGAATTGTCTAAAATGTCCCTTAATTAATCCTTATTATTAACTTAACCAAGGGAACTAGGGGAAACAAGGAGTTTAGCATGCATTCCCCATCTTTCTCATTTAATTCAATGTAGTCACTCTAAATTGATCACTTATTTCATTCGTTCTTTCAATTAGGCCCTTGACTAATCAATTTAGCTTAAATTCTAGGTTCAATTAAGCTATCAACTTATGCAATTGATTTCAATACTTCTAGGCTAGGATTTAGGGTGTTACATGGTCATTTTCTGATGAAAAACATTTAGAAATAATAGCACTCTAAGGATTCTTAGTATTGGCCCATTTACAAAATAGTCATTTAAAATAGTTTTGCAATCTTTACAATTTAGTCACTAAATCAAAATCTCACTTAAAACAATTTAATTAACTCCCAAATTATTTACCAACATACTTGATAATATTGTTAGACATTTTTGTTGAATCAAACCAATTTTCATCTCCTCAATTTGTTTTTTTAAAATATAAATTTTCTCAAAACTCATACAAATGGTTAATCTGGTTCGACCGAGTCGAACCCAACCCGATCAAACCCCTAAACATCTAGCCCTAATTTTGGGGTGTTACATTCCAAAGAAGGTAATAGCAGTATAAATACATTCTTTGTTCGATATAGTATAAGTTTACATTGAGATTGACGTAATAATCGTTGTCTTATTCTTTTAGAAATCTTTTGAGACAAGGTGTAGTCAGAAGCAATTGTACAATTTCATAAAAGAAATGAAGACAATGGGGATTGATCCTTTTCTTGAAGAAATTAGTTTTGGGTTACTAGTTTATATAAAATCACGCATTCTACGTTGGGACCTATTTGGGGAATTGATGGAAAGTTTTGATGTTCGAATGAGTGTTATTGAGTTTGAAGGACACAACATTACTATACCAGTTAAAGATGTAGAAGTTATATTGGGCCCGAAGAATGAGGGTGTTGATGTTCATGAAGTTTTGTCGAGGGAGAGTGGTAGAGAACTCGGTGCAAAGTATAACCCAACACATATGAAAAAATCAAGCAAGATAAAGTTTTTGGTGCTTTTGAAGGGGATGCTTTGAAAACAAGGGTGTTGTTGTACATTATTGGAGTTTTCCTATATCCTACTGGTGAGATACGCCCATGTGTAGAATATTTGAAGTTCTTGTGTGACGATTGCTTATAGGATAAAGTGAATTGGGCCAAGTATGTTTACGGAGGGAGTTTCTTCCTGTTGCCTTGCAAACTCCTAAATTCGCACCTTATCTTCTTTCTGGTAAACATCCCTTTGTTACGTTGTCATTTAATTTGATGGTTTTGTTTTCATACAATTTGTAATTATCATTATTTTCTTTATTAATGACATAAGTTGATGGATCTACGTATCATTATTGACTTCGAACGACTGCACCTGCTGCCAGCCCTTATGAAGGGCATGAATTTGACGTTTCCATTATATTCCCACCTGACTACCCTCTCTCTCCTCCTACGGTAATATAATTAACCTCCCAAGATTGTTGTTTTATCTTGTTCAATTTTTTACACTAAAGCATTTCATGTATAATGGTTATCTATTTTCCAAAGATTGCTACTAAATTTGATGGTGACTTATTCCACCCCAACATTAGGGAGTCTGGCGACATTAGGTTGGACATCCTCCATGAAAGGTGAACCCTTCTATTAGAGTTGTGGAGATTGTTGTGGCTATACTGGGTTTGTTGTGTGCTCTAAACCAGACAATCCTCACCTGGATTGTAAGGGTGTTGCTCTGATTTATAGGAGGAATCCCCAACGCTTTGCAAACTATGCAAGGAAGATTATGGGTTGCAATTCATTGGCCACATCTTCTTTAAGATTAATGTTTAATGTTTATGTATTGGCCACAACTTCTTTTGTTAAGTTTTTAATATATTGAAACTTCTGTTAAAGTTTTGAAACTATAACTTTGAATGTTCAGCCACGAATGTCACAATTTCCTTTAATATTTTAAGTCTAAAACCTACCACAACAATTTTTAATATGAGTTCTGGTACTAATGTTAGCAGTATCGAAATAATAAGAAAAAGTTGTGTTACTACCATGAGGTCATTTGATTGATTACTCTTTGATGTTCCAAGTACCAAAATTCATGATCCGAGTTTCGATATTTATGATCGTAGTTTGCAAACTCTATGTGAAAGTTGATACCCCATTGTACATCATTTCATTCACAATAGCCCCTAGTCCTGAAACTAGTATACTATGCTTCGATACTATGTATAACATAAATATACCTAATAATGACAACGTATCGAAACGTGTTATATCAGTCCCAAAACTCTGGTTAAATAGTATCAATACAATATGTTGAATTTGCGATACTTCTTTTAGGTCATTTGATGGATTACTATTCCAAGTTATAAGTACCGAGATTCATGATCCAAGTTTCGATATTTATTGTCCTAGTATTTAAACAATATCTCAAATAACCATTATATTTGAACAATAAAATGCGTACCACTACATAATTACCATTCAAAATATAATTACATATCGTTTAGAAGCTCAAAATAGATGATAGACTTTTTCCTCAGTTTGAGTGGGATTGTTTAAAGCTTCATAGTCACTCATCCATACTTCCTCCTGCTCATAATAAGGAATAAAAATTGTTTCACACGTTATAATTGACCGGTGAAAGGAAGCAAACATGTAATTTAATAAATAAGCACTAACATTTTCATCGATCAGGTCCATGTTGTGCATTGCAGTTTATAAAAATTCCAAGTCTAGACCATAAAAATCATCATTACATGTGGATGATGGTGCTGTCAATCCTATCTTCAACCAAGGATATGTGACTTTATTGTGTCCTACATATTTGCAATTTGAACAATGGGGCTTACTTCTGCTTGCCACTTTTTCGGCCACTAAATAGACTTTTTCCTTTCTTCCTTAACGGGTCCCGAGATCTACTGAGTGGTGTGGTTTGATCATAAGAATCATTCAACATACAAGATGCCTTGAGTTCGGTCGTCAGTCTATGAACCTCATCTTTGGCTCGTAAAAAGCTCTCATATGTATTGATGCAATATAACAAAGCCTATTAGAAATCGAGCGAAGTGAAGCGAATCGTGCCATGTGTGTCACTTCAGGAGGAACATTGAATTCACAAATGATGGGGCAACAACCTTCACATCCTTTTCCATCGATTTAGAATCAATGAATTTGGGATACGTGAGCTATCTTGCATCCTAAGAATGTGTAGTTGATGTCTACATGAAAACCCGACTATCTGAAATTTATGACAACAACATGTTAGGGTTTATGTGACAACATCAAATTGTAGTTCATATTCCTTGTTTGGTTGTTGATATTTAGTCAAATAAATAGTTTGAACACCATTGAATTCTTCCCATTCCCGTGATACACGATACAATGTCTCCGATTTAAGTTTCTGTTGGAAAATCCTATATGATTTTCTTGTATACAATTCATTTGCATGGTCTTCCAGCTCTTTCAATTTTGTCAATTGCATGGACTTACTTTGTGTACAAGTAAAATCCGTTTTCAACTCATTCAAGCACATATGACCAATAGAATCTTCAATTGCACGAATAAACTCCAAATATTACTTCTTTCACTTACGGAAAATAGCCAAAGATGCATTCATTGATTTGCACCTTTGGGTTGACATCAAGTTCACAAAAAAATGACCCGTCATATATGCTTGTGCCCATAAGTGAAGGATCTTTCTCTTCTCCACAGCCCATGGATGGTTGTACACATTAAACTTTTTAATACTTATCTCTCATTGTACATCAAATTCCTAAGGTGTTCACCAAGAATACATGCATTTGCTAAAGGCCTTTGCAAAATTTGGATCTCCAATATTTCCTTGTGCATTGCGAACTAGACTTGAAGAACATATTCGATATTTAGCATTAGGAAAAACATTTTCAATTGCCCTCTGCATTGCCATATCTCCATCTATAACCACTGAAAGTGGTGACTTGTTTAGCATAGCTTCTGCAAAAGCATTTAAGACCCACTAAAACGTATTTGTGGTCTCGTCCGTAAGGACAATAACAACAAACACAATTGTTTGATGGTGGTGATTTACACCAACAATGGGCATAAAAGGTCGAGCGTATGCATTACCCTTGTAGGTGGTGTCAAATGCAATAACATCATCGAATATAGATTGGTCAGCTCTCGAAGTTCAATCAGCCCAAAATAGATTATCCAAACGATTCAAATCATCAACAAAAATTTCATGCAAAACTTGAGATCTGTCTCTTTCTTGCAGTAAAAGTAACCTAGTACTACATTGACATCCCCATAAAAAACTTCATTGGCTTTTATGATGTGAATGGCATTGTATAGATCTTTCTTAATAAAACCAATATTTTGATAACCGCGAGACAGTTGCATGAAATATTTCATAATCTTTTATGTTCTGACACCAACATGTTTCAATGCTGAAGCCTCTGCAATATCGGTCTTTGTCATAGATCGATGCTAATGAAGGAAGCTTGCCAAGGATGGTGGACAAAGTTGATGTTTATGTTTGTTATCAAAAAAATGATATTACCCAACTATCTGAATCTTCTAAATCAACCACTATTCTAGCCTTGCAACGGTCCTTGTTAGTGGTCATAGAGCTCCTGAACGTTGCGCCTCATCTACTTTTGAATTCATGTGCCCTTGTTTTGATTAACAAAACTCTTGCATGTAAACATTTCCATTTCTATCAACCTGAGTTGTTTCACGACATGCACTAAATCTATTTCAATTTGCATATTCCTTATAAAACTTCCATGCTTCATCACGTGATGAAAATATCATGCCAACGATGTTATTAAAACTCTCTACACTATCTCCTCCTATTTTATCATCACCTTCTGTACTTGGAACTTCCATGATGATTAAATTAATACGAAATAACTGAAACATTATATAAAATTAAGTTGCATGAAAGTAAAAGAATTGCATATTATGAACTTGCTTACCTTCTTAAGACCGCAGATGCTGGATGAGGACTATAAAAAAGGTTTATGATATTCAAGATAGAAGAACTTGTTCAATGGGAAGAAGTTTAAGAGGAAAAATACATTTATTGAAGTTGGTAGTACCTGCTCTGCATGGTAGTTGCAACATTTATTGGAACTTTTAATGAACATTTCGAGAATGGTTGTTGGAGTAATAAATATGACCATTTTGCATAAAATTTATTTCATAAGTTTTAGAATTTGATCTTTAAATTTTGATACTGATTAAATGTCTTATGTTTCAGTGTTTGCTATTACATATCGGAAAAGATATCTCAGTTTTGAAACTTCAAGTTCAAAATTGTTCTTCAAGTTATGACAATTTCAATTTTAAAATTAAAACATATAACTTTTTTGGTTGTTGTTTCTGCTTCTTTTTCATTAACAGTAACAAAACTTATGATCTAGTTTCGATACTTCCATGGAACATATATATATATATATCAAAGCTGGAAGGTCACATCAAAAAATAAATGCCCTTTTTTCTCTCTCACTCAGTTGTACGAACTGATTGGATTCCTCCATTCCTTCAGTTTTGTTGGAATCAGCAACAATCAATGAAAATGGTTCAACCTTCTCAATAAGGTGTATGTCCACTACCATAGATATCCACACTAAGGATTTCTCAAATTCACTAGATTTGTTTTCGTTTTGAGGCTGAAGGAGATAACCTTACAAACTCCCTTAAGGTTTATACCCCAAAACCTTGAGAACACTCTCCAAGATCGACTCCCTTAAGGTTTATACTCCTTTAAGTTTCGAGGTTGAAGGAGATAACCTCACACACATGAATAAAAAGATTACAATAAGAGCACTCAATTGGGTTTACTAAAATATGACTAATTGAGCTCAAATATTGTTGGATATGTGCCTGAAAGCTTTAGACTTGTTGAATAGTTGTTGAAGAAGCTTTGTAGACTTGATTTTATACCCTTCATTGATTTCTAGCCGTTTGGGTGGTTGGGATATTGATTATAGCCGTTGGGCTGCTTTTTTTCGCAATAAATACTATTTGGAAAAACTGGGTATCGGTACACTTGTAGGAGTATCGGTACCTGCCATAAGAAGCAAGAGTCATTGCAACAAATGGGTACCGGTACGCAAAAGAGCATATCGGTACGGAGTGACTATTTTACAAAGGGTTTCGGTACAGGCCATACCATACCGATACTCATTTTGCTTACTAGAATCATTGGAACATTTGGTTAAAAAGTCGCTTCGATACGCCTTAGGGTGTACCGCTAAGAGTAAGTGATTTTCAAAAGTTATGTTTCCAATAAGACTAATAAGGAAACGGTTGAATCATTAATGAAAAGATTTAGAAAATCTTTAACCCTTGTACCGGTATGCCATAGGCCGTACCGATACTCAAAGTCAATTTGGTTTCCAGATTCAAAATAGCATACTGATACGTGAATAGCCATAACGGTACCATATAGCCATTAAGCATAAAATCGGTTTCCAGTAGCGACAGCCGGTACCAATACTGCATTGGCCGTATAGATATTCAGTTACCAAATTGGCTATTTTGAGTACCTAAACACTTAAAAAAAGTTTAGGGATTTAAGTTTTGACTTAGAAAATATTTAAGTTCGAATACCCGTCAATTTAGTGAGTAAATTGAGTGCCTTTAAATTTTATATCTTTTTTACAAATTATTCCTTGTTATATGAAAATCAAATATAGGTTTAACAATCTCCCCTTTTTATATAACAAAACAAAATAATTTTTTAGTTCACTCTCCCTTTCTTTAAAGCTAAAAGACAATTTGTTTTGAAAAAAAACCTTTGAAAAATTCTATCCCACTTCTCCCCTTTTGTTAAATCAAAATCAATAGGGTGAAATAAAACAAGCATAACACAATATAAACCAAAATAACTCTATAGATTTTTAAAAACATAATATTATACATCCAAAGCATAAATATTATAAATCCAAAGCATTAAAATTCAAGACATAATATCCAATGAATTTAATAGGTAAACCAAAGCAAAAAAGTCATAGGAAATATCAAATAAAATAAAGGTGCATAAACTCAAATCTAATAGATATGATATGATATGTGATGCAAAGACTAAGAGTCTTCCTCATCATCTTCATCCTCATCATCTTCTTCATCCACATCACTGTCTCCAAGAGCGTGTCCATGCCATTCAGAATGAAAAACGGTAAGAGTCATGTCCACGGAGGCCAAACGATGCTCAACGAAAGTCAATATAGCACACATGAAAGTCAAATGATGTTGATGGTGTCGAACCGAGTATCCATGGCGGCAAACTTCCCATTAAGGTAAGCCATGAGAGCATTTAAGGGAGGTTGAGAAATTGGAGCAACGAGAACATTCTTAACTGGATCAACATCTACAGGGGTATCACCAGGAAGATCCACATTGCGAAACTATTCTCCATTGTAAAAGGTGAACTTGGCTCGCTCGAGAGATCTATCATCAATAGGGTCGGTAAGGGGAACCCCGAGGTTAAGAAAGCAATAGATCTCAAGCTTGTGGAAGATGAAGCTAAGAACGGTTGCATGGGTGAAATAGGTGAAAAAGGTGGCTTGACGGTTTTTGACCAAATGGAGTAACTCAATGAACATGATTTGGGAAAGGTTCGGGCATTTTCTCTCACAAAAACAATGAAGCCAAAAGTCATCCACCATGCGAATAGTGGACCACTTGCCAACAGATGGTCAAAACCACCAAGTGATGAGAAGATTGAGGAAACGCTCATTGGCATTGAAAAAAGTCACTGAGACATTATAGGTTCGAGGAAAAGATTTTTCATCATCTATACCTACATCTTTCATCCCCAAAAGATTGGTTATTTTTGTTGATTCAAGAGTAAAAGTTTTTCCCATAAGATAGGATTCAATAGCAATAGTTTCAATTTTCTCTCGATTCAAAATACACCGGGCATTTGAGTAAAAAGTTTGAACAAGGTTTTTGTAAAGAATGTCGAGGATGTTTAAAAAAGTCATAAACTTCCATTGCCTCATCAAATCAAGATATTTAAATTTAAACTCGTCGCAACACATATAAGCAAAATTAGCAACGCGCTCACGATGAATTTTGAAAGTTTGAAATTCTTTAAAATACTCCATATCATTAGGATATTCTGGTTCATCAAAATAACGGATAAAATTTTGGTTAAGATTGGGTTTGATACCATTGTTATTGGGATTAGGATTGGAAGAACTAGCACTCAAATCTTTTCTAGATCGCTTTTTAGGAGGCAAGGTAAAGGATTTTGGTTAAACCTACCAAAATTCAAACCACAAAAACATATGTATGCAAACACATCAAATTCAATCCAATAACTCAATACAATAGTCAAGGTAATGTAAAAACCTATATTTTATAGTTTAAGATCATATACAAATATAAAGAAAAATTTTGATAAGATTAAAACTTTAAAAGTGTTAAATAAAATATACAAGTATAATTATATTTTCGAACAAAAAAAATTTAGTTCTGAAAAAAGTTTTTCTAAAATCTCTGAAAACATAGATATATACATCCTAAATATACAAAATTTAATCCTAAAAGCTATACAAATATAGAGAAATTCGAAATAGTATAAAAATAGGGTTTTTACCGTGAATGTGGATGAATGAATGAATGAATGAGGAGATGATTTGCACAATGCTTGATGATCAAAACTTGGGTTTGATGTTTAGAGTAAAAGCGTAATATCCTAAATTCTGGATTAAGAGTAAGTTACAAAATGATCACTAATTGAATTGCTAAAGACTTGTCATCTATTAACTTGGATTGGTAATATAGGACCAAATTGAAGAAAAGAACAATTGTTTATCCAATTTGTTGAAGGACTAAATTGAGAAAATGGAAGAATATAAAGATTGCATGCTATGAAAAATCCACTTAATGGTAGATACACATGTCAATTGCTTTAATGAAACATGTGGGAATTCAAATGGGGAAGACACAGTTTAGGAGAACTCCTCAAGAATTAGCCGAATCCGAGAAATTAGTGAGAGAAGAAAGGTTGTTACGTGAGTTCAGCCATTAGAGATTAAAATCTTGACTCAATGTTGAGAGTTCATTCGAAAAGCCTGGGAAGAGGTAAGGGATTCTTTTTTTCCTTTAGAGCCAAGCTAAATTGCGAATCTTATGATGTTTTCTTAATAAGAACCTTTGCTATTAAATTATTGGAGAAAGGATTCCAAATTTTAGACTATTCGAATGTTATGCTTGAATGGTTAGGTTTTCTTTAGAGATTGGTTGTTAAGATGAGATTTTGGATCGGTATAGTTTAACCGAATGTTTTATAGTTGAGTAACCACTATTTATACAAAGGGTATGAATTGAATGGTTCAATTAAGATTGAATTGAAACTGCTTTTAATGTTCACTGTTTTAGAAGTTTTTGGAATGGATTTTGATTATAGTTTAAATGGCGTAAGCAGAGTTTGAAGTTCGATTCTGGTCACCTTGGTTGATAGCAACTAACAAGGTACTAGTGTGATCTAATTGAGCTGTTAAGGGGTCGTTATAGTGCTTTTATGGACTGTTTTATAAACTAAGGACATGGGGATGTATTATAAATGTTTGGGAACTGTTTTTGCAAATTTAGGGTCTAAATCTTAGCTCAAAACAGTGTTGTTATGTAAGCTTAACTTGGAGACTGCTCATATAATGAAAAGAGGACTGTTCGAATATATATATGTGCGCACAATAAGAGGAGACAGTTTTGATGCCTATGTAATTTATAGTGGACTGTTTCATACAATTATATGTATATAAGTAAAATTTTGATGAAAATGTACTACTTTTGTGCTTAGATAAAGAATTATTAGTGGAACCAAAGTTCAAGCGAAGAAAGTTGTAGAAAGGTAATCCGGAAAAGCAAATCATGGACGAACCTAGCTCGGTTATACAGTGAGTGTAGTTGAACCTTGGGTTAGGCTTAAAGCTTTCCCGATTATTTTTGTTTACATTAACCATTTATTTTAAATCCTTAAGTTAAGCTATGACTGATTTCATGCTATGGATCGAGGTAAGTAACTGATCTCAAATGTATTATGTTACACAATATTGATTAAGCAAATGGGTCTTGTTTGAAGAATTTACATACGCGTATGATTTGTTATGTTAGATATTGACTCATACATGAGTGAATATATGATGAATAAATAATGCTCGATTAATTATACGATTAGATAGAAAAGGTAACTACCATGGTCGAATGTATGCTAGTATGGAGATCATTACATATGTTTATATGTGAATGATATAATAAATTGTAAGTCTTGTCTTTTGACCTTATGAAAATGTGTAATTGATTAAATGAGTAAGTTCTTTTGACCTTATGAACATGTATAATTGTCTTTTCAAAACGTTAAGTATTTTATGTGAAGCTTGCGTGAAGTAGGTGATACGTTGTTAGATGTACTGAATATGACTTGATAGTGGTGCTATTCGAACAAATGAACTAAATATGCTATGTGATGTTTGCTTGAGTTAAAGGACACGGTGTGAATGTATCGTATTTAATTTTGGCTGAGGCCATTCGAAAATGATGAATGAGATGTGGTAATTTACATGAAGTGAATGTATGTACCTATTACAGAAGAGTAACGAGATTTGCATTATGATGCAATGTTATGAGCTATGCTCACTATGAGATTGATAAAAGATGAAACATGTTAAAGCCTTGGTCTCGAGATAGTCTTAGGTATAGTTGGCATGCCATAGAGCTCATTGTTGGGGTGGACTACAATCCTGGACTACGGTCCTTATTTGGTGACAGTAGGAGGGAAGTTTTGTTGTCACTTGGCGTCAATAGGAGGGATTGACCGCTACTGCAAGTACCGTTATATTCATGGACGACAGTTGGTTGGGGATTCGAGTACCTAGGCTGTTATTCGATTCTCAAGGCTTTAATAAAAGACAACAATGGAATCTATTTAATGAATGGAGAACTTATATTGTTACTCTAACATGTTAAGAAAATAAAAGTTAATTAGGACATGCTACTTGATATCTTGAAAGAAAAGTTTCATATGTTTGTGTGAATGTGTTTTGAAAACTCACATGCTATGTAATTACTCTTTGAGATACTATATGATGTTTCGAAGTTGATAAAGAAATTAATGGAAAGTTATTTCATCAATTGTTAAAACATGGAACATTTGGATAGACAAGAACTATACAACTACTTGATTCTTGTATTTTTCATTAAAAAAGGATACAGGCTATGTTTGCATATGTTTATATATAACAAGGCTGAATTATTAAACGAACAGAAATGAAAATGCTAAGATAAGATGGAATTGTGATAACTTGTTTGACAATATATGTATATCTATTTGCATATGACAAAACCTCATTTGAAAAGTTATGTTTAAATTTGAGAGAATTCATAATGTTGATCTAGTGAATATCTTGAATATTATGCAAGTGAGTATGCATGCTTAATAGTGCTTTTCGAATGGGTTATTATAAAGTAAGTTGTTTATATAAGTGGATGTTTAATTTGGTGTGAATACTTTACCTTGAAAGAACGAATGAAATGCAAATATGAATTTTTGGAATATATATATACTTGTAAATGATGATATCTTGATTATGTTATCAAAATGCTGTGATTGATAATCTTTGTAGTAAGTAAGACCCACTTATATTGGAGGCTTCATAATAGAAACTACTAGTAATGTTGGTGAGATTTCTTGATAACTTACATGGCAAGTAATCGGATATATGAGATGAGATGTTTGACTGTTGTTAAAATGAATGATTCAAGCTTATGATAATACTTGTAAGTTATAAGGTAAATTAATGGCTCGTAGAAGAGAAAGGGACCTTTAGGTGTATCCATGAATACTTGGGCGTTAAGTTACAAAGTTGCTTTGATGGAATGAATAATTGTATAATGCTAAACACACATGTTTGTAGTTGTATATATTCTAGAACAAAATAGCTTAATTCTAGTACTTCGAATTAAAAAGAGAATATTACTATTAAAACATGCTTAATAGGTTGATAACATACCTTAGTATATTCTTTTGATCTTTAAATTTGGTTGAACATTGTAAACTTTGTCTATAGCTAGATCTTAATCCCAACTTTGGTATGTTACAAGATATGAATTGGATAAATGGAAGAATAGAACGAGAATTGGTACGAGAAAAAAAACGGGCTTAAAGGTGATTAAGTTTAGCTCTTGCATAGAGTCAACCATTTTGGAAACGGGTGTCCTTGTTCGAACTATTTGAATAATAGAAGTCGTGAACTATTAATGTTGCTACTTGCCTCGTTTCATTGGCTTTGAAGAAAGCTTAGAGTTATAAAATTGAGTTTTGAAATGTGTTATTAGTTAGCTAAACTACCTCACTAAGCCACATCTTACTTTATTTCTTTTGACACGTTTCAGGGTAAGCTTGCTTCTGGACATCTTAAGAGTTTGGACGAGATCACAAGGACCAGGTGTATGTCTGTAAATTCTTAATGTACTCCTAGATGGTGGTACATGGTTTGATGAGCATGCATTGTGCATTTATATTTTCATTTGGCTTACTATGTGCATAAGCCTTATGAGTGTTCAAGTTTGAAAAGGGCCATTATAATTTCATGTGTTTGATTTCTTGCTTGGTGAATGCCTTGAATGATTTGGTTTAAGGCTAGGAAGTTGATTGTATGTCTGAATTAGTTATATTGGTTATTTGTGTGTTTAATGATAAACACTTGTCAGGTGCTTATATTAGCTAAAGACGTAGGGAATTACATGTGAGTGATTGCTTGATAGTGCTTACCTTGGGTTAGAGTCCTAACATGTATTTGAGGTTTGAAGAAGCGTTTGAATATTAGTGTTAGTCAAGTGATTAAATATTTATGACTTATAAATTCTTATATTAATAAAAGCTTAAAAGAAATAAGATCAAGTGGTCTAATGAATGGAATATGATAGTTTCATGTAGTTATAAGAATGATCAATAACTCAAATTGCCTCTTGAGAACTTATATATTCTTGTATGAGACGAGCTTGTCTGCCTCGCTCTGTAAAACAAATTAGAGATTGGCTTTTCTATGAGGATATAGCTTATGGTTGATTAGAACCGGTTATTGCTTGTTCAATATTGGGACTTGTAAGTTAGGGGTATCTTTTACCTTTCTGTAAATGGCCGACAAACTCCTAAATGGCTTGTGAGATACGTCAAGACATTGTGATAATTGAATTATTGATTCATGCTTAAGTTAAGTTGACTTGTCATCTGATTTATTTGTTACTATTGTGAAGTATTTGGTTGTGATGCTGTAACACCCCTCGCCCGGGTTAGGAGCGTTGAGTGTTGATGCATGTAACAAGTAAGGAGACTTAAAAATTCGGGCAATTTAACCATTTTCATTAGTTCCTTAGTGATCAAGTTACCCTTATAATCAATTCAAGTTACCACCTAGACTTACTAGACCATTCAAACACTATGATCAAGTTAGGATCCATTTCATTTTTAATTAAACACAATCATATCCAAACATATTAAGTTGACTTCACTTAGACTAAGCTTGTAGTGATCTTAAGGCCAATCAAATACATACCTATCAAACAATATATCTTACCAACTTTTTATTTCAATTGATTTACAAGATTAGTTCAAATTATCTATTGTAACATTCAAGACAACCTTCATTCAGAAACTTGAGT
This sequence comes from Hibiscus mutabilis, assembly GCA_019671005.1. Lineage (NCBI taxonomy): Eukaryota > Viridiplantae > Streptophyta > Magnoliopsida > Malvales > Malvaceae > Hibiscus > Hibiscus mutabilis. Next base: position 12,860,169 of record CM033725.1, read on the forward strand.
CATACACTTTATATACATATCAAAAGAAGGCCATCAAGTCACTCAAGTTATTACATACAAGCTTAAATACATTTACATATCTAAGGTTCCTTAAAGCATTACAACCATAGTGACAAGTTTTCATGCAAACTATGTACAAATCAAAATGCATGAGATAACAAGACTAGACACCAATCTAATGCCACCATCTAGGAGATTCATATAAAGTACCAAGTCATACATTGTGCTTTGCTTGTGTTCTGCTCCGAGCTCAAAGAAAAATAACTATCGATCAATCTAAACCTGAAATTTTGGGAAGAAGGAAAAACATGAGTGATAAGTACTTAGTGGGGTAGTTCCTAGATCTATCAATTTATTCAGATTATTAACTTAGACTCCTTGTTCATTTTAATCAAGCTTATCCTAACTAGTTTACCATATACCATTCGATTAATATAGACCAAGGAAGCAAAGTTTCATTTCAAGCATACAATGAATAAGTCAAGTAAATATCAGGCAGTTCAAGCAAGGTAAGCATCAAATCTCATTCGAATAGGGTCCCTTCTTACTATATAATTTACCTTTCAAGTCATGAGCATTTTAAGATAACGAGTACTTCAACCATTCGTGTAATTTCATTTCATTTCAAGATCATTAGTAAGCATAAAGTTTGATCACTCTTCATTCATGATTACAAGTCTTTGTTTCAAGTTCATTTATTCTTGTTTTGCCTTGGTGGATAGTAGGACTAGGTAATCAAGTCTCTAGTCGGTACACAAAGTACCTAGCAAGATGATACACAAAGTATCTAACAATAAGGTGCTCAAAACACCATACAAGAGGGTACACAAAGTACCTATCAAGACGATACTCAAGGTATCTAACAAGAAGGTTCCCAAAACACCAAATAAGATGGTACACAAAGTACCTAACAAGACGAGCTCTAGACTCAAAGGCATGTCGTTCTACCTAAGATCAACTAGAAATCAAGGACTTGTTGAGTCTTTTATTTTCAAGCAATCACACAACAAGCGATTAAGCAATCAAGTATAACAAGTTCAAGTTCATTTCAAGTCTCTAGGTCAAGTGCATCCTATATCATTTTATAAGATTTTCATATATTTCCAGCATACTTTACATTCAAGCATCAACAATCATCAAGAAGGATCATACAAGTCCTATTCAAACAGCCATATAGCAAGATAAATGTTTAGGCAAGCATTTCATGTCACGAGTTCACTAAATATCATATATCGAACACAAGTTAATTACCAAGTTTTCTTTTTGTCCATTCTTCCCTTTATTAACCAATTACCGATAGAATTTAAATTCCTTTCAAGCATAAGGCACAAACAAGTATTTAGACATGCTGATTTAGTTAGGACCAAATTCCCAACCTTAAATGTAACTACACTCACAAAACTCCAAGCAAAAGTAACACTATTAGTAGACGAAGCTTTGAGCTGGTTGGAGACCACTACCCTGACTGCTCCTATTAAAGTTGTTACATGAAAATTCTTCGTTGAGGAGTTCAAGAAGAAGTACATAAGCGAGCAATATTTAGCTTATTGTCGGAAGCGTTTCTTGTACCTCAAGCAAGCTAATAGGCCCATTGAACAATATGTTGCCGATTTTTACAAGTATTGCAGGTACGGCTCGGAGTACATCAAGACAAAAAAAGACAAGTACCGGATGTTTATTGATGGCTTGAATGATGAGCTAAGTCCGATGTTCATGGCTCTGGGGATTACGGACGTCCAAACTCTGGTCAATCAAGCCATTGCTACCAAGGCAAAGATGAAAGCTTCGGGAATAAGAAAGGGTGGTAATCGCAATGATAAGAAGCAAAAACGTGATGACAAGTCCCATTGGCAATCCAAGAAAGCCAAATTTCAGAAAGAAAGCTCCTCGACTTATACTTCTACTTTGAAAAGCAATTATATGCCGAGACCTCAATCGGTGAACAAGCCTTCAGCCTCGTTTATCTCTATAAATAGCACGGCAAATTCTGGAGAAGTCTCTACTTGTAAATTTTTCCAAAAGCTCCATTTTTTCCAATGCCGATCTCAATCGAATCTATGCTATACTTGTGGTGGAGTCGATCATTTCATTAAGGATTGCCCCCAAAATACTAACAAAGCTCTAGCTCAATCTCCTGCAAATTCGAGTCCTGTACCATCTAACCGAAACAAAGGCTTGAGACAAGCACAGTCCGGGAACCAAGGCAAAGGGAGAGGCCACCATTTGGCTACTACACATCAAGAATCCTGAGCCCCTGCTCGAATCCACCACATTCGTGGTAGGGAGGATGAAGAGTCTCCCGATGTGATCGTAGGTACCGTTGAACTAAACTCAAGTACTGCTTATGCACTAATTGATTCAGGGTCTACCCACTCGTTTATATGCTCTTCCTTGATCGTTAAGCTAAACTTGAAACCCGAACTTGTTAAATATAGCCTTGTAGTTTCGAATCCTATAGGAGGAAACATGCCAATTAACTTACTTTGTAAATCTTGTCCTATATCTATTCGAAATGTAACTTTTCCTATTGACCTCTATGTCTTGCCAACATGTGAATTCGATCTAGTGTTAGGACTAGATTGGTTGGGTAAACATGAAGCCTGGATTGATTGCCAAAATAGGAGATCATATCTTCGGGGATTAGGGAAAGAATCCATCTTGTTTATAGATAAGAAACCGGCCTCAATCTTTGCTTTCATGGTCTTAAAAGATGAATATGACTTTGGGTTGCCATCTATACCTGTTGTATCTAAATTTGTTGATGTTTTTCCCGAGGAACTCCTTGGTCTTCCTCTGACCCGAGAAGTGGAATTTGGGTTGACGTTCAGCCTGGGACCAACCCGGTGTCAATTACACCATATCAAATGGCACAAGAAGAGTTGAAGGAACTCAAGAAGCAACTTCAAGAGCTACAAGAAAAAGGCTTCATTCGGCCTAGCACATCTTCCTAGGTGCACCTATCTTGTTCGTAAAGATAAAGGATGGTAAGATGCGGCTTTGTATCGACTATCGTTAATTGAATCAACTTACCATCGAGAACAAGTATCCCTTTCCAAGGATAGAAGATCTCTTCGATCAACTTAGGGATGCTTCGGTGTTTTCAAAGATCGATCTTCGATCAGGTTACTACCAAATGAAGGTGAAAGAAGAAGACGTGCCTAAAACAGCCTTCCAAACTCGTTACGGCCACTTTGAATTCCTTGTGATGCCTTTCAGGCTAACTAATGCCCTGGCCGCATTCATGGATCTTATGAATCGAGTATTCAAGCTTTTTCTCGACAAATCTATGGTCGTCTTTATCGATGACATTTTGGTATATTCTCGAAGCAAGGAGGAACATGCTGAACACCTATGAATTGTCTTGCAAACTCTCCGAGAATGTCAGTTGTTCGCCAAATTCTCCAAGTGCGAGTTCTGGCTATCAAAAGTTTCATTTCTTGGCAATGTAATCTCAGTCGAAGGGATCAAGGTGGATCTGAAGAAGGTTCAAGATATTCTTGATTGGCAACCTCTCAAGAATGTTGGTGAGGTCCAAAGTTTTCTCGGTTTAGCTGGGTACTATCGAAGATTTGTAAAAGGCTATTCTACTATTGCCTTGCCCCTAACTAAGCTCCTTCGAAAGGATCAACCAGTCGAGTGGTTCGAGAATCAGCAACGAAGCTTCGATCAACTTAAACAAGCTTTGACACATGCCCCTATTCTTATTCAACCCCAATCGGGTAAAGAATTCACTGTCTATAGCGATGCTTTACACTCGGGTCTAGGTTGCGTATTAATGCAAGAAAATAACGTGGTAGTATATGCATCAAGGTAGTTAAAACCTCATGAGCTAAACTATCTGGCTCACGATCTCGAACTTGCCGCCATTGTCTTCGCTCTCAAAATTTGGAGACACTACTTGTACAGTGAAAAATGCCACCTCTTCACTGATCATAAAAGCCTCAAATATCTCCTAACCCAAAAAGATCTCAATTTGAGATAAAAAAAGATGGATGGAACTCTTAAAAGATTATGATTTGATCATCGACTATCGTCCTGGGAAAGTCAACGTGGTTGCAGATGCTCTCAGTCGTAAACCGACCTTTGGTAAGCTAATCTAAGCTTTGAACTTTGAAAACCTTCTTTGAAATGTGAATAGCCATTCGAATTGTTCCCTACTTGTCTCATAAATATCTATTCGAACATTTCCTTGAACTACAAGCATCCATTCGAATTCGTTCTTGAATCATAAGAAACCATTCGAAATTTCTCTTGATGAATAAGCTATTTATTCGAATTAAATCACTATGTCTTGTAAATGATTGTATGAAAATCATCCTTAGTAATCTCGTTTATTTTATTCGTAGCTTCCTTGGCTATCAATACTCATTTTCGTCTATCCAAAGGACGAAAATTCTTGTGTGAACTTCAAGTTCAATCCAGTCTAATCACGAGAATCAAAGAACTCCAGCAAGTTGATCTAAATCTTCAAAAGATCATTTCAAAGCTTGATTCCGAACCTAATTTTTACCTCTCCATCAAGTCGAATGGGCTTCTCTATTTTAAAGATAGAGATTATGTTCCTAACAATGAGGAATTACAACAAGAGATGTTGCAATAAGCTTGTCAGAGTTCTTTTTCGATCCACCCTGGATCAGTTAAGATGTACAAGGATCTCAAACCCTTGTATTTGTGGCCAGGAATGAAAGCAGCCATCAATGATTATGTATCAAAGTGTTTAACTTATCAAAGGGTTAAAGCAGAGCATCGAGCTCCCACTGGATTGCTCCAACCTCTTGAATTCCCTTAGTGGAAGTGGGATTGAATTACTATGGATTTCGTAACCGGACTTCCTTATACTCCAAGAAAATGTGATGTTGTATGGGTAATAGTAGATCAATTCACTAAGTTGGCTCATTTCATCTTTATTCGAATGAACTATAGTTTGGAAAGTCTAGCTGACTTGTATATCCGTGAAGTAATTCATTTGCACAGAGTCCCTACTTCTATCATCTTTGATCGAGATCCCAGATTCACAGCTCGATTTTGGAGAACTTTGCAACGAGCTATCGGAACTAAACTAAATCTAAGCACGACCTTCCATCCTCAAAGTGATGGCCAATCCGAAAGGGTGATACAAGTCCTTGAAGACATGTTGAGAGCTTCTGTCATTGATTTCGGGAAGAATTGGGAGAAATCTCTACCTCTTGTGGAATTTGCCTACAATAATAGCCATCAATCTTTGATCAAATGGCTCCATTCGAAGCATTGTATAGAAGGAAATGTAGAACTCCCCTATGCTGGTCCAAACTTGTAGAAAACAAGGTGTTAGGACCTCAAATGCTTAGAGAAACCGAAGAACAATTTCGAATAATCCACAATAGATTGAAGCCAAACTTTGATACGGAAAAATACTATGCAATTTTGAAATGAAGCGACATTCAATACAATGTAGGAGATAAAGTTTTCCTCAAGGTTTCTCCTTGGAATAAGGTTCTCAAATTTGGTAAGAAAGGAAAGCTCAGCCCCCTGTTCATTGGACCATTCGATATAGTTGAAAGGATTGGTCTAGTGGCTTATTGATTAGCACTCCCTAGTGAATTCGATAAGATCCACAACGTATTCCATGTTTTGATGCTCAGAAAGTACCGTTCTGATCCATCTCACATTTTAGAGCCTGAAGAAGTTGAATTAAACCCCAACTTGTCCTATGAAGAAGAACCAATCAAGATACTTGACAAGGAAGCCAAGAGGCTTAGGAACAAGAATATCTCCCTAGTGAAGGTATTATGGAGGAATCACAAGGTAGAAGAAGCAACTTGGGAGCCTGAGAAAGCAATATCCTCATTTATTCGAATCAGGTAAAATTTGAGGGCAAAGTTTTTTAAGGAGGGGAGAGTTGTAATGCCCTAAATTCTAGCCTAGTAGTATGGGAACTAATTGCCTAAATTAATAGCTTAACTGAACTTGAATTTAATCTAATTAGATTAATTAAGGACTTAATTGAAAGAATAAAAGAAATTAGGGACCAATTCGAATAGATTAAGGAAAAAGGAGATTGCATGCTAAAATTTCCAATTCTCCTAATGCCCTTGTCTAATTACATGATTAATGCTTAATCAACAGTTAATTAGGTCATTACCTAATTCTACTAGTTGGATGATAACCTTGTCATCTTCATCCTTTCTTCTACTTACCCGAATGAAAAGAGAATTAGAGAGAGAGAGAGACTAAAATTGGGGGAAACTCACCATTGATGCTTGAATTGGAGTTGCATGTTCATCATCTTGAATGAAATTGAGCTAGGAAACAAAGTGAGCTTATTATTATCTTTGAATCATTCGAATAATTAGTGCTATTGGTTGAATTGGAATGCTTGATGTTTATAGATGATTATACATGCTTATCAGTGATAGAACTGATGTTGTAGTTAGGTGAATTGAAAGGATGAACCATGGGTGTTATGCTAATTTGTGTAAACCTTGAATTGTTACATCTAGATGTTAGCCGAATGGACCTAGTTATCAAATTGAGTTCATTGATGTGTTAAATGAATAGAAGAACATGCTAATATGAAATCACCTAATAGAAATCATGTAATATGAATAATTGAGGCATTGATCACGTTATATTGATAGCTACGTTGAAGAAATTAAATTGGTAAGGAAAACAGTCACAATTGTTGTTACAATTTGATTTGGGACTATTTTTGAATGAATTGGTGAATTTGGTACTGGATTGTGTAATTAAGGGACTGGAAAATTGATCAAAATACAGGGAGGGAGTAAAATGAATTTTTGATAGTTCAGATTGCATGAATTGTAGTCAAATGAAATGCCTTAATGTGTATATTAGCATAATAGGTGAAACTGGATTAATCTGGAAAGATAGGTAAAATTGAGGACTGAAATGAATCGGGAAAGGACCTATCTTGGCTTGTAAAAACAGGGGACAAACAAGGGAAGTAAGGGTCTAAATGGCCAAAATGAATTAGTAAGCATCATATGCTAATTAACCCCTAAATGTAGACTTAAATGAAATCTGGCAGTTTCAAAACTAGAAAACTGGCTTGACTTTAACTGGTAATCTGTATTGATCTAGAAAGGGTAAAAATATGAGACATATATGGTTGAAAAGGTAATTCAATTAGCTTTCCAACGGTGTAAACTAATTAAAATTCTGACGTGTAGATTAAAAGATATGAGCAAAATAGTAACAGGTGTGCAAACTGCCAGGGCCAGAAAACAGTTTAGGGTTGTAATGAAATTATGCTTGATCGAATGAATTGGCTTGATGAATTGTGTGCTCATCCGAGCATTGCAATTGTTTGGTCAGGATTTGAGTTGTACGTTCTAACCAATATTTTGCATCTTTGGGTTTCTCCTCGTTAGCACCGGTAAAGGTATAGGCTCGATGTTGGGCAAGTTTGTCGATGGGAGCTCTGCTTGGTGCAGGAGCAGTAGGATGATCTTGTTTAAGGTTCGATATGAGTTGATCGAACATCTCCTTCATGCTAAGGAGACATTCTCTTTGGACAACTTGGATAGTAGGAGCTTCCTGCTGGGGTTGAGCTTGTTCTCGAGGTTGAACAGGTTCTCGAGGCTCGTTTTGTCTTTGAGGATTCGTTTCCATCCTCACGCTATCTCCTTCATTTGAGGAGCCTCAGAGACTTTCATCGTCCCTGCCAAGTCTCATCTTAGACATACTACGATTAGGTAAACAAGAAGGAGTTATATAATCAAGAACACAAGCACATTGATATATAACTCCTAGGTGGCATAATTCAATCATATATGATGTATGAAGACTCAGTTTAGTTTGAGGATCTAAACCTTTAGCTCTGATACCACTTTATGTAACAACCCTTGCCCGGGTTATGAGCGTGGAGTGTCGATGCATGTAAAAAGTAAGGAGACACAAAAATTTGGGCAATTTGTACCATTCTCATTAGTTCCTTAGTGATCAAGTTACCCTTATAATCAATTCGAGTTTTACCACCTAGACTTACTAGACCATTCAAACACTATGACCAAGTTGGGATCCATTTCATTTTGAATTAAACACAATCATATCCTAACATATTAAGTTGACTTCACTTAGACTAAGCTTATAGTGACCTTAAGGCCAATCAAATACATACCTATCAAACAAGATATCTTACCAACATTTTAGTTCAATTGATTTACAAGATTAACTCAAATTATCTATTATAACATTCAAGACAACCTTCACTTAGAAACTTGATTCATACACTTATATATATACATATCAAAAGAAGGCCACCAAGTCATTCAAGTTATTACATACAACTTAAATACATTTACATATCTAAGGTGCCTTAAAGCATTACAACCATAGTGACAAGTGTTCATGCAAACTATGTACAAATCAAAATGCATGAGATAACAAGACTAGACACCAATCTAATGCCACCATCTAGGAGATTCATATAAAGTACCAAGTCATACATTGTGCTTTGCTTGTGTTCTGCTCCGAGCTCAAAGAAAGATAACTATCGATCAATCTAAACTTGGAATTTTGGGAAGAAGGAAAAACGAGGGTGATAAATACTTAAAGTACTCAGTGAGGTAGTTCCTAGATCTATCAATTTATTCAGATTATTAACTTAGAGTCCTTGTTCATTTTAATCAAGCTTATCCTAACTAGTTTAGCATATACCATTCGATTAATATAGACCAAGGAAGCAAAGTTTCATTTCAAGCACACAATGAATAAGTCAAGTAAATATCAGACAGTTCAAGCAAGGTAAGCATCAAATCTCATTCGAATAGGTCCCTTCTTACTATATAATTTACCTTTCAAGTCATGAGCATTTTAAGATAACGAGTACTTCAATCATTCGTGTAATTTCGTTTCATTTCATTTCAAGATCATTAGTAAGCATCAAGTTTGATCACTCTTCATTCAATATTACAAGTCTTTGTTTCAATTTCATTTATTGTTGTTTTGCCTTGGTGGATAGTAGGACCAGGTAATCAAGTCTCAAGTCCGTACACAAAGTACCTAGTAAGATGATACACAAAGTATCTAACAAGAAGGTGCTCAAAACACCATACAAGATGGTACACAAAGTACCTATCAAGACGATACTCAAGGTATCTAACAAGAAGGCGCCCAAAACACCAAACAAGATGGTACACAAAGTACCTCACAAGAAGAACTCTAGGCTCTAAGGCATGTCGTTCTACCTAAGACCAACAAGCAACCAAGGACTTGTTGAGTCTTTTATTTTCAAGCAATCACACAACAAGTGATTAAGCAATCAAGTATAAGAAGTTCAAGTTCATTTCAAGTCTCTAGGTCAAGTGCATCCTAGATCATTTTACAAGATTTTCATATATTTCCAACATACTTTACATTCAAGCATCAACAATCATCAAGCAAGGATCATACAAGTCCTATTCAAATAGCCATATAGCAAGATAAATGTCTAGGCAAGCATTTCATGTCACGAGTTCACTAAATATCATATATCGAACACAAGTTAATTACCAAGTTTTCATTTTGTCCATTCTTCCCTTTATTAACCAATTACCAATAGAATTTAAATTCATTTCAAGCATAAGGCACAAACAAGTATTTAGACATGCTGATTTGGTTAGGACCTAAGTCCCAACCCTAAATGTAACTACACTCACAAAACTCCAAGCAAAAGCAAGCTAGTGTTGCTCCTTGATATAGATTCCCTTATCCTTCCTATTAGCTTGGCCAATCCTCTCTTCTTCCACAAGATATTCTATTCCTTGTTCTAATAAGCCATACACAAACATATAAAGATCATGTTAGTACACAATTCATCAATCCAATTCATTCTATCAAGCAGAATTTCATTACAACCCTAAACTATTTTCTGGCCCTGGCAGTTTGCACATCTGTTACTATTTTGCTCATATCTTTTAATCTACACGTCAGAATTTTAATTAGTTTGCACCATTGGAAGGCTAATTCAATTACCTTTTCAACCATATATGGCTCATATTTTTACCCTTTCTATAACAATACAGAATTCCAGTTAAAGTCAAGCTAATTTTTTAGTTTCGAAACTGCCAGATTTCATTTAAGTCTACTTTTAGGGGTTAATTAGCATATGAGCCTTACTAATTCATTTTGGCCCTTTAGACCCTTACTTCCCTTGTTTGTCTCCTGTTTTTACAAGCCAAAATAGGTCCTTTCCCGATTCATTTCAGTCCTCAATTTTACCTATCTTTCCAAATTAATCCAGTTTCACCTATTATGCTAATATACACATTAAGGCATTTCATTTGACTACAATTCATGCAATCTGAACTATCAAAAATTCATTTTACTCCCTCCCCTGTATTTTAATCAATTTTCTAGTCCTTTAATTACTACAATTCAGTACCAAATTCACCAATTCATTCAAAAACATTCCCTAATCAAATTGTAACAACAATTGTGACTATTTTCCTTACCAATTTAATTTCTTCAACCTAGCTATCAATCTAACGTGATCAATGCCTCAATTATTCTTATTACATGATTTCTATTAGGTGATTTCATATTAGCATCTTCTTCTATTCATTTAACACATAAATTAACTCAATTTGATAACTAGGTCCATTCGGCTAACATCTAGATGTAACAGTTCAAGGTTTACACAAATTAGCTTAACACCCATGGTTCATCCTTTCAATTCACCTAACTACAACATCAGTTCAATCGCTAATAAGCGTGTATAATCATCTATAAACATCAAACATTCCAATTCAACCGATATCACTAATTATTCAAATGATTCAAAGATAATAGTGAGCTCACTTTGCTTCCTAGCTCAATTTCATGCAAGATGATGAACATGCAACTCCAATTCAAGCATCAATGGTGAGTTTCCCTCAATTTTAGTCTCTCTCTCTCTAATTCTCTTTTCATTCGGATAAGTGGAAGAAAGGATGAAGATGACAAGGTTATCATCCAACTAGTGGAATTAGGTAATGACCTAATTAACCTTTGATTAAGCATTAATCATGTAAGTAGACAAGGGCATTAGGAGAATTGGAGATTTTAGCATGCAATCTCCTTTTTCCTTAATCTATTCAAATTGGTCACTCATGAATTGGTCCCTAATTTATTTTATTCTTTCAATTAAATCCTTAATTGATCTAATTAGATTAAATTCAAGTTCAATTAAGCTATTAATTTAGGCAATAAGTTCCCATACTACTAGGCTAGAATTTAGGGCATTACAGATGCCTGATGAATAAATCTGAATACAATTTCTTGATGGGAAATGTTACAGCTCGTAACTTAAAGATCAATGATCAGTGGTTAGTTGTACTATTAACATTGATGGTTTTGTATTGAAAATGGCTAGCAGTTTACAAGTTGGTAATAAATCTGGAATTTGATAATATGAAAGATAAGTAATCTTATAAGATAGTTGAAGTAACACTTTAACCTTTGAGAATTTAAATTTATATACTTAAAGTATTCTATGGTCTAGAGTTTGAATCATACTATTTAATGTATGATTAATTAATGGTAATCGATGTTGTTGTTGGGAATAGATCTTTGAAGTAACAAAAAGAGAGGTTTTAATTTATTCCGACTTTGAAAGCATGTTGAGTTGAACCTTAATGTCATGTTTGTAATATCCTCAAATTTAGTATATAAGGAGTTACTACAATGCCTTCATTTAATCCCTGATTGATTGAAAGAAAGGTGTTAAATCTAGTTATAAGGACTAGAATGCTATAATTGAAAAAGTGGTAACCTAATGTATAAGTGACCAAACCGAAACAATTGATAAATTGAAGGAATGCATGCAAAATTTTCACATTCCTATAATGCCCCTACACATGTCATTAATTAAAGGATAATTAAGGGTAAATTAGTCATGTGGAGGAGATAATGGATGATCCATTATCATCTTCTTCTCCCCTTTTGCCGTGTAATAGAACTAGGAAGAGAGAAAGGAATTTTTGTGAGAAAAACTCCACAGCCATACATTTAAGCTTGGAATTGGAGTTGCTAACATTCTTATAATCTTGATAGGAAGGTAAAATCTATTCCTTGATGTGTTATAGATACAAATGATGCATTTAGATTTAGGGTTCTTGCTTGAATTACATGAAATTAATGAATAGATAGTGAATTGATGTTATGAACTAGTTAAGAAGTTCAATTGATTTATTAAACCATGGAATTGACATGCCAATCAAATGAATAGGAGAAATTAATGTTGTCAATAGCTAAATAAATGGGTGTTATGCTAATTGAAATTGTGGGTGCTGGAAATTATGGTGGATTGATGTTCTAATGAATTAAATTGAAATTGTTGCTTAAAAGCCTTGTTTTGATCATGTTGGTAGATGAATTTAACATTGAATTGAAAGGATAACTTGCTGGAAATGTGAAAGCACTTAATTAGACTAGTTAAACTAGGTAATGGACTGCCTAATTGATGAATTGGATGTATAATGTTGATCAAATAGATCAAATTGAGTTCAACAAGATAATGCTCTATTTTAAGCTTATTGCTAGGTGTATTAGAATGTTCTAGACATGCAAGAACATGAAAATGAATTGAATTGCCATGGTAGAACCTTGTCTATGTGAATTAAGAAGCTAGAAATTCAACCTAGTGTAATTTGCCCAGAATGCTCTATTTTGGGAAATAACTTTGAAAAATCACTATAAATTGTATACATGGAATTTAAGGCTGAAATTTTTATGGACAAACCTTTGATATGTCTAAATTCATTAGGATAAAACAGAACTAAATTCTGGGTTGTATACTGAAATGTAGAGAAGAAACACTAGGGACAGTGCAAACTGTCTAGTATAAAAAAATGTCCTATATTTAAGTTAAAAACTGTGTTAATTGCCTAAGAACTAAAATGCAAGCCTTTTATGGTTATAAAGAAAAAAAATTAGCTTTCCAACGGTGTAAATCAATTGAAATTTCGATACAAAATGAAAGATATAAATATTTAAGTAGGCAGTGCACATGCTTCCAGGCAGTAACAGTTTAGATGTTATATTGAATTGTATGCTTATGTATGGAGTCACATAATGACTCAATTGATTGCTGGATTGTATCTAATACCTTATGTATTTAATGAATTTTAGATCATGTGGAAATTGATGATAAAGGGGCTCACTTAGATCAAAAAGGTATTAGAGGAAAAAGGGATTACAATCCAGGATCAACAATAGCTCGAAAAATTCTTGTGAGTGTAGTTTAAAGTTTTGAGAGGGCGGTAACCTCCCCATGTATGTTTTGATTTGTAAATTTTATTGAGCCTTAAGTGTAAATTGCTTAATGAGCTTGCTATAAAGCAATAGCAAGGTAAGTACTCATTTGAGTGGTTACTTGATTGTGAAGTATGCTTGAATTGTCATTGATTGAATTGTTATGCTTATTGCCTAATTGAACTAGATGGAATTGAAGCATGATGTTATAGATAGAAGTACACAATTCATTGTTGAATGACATATTGGTTGATACTCCTACATTAACCATGGAAACATTGATATTGGATTGGATTGAGCCCTATTTGATTAAAAGGGAATATTGGCACAAATTGTGCATATTGAATTGAACACGTGCTTCTAATTGATTGAAAGGGATAACTATTGAAAGCCTTGGTCTCGAGACGGTCTTAGATACAGTTGGCATGCCATAGAGTCTATAGAGCTCATTGTCGGGGTGGACTACGGTCTGGGACATTGGTCCCTAATTGGCAACAGTATGAGGGAAGTATTGTTATTGGTCATTGGCGACAGTAGAAGGGATCGACCAGGTACTTGGTACCATATTGATTATTGTATTGGCTACAGTTTGGTTGGAGACTCAAGTATCTAGACTGAGTAATCGATTCTCAATGCTATACTTAAAATGAATTAACAACTCATGAACATTGAACCTATGGCTACATTGAATTGTATTGATTGAATGTAAAGATAAAATTGAATGCCATGAACTATGGATATTGAAACCTTAATTGATCATTGCCAATATGAGTTACTTGATTGTAAAGGAAATTCAAATGCTATGATCTATTGTTATTGAAACATTGATTGAGCCTTGTGATATGAGATTGCTTTATTTGAATTGTAAACGAATTGGTTGTTTGAGTATGCCTAAACATCAAGCCTTGTATTGTTATTGGATTGAAAATTAGACATTACATCTTGTAGTGTAATCTTGTTCGAATGGTTCCCTATTGATGGGGGAACTATACCATCCATTTGATGGTTGTAGCTGAGACTTATTGTAGTGTTGCCTTATAACTTTAACTCACTCACTAAGCTTTTCTTATTCTAGTCTCATTTCTACGATACAGGTTGATTTTGGATACTCTTGAAGTCTAAGCTCATATAAGTCACTTGTTGCTCAAAAGAGTATGTTTCCATTTTGTTTAGTTCTCATAGGATGGTAGCACCTTAGGCATGTATATACATATGGTCACTTAACTATGGTTTGTATAAGTTAATTCTATCTATGATCTATAAGAAGTTGGGTATGTAAATATAAGCATGTATGCACTATAATGAACTTGTATGCTAGATAGTCTAATGTTTGATTTACATGGATGAATTATGCATGGTTGAATTGATTACTTGAAATTGGTTAGTTGATATTAGCTAAATGTAGTAAACCACATGTTTAGACTTGAACCACATAGATCACCTAAGGAACTAGTCATATTGTGTAGATAATACTAGAAGCATGATTGATTGATTATGGTAACTTAAACCTATAATGTGATCACCTATTGGCAAGCTTAATAGCTTAATAGGAAGCTTGAAATTTCTTTTTCTTGTTACTCTGATAGCCGAATGCTTTCTTGATGGTCAAGTAAGTCCTAATTGGTGTTGAACATGATATCTAATTGTTTAATGGGTCCTAATATATATCTAGTAAATATTTCATACAACTTTTTAAGTAACAACACCTATTCGAATGGTAACTTGAAGTGAAAGAAAGACCTTAAATGGAATGTATTCACTAACTACAATTGATTGAATTGTTCAATGTAATTGAAGTAACCTACCTAATCCTACTAGGGTGGTTAGAGTATGTTACAATATTGATTGTTTGTATGTTCTGTTGAGTAACACGCTCTAAATTAGTTTATCTCCTAGACTGGGTTAGGGGTGTTACAAAAAGCCCCCAATAAATTTGAAGAAATTTGTTGAAAAAACTAGAGATCTAAAGGGTTTTTATAAAGTATTTTAGTCTAGGGTTTTGGAAAAAGAAAGATACACTTTGATTTAAAATAAGAACACGCGTACTGATACACATAAAGTGCATACTAAAACTACGTATCGGTACGGTAAAACCCCATACCAATCCTCGACGTGTACCAGTACTGACTCATCTGTACTGAAACTTTACCCCTAATACCCCGTACAGCTACCCCTGCACCGATACCCTCTAACCAAAATTGACAATTTTGGCAGCAAAGGACCCAAAAATTCAATTTTACTCGAATCAATATGTGTGATTATGATATGAGAGAAACACAAATGGGCGAAAAATATACATAGTCCCCTAACAACATGAATAGATGCATTTAAGAGAATATCGCACAAACATGAAGATTATACGAATTCAAGCAAGATTTAAGTTCAAAACAAAGGCTCTAAGGTTCAAGAAAGGCTAACAAGCACTAACTCTCTCCAAAAATGCTTCTTATATAATGGTTTGGTGAAGATATCCACTAATTGGTGCAAGGTATCTACATACTCTAGAACAACATCATTTTTCAAGGCATGATCTCTAATCAAATGATGTCTTATTTCTATATGCTTGGTTCTAGAATGTTGGATGAGGTTTTTAGTGAGATAAATAGCACTAGTATTGTCACACTTTAAAGGGATGGTACCTACATCAATTCCATAATCTAAGAGTTGTTGTTTCATCCAAAGGACTTAAGCACAACAACTACCAGACAAAATATATTCCTCCTCGGTGGTAGATAGCGCTATTCTATTTTGCTTCTTAAAAAACCATGAGATTAATATGTTACCTAGGAATTGATAAGTACTGAAGGTACTCTTTCTATCTATCTTACAACCTCCATAATCCGCATTCAAATAAGCATGCAAACTAAAGAATGAGTCTCTAGGATACCAAAGACCTAAATAAGATGTATCTATAAGGTATCTAAAGATTCTCTTAATGACTTGTAAGTGCAATTCTCTAGGACTAGCTTTAAATCTAGCACACGAGCAAACACTAAATGTGATATCTGGTTTACTTGCAGTAAGATAAAGAAAAGATCCTATCATAGATCTATAAAGCTTAAGATCAGCACATTTACCTCCTTCATATTTGTCAAGCTTTGTAGATGAGCTCATTGGAGTGGCTTGAGCCTTCACATTATCTAAGCCAAACTTCTTAAGCATATCTTTGATGTACTTTTCTTGATTGATGAAGATGTCATCCTTCCTTTATTTTATTTGGAGTCCTAAGAAGAATAAGAGCTGCCCCATCATGCTCATTTCAAATTCACTTTGCCTTAACTTAGCAAAATCTTGGCAGAGAGATTCATTAGTAGAACAAAAAATAATATCATCAACATATATTTGAACTACTAAAACGCACTTGCCTTTTCTTTTTATAAAAAGTGTAGTATTAATCTTCGTTTTGTCAAAACCTTTTTCTATTATAAAATTTGACCATCTTTCATACCAAGCTCTAGGAGCTTGTTTCAAACCATATAAAGCTTTTGAAAGTTTAAAAACATGGTTTGGATATTTTGGATCTTCAAAACTGGGTGGTTGTTCTACATACACTTCTTCATTTATAAAACCATTTAGAAAATCACTTTTAACATCCATTTGAAAAAGCTTGAATTCATGATAACTTGCGAATGCATGTAACATCCTAATAGCTTCCATTCTAGTTACGGGTGCATAGGTTTCCTCAAAATCAATTCCTTCTTCTTGAGTGTAACCTTGAGCAACAATTCTAGCCTTGTTTCTCACTATGTTACCACTATCATCTAGTTTGCTTCTGTAAACCCATTTAGTACATATATTAGATTTATTACTATGTCTAACACTAATGTCCAAACTTTACTCCTCTCAATTTGATTTAACTCTTATTGCATATCCAATATCCAATAATAACCAATTAATGCTTCTTTGATATTTTAGGCTCCGTGCATCAGATAAATACTACATAATTATATGTATTTCTAAAAGAGGATCTAGTGATTACCCCTTTGGATGGATCACCCAAAATCTCACCAGCTTTGTGTTGGGTCACATCGGTACACTTGATGGTGCAACGAAAAAATTATTCGGTGATCACCATCAGAGATCCATCTATGAGGAACGAATCAAGTGAAAAAAGGTAAAGAATTACTTGTTTAAAATCTGGAATTCTGAATTTGGAGAAGACAGATATCCAATCACGATGTCGAATCTTAAGCTACAACAATAACGCTCCAACCTCAACTTAGTTTACTCTATTGAAATGAGCATATAAAACTCTCTAAACTATTTAGAAGGTTTTTCCAAAAGCATTAATGACTGCTAGATCTCTCATGCATTTATATAGCCTTTTTAATCCTAATTCAACACATATTAGGATTTAAATATATATATTAATATATATAATCCTAAATAACTTTAATTAGGATTTAAATATATATATATTAAATATATATAATCCCAATTCAACTTAATTTGGATTTTAATATATATTAAATATATAGAATCTAAATTTAACTTAATTAGGATTTCACTATATATATTAAATATATATAATCCTAATTTAACTTAATTAAGATTGCAATATTTATATATATATATTGATTTAAATTGAATTATATTATTTATATATTAAAAGAGTCATAATTATAATAATTATTTCTTTTAATATTTATCCAATAGTTAAATTTTATATATCAAATATATATTAATTTAACTAAATTCATGGACAACAAATTTGTACATATATATGCTCATTTCAACCGTGGGTGTAACCATGTAGGTTTTTTATAATGTTAGTAATAAATATTAGAACATTTATAATATTACAAACAATGAGTGGCATCTAGCAATATGTCATTGTCACCTAAGTTACAATAAATCATAATTTGACATAACCTCTTCGTGCTTAACTTTTTTCATGTATTACATCATTTTATCATTTATATCTAGATTGCACACAAGTCATGGAACACTCACACTTGTATAGTCCATCTCATATTTCTTGATATCTTGAGTAGACTATTATAAACGAATAACTATGATATCTCATATCAACTTATTCAAGCATGACCATGCATTTCTAGTTTCACTCAATTAAGTGGCCTACGATATTACTCCTATTATGTAGGAGGGAAAAATCATATCTTGATCAACCATATCTCACTACATAGATTATGAAATGTAGTTATCAACCATATTAATCTTTTTAGTGTAGCGAGTTACGACGCACGTTTGACTGTATCAAAATATGTCACACACGATGTTGAAATAATGACAATCACAAGTCTAAGGATCATACATGTAGTTATCACTATGAGCAATGCTGTGACTGTCACATAATAATCCAAGAAACATGCTCATAGCGGGTCAGTGCAATATGTCGTTCTCTAACACATACTTATGTATTTATTTTGACATCTCCCTGTCAATGACAACACTTTGTCATCAATCAACTACAAATTAGTTTTAATTCATTATTGTTGTACATGCCCACAATAATACTCGACTAAGGACATTTAAGAATAACCATATTATTTTAAGGACTTTATTATAATTTAATTTATTTATGCACACATAATAGTAACTAAAAATAATAATGGCAATACCTCTGTATTAATAAAAAAGGTAAAAATAAATGTTATTTACAATCATCTTATGATTGGTCTCTAGGCATACTCTAACAATCTCCCATTAGCACTAAGATCAATCACTCATATATCTAATATCAACTGACTTAGTATGTGTTATCATCTGTTGGTACTCTACATATTTCCACATCTACTCAATCTATGATTTCTCGAATAAGATTGCAACGCCTAAGTATGTGTTTAGATCGTTGGTAAGATTTGGGTTCTTTTACTTGTGCAATGGCTTCGTTTTTATCACAACATAGATCTATAGCATTCAATAAGCTTGGCACAACCCTTAGTTCAAATATGAACATCTTGATCCAAACAACCTTTTTTGTAGCATCATTTGCTGCAATATACTCGGCTTCTATTGTAGAATCAGCTACTATATCTTGTTTTAAAATTTTCTAGCTCATTGCGCCTTCATTAAGGCAGAACACAAAACTTGATTGCGGTTGTGAACCATCCTTATCAGTTTGAAAGTTGGCATCAATATAACGATTTAATCTTAGCTCTTACTCACCTCCACATATAAGAATGTATCCTTAGTTCTTCTTAAGTACTTAAGGATGTTTTTAACTACGACCTAATGACCTTCATCGAGATCTACCTAGTACCAACCTGTCATACTCAAAGCGTACAATACATCTGGATGAGTATATAGCATGACATACATGACAGATGCAATTGCTGAAGCATATGGAATCCTACTCATGCGCTCTTTTTGCGTGTTGTGAGGTACTATAAATGATACGCAAATTGTGCACGTATACACATCGAACAAGTAATAATAGTGATGAGTAAGATCGTCTCCACAGGGATTGGAGGGAATTCAAGTAAAGTTCACGCACTTAGAATAAAGATGAGATATTGCATAAAAGGTTTGGTAAGAGCAAGTAAAAGAAATGTTGTAGCAAAAACTATATTAAAAATTGGAGCGATGCGATAAGACTTCAAACGTCCTCACACGTGTGGAAACTATCAATGGGATGATAGGCTGAGTTTATCAAGGAATCCTATGCCTAGTTCTCATGAATAATTAACACTTGCTAGCTTATAAGATGCTCTACAAAGCTTACGCGTGTGTTTCTAAACTATCTCTAGCAAGAAAGTGATAGTAAGAATGCTACAACAATACCTCTTAGCGTGAACCTTAGCAAGCTACTATCCTTGAAGTTCTACTCCCTTTATTCATTGAAACTTTATCCTTATCTATAAGGCGAGTTAGGGTTTTGCCTCTCAGCATCAAACCCCATTGTCCACATAGATCTAAGCATAACTCTCTCAACCATTAAGCATTAAACAAAGGTAACGACTAACTCTTGAAAGCTCTTACAAACCCAAGTTAATAAAACAATGAACAAAGCATATATGAAACTGGAAAATGCTAAAACATTCATTCAAACAAGAAACATAATCATCCACAATAAACCCAAGCCACTCAAAGTTAGTTCATGGCTTGGCAAATATCATCCAAATTCATCCGTTTAAAACAACCCATTTCAGAAAGGTATAGAAAAGTAAGGAGAAACTAAGAATAAAGGAAAACTCCCGAGTCGCTGTGGACTGTCTTGAACCACCTTAAGCTTGCTGCTTCTCTCAAAGGCTAGCAATATCTTCCCTTGGAGCTTTGACAATAGAGGACACCAAAACGAAGGAGAAGAAGGGCAGCTGCCTTTTGCTTCTCTATTTCTTATCTCATAAAACCTTTTTCAGCTCTTCCTTTAATATAGGTGTCTTATCCTTTATATAGTGGGGCTCCTGGGGTTTTTTGCCCTAAGGAATATTCCCTTCACATGTGTGGCACAGCTGGCTAGTGAGGGATTCACATGTGGGCTGCAAAATATCTTATTTCTTTGTCTTTTTGTGCGCCTAGAAATGCCGTCCAAAATGTCGCATCATATTTTCCTTGCTGAGCAAAGCTCCTTAGCTCACCTGCACATCGCCACACCAAAACAAACCTTTCCCAAACCAGACCAATTTCACAAATATATAAAAGCAACCAAGAAAACA
Organism: Hibiscus mutabilis; assembly: GCA_019671005.1. Lineage (NCBI taxonomy): Eukaryota > Viridiplantae > Streptophyta > Magnoliopsida > Malvales > Malvaceae > Hibiscus > Hibiscus mutabilis. The sequence continues at coordinate 12,881,000 of CM033725.1, forward strand.
CCACTATATGCAACTATATGAGCTAAACGCAACTATATGCAATGAAATTAGCTTGAAACGAAACAATAAACTAAGTAAAAAGGGCATGAAATGTTTACTTTTTTACAAGGGTAACACACCCCCAAACTTAAGCTATTGCTTGTCATCAAGCAATGAGTAGTGAAAAGCAGAGAAAATTCTATGGCAAGGTTTAGTTTAAGACAACGATATGGCAAAATTTTAGTCCTCAGAAAATATAAGCTTCAAAATGCTAGAGAAATTGAGATTTTAAAAAATTTTCCTTAAGATGAGATCATTTTCATGTGTGTGCATAACTGCATCCAATCTATGCTTAACAGAGTTAGAAAAAATCTTGGCAAGCTCTCTATTATACCTCAGTGTTTGTTTACCAATTAAGCACAAGTTTAATCCCATAACTTTTCTTCTCTCGTTTTTGAAACTGCTATGAGAGGTGTTAGCTCATCACACATATTGTCCTGAACTCTAGATGGATATGGAACAAACATTCCACCCTCGAGCTAGTAGGCAGAGTAATCCCGTGACAACTTTCATTCACTCATTTGCTATTGCTGTCACTTACTAAAATGCAGTATTCAAGCAAACAATGCAAAGCAGAGTGTCCCTCTATAGTTATGCCAAAGCATTTATTCACAATTCAACATATTTAATAAGCACATGGGAGTCTAATAAAGCCTTAAATGCTTTCATTTATCATTCAAGTTCATTAAGATCATTCACACTAAGGCATGCAAGAGTTCTTTCATAAAAATTTTCTAACACCCTTAAGCATAGAAAACATACAATTGTGAAACAATTTAATCACAAAGCATCAAATCCTAAAGGCAGTTCTACCAATCTCATCAGTCATGTATATTCAATCAATCCATAGCCAAAAAAATTAAATATTCATAATTGGACATCCTTAATTTATTTATAAAAATTGTGTTTAAACTAAACAAAATTCCATAGAAAAAATTGTTCCTAACTATAAATGCAAATGCTTAACTATAAACACTACCGCCCCCAAACTTGAAGGATGCAGTGCCCTCAATGCATGGAAACTACCTAACTAAAACTAAAATATATGAAATGCAATAGGAGGTACCTCACTAGGAACCTACTTTGGTGTTGTTGTCTTGGACACCATATGCTTTATACACTTCTTCTTTAGCGTGGCGACGGGCTCCTCGGCTTTTGCTGGTTATAGTGGTAGGTGGTCTAGCTTATCCTGATTGTCCTAGTCGTGCTGGTCATCCCAAACATCACTTCCCTCCATAGGAGTCTTCTAGACATGACCGGTAGATCGCTTTAGACGACGCTTTGTTCTTGCTGTGGCATCTGGTGTCTGAGCGGGTACATGAGTGGGTATTTCATCCATCATCTCTTTATTGTCACTCTCGATGGTGACTGGATCATCTGAAGGATTTTTAGTTGGCGGGGCTTCTATTGGGGCTTTTCCTTTGCTTTTCCTCGATGGCTGATGACTGACAGTGGCATTAGTAGGGCTAGCTCGTGTATATTTGGCTCTTGTTGTGCAGGGGTAGATGCTTTCTTGGGCAGAAAAGGGTTCTTCGAGGTAGTTAACAGGGCTTCTAGGAAGGGAGGGAAATCATTGGGCATGTGAAGTAGCATCTCCTTAAAGTATGAGTTCATCACATCGTCCCTCTCCTTGGCATACTTGAAGAAAGTATGCAAGTTGCTGCACGTCTCCTCCATTTTTGGCCTTTAGGCGTTTAGTGGAGGCTACCAAAGATGCAATCCTCGCTGGAGCAGAAGTTCTGGCTCTGCCCTCAACAGTCTTTGATAGGGCATCTTTATCAAATCCCTTTAGCCTTGGGATCTAGTTAGGGGTCAGACCTTGCTTCCCTTTGTTCACTTCTTCCTCTTCTGGGTCTTCATAAACTTCCTTATTTCGGTAGAGGGCCGTGATCAGGTTGGGGAAGATCAGAGGGTTGGATTTTCTCTTCAAGCATGCATAAACTTCATCGATAATTATCTTTGCCACATCAATCAGCCTCTGTTACGTGTTGTGATGTACTATAAAGTGATGAGTAAGTATCGTCTCCCCAAGGACTGGAGGTATTTCAAGCAAAGCTCAATCACAAAAACACAAGCTAAAAATAAATGCAATAGCAAGAGGGAACAGGTTAAGAAATGTAGTAGCAAGCAACAATAATGAAAACTAGGATGAACCGAAGATACTTTAACGTCCTCTCACATGCGCAAAACTCTGAAATGGGATAACAGGCTGGGTTTATCAAGGAATCCTATGCCTAGTTCTCATAAATGACTAACACCTTCCAACCTGAAAATGCACGACAGAGTTTACTTAGGTGTTTCTAAACTATCTCTAGCAAGAAACCTGACAGCAAGAATGCTATGACAATACCTCTCAGCGTGAACCCTAGTTTACTTAGTCGTTAAAACTCTATATTTATCTCTAGCGTGAGTTAGGGTTTTGTCTCTCAGCATCAAACCCCATTGTCCACATAGATCTAAGCTTAACTCTCTCGACTACTAAGCTATCAAACACCTAAGTAAAGGCTAACTCTCGAAAGCTCTTACAAACTTAAGGCAATAAAACCATGAACAAAGCATGCACAAAACTGGAAAAAGCTAAAACATCCATTGAAACTAAAACATAATCATCCATAATAAACCTAAGCCATTTAAAGTTAGTACATGGCTGGGCAAATATCAACCATAATCATTCGTCTAAAACAACCCATTCCAGAAAAGTATGCTAAAGCAAAGAGCAACTAAAAGTAAAGGAAACTCCCAAGCCGCCGTGGACTGTCGTGGACCACCCTAAGTTTGTTTCTTCTCTCAAAGGCCAACAAAATCATCCCTTGGAGCTTCAATAATGGAGGACACCAAGATGAAGAAGAAAAAGGGTAGCTGTCTTGCTTCTCTCTCTTATCTCAAAAAGCACTTTTTTAGCTTCCCTTTTAATGTGGGTGTCCTTCTCTTTATATAGTGGGGGCTCTTAGGGTTTTGTGCTCTTAATTACTAGGGAATATTCCCTTCACATGTAAGGGCACAGTTGGCTGGTGGAATCATGTGTGGGGGCCGTAAAATATCTTTATTCCTTTGTCCTTCAGCGCGCCCATAAATGTCATCCAAAATGCTGCGGTATTTTTCACTTTTGCCCTACAATGCTCCTCAGCTTTCATACACATCACCACACCACAATAAACGTCTCCCAAGTAGCACCAATTTTCACAAATATATAAAAAGAACCAAGCAACAAGACTCTATGCAATTATATAAACTAAATGCAACTATATGTAATGAAATGAGATGAAATAGGCTTGAATCCACATAATAACCAAAATAATAGGGCATGAAATGTATGCTTTTTACAAGGTTAATACACCCCCAGCTATTGCTTTTCCTCAAGCAATGAGTAGAGAAAATGCTATGGCAAAAAATTCAATTCAAGACAGTGTTATGGCAAAAATTCAGTCCTCATGAAATATGGGCTTCAACATGCTAGAGAGTTTTGAGATTTTAAGAACTTTTCCTTAGGACAAGATCCTTTGCATGTGTGTGCGTCATTGCATCAAATCTATGCTTAACAAAGTTAAAAAAATTCTAAGTAAGTTCTCTATTATACCCTAGTATTTGTTAATCAATTAAGGACAAGTTTACTCACATATTCTATCTTTCTCTCTTCTTTGTTTTCTTATACTGCTACGAGGGGAGTCAGCTCATCACAACTATCATCCTTAACTCTAGATGAATATGGAGCAAACATTTCACCCCCAATCTAGTAAGTAGAGCAATCATGTGACTACTTTCATTCACTCATTTGTTGTTGCTGCCATTTATTTAAACGCACTGTCCAAGCAAACAACATAAAGAAGAGTGTTCGTCTACAGTTATTGCAAAGCATTTATTAACAATTGAATGCATTCAATAAGCACAGGGGAGTTTAATAAAGCCTTTACTACTTTCGTACATTATTCAAGTTCATTCATACTAAGGCATGCAAGAGTTATTTCATAAAAATTTTCTAACAATCTTAAGCATATAGAACATGCAATCGTGTAACCATTAAATCATAAAGCATCAAACCCTGAAGGCAGTTCTACCAATCTTAACAATCATGAACATTCAATTAATATGCAACGACAAAATTTAAATACTCGTCATCGGACATCATCAAATTATTCACAAAACTGCCTTTAAGCCAAAAAAATGTCATAGCAAAAACTACAAATGCAAATGACTAACTATGAACACTACCACCGCAAAACTTGAGAGCTGTAGTGTCGTCAATTCAAGAAAATTAAGCTAAATGAAACTACCCTATATGCAATGCAAAAGAGAGGTACCTCCTAAGTTGGGTGTGTTGTGTTGGTAGCCTAATGCTTGAAATTTTTCTTCTTCTTGAGTGCAACAATGGGCTCATCATCCTCGGCTGGTTGTCTTTAGAATCCCTCCCTGCAGTTAGAGTATTCCAAACACAACCGACAGTGCATTTCATACGACGTTTGTTCTTGCTGAGGTAGTAGGTGCTGGAGTTTGTGCATGGCTTGGAGTGTGGTCAACCATCTCTTCATCAGTGTCACTGTTAACAGTGATCGGGTCATTGGTAGGGATTTCAGGCGATGGGGCTGTTATGAGGGACTTACCTTTTATCTTTCTCTTCTACCTTTGATTCGTAGGTGTATCAGTAGGGTCTGGCTGGGATTTTGTAGGGGTTGAACGTGTGGTCTGCTTTCTCTTTGCTGTAGAAATGGAACGTTGAGCGGTGCCTATTTTTGGTGGTGGATGATGTTGTAGGGTTGCGAGCATAGTGGCAGGGAAGGGTGGGAAGTCAATGCTCATATGAGGTAGCATCTCCTTAAAATAGGAGTTCATTGCAGCATCTCGTTCCATGATGTACTTAAAGAAAGTAGCCAGGTTACCTAGCTTCTCCTCATCTCTTCTGTCAGGGGCTTCATGGATGCTACTAGGGCTGCAATTCTTGCTGCAGCAAATGTTTTAGCCCCACCCTCCACTGTCTCTACCGGGCTGTCCTCATAAAATCCTCTTAGCCCTGGGATTTGGTCTAGAGTAAGACCGGTCTTCCCTTTCTCCACCGCATCCTCATGACGGTCTTCAAAAACTCCCTTTTTTTCTGAACAGTGTTGTTATCAGGTTGGGAAAAAGCAAAGGGCTTGACTTCCTTTTCACGCATGCATAGACCTCGTCCACGATAATCTTGCCCACATCGATTGGCCTCTCATTGAGAATACAGTGAATGATGAGCAATCTATTGATGTGGATGGTAGAGTAGTGGGATATAGGCATCAAACGAGTTTTGACATAGTGATTCCACAGCTTAGCCTCGGGCTTCAGGTGTGTCCGCTCCACTAACTTGCTAGAAGGGTCCAACTTGGTACCAACAAAGTAGAGGTTCTCCAGGACCTCCTTGGATGTTTGGGCGTCGGCTTCTTCAACAAAAGGCGTGTGTTGGTCTACCACATTTTGCAATCCATAAAACTTGTTAACTGTCACGGCGGTAAACTTTACCTAGTCCCTTCGCACATATACTATAGTTTACGTGGGGCTTGTGAGGTGAGTATATAACTACTCCACTAATTGAAGTGAGATGTCGCCTGGGTGCTTGACGAAAGACTCCTAGTTGTGTTTGGTGATGACCTCCTTCACCTCCTTGTTAAAACTTTCTTCCCCTCAGAAGGGAGTTTAAACCCCTGCTCGACAAAGGCTTTTCTTTCTTTGATGAGTTGAAAGCAAATTTTGGTTGTTTCATCATAAAATTTCACAACTTTAATTATAGACTGGGCTCGTGAACTGCTGGAGTCACCTTCGACATTTTTGTAGTGAACCATGGTTGAGGAATAAAGGGAAATCTTTTTAGTGTGGTAAGGGTTTCAAGAGAGGAGTATGGTTTTAATGGAGCTTTGTGTATAATGGGGAAATGAAGAAGATGGCAAGGTTAAGGAAATAAAGTGAAGAAATAATGATGAGGGAAGTTTAAAAGGGAAGGAAACTACCACAAGTAATTAGGGAGAGAAGGTTGATGTGGTGGTTGTGAGGTGTGGGGAAGAGAAAAGATGTGATGGGTGTTTAATGTAAAGCAAAAAGGAGGAAAGAGAGTGTGAAAAGTGTGTCACAACCCTCTCGAGCTTTGACATTTCGGCAAAAACATTAAAATCAACGGAGTCGCCACCAATCTTTTTTTAAAAATGTGTGCTTGGATCACCTAAATTGGGTTATTTTAATAAAAAATTGTTTTCATCAAAATAACATCTTTTGGTCTGCAAAAACACAAAATCAGGTTTGGGAGTCGGTTACGCGTGGGAAGGGTTAGCACCTCCACAACGCCCAAAAATCGGTACCTTGTCGATTAAAAAAGGCTTAAAAAGTCAGATTTTGTGAATTCTTATAGAGCTTTAAGTTATTATTCGTTTATGAATTAAATTCCATTTTAACGGCCTTACCACCCGAAAATGAACTCCAATTACCGCCAACACTTATGGCGCTAACCCGTCATTTCCGTTTAGTAATGCACTGCATTAATTAAATTTCACTTTTTTACAGGCAAACAAATAACGATTAATTTGTTGAGAATTTTATTAATTATAAATTAATATTTACAAACCTAAAGAATTCTAAATGTTTTAACCTATTTAGGGGGTTTAAATTTAATTAAGTGTATTTTATTTCTTGTGAAAGGAATTTTATTACAAAGAAAATCTCTATCTAAGCTTTGAATGACCTATTCCTAAAGTCAACTTAATTCTAAAGCAACACGACAAGAAGACCAAATTTACGAAGCTTAAAAGATTTTTAATTTATGTTTTCCATGTTTTTAGGTTCTTTAAAAAGAAACTAAACTTTTTATATTTTTATTTTATTTAAAAACCTTTACTATTTTTTATTTGAACAAGTTGTTATTTTTTATGTTTTAAAAATCATTTTACCTTTTTTATATTTGAAGACTTTTTTTGTGGTTTTTAACTTGTATTGCTTTTATGTTTTTTTTAAATAATATTTTTAAATTGTTTCAAAGCATTTGTTATTATCCCTTTTAAAATACATTCTTTTTAAGAAAAAGAATTTTTTAGGCTTTTTGAGTATTAAAAAATCATATATTTATTTTAAAAGAATGATTCTTTATTTTTTTCAAAAAAAACTTATTTTATTTGAATGTTTCTAAAAATATTTCTTTTATTTTCGGAATTTTTAAAGAAAAAAAAGAGAAGTGGGTGATTTAAATAAATGGTCCAAAATGATTTGGATTTAAAGCCCACAAACAACATCTTTACATTTTTTAGAAAACAAATGGATCAAACACCCTACTTTAATAAAAAAAATGTTCTTGGTGTTCATCAAAGGGGATGAACAAGGACGAGGGCCACCATGCTGGCCGCCATCCACCGGCCACCACTTGCGGTGGTGACCTCCTCCCTTTTATTATTTTTTTTGAATATAAAGAGACAAGGAAACAATACAATAAAAAGATTAATTCGAACTAACCCAGATTAACATAAAATTATATGAACATAATATGAAGAAAGAAGAACATTAGAATGAACAAATAAAAATAGAAAAGAAAAAAGGGAGAAGTTATACCGAAAAACTGGCAAAAACACTTGCTTTTCCTCCTCGAAAATTCGAACAATGCTGCTCCAAACTCGAACTAATTCCAGCAACTTCCCAACAATTTTCAGAGTATTTTTCTGGGTATATTCGGATGAATTTCAGTGTGTCTTGAACAATGCAAATTGGGCACTATTTATAGGGTTTGGAGGATTGGAATTCAAGGCAAATTGGGGACAAAATCCCCATTTTCATCCCATAAAATCATCCAATCCGATCAGCACAACTTTAATTTGTTGAAATTCTAATTCGGCTCTAATTTGGGAGATTTTGCCCTATTTAAATTAGGGTTCGAACCCTTTCCCCCTTTAATCGCCGATTTACAGGCGACGAAAAGGGACGGGGTCAGTGGAATTGGACTCAGCCGGCCGAGGCGAGTCGACTAGCACCAACCATGGCGGCCGCCGTGACCCAGGGACGGCGGAATGGAGGCCGGCAGCCGGCCCAGCCGTTTCGACTGGGGATTTCGGCCCAGATCTAACGGTCTCGAATAAACCTGGAAAAAAAAGATAAATGGGTTAACTTGGGCCTCTTTAAAAAAATAAATTGGGTTCCGTATTTATTATTTATCTAGTGTTTTTTATTTAAATGGGGTCACTATTACTTCTCTTTTTTTATTTTATAATTGGCTTATTATTATTATCATTATTATTATTATTACCTTTGAAGATGAGTTTTATTCGAAATGATATTTTTTTTTATTATATTTTTTCATATTTTTTTATGTTTTTATATTTTTTAAAAAAATTAGTGACAACAGTTGCCCCTTCTTTGCTTATTCCAGTGAAACTGTAATATAGCAAAGAACATGTGGCACTAATTTTCATTATTTACCAAATTGCCTTTCAACTCCATTCTCCTAATGCCCGAATGACTAGGCAGGCTCTATTTTCCATATGCCTGAATAGATGAGCAAGGTTCCATTCTTCTTATGCCTGAACAGATAGGCGGGTTCCAACATCAAATGCCCGAATGGCTAGGCGGGTTGTATTCTCCATGTGCTCGAATAGATGAGCGGCCTCCGTTCTTCATATGTTTGAACGGATAAACGGCGTCCAATCTCCTTACGCTCGAAATGCCCGAACGGCTAGGCAAGTTCTATTCTCCATGTGCTCGAATAGATGAGCGGCCTCTGTTCTTCATACGTTTAAACGGATAAATGGCTTCCTATCTCCTTACATATGAAAGGATAGGCGGGTTCTATTCTCCATATGCCTATATAGATGAACAGGGTTCCATTCTCCTTATGCCTGAACGGATAGGCGGGTTCTATTCTCCATGTGCTCGAATAGATGAGCGGCCTCTGTTCTTCATACGTCTCAACGGATAAACAGCTTCCAATCTCTTTATGCCTGAAATGCCCGAACGGCTAGGCGGGTTCTATTCTCTATGTGCTCGAATAGATAAGCAAGTTCATTTGATGAAAAGTTTCTACATACCTGCAAAAAACCTGATATATGATGCAATCATGACGGACATGCCCCTAAGGATGTCTAAAACATGAATGCATGTCAAGTTTTATAGTCTTTTTAAACTTGTTAACTCAAATTAGTCGCCATCTCCACTGCCTATGCTTTGTCATTCACATTCTTAGTATCTCTTTGCATCATGGAACGGTCATTTTCTGCTTCATCATTCTCTTTTCTTATGTTTCTTTGTTTCATGGAAAACATTTGATCATTGCATGTTTGAATCCCTTGTTTTCTCAAATTCAACTATCATTGTAGTTGATACATCAATATCGAGTGAAGGTTTTTCAAGCAATCCTGCATACAATTAAGCCTCTTTATGAATCCATCAAAATCATCCCCTCGAGTGATATTGGATTTAAATTCCCTTCCTTCTGAATTGGGTATCAAATGCCCCCAACCATAACAAACCGAATGCTCAAAACTAAGCAATGAACTATGTCATAATCCCTATGTTCTCAGACCATTGATAGAGTAATACGCGAAAATCTCTTGTTCATTTTAATAATGTTCAACCAAATGATTCTTATCCCAATAAAATACATTTATAAAGGAAAAGAAGGAAATTGGAGGAAAAGGTCAAAAAAGAATTATTATTAATGTTATGGCAAACATGAAAGAAAGGTACAAAGGAAAAGGTAAAAAAAAAAACAGGTATCCAGATATCAAAGGTCCAAACCTCCTGGAAACGACCCGAGTGTTGTCTTTGTCAAGAAGATTTCGTCTACTGTAAGGACGTATGAAGGTATGAACTTCTTTCTGAAATGCCGAGTCTATATGGAATCTTTTGTTGCCAACTTGATTGCAAGATTTCGAGCCGCCCTTTGCAGGTTTAAAACAAATAAAAACACTTGTTTTTCCTCCTCTAAAAACAAATAAAAACAAAAATTAAAATTAAAATTAGAAAAGAGAAAGTGGAGAAATTATACCGAAAAGTGGCAAAAATACTTGTTTTTCCTCCTCGAAAATTCGAACAATGCTGCTCAAAACTCGAACTAATTCCAGCAACTTCCCAACAATTTTCAGAGTATTTTTCTGGGTATTTTCGGATGAATTTCAGTGTGTCTTGAACAATGCAAATTGGGCACTATTTATAGGGTTTGGAGGATTGGAATTCAAGGCAAATTGGGGACAAAATCCCCATTTTCATACGATAAAATCATCCATTTCGATCAGCACAACTTTAATTTGTTGAAATTCATCCTGAATTTCATCTGATTCGGCTCCAATTTGGGAGATTTTGCCCCCAATTAAATTAGGGTTTGAACCCTTTCCCCCTTCAATTGGTGAGCTATCGGCGACGGCAAGGGACGGGGTCGGTGGCATTGGACTCAAACGGCCGAGGCGAGTCGACCGACACCAACCACGGCGGCCGCCGTGACCTAGGGATGGCAGAATGGAGGCCGGCCCAGCCGTTTCGACTGGGGATCCTCCTCTTTTCCACATTTTTTCTTTATTCATCCAAGCCATCCATATTTTTTACCCGAGATCCAATGGTCTCGAATAAACCTGAAAAAAAAAGATAAATGGGTTAATTTAGGCCTCTTTAAAAAAATAAAATGGGTTCCTTATTTATTATTTATCTAGTGTTTTTATTTAAATGGGATCACTATTACTTCTCTTTTTTTTAAATGGGCTTATAATTATTATTATTTCCTTTGAAGATCAGTTTTATTCGAAAGGATATTTTTATTATTACATTTTTCATATTTTTCAATTTTTTTAAATTTTTTATATATTTTTTTTAAATTAGTGACAACAAAGTGTAATTATGAGGTAGGGTTTTGAAAGTTAAATAAGAATAAAATTCCCCTATTTTGTCTCTTTTAATGCCGCCCAAAGTCTTAGGAAAAATTTGGCTCTTTTCAACTTCCCTTAATAGGATAGAGACAAACCCTAACCCTAATTGGAAAAATCATGGATCATAGAGGAGCAAGGATGACTTATCTCGCAAGATCGGAGCTCCATTTGTAAACCTTCAATTGCTGGCCATTAACCTTGAAGACAGTGTCATCATCAAGGTTCTTGATTTCCACTGCACCATTTAAGGTGAACCTTGTGTACCACAAAAGGGCTTGACCATCTAGATTTTAGCTTTCGAGGGAAAAGCTTAAGCCTAAATTTATAGAGAAGCACTTGTTGTCCTTCTGAAAAATGTCATGGAAAAAGATGATTTTCATGCCACTTCTTTGTTTTCTCTTTGTATAGGCGTACATTCTCATAAGCGTGGGCTCTAAATTCTTCCATCTCATTCAACTCCAACAATCTCCTCTCTCTGGCTAGCTGGGCATCCATATTGAGCTTTTTAATGTCCCAATAAGCTTTGTATTCTAGCTCGACGGGGAGGTGACATGATTTTCCATAGACGAGCTTGAATGGGGACATTCCTAAAGGTGTCTTGAAAGTAGTGTGGTATGCCCATAAAGCTTCATCAAGCCTTGGAGACCAGTCCTTCCTCTTAGGTTTGGCCACCTTCTCTAATATCTGATTTATCTCACAATTGGAGATCTCGTCTTGGCCATCGGTCTGGGGGTGATATGCCGTAGCAATTTTGTGCCTCACCCTATATCTTTGTAATGCATTGGCAATTAGCTTGTTGTCAAAATGGGTGCCTTCATCACTTATGATGGCTCTTGGTGCTCCAAACCTGGTGAAGATATTCTTATGAAGGAACTTCAAGACTATCTTGGAGTCATTCCTTGGAGTAGCCACTACCTCGACCCATTTTGACACATGATCCACCGCTAGCAAGATGTAATGATCTCCATATGATGAATAGAAGGAACCTATGAAATCTATTCCCCATACATTGAAAAGCTCTACTTCTAGGATGAATTGCAATGTAATTTCGTGCCTTCGAGATATGTTCCCAGTCCTTTGACATCGGTCATAAGTCTTGCTAAATTCATGTGCATCCTTGAAGATTGTGGGCCAGTAGAAACCAGATTGTAGGACCTTTATAGTAGCCCTAGCTCCTCCAAAATGGCCTTCACATGAGGATGAATGGCACTGGAATAGGATTTCCTTTTGCTCCTCTTTAGGAACACATATTCTAATCATTTGGTCAGCACATTGCTTGAACAAGTAGGGCTCATCCCAAAAGAAGAAGCGTTCACCATGTCTGAACTTTTTTTCTGCCCTGGCTATTCAAATCAAGAGGCAAAATACCACTAATGAGAAAGTTAACAATATCGACATACAATTGAATTGTCGCAACAAATAATATTTTCTCATCGGGGAATTCCTTCTTAATTTCTAGTTCCCCAGTGTTTTCACCCTTGTTTTCTAGCCTAGAAAGGTGGTCAGCCACTTAATTTTCACAACCTTTTCTATCTTTAACCTCTAAGTCAAATTCTTGCAAGAGAAGTATCCACCTAATAAGTCTAGGTTTTGCATCATTTTTAGTTACTAGGTACGTAATAGTAGAGTGATCAGTATGAAATATTACCTTAGTGCCTATCAAGTATGATCTAAACTTATCAAAGGAAAACACAACAACCAACAATTATTTTTTAGTGGTGGTATAGTTGATTTGTGCATCATTTAAAGTGTAGCTAACATAATAAATAACATGAAAAAGCTTACCTCGGCACTACCCAGTGTTGTATAGTCACTCTCATCACACATCAACTCAAATGGTGAGGTCTAATCTAGTGGGACAACTATGAAAGCTAGGATAAGCTTCTCCTTCAGTTCTGTAAACGTGTTATAACATTCTTTATCAAGCACAAACGCCTGGTTTTGTTGTAGCAAAGTGCACAATGACTTGGAGATCTTGGAGAAGTCCTTGATGGACCTCTTATAGAAGCCGGCATGGCCCAAAAAGCTTCAAAAGTCTTCACAATGGTGGGAGGAGGTAACTTCTCGATCACTTCAATCTTCTCTTTGTCTACCTCTATTCATTTTTTCATGATTTTATAGCCAAAAATAGTCCCTTTGGCTACCATAAAATGGCACTTCTCCCAATTGAGAACCAAATCAGCTTCTTTACAACTCTTAAGCACCTTTGCTAAGTTTTCCAAGCATGCCTCAAAGTCATCTCCGGAGACTGAAAAGTCATCCATGAAGATCTCCAAAATCTCTTCAACCGTGTTTGAGGAAATGGATAACATGCATCTTTAAAAAGGGCTGGAGCGTTGCAAAGTCCATAGGACATTCTCCTAAAGGCGTAGGTGCCATAGGGGCAGGTGAAGGTTGTCTTCTCTTGATTTTCTGGTGCTATAGCAATCTGGTTATATACTGAGTGCCCATCAAGGAAGTAATAAAAGAGCTTGCCCGCCATTCGGTCTAGCCTTTGATCGATGAATGGGAGTGAGAAATGGTCCTTCTTGGTAGCCTCGTTGAGATTCTGATAGTCCATGGAAATCCTCCATCCCCGTGACGGTCCTTGTAGGTAAAAGTTCATTATCCTCATTGCTCACCACGGTCATGCCTCCTTCCTTTTGTACACATTACACCGGGCTAACCCACGAGTTGTTGGATATGGGCTAAACAACAACAGCATCAAGCTATTTGATTATCTCCTTCATCACCACCTTCTTCATGACTAAATTAAGTCTTCTTTGGGGTTCAACAGAACTGTTGTGGCATTCATCAAGAAGAATTTTGTGCATACAAATAGTAGGGCTTATACTCTTCAAGCCAGCCATAGTCCAACTTAAAGCTTTTTTATGTTGAGATAACACATTTATCAAGCTATGTTCTTGCTTAGGTGTAAGACTAGAGGAGACTAGAGGAAACTATCACATGCAGAGTGTCATTGGATCCCAAACAAGCATATTTAAGGTGCGAAGGTAATGGCTTTAATTCTAATATGGGTGCATGGTAAAGTGAGGGTTTAGGAGGGATAAATTCAACAAAATCCAAAGGTTCAAAAATGAGTACTTGGTCTAGCAACTAGCAGGTTGGATTGTTGTACCTCCAATAGGAACTCCTCAAGCTTCTCGTTATCTTCCTCATTAAGTTTTACATAATCTTCAATTTGCACAAATTGCTGCAACATAATTCTGTAGCTTCCTCTTCTGCCTTTGCATCCATGTATTAACACTCCTCATGTTCTTCCACATATTTGAGGGTGTTGAAGACATTTATAGTCACCCTCTGATCAATCACTCTCATGGTGAACTCACCCTTTTCGCAGTCAATCAAGATTTGGCCAGTTTCTAGGAAATGTCGCCCCAAGATAATGGGTGGATTATCATTCACTTCACAATTGAGAATAAGGAAGTCTATTAGGAAGATAAATCTGTCCACCTTTACCACGACATCCTTGATTCTTCCTTCCAGACACACATGAGATTGATTAGCTAGTTACAAAATGATTGAGATATGCCTTACATCTCCAATGCCAAGCTTCATAAAAACTAATTTGGGCATTAGATTCACATTGGATCCAAGGTCACATAAGGCTCTCCCCATGTAATTATCAACTATTGACCATGGGATGATAAAGCTGCCTGGATCCTTTCTTTTAAGTGGCAGTTTGCTCAACATAGAACAATACTCTTTTGTTGTTGCAACATTCTCATATTTTTCGGCCTTCCTCTTCTTGTTGTCAATATCCTTGAGAAATTTCACGTAAGTTGGCATTTGGTCAATGACCTCTAGAAATGGGACCTTGATGTGCAGCTGGTCAAGAATATCCACAAATTTCTTGAATTGAAGGTCTTCATTCTGGCTCTTCAATCTTTGAGTAAAGGGTGGCGGGGATCCGACTTCTTCCTCTACTAGTGAGGGTCTTACTTTTGTTGTGGCAAGATGTTGTCTCTCATCAGTAGGTTCATTTTTTGGGCCCTCATTTTTATCCTTTTCATGAGCTAAATCCTCTTGCAATTCCAGTTCTTCTTGCACAGTCTTAGGGTTAGAATCTCCTACTTCCTTCCCCCCCAAACTTATCGTCTTTGTTGAGTTGTGTGCCACTCCTTAAAGTGAGTGCACTACACTACTCCTTGCCAAGATTTCTATTGACTTCAGTAACACTAGGGAGATTACCATGAGGTCGAACATGTAAAGCTTGCGTCATTTGACCTATATAGGTTTCCAAAGCTCCTAAAGATGAACTATGACTTTGTAAGAGTGCTTTTTTGCCCTTGATAGACGTAGCATGGTCTGGAAGTAAAGCCTTTGTATTTTTCATAAAATCATTCAAGGTAGCTTCCAAAGAGTTGTTGTTTGATGAAGATGTTGAACCTTTGTTATCAAATTTCCATGACATGTTTTGCTGGAAACCTAGGGTTCAGTCTAATTTTTTTACCGATTCGAGCTACTAGGATTGTTGTTTCTTTGATTCCCCCAAGATAGATTAGGGTGCTAACGCCATCATGTGTTATAGGTGTTCAAGTATGAGCTATTTTTCCTATTGTAATTCCCCACGTAGGTGGTAGACTCGTGGTTCTCGGGGCACTCGCTCAAATAATGGTTTCCTTCGCAACAAAGGCAAGTGGATGCAACCTTCACTTCCTTCACCTTGTTAGGACATTGGAAAATCTTCAACATGGTGGTAATAGCTGATAATTGGGCTGATAATGAATCATTAGCCTCAGGATCACCTGTCCCATGAATCTTCCTCCCTGTTCCAAGTTTTAAAGTAGGAAACTGGTAGTTATTATTTGTTATCCTATCAAGGATATCAAATGCTTCTTGGGGTCACTTATCTAGCAGAGTTCCATTTGCTGAAGCATCCAACATCATCCTCGTGGGGGCATTGACACCATTGTAGAACATCACAACTTGTGTCTAGTCTTGAAATTCGTGATTTGTACACTTGCGAAGCAATCCTTTATATCTCTCCCAACACTCGGACATCGACTCGTCGTCAGCTTGACAGAAGAATGCAATATCATTCCTCAATTGAGTGTTCATGTTAGGTGGATTATACCGCAGCAAAAAGCTCTTGCATAAATCTACCCATGATTCCATAAAACCGGCTGGTACTCCACTCAACCAAGCTCGTGCTCAATCATACAATGAATAGGGAAATAACTTGAGTTCCAACACGTGTTCATGCACACCTTGTTGTCTAAAGGAGTTGCACACCTCCAAGAAATGCTTGAATGTGTTGTCTTGCATCTTCGTGAGGCAATCCACCAAATTGCCCAATGGAGTTCAGCATGATGAACATCACCGGCTTAAGCTCGAAATGTGCTGCTTGAATATCAGGAGCTACAATCCCAGGATTGAGATCATCCAAGATAGGATTCAGGTGGTCTCTAATAGCTCGTGGTCTAACTATGGCTTCAGGATTTGCCGCAGCATTAGGTTCATCTAGATCATCGGCAGGTTGATTTCCTTGGTTACTAGTTTTATACATGGCTCTTAAGGCTTCTTGCAGATGTCTTCTCTAGGGAAACAAATTCTCGATTTTAGGCACTATAGGTGTTAATGGTTCGTCAAGTCTTCCTCGGGTCATGCAACAACACTACACCTACAAAAAGAAAAACAAAAACAACAAATAACGTTATACAAAAGAAGACATAAAATTGTGGAAGAAACTAAACTCAAAATAGCCAATTACCAATCTCCGGCAAAAGTACCAAAAACTTGTTACGTGTTTTGACGTACTATAAATGATACGCAAACGGTGCAAGTATACACGTTGAAACACGTAATAAAGTGATTAGTGAGTATTCTCCATAGGGATTGGAGGTATTTTAAGCAAAGCTCAAGCACACAAACTGAAAATAAATGCAATAGCGAGTGGGAACAGGTTAAGAAATGTTGTAGCAAATAACTGTAATGAAAACTATGATGAACTGAAGATACTTTAACGTCCTCTCACATGCGCTAAACTCTAAAATGGGATGACAGGGTAGGCTTATCAAGGAATCCTATGCCTAGTTCTCATGAATGACTAACACCTTGCAGCCTAAAACATGCTCGACAGAGTTTACTTAGGTGTTTCTAAACTATCTCTAGCAAGAAACCTGACAGGAAGAATGCTATGGCAATACCTCTAAGCGTGAACCATAGCAAGCTACTATCCTTGAAGTTCTACTCCTTTTAGTCGTTGAAACTCTATCCTTATCTCTAAGGTGAGTTAGGGTTTTGCCTCTCAGCGTCAAACCCCATTGTCCGCATAGATCTAAGCTTAACTCTCTTGACCATTAAGCTATCAAACACCTAAGTAACGGCTAACTCTCGAAAGCTCATACAAACTTAAGGCAATAAAACAAATAACAAAGCATGCATGAAACTAGAAAAAAGCTAAAACATCCATTTAAACTAAAACATAATCATCCATAATAAATCCAAGCCACTTAAAGTTAGTTCATGGCTAGGAAAATATCATCCATAATCATTCGTCTAAAACAACCCATTCCAGAAAAGTATGCTAAAGCAAAGAGCAACTAAGAGTAAAGGAAACTCCCAAGCCGTCGTGGACTGCCGTGAACCACCCTAAGCTTGTTGTTTCTCTCAAAGGCCAGCAAAATCATCCCTTGGAGCTTCCACAATGGAGGAAACATAATCATCCCTTGAACCACCCATTCATTAGGTCATGTTTCTAGTTCACGATCTTTACTAGCTTAATTCCATTTATTTCATTCTAGTACCTTAAGTCCTTATTTACCCTGTTTTTCCTTGTTCTCATATATTGTATTTTAGTCCCTGAATCAATTATTTCAGTCTCTAATTTTAACCAGAGTTTCAAATTCAGTCCCTACGCACAAGCATTTCTATAAGTTTACTAGGATAGTCAAATATCTTCGTAACATAACAATTTCAACCTATCAAGCTTACAATTAAACACTCCCCCTGATTTTAGCAAATTTTCCAGTAGCTAATTTAGTATAGAACAGTCCTCAATTTTGTAAATATTTCAATATTTGCCACTAATTAGCTAACTACACAAGTTATGTTACCAAGTTCATCACTAGTTCAATTTCTATCATTTAACATATTTTTCACTTGATTAACATTCAATTTCATTTTATACACTAAATTTCCAGCATGATAACATTTATTTCTAGTCCTAAAATTATCATAAACTTTCAATTTGGACCACTTAATTCACAAATTCCATCAATCGGTCACTAATTCATGTACATAGCATTCGGCCAAGCTAATTTCTACCTTAATTTCATTATCCAGTTCATAATCTAACATGATTATAGTCTATAAATTATTCTAACAAATTTCCAGCATCATATCAATATCAAAACAACATGAAAGCAATCAACATTCAAGAATTCAAGCTACGGTTCAATTCAACTTAGGGTGAGGAGCTTACCAAGCTTCTCAAACTTGATTTCCAAGTTCAAATTTCCAATCATGCAAGGATAATCAAGCTTTCCATGGCTGCCTTTCTCCCAATTTCTCTCTCTCTGTAAACTAAGCTTTGGCCGGCCAAATGGGATGAAGAAGATGACTTGTTGTCATCTTAATTAGACATGTAAATGTCTATTTTACCCTTCTAATTATATCTTAAGCCTACAATAGTGGAGGGGCAAAAATTGGAATTTAATTATTTATCATGCAATCCCATTATTTACCATTTAATTTGATTTGGTCATTAAAATTTAAATCTAAATTTTGCATTTTCTTTCAAT
This sequence comes from Hibiscus mutabilis, assembly GCA_019671005.1. NCBI lineage: Eukaryota > Viridiplantae > Streptophyta > Magnoliopsida > Malvales > Malvaceae > Hibiscus > Hibiscus mutabilis. Next base: position 12,899,628 of record CM033725.1, read on the forward strand.
TAGATCCTTAATTGATCTAATTAGCTAAATACAAGTCCAATTGGGTTAACAAATTACGCAATTGGTTCCATTACTACTAGGCCAGGACTTAGGGTATTACATTGGTCGCTTACATTAAATCCTTTAATCTCTCAACTTCACATTTTAGCCCCAAACAAAAAGTACTAAACTAGTCACCTAGCTTATTATTATACCATTCATATTAACATTAATATTTTCACAATAATTCAATTGTGGGTGTTACAAATACCCCCACTTAAGGAAATTCGTCCTTGAATTTACCTGAGGAAAACAAGTGTGGGTATTGATCCCTCGTGATTGATTCGGGCTCTCACGTAGTTTCCTTGCCTCTATGATTCGTCCAGAACACTTTAACAAGAGAGATGGTTTTATTTCGAAGCCTTCTATCCTCTTGATCAATGATTTGAATAGGGTCTTCATCATATGTCAGTTTGGGATTCAATTCTACATCATTTGGCTCGAGAACATGAGATGGATCAAACCGGTAACTACGCAGCATTGACACATGAAATACATTGTGTATTTTATTTAATTCTTTCGGTAAGGCTAAACGATAAGCAACAGAGCCTATCTTCCCTATTATTTGGAATGGCCTAATAAAACAGGGGTTGAGTTTTCCCATTTTCCCAAATTTGAACACCTTTTTCCACGATGATACCTTTAGAAACACTCTGTCTCCCACCTGATATTGAATATCCCTTCTCTTACGATCATTATAAGCTTTTTGTCGATCGAAGGCTTCTTTTAATCGACTACAAATAACCTGTATTTTTTCTTCAGTTTCTCGATGAAGTTCCGGTCGCAAAGCTTTTTTCTCTCCCAACTCTGACCAACATAGAGGAGTTCTACATTTTCTCTCATAAAGGGCTTCAAAAGGTGCCATTTGAATGGAAGATTGGTGGTTATTGTTGTAGGATAATTCGGCTAATGGTAAAATTTTCTCCCAACTCTTACCGAAATCAAGTATACAAGCTTTAAGCATGTCTTCCAAGACTTGTATAATTCTTTCAGATTGTCCATCTGATTGAGGGTGAAAGGCTGTACTGAGATTGATCTTAGTCCCGAGAGCTTTCTGGATGGACTTCCAAACTCATGTTCATTCGAACAGGAAGAAAGTGGGCTGATTTTGAAAATCTATCTACAATCACCCAAATGGCATCATTCTTCTTTGGTGACAAGGGCAATCAACTAACAAAATCCATTGTCATTTGCTCTTATTTCCAATGAGGTATTTCAATAGGTTGCAATAAACCTGAAGGAACTTGGTGTTTGACTTTTACTTCTGACAAACTAAGCATTTAGATACAAAGTCCACAATAGCGGATTTCATTCTCGGCCACCAATACAAGTCTTTGAGATCTTTATACATCTTCGCAGATCCCAGATGTATTGAGAAAGGTCTATTGTGAGCTTCTTGCAAAATTTCTTTTCTCAACGCAGAATCATTAGGAATACATACTCAATTCCAGAAATAGAGTAATCCATCCTCTCTTAAAAAGAAATCTGATTCGCTACCATTCTTAAGTTTGAGCTCAATTCCTTGTAATTCAGGATTCGATTGTTGAAGTAATCGAATTCTAGGTACAAGATATGATTGAATTCGAATGGTGGTCATTGATCCTTGCTTTTTGGACACTAAAAATGGGTATTTATAGAGTTTGAAGCTACAAAATGTTAAGACTAGTTTTTAGACATAGACCACTTCAATCTTTCAAATAGATAGAAGGAAAGTAAGTAGTTTGTTCAAAAATTACCACTAGAATATTGTCGACTGAGTGCATCAGCCACAACATTGGATTTGCCCGGGTGATAATCTATGACCAAATCATAGTCTTTTAGAAATTCGATCCATCTTCGTTGTCGAAGATTGAGCTCTTTTTGAGTTAGGAGGTATTTCAGACTTTTATGGTCAGTAAACAAATAACATTTCTATCCATATAAATAGTGCCTCCATATCATCAAGGCAAAGATTACTGCAGCTAACTCGAGATCATGTGTTGGATAATTGAGCTCATAAGATTTTAATTGTCGAGAAGCATAAGCTACAACCTTGTTGTCTTGCATAAGAACACAACCCAAACCCAAGTGAGATGCATCACTAAATACGGTAAATTCTTTTCCCAGTTTTGGTTGGGTCAAAACCGGGGCTCAAGTAAGTACCACCTTCAATTGGCCAAAACTCCTTTGTTGAACTTGTGACCAATCAAATGGTGTTTCCTTACAAAGCAATTTGGTTAAGGGGGCAGCAAGGATAAAAAAGCCTTTCACGAATCTTTGTTAATAACTAGCTAAGCCAAGGAAACTCTGAACTTCACTAACATTCCTTAAAGACCTTCATTCAATTATCAATAGAATCATTTTCGAGTCAACCTTAATCCCCACAGCAAAAATTACATGCTCGAGAAACGATACTTCGGGTAACCAAAACTAACATTTATTTAGCTTGGCAAAGAGTTGATTTTCCCGGAGGGTTTGCAAGACTATTCTGAGATGTTTTGAGTGTTCAGATTCATCCTTAGAGTAGATGAGAATGTCATTGATGAAAACCACAACGAACTTTTCCAGATAAGGTTTAAAAACCCGATTCATGAGATCCATAAATGCAACGGGGGCATTTGTTAGGCAAAAAGGCATCACCAGGAACTCGTAATGGATGTATCGAGTCTGGAAAGTAGTCTTGGGTATATCGGATTCCTTAACCTTCATCTGATAATATCTAGATCTTAGATCGATCTTGGAAAATATGGATGTATCTTTCAACTAATCAAACAAGTCTTCAATCTTGGGAAGAGGATACTTGTTCTTGATTGTAACTTGATTAAGCTGTCGATAATCTATGCACAGCCTCATAGAACCATCCTTCTTCTTAACAAAGAGTACTAGAGCTCCCCATGGAGATGAACTAGGTTGAATAAATCCTTTGTCTTGCAATTCTTCCAACTGCTTTTGAAGTTCTTTCAATTCAACCGGGGCCATCCTGTACGGAGTAATGGATATAGGGTTGATTCTAGGTTGAGTCTCGATTCTGAATTCCACCTCTCTGGTTGGGGGCAATCCTGGAAATTCCTCAAGAAAAGCATCAGCAAATTTAGACACAGTTGGTATTGAATTAATATCAAATTCAGTTTTAACAACGCCAAGTATATTAGCAATTAGGGATTCGGCTCTTTGGGTTTCAAGTGAAGAAGAAGTATTGATTCTTTTCCTAGCCCTCTAAGATATAGTTTTCTCTTTTGACAATCGACCCAGGCTCTATGTTTCCCTAACCAGTCTAACCCCAAAATCAAGTCAAATTCACAATAAGGTAAGACATAGAGATCTATTGGAAAAGGGAATGTTTTGTATGAAAAGAGGACAATTTCTACAAATGAGCTTTAAGGTTACATTGCCTCCTAAAGGATTCAAAACTTCTAACCCTTGTCCAACTAATTCAAATTTCATGTTAAGTCCTTCAAGCTAGGGAAAGCAAATAAATGAATGAGTAGATCCCGGGTCAACTAAAGCATATACAGAATTATTATTAAGTTCAATTGTACCTGTGATGACATCAGTTGTATCTTCATCATCTCAACCTTTGATGTGATATACCCGAGCAGGGGCTCGAGATTCTTGATGTGTGGACGTAGGAGCTTGCCCCCTAGTCCTTCCCAAATTTCCCGAGTAAGCTTGCTTCGGTCCTTTGCCTTTAGGTGATTGAACAAAGATTTGGAAGCTACCTTAACCGATGTCTTGTTCCCAATTTGAGGGCAATCTCTAACAAAATGATCTAGACTTCCACATTGGTAGCATGCATTCGGTTTTTTCCTACAAGGACTTGAATGGAAATTATGGCAATGTTAGCAAATGAGAGATTGGAATTCTCTAACCGAGTTTCCCGAGCTAACAATAGACATGGCCGGTGTCGAGTTTTTGATTACATACTATGACTTGGGTATGAAATTCCCCTTTTAAGAATGAGTTCGATTAGAATAGTTTCCCCCTTGACATTTGGATTTCTTAGATGACCAAACGGTCTTGTTTTCATTCCTCGACCTCTTATCTTTTTTGGAGTAATTATCCTTCCTCTTGTCAGTAGCTTTCAACTTAGCTTCTGTAGCAATTGCTCGGTTCACCAGATCTTGGAAGTCAGTAATTCCGAGAGCCGTAAACATTGGACTTAGCTCATCATTCAACCCCCGATAAACATTTTGCACTTATCCTCTTCTTTCTTGATGTACTCTGACCCGTATTTGCAGTATTTACAGAAGTCACTGACATATTGCTCAATTGGCCTTCCCCCTTGCTTCAAGTACAAGAAACATCTTCTCATTTCGGCTAAATATTGCTCGCTCACATACTTCTTTCAAAACTCTTGCAAAAAGAAATCCCATGTAATTGCCTCCTTCGGGGTCATGCGAGTTTTTAGTCTTCCACCAACTCAGAGCTTCATCGGCTAAAAAAGCTTCAACACACTGTAACTTTTGTTCATCTAAACAAAGGAGTTGTTTGGTTAGGATTGGTAGTTTCCAACCAATACTCCGCTGCTAGGAGGTTTTCTTTATCAAATCTTACAAAGGTATAGGCTTGATGTTGAGCCAATTTATCAATCGGGGCCTTAGTTGGGATCACTACAAGTGCAGAAGGGTCACTTTGTTTCATATTAGTGACAAATTGATTGAATACCTCAATCATGCTGAGAAGACATTCCTTTTGGATTTGATTCATTTGAAAAGCCTCAGGCTGTGGTTCTGTAGCCTTTTGAGGATTTGCTCGATCTTGGTTTAGTCTAATACTTCCTCCTTTATTGGAGGAGCCAGCCAGGCTATTTCCATCCCAAGCCAGATGTGTCTCAGACATCTAAAATAAACATTCAAGGGAAGCTTAATTAAACAAGGTCACCAATATGCTTTAACTTCAGCTCCTAGGTGGCACAACCTAAACCAGTTTAGTCCTATGATCGACTAAACCTTAGCTTTGATACCAAAATGTAATACCCTCACAAAGAACCCAGAAAGTATTACCTAACTGAGGAAGAAAAAACAAACTACTTGACACCCAAGCAAAAATTCGAACTACTACAGGAAATATCAATAGGTCAAGCAATCGAATGTATGAATCAATATAGATGCTAAGGTTATTCCCAATTCGAAATATAAGAAGGGGCTGTCTAAAATTTCTTAATGCATATGATTACTCTAGCATTTTGATCGAATTGGATAGAAGGATTTTATTAAGCATACAAGGCAACCACAAGGCAACCACAAGCAAGGATGATGATAACTTCCTTTAGAGCACTTCAATATATATATATATATATATATATATCCTATTCTAGTTCTATGTATCATTCCAGAATAGTGGAAAAATAAACATGCATCTCAAACAATCACTTGATTTGAAAGCAATATTTACTCATAAATAGTTTCTGATTCTTACCAACCAATTTCGCAACCTAACTTCTAATTTAACCATATCTTAACTCATGATTCATTAGAATTTCTATTTAGATAGATCAAGCACTATCAACAGGGTTACTACTATCATATTAATGTATACTCTAAACTATGCCAATCTAAACATACATCAACAAATTCACTACCAAGATCGACCATATTCAAATAAAACAACAAGGTCAGTCATATCATATACACGATCTTAAAAGCCATATACAAGCATCCAAAAGTACTCAAAATAACATAATTTAGATTTACATTCTAGTGCAACCTTCTAGGAGTCTGTTATCTAAATACAAAACATACTCTCAAATATCTTCTTGTGACCTTGTGCAACTTCCCAAAACTAATTCAGATATCAACTTTTCCTAAAAAGATCAAGGTGTGCTATTAGAATCTTGGCCTTGGTAATTTATTAGACAGTATGAGTGCAAATTATTAAAACAAGCCACTTATCTACATAAGATTGATTATACAAGATAATTCTATCAATGCCAAAACAATATTTGAGACAACTCATGTTTCGGAGCTCACTAGGCCATAACAAGACATTAACAAGTATTCCTTAACTCCTAAGGAATTCGAATTCAGCATAAGCTTCATGATGAAGAATTGATCAATATATCTTTCATTCACTCATGAATAAATCATGTGAATCAAGTATTCATCAATTCAATATATTCAAGCAACTATTTGTTGTTATTAGTAGCCTTGATTAGATAATAGCCTAGGAATAATCTTCTATTCACAAGCAATGATAGACTTTACCCTTGAAATTTTCATAGATCAATTATATTCAAGGGTACCGTAGTACCATCAAGGGACCGTAGTCCATAACAAGTTGAGCTCAAGAACTTTGGCTTGCCAAACAAGCTAGGACCAATACTAATCAAGGCTTAATGTAGGTTTTTATTTCATCATTTACATTATCTAGATATACAAGCAATCAATCATAGGTACTATTTGTTAACTACAACAATCCAATTTATTCACATTAACATTATGTTTGAATTTATTAAACAAGCACCATTCACCTTGGTGTACTTCCCTTATATAGCTCAATCAACAAAAGCACACAAAAGCACCTTAGCCTTAAGCAACAATTCAAAATTCTTAAAAGCAACATACAATTCCAAGTTAACCATACGATTTACACTCACAATTTTCCAAGCTAAGATTGATCTCGAATCCGTGTCACTTTATGTCTATTATCGACTGATCACTTAAGGCTTTCCTTCCATCAATCTCTCCAGGGTCTAATTCAAATATATATATATATATTTACACATTCATTAGACAACTTTCAAACATTCAAGAAAAATCACATGCTCATTTATCTAATACACGCAACAACTCGACTAAGTGATCTCATTTATCACAGCCATGGAGCAATTTCAAACAATCAAATCCAACTATCAGCTTAGAGCCCTTCTTATTCTTATGACAAATCCTTTCACTCACATTCCTAGGCCCCTTAATAGACTCGAAATCCCCTGTTAAAACAGGACAGCCCTTCCCCATCTTAACAACAATTCAATTAGCTTAATTTACTCAACTAATTAATACAAATTTTAATGATTTCTACAATCTAAATTTAATATATCAACTTGCTTATAAATCCAATTCCGAAATGAACATTGTTTAGGAGAATTTTATTCGGCCATTCCCTAGTAACAATTTTCTGTTTTCATTCGAACTAAAATAGAATCAGCTAGGTGATCAAAATTTGTGATAGTTCATTCTAAAACATGAATTTAGAAACATTCCATACACATTTCTACTTCCACAATTCATTATATCAATTAACTACTTCATATAAGAGTTCATAAATCCAATGAATTCCAACTAACCATTCAAATCATCAAGATATCACCAAAGCACCAATTCGAACAATAATCAAGCAAGCAACATTCCATAGTTATAGAACAATCGATCAAAGCTCTTAATGAAAGGATACAAATTTACCTTCTATAGTTTTACAAGGTAAGGATGAATTAATCTTTATCTAGGTTCCTTATAACCGGTTCTTCTTACAATCAAAGTTTCTCCCTCAAAGACTCCCTCTCTCTGTATCTAATTTTCGGTATAAAGCAAGGAAGAAGAAAGTCACCCTTTTTGTTTCATTCATTTTGCCGATTCCTTAAGGAGGGAAAGACATGTGGAATAACCACAATCTTCTAAATGTTTACAATGCAAAACTAGTTTTCTAGTTGCTTCACACATTGGTCACTTACATTAAATCCCTTAATCTCTCAACTTCACATTTCGGCCCCAAACAAAATGTACTAAACTAGTCACCTAGCTTATTATTATACCATTCATATTAACATTAATATTTTCACTAGAAATCAATTGTGGGTGTTACAAACTTGAGGATAACCGAATCTGCAAATTGGTTGCTTGTATAAATTGATAATTGTTTTGTGTCTAGCTTAGAGATATATATATTCAATATAATTGAATGATATCATGCAGAATGTGTAGAAAAATTGTAAGTAAACTGTTTTACCTCAATACATGCTTGTGGGTGTTGCCTATGTGTGTATGAAATAGAGAAAAAAATATGTTTAGAATGTGATTGAGCTGTTGGTGTATAGTGCAAATATTATGGTGCTATTTGTTATAATCTTCGGGTAGTAGGACTGTTGAGAACCAAATTATGTGTATAAATGTTTAAAATGTTAAATGGACTGATTTGGAACCATTTGAATGGATATATGCATGTTAAGGATTGTAAATGATGAACACTCATAATTTTGCAGTTTAGGTAACATAATTAGGATATCAAATTGCTTGTAATAAGCCATAGATTGATGGTTTGATTGAATTGAAACTGAAATTGATAATAAAGCTTGTTAGAAGTGCAATTTGACTGTTTAGAATCTGTGTATGTATGGTTAAAATTGGAACTGCTTTAGGAGCAATTAAGGACTATTTTAATGATCCATGAGTGCGCATAAATTTACCAATGTGTGAACATGAGAATTAGATAGATAGGTTACTAAATTGGTAAAGAAAAAAGGTTATTTTGGTGATCTAGAATACAGGGGAAAGACTATCTTGCAATATTAAGATTTTAAGGGGCTGATTGTGTTTTAAATTTTGAATGTTTTAAGTGAATTAATGCATGCTGATGAAGATTGCCCTGTTTTGTATGAGTGCAATGTATCAAATGTTGCTTTGATGTTTTAAGGTGTGTATCTATATTAGAGACTATTTTCTTGGATATAAAGCCTTAATTGACTGTTTTGTGCATTGTTAACCTTGGTGGACTGTTTGAGTGAATAATGTGTATGTACATGAGAATTGCCATGTTTAAGGTGTGTGTGTGTGTGTTTGTATGCAATGAGGTTGTGTGTAAGTAAGTTGAGGGGTATTGATGCTTTGATATTTAATTTAGGGTTCACATATCATGATTATGATGAGGATAGTAGCATGAAGGCTAGGAAAGGAAAACTTCGGGAGTATATGAAAATGTGGATTCAGATATCCTGTAACTTCAAGATATAACGTGAGTGTAGTTAAAGTCTCATGATGGAATAACAACCTCCCGAGCAATCCTTTCTTGTTATGAATGCTGAAATTTCCCCTAGTGAATTCTATTAACACGCAATCTTGGATTCAAGTTATGTGCTTTAATAAAAGTACTCTATAATATGAGATTTGGTTAAAAGTATGACTATGATTTAAGATATCTAAATGTGACATATGTTTGCATAAGTTTGAATGATACCATGAATAATTATAGTTGCTTATGAAATAAAGAATGAATATTGTGTATATTAGTTGCTTGTTGAGTTCGAATAAATCTATGAAAAGATGTGATTGCTTGTGAATTTAGAACTGAATATTGAGCATAAGAGATGCTTTCTTAGTTCAAATGGTCTTGGTGAAAATATATGATTGTTTGTGGAACAAAGAATGAATATTGAATATGTAAAATTCAATGTGATCTGGATAGATTGAATACACTGAAAGTTATGAATGAATTAACAAATGAAATGTTGGCATAAGGCCTTTTGAATAAATGAATTGAGACATGAAAAACACATGTGGTGAACATACAAAAATGTATACCCTTATTGAAGGGAGAATGAAATCTTTGAGAGGATATATCGTTATGGAGACATGATCATCCCGTTTAAGAAATGAAAGAAATATGTTAAAGTGGTCACTTGGCGACAGTAGGAGGGATTGACTGGTACTGCGAGTACCATTTTATGGGTGACAGTTTGATTGTGATTCGTGTATCTAGGCTTAAATTCGATTCGCAAGGCTATGATAATAAGTAAATTTGTGATCATAGTTTAAACTAATAAAGAGTTATGATAATTGTTTGATAAATAGCATGATTATAATGAAACTGAGTACTTTCCTAATGGGAAAAACCTACTTTGAATGGAAGAATATGAGATAGAATAAATTGGTTGGTTGTTACCTTGAAATTAGTATTTCAAGAATATGATGTCATGTGTATATATTTTTGATATTAAGGAGTTTTTGACTATTTTAAGCTATGCTTGGTAATTTGTAAAAGAATGCACCTACGAAGAGTGAATGCCACATTTCTTAACGTGTGAATTAAGTATTCATGCTTATGTTATACTATTTGATAGCTTATTTAGAGTAATGGATGACATGAGTTGGTAACTCCGTTCATTAAATGAGGTGCTATTTGAATGATTTATGCAAAGTAATTAGATGCTTGGTTAGATTTAAAGGTAGCAATAAGAATAAGTAATCGGTGGTTAAAATGCTTGGGTTGGTACCACATAGCTCTTGTTTGAGTTATTGTTCTGTTTGGTCATTGGATGGAGAAATATGTTTGATAACTTGAGAAATAGATATAAATTAAATTAACTAGTTATTGAAGTGACTAGTATAATAGGTAATATATGCCTAAGGAATTCCTAAGAATTTTCATGGTTTAATTACAAGCCTTGATAGAAGCTAGTTCATGTTTGTGTAGTGTTCATAATACTTGAGTTGTAAATAATAAGCTTATAATCGAAATTGTTTAATCCTTTGATTAAGGACATATACCTTACCTAAAGACATGATTAAAAGATACCATGACAAAGAAAATAATGTAAACTACAGGACAAACAATGAATCATTTTGATAATGGGCGTGACAAACAATGGTCACCTGAGTGACCCTGGTATATCTATGGGTGTGGATAAGTATATTAAGTTATTATGCCTACATTCGTAATGCTATAATGTGCAACTTGTATGACGAGGGTCATCCTACTATGATGTTATGTTGAACTAATTACTGGATAAGAAGTTACGATTTGATATGTTATAATTTGTATCCTAAGGATTAGGAAACTCATGTTTATGGTTTGGTTTGTCTAACATCTTGCATGCCAAGAAACCTATATTTGTGGTATGATATGCTTGATACCCTATTTGCCAAGTAATCTATGTTTGTGACACAATATGTTTGATATATTCCTTTTCAAGTAATCCATGTTTATGATATAATAAGCAAGTTAAATTAACTGCTATAGTAAGAGGAAAGGATCCATGCTTATTTGAATACCTAGGATATGTGATAAACTGATAATTAAATCATGCAATCTTTGGTTGATAATATGTTCATAGTTCGAATGCTTTAAACGAAAGGAACGGATAAGTAAATTCATGACTAAGATTTGATGGGTACAGTTCCTTAAGCATTATGTATATAGTGCATCTGGTTTGTTGAGTTTAATAACGTATAAATAAGAGGAATTTACGCATATGTCATGTTTGATAATATGTAATAAACATTGGACACTGGAGAGACCCCGTGGAAGAAATTAATGAAAAGTACAAGATAATTAAAGTGTCATGTTAATATAATGTACAGGGAATAACAAGTGCAGTAAAGAAAGTAGAGTTGTAAAATGGTGTAAGAGATGTTATCACATGTGGGATCTTAAATTACATTAATTATATGCGTGACCAGATTTGTAATCCATCTTCAATAAACCTTGAATTAAAGTTGTCTACAAACCTTATGATCAAGGTAGTTGTAGTTGAATAAATCTATGCTATTCGAGCTCAAACGAGTTCGAAGGAAGTATAGAAATATATCATGGAGTTATCGAATTACGTATTCGATTAGTTTAAACTACCTCACTAAGCGTAAGCTTACTTTACTTCCTTTATATAACCTTTCAGGGTATTAAAGTTGCTTATCGTATTCAGAGCTCGGACAGGATTACAAGTGTAAGTAAGTATGTTATGAATTTCTCCTAAGTGCTCCTAGTTGGTGGCACATTGTAGAGTTGTGAGCATTCTGCATTTGAAGCATTAGATGATTATATATTTATGTATTTTCAAGCTCTATGTTTTGTGTAATGGGCCACTCTAATTATTCTTTTAAGTAGTTCTATTGGGTAATCTTTTATGATTGATTATGGGTGTGGAAATGGATGTGTATCGTGATGTTAGAAATCGGAATAGGGTCGTGCTCATGTCAGATTATTTGAGTTAAAATAGTTACTTGTGTCTAGTTTGAACATAGATTTATCATGTTTCCCAGTGGTAAACTCCTAAGGATAAAGCTTACGAGACGTATTATGAATATCTTCAAAAATTGTAAAAAGGGAGGCATGAGTAATTGCATTATATGTTACTTCATATTATAATGAATGGGAATCACGTAAGAATGAAAATGGATTTATAATTTGCTTAGTGTTTAAGGGTTTAAAAGTGAGCTTATATGTCAAATGGTAAACCTTGACCTTAGAGTGTCCCTTTGAGTAGTTCAATTTAACTATTTGGAGTAATGTAAGTACATGTGATGTTAGTTCATGTCTTCGGCCATTATAGATTAAGTCAAGGGACTACCCTAAGAACATGAATAAAATTTGATATGTTAGATGTTTAAACTAAGGACAAGTTTATAAATTAGTTTATGGTGTTGTGTTATACTCCGAAATATCTTATGTTTCATTTAAGGGTGATGCAAGTTCTCCGGAGTAGGACATGAGTTTAATTCTATATTTTTTGAGAGATACTTGTTATGAATTGAGTAAAATGCTCTTCATGGTTTGATCATTTGTTGCATAGAGTCTATGAAAGATATCAGATCCATAAGTATTAAAAGAAAAAGTTTCAAATTATCCATATTTTCGGAAGCATGATCAAACATTTCGAGTTTAGCCTATCAAAATGTATGTTGTGTGTGCTTCGTAACACTTTCTAATTCGGCTTACTCCTAAGCCGGATTTGGGGTGTTACAATTTGGTATTAGAGTCTGGTTTAGTCGATTCTCAGACTAAATCAGAAGTTATTGCATCATTATAAGTCATTGTGCAACTTAGGAGTTCAAATTCCACGTTCAGTATTGGTAACTTGCAACCAATACAATTTGTTTTCTCTGTTTGAAATTCAGAATATGTGAAAATATTCTGAGTTTGATAGTATGAATTTATCATCATCGAAGAAATTCAGGGATGAATTTGTTTTAAGGGGGGAGATTTGTAATATCCCGAAAAGCACCATAGTTTAGTTTAAAATATATTGATGTGCTTAATTAAATTAGAATTGATGGATCCAATTGCAATTATAATCAACTAGAGAGTAAGGTTTAGAAGGGATTCAAAAGAAACTATTATAAAAATGGATGATTGCATGTAAATGTAAAATTATGGAGGGACATTACACATGTCTTGACTAGAGAATGGCATGTGTGATGTAGGTGTAAATTTGGACCAGTAATTGAGGAAAGAGGAGAAAATTAACCAAATTTGTATCTTCTTCGTCCTTTCATTTTGGCAAAACCCGAAGCCTTGGGAGATGAGTGAGAAAGCTTGATTAGGCTTAATCTAGCTTGTTTGGGAGATTATGTACAATTAGATTCTTGTTTGGAGGTAACTATTTTACTTTCCATCCATTCTTGTGATGTAATATTGGAAGAATTGTTATGTTTTGAGTGCCTTATGCGAAATTGGTTACTCAAATTTTGGATTGTGTTTGATTGTTATAAGAAATTATGTTTAGTATGTAAATTGATAGCGAAATGTCTTAAGCATTAGAATGGAAACCTTTCTAATAACTTGAGGATAACCGAATCTGCCAATTGGTTGCTTGTATAAATTGATAATTGTTTTGTGTCTAACATAGAGATATAAATTCAATATAATTGAATAATATCATGAAGAATGTGTAGACAAATTGTTAGTAAACTATTTTACCTCAATTTATGCTTGTAGGTGTTGCCTATGTGGGCAGAGAAGAAAATTTGTTTAGAATGTGATTGAGCTGTTGGTGCATTGTGCAAATATTATGGTGCTTTTTGTTATAATGTTCTGGTAGTAGAACTGTTGAGAACCAAATTATGTGTATAAATGTTTAAAATGTTAAATGGACTGATTTGGAGCCATTTGAATGGATATATGCATGTTAAGGATTGTAAATGATGAACACTCATAATTTTGCAATTTTGGTAACATAATTAGGATATCAAATGGCTTGTGATAAGCCATGGATTGATGGTTTGATTGAATTGGAACCAAAATTGATAATAAAGCTTGTTAGAAGTGCAATTTGACTATTTTGAATGTGTGTATGTATGGTTAAAATTGGGACTGCTTTAGGAGCAATTAACAACTGTTTTAATGATCTATGAGTGCACATAAATTTACTAATATGTGAACATGAGAATTAGATAGATGGGTGGCTAAATTGGTAAAGAAAAAAGGCTATTTTGGTGATCTAGAATACATGGGAAAGATTGTCTTGGAATATTAAGATTTTAAGGGGCTGATTGTGTTTTAAATTTGGAATGTTTTAAGTGAATTATTGCATGCTTATGAAGATTGCCCAGTTTTGTATGAGTGCAATGTATCAAATGTTTCTTTGAGATGTTTTAAGGTGTGTATCAATATTAGAGACTACTTTCTTGGATATAATGCCTTAATGGACTATTTTGGGTGCTCTTGAAACAAGAAACTGAGTATACATAAAAGTTCAGGACTGTTTAATATAAAATAAGGGCTATTCGAGGTTGTTTTCAACAAGTAAATTTTGAATAAGTGTAATAAAAATTGTTCTGAATTCATGGGAAGAAATAGTGGACTGTTTTGTGCATTGTTAACCTTGGTGGACGGTTTGAGTGAATAATGTGTATGTACATGAGAATTGCCAATTTTGCATATATATGCATGTGATTTGGTTGCTTTGAATATGAAAGAATGAATAAGGACTGTTTTGCCTGCTAAGGGCATAAGTGAATTGATTTGTATATATATATAAGTGTGTTTGTATGCAATGAGGCTGTGTGCAAGTAAGTTGAGGGGTATTGATGCTTTGATATTTAATTTGGGGTTCACATATCATGATTAGGCTGAGGATAGTAGCATGAAGGCTTGGAAAGGAAAACTTCAGGAGTATGTGAAAGTGTGGATCCGGGTATCCTGTAACTTTAGGATATAAGGTGAGTGTAGTTAAAGTCTCGGGATGGAATAAAAACCTCCCGAGCAACCCTTTCTTGTTATGAATGCTTAAATTTTGCCTAGTAAATTCTATGAATACGCAAGCGTGGATTCAAGGTATGTGCTTTAATAAAAGAAGCACTCTATAGTTTGAGATTTGGTTAAAAATATGACTATGATTTGAGATATCTAAATGTGACATATGTTCTAGTTGCTTATGAAATAAAGAATGAATATTGTGTATATTAATTGCTTGTTGAGTTTGACTGAAATCTATGAAAAGATGTGATTGCTTGTGAATTGAGAACTGAATATTGAGCATAGGAGATGCTTTCTAAGTTCGAATGGTCTTGCTGAAAAGATATGGTTGTTTGTGGAACAAAGAGTGAATATTGAATATGTAAAATTTTATGCGACCTGGATAGATTGAATACATTGAAAGTTATAATTGAATTAACAAATGAAATGTTGGCCATAAGGCCTTTTGAATAAGTGAATTGAGACATGAAAATCACATGTGGTGATCATGAAAAAATGTATACCCTTATTGAAGGGAGAATGAAATCTTGGAGAGGATATATCGATATGGAGCTATGCTCACCCCGTTTAAGAAATGAAAGAAATATGTTAAAGCTTTGGTTTTGAGTCAGTCTTAGGTATAGTTGGCATGTCATAGAATCTATAGAGCTTAGTGTCGGGGTGGACTACAGTCCGAGATAGTGGTCCCTATTTGGCGACAGTAGGAGGGAAGTGTGTGTGGTCACTTGGCGACAGTAGAAGGGATTGACCGGTACTGAGAGTACTATTTTATGGGTGACAGTGGGATGAGGATTCGTGTACCTAGGCTGAAATTTGATTCGCAAGGCTATGATAAAAAATAATTTTGTCATCATAAATTAAACTAATAAAGAGTTATGATAATTGTTTGATAAATAGAATGATTAAAATGAAATTGAGTACTTTCCTAACGGGAGAAACCTACTTTGAATGGAAGCATATGAAATAGAATAAATTGGTTGATTGTTACTTTGAAATTAGCAATTCAAGAATATGATGTACGTGTATATATTTTTTATATTAAGGAGTTCTTGACTATTTTAAGATATGCTTGGTAATTTGTAAAACAATCCACATACGAAGATTGAATGCCATGTTTGTTAACGTGTGAATTATGTATTCAAGTTTGTGTTATACTATTTGATAGCTTATTTAGCATAATGGCTTACATGAGTTGGTAACTCCATTCATTAAATGAGGTGAGATTCGAATGATTTATACAAAGTAATTAGATGCTTGGTTAGATTTAAAGGTAACAATAAGAATAAGTAACTGGTGGTTAAAATGCTTGGGTTGGTACCACATAGCTCTTGTTTGAGTTATTGTTCTGTTTGGTCATTGGATGGAGAAATATGTTTGACAACTTGAGAAATAGATATAAATTAAATTAACTTGTTATTGAAGTGACTAGTATAATCGGTAATATTTGCCTGAGGAATTCCTAAGCATTTTCTTAGTTTAAGTACAAGCCTTGATAAAAGCTAGTTCATGTTTGTGTATTCATAATACTTGACTTGTAAATAATAAGCTTAAAATCGAAATTGGTTTAATCTTTTGATTAAGGACATATACCTTATCTAAAGACATGATTAAAAGATGCCATGACAAAGAAAATAATGTAAACTACAGGACAAACAATGAATCATTCTGATAATGGGCGTGACAAACAATGGTCACCTAAGTGACCTTGGTATATCTCTGGGTGTTGATAAGTATATTAAGTTATTATGCCTACATTCGTAATGCTATAATGTGCAACTTGTATGACGAGGGTCATCCTACTATGATGCTATGTTGAACTAATTACTGGATAAGAAGTTATGATTTGATATGTTATAATTTGTATCCTAAGGATTAGGTAACTCATGTTTATGGTTTGGCTTGTCTAACATCTTGCATGCCAAGAAACCTATGTTTGTGGTATGACATGCTTGATACCCTAGTTGCCATGTAACCTATGCTTGTGACACAATATGTGTAACACCCTAAAATCCGGCCTAGTCAAAATTGGGTTCCGGCGATTGGAAACCCTGTATCGGAATTGTTTAAATATTGTATTGACATTGACCACGAGGCCCAAATATATCGATATTGGAAAATAATTGTGTTGAATTATTGTTTAAGGACTTTATTGAAAGTGCAGAAAACCTTTTAGTGGCTAAATTGTAAGAATTGAAAGTTTGGGGATAAAAGTTTAAGGAATAGAGAGTTGGGGGACTAATCTTACGATTAGCCCTCCTCAATTATAAATCCCATACGTGCCATAACCGGGAGAGCTTCCCTCATTGAAAGTAAAGCCTTCAATTAAAACAAAGCAAATAGCTAGAGTTGGAGACTTATCCAAAACCCCTCCAAGCAAGCATCTCACCAAGTTATCATCTCCTACCTAAGCAAGCACCTCCATTGGAGCTTGATTTCAATCTTGTATTTTCTTCGATATATTGTTATCGAATCGTTGCATGCAAACGGGTAAGCTATAACACCCAAACAATCATTGAAAACCATGGATATATCAAGCTTAGTCACAAGCTAGGGTTTGGCCATCCATGGAGTTTGATAGCTAATAGCTATTTTAAGCTTCAATATTGATTCGGATATCGTTATATTGATTTGGGTGTTGTAATATTGAATCTAACCAAATCTTATCATTTTTACCTAGCTCAAGAAGTTGGTATAGATCATCCACCATCACCGATAAAAGCTAGGAACAAGGGGTTTGCTATATGAGAGCCTTGAAAGCTTCGGAATATCGAGGTGAGTGTAGTCGAAGTCTCAAGAGTAGGCTAGGTGCCTTTACTGACTTCATCGTTAATAGAATTGTCATTGCTAACTCCGTTGTTAAGTATTATTATATCAAATCACCTAGCGGACATTATGGTAAGTATAGGTAAGTTATCGCAATGAGTAATGAGCATTGACATTGCAATCTTCATTGTTATTGAACATCGGGCATAGCTATCGTTGTTGTCATTGAGTATTGTTATTATCATTATCATCGCCATTGTCATTGAACCATGAAAGTATAGGATATTGACATAGTACCGATATAGCATTGATGTAGCCATTGTCATTGATCATTGGTGTTAACATCGTTATTGTTAATGAAACAATGCAAATGAAGCATCGACCATTATAGATGTCATTGAGACCATTAGACATTGCCATTGTTATTGATATTGTCATTAAACATAGACACCGTAATATTGTTTATTGGTAAGAACATCGAATATGGCAATTGATATTGATCATGAATTATTGATATTCTCACTGGACCCTGGATTCGAAGGACATTGGATACAATTGGCATGCAATAGAATTTATGAGCTTAGTGTACGGGTGGACTATGGTCCTAGGGCTACGACCTATATTGATTTGGCGAGGCGGAGGGATGTGATGTGGTATTGGTCATATTAGCGAGGTGGAGGGACTAGACCATTCATTGATTTGGCGAGGCGTAGGAATTCGCGTATCCATTATCTGGAACAAATTCAAGGGTTATTGATGAAATGTGAATTTATTGTTATTGAACATGAAAATTGCATTGTTTCCATGGATCTATTGCATTGTTATTGAAAATATATGAATTGTAATGCATTTCCATGATATAGTGTTATTTGTGACTACCTCACTAGGCAAAGTATGCCTAATGCATTGCATTTCATCCATTTCAGGTTAAGAGATTCAACGTCGGAGATCGGAGAGTTGTTGCATTGTACAAGTCACAAACAATTTCAAAGTAATGTATATCGTACCTATGAACTCCTAGTAGGGTGGAAAAGTACTTAAAAGAGTCATACAAGGTCCTTTTGATATGTGTATTTTGTGCTTGTGGTGTAATAGTGCTTAATGCCCTAATGGCCCTTTTGGAATGGCCTAAAAGTGACTAAAAATACATATTTGGCTATAAAAGGTGAAAGCATAGTAAATGGATTCAGATCAACACGAAATTTTGTATGCTAGTATTTTATATTGTTTAAAACTTATTGGTAAAATTTCATTACATTTGGACCTTGATTGATAGGTTAAATTGAATAAAAACCAGTAAAAACAGTTATTACAGGGCAGGGCGTATCGGTATGGTTGATGGCGTATCAATACGGCCTTCATATTTGGTCAGGTCAATGATGGTCAATAAGGGGCATACCGATACGACCTACACATATCAGTACGAATTTTTGCTACTAGAATTTAGGTGTAAAATGGTATCAATACGGGGTCAAGGCGTATCGATACGAAGTCAACATGGTCAACCTATATCGGTACGACCCTCAACCGTATCGATACGGGTCTATTGCAATTGATTCTAAAATTTGGGAATTAGGATTAGCGTACCGATACGGTCATATGGGTATCAGTACGGTGGCAGTTAATTCTGTTAAAAGATAAAGATCACAGTTTTGTATTTTTTACTGTATGGTCACTAATTAATGCATGGCTTAATTGAATGGGAAAAAGAACTCCAAATAGTATAAAAATTTGTACGCTTATTGTTTGTATAATGAATTTCATTTTGGTAAGATTAATTTCTGAAAAGGACCACTAAAACACTATAATTGTGGCTAAGTCCCTAAAACTTGTATATGTTATAATTTGGTCCTAAAGAGGTAATCATAGACTCGTAATAGATTAATTAAAATTTTATATTAATTATTCTCGAACATTAGGCCTAATACCATCGATTATTTCATAGAACTATCGTATTGACCACCGTTTAGTTCATCAATAGCATACCCTGCCCCAGTTTCCGACCAGGCCGAGAAGAGGGTGTTACATTTGTGGTATCAGAGCTAGAGTTTAGTCAATTCTAGGACTAAACCTAAGTTTATTGCATTGTTATTGTGTTACTTTTAGACCTAGGAGTTGTGCATTGTGTATATTGTGACCTGTCGACTAATCTGATCTCTTTATGTTATAGATATGTTTGAGACAAACGAGGCTCACATTCACGAGCATGCCACCGGCTCCTCGACCCATGGCGAGGAAGTGAGGGGGAAAACCCACCAAACCCACCTAATCCCCTACCTCAGCATGCCAAGCCAGTAGTGTCTGTTGCACAGGCAGAACGTTATCGGAACATAGCTGACATGTTCAAGCAATTCATGACATCTATGAAGGTTGAGACAATGGTGCAACTGATCCCACTAGTTGTCCAGTATACTCGAGCTCCAATTGATAAGTTGGCATCACTCTGAGCCTACACTTTCATCGGACAGGATGACGACAATCCCAAGACTGCGGTGCATTGGCTGGACAAAACGCTAAGAATCCTGAACAAGCAACTATAGTGACCAGATGAGCACAAGCTGAAGTGCTCCCTTTCATTGCTAGCTGATGAAGCATTGTAGTGGTGGGAGACCACAATTCTTACCGTCCCTGAAGAATCAGTCACTTGGGAGTTATTCCATCGAGAATTTCGAAATAAGTACATTAGCGAGTATTGCCTCATAGAAAGACGGAGTATCTTTCTTCACCTAAAGCAAGGCAGATGACCTATTGAGCAGTACATTCATGATTTCTGCAAGTACTGCCGTTATGGTGCACAATATGTCAAGAAGGAAGAAGACAAGTGCAAGATGTTTATTGCTGGGCTTAGTGATGAATTACGCCCTATGTTTACTGCCTTGGGGATCACCGATTTCCAAGATCTTGTGCAACGAGTTAAGGCCACTAAAGCTGCACAAAAGACCTCGAGGTCAGGTGGAACTAGCAGGACCAAAAAGAGGTTTAGGGACGATTCCTGACCTTCCAGATGGAATAAAAAGAGTAAGAATCAAGGCCCTAAGCAAATTGTGTGTTCCCAACCTTCCCGTTCTGGGAATATCGAGAAACCTCAAACGGTGACCCAATCTTTTGCCAAGACGGCCTTAGTTGAAAGCATTGGAGGCTCTAGCCGAAATACACAGAATCCAGTTTGCAATAACTACCAGAAATGACATCCAACAGGTTAGTGTCGTAAGCAGACTGGAGCATGCTTCTATTGTGGTGAACAAGGTCATCTTATTCGTGATTGTCCCTTAGGTGCAACCAATTCTATAATGACACCGACAAGTACTACATCCCCTACTCAGTCCTTTCGAGGTAAGGGGTCAAGACAAGGTTCGACAGGAGCTACATGGAGGTCTAGTGGCTTTAGTAAGGCACCAAGTAAGTAAGAATCTAAGACCCTATTCAGATGTATCATGTGAAGAACAGGGATGAGGAATATGAGCCAGATGTCATTGCATGTATCATTGAACTGTATTCCTATTCTTTATATACATTGATTGACCCTGGCTCTACTCATTCTTTTATAAGTACTGACTAGTCAAGATGTATGGAATGACTAGTGAACCTATAGCATCAAAGATCTCTGTAAGTAACCCACTTGGTGATTGTGTCACCATAAACTTCGTATATAAAAATTACCTTGTGGTGATTCAAGGGATTCCTTTTGTGGCCACCCTGTTGGCTCTACCAATCCATGAGTTTTATGTGACACTAGGTCTAGATTGGCTTAGTGAACATCAAGCATGGGTGGATTGTAATAAAAGAAGATTGTATCTCTGAGGCCTTGGTAAGGAGAGCATTGTGTTGATGAGTTCAAGAAATCCTTCCTTGTATGCTTTAACAATTGAAGCTAAAGATGGGCCATAGTTATCAGATGTTGATGTTGTGTGCGAGTTTCATGATATCTTTCTCGATGAACTCCCAGGTTTACCCCCAACCTGTGAGGTTGACTTTAGCATTGAAGAGCAACCTGGAACTACTCTAGTATTCGTTGCATCTTATCGAATGGCACCCTATCTCGACAAATTTGTGGTGGTGTTCATTGACGACATCCTAATCTATTCCAAGGATACAGCGGAGCATCGTGATCACCTCCGCATTGGGCTTCTAACCCTTCGTGAGAATCAATTCTTTGCCAAGTTCTCAAAATGTGAGTTTTGGCTCACTGAAATTACTTTCCTTGGGCACGTTGTATCGGCCTCGGGCATCTAGGTGGACCCGAAGAAGATCCAAGCCATCCTCGATTGGCATCCACCGAAGAATATTGGCAAAGTAAGAAGTTTCCTTGGTCTTGTTGACTACTATAAGAGATTCGTCAAGGGATTTTCTATGATAGAAGCCCCTTTAACTAAGTTATTGAGGAAGAGAGCTCCATTCGTTTGGGCTGTGGAACAATAAAGGGGCTTCGACTGATTGAAACAAGTTTTGACTCATGCACCAGTTCTAATCCAACCCGAGTCAGGTAAGGACTATACAATTTACAGTGATGCATCGTATCTTGGATTAGAATGTGTATTAATGCAGGAAGGCAAGGTCATTGCTTATGCGTCGAGACAGCTCAAGCCACACGAGATGAATTATCCTACTCATGATCTAGAATTGGATGCAGTTGTCCTTGCGTTGAAGATTTGGAGACATTACCTCTATGGGGAGAAATGTTGCCTCTTTACCAATCATAAAAGTCTTAAATATCTCTTAAATCAAAAAGAGTTGAATCTATGACAAAGGAGATGGATGGAGCTCTTCTAGGATTATGACCTTATCATTGACTACCATCCGGACAAGGTAATTGTTGTAGCTGATGCACTCAGTGTAATACTCTCAATCATGTCCTATGAATTATGTATGATAAATATTGTTAGGAGCAATTCACTATTAAATAAAAGATCTATGAAAGGACCAAATTGTTTTAGTTCGAAAGGTGAAGGAAATTACTTAAAGGACTAAAAAGATGAGTTAATAAAATCTATGATTTGCATGATAAATTAAATCCAGTTAGTGGACATTTCACTTATCCACTTATTAGGACCTTTCGATCAAGCTAGAAAGGGAGTCATCTTCCCCAATTGAATCAAACCGAAACTACCTTTAGGAGTTGAGAGAGAATGAGAAAATTTCATAGAATTTAAAGGCTTGCTTCGATAGGGAAGGAATTGAAGCATTGATTGAAATTGATAACTCAAAGAGGTAAATTCTTTCTCATTGTATTGTATAAATGGTTGTTAGAAGTTGTTTTGTTTGAATCTTGAATTCGAATAATTGAAATGGTGATTGAAATCATGACTGAATGGTCAACTTAGATTTGATAGTTAAGATGATCAGTTTGAATTAGACAAACAATGTTTATGAGTTAGAGAATACATGAAATGCTTGAAGAATCCCAGGATTGTTTAATGGCTTCGAAATGGTGCAATGTTATATTGTGTATGCGAGTTGGTTTAAATTAAATGTTTTGGTTAAATGTTAGAAGGGGGTTGAATTGAGCAGGCTTATTGAAATGAGCAGTTTAATTCAAAAGAAATTGGGATCTGTGTGAAGGGATAATAAGATTGTTTGATCTAATGTATGTACAAATGTGAATCTGCCTGTTTTGATCGAATGGGTGTATATGAATCTTCCATGTTTTTATCGAAAGTGTATGTGAATCTGCCATGTTTTGTTCGAATGAGTGTATGTATTTTAAATGGGAAATTAATATAAAAAATTGATTGTTAATGAACCAAGTGATGCATGGACATTTAGGTGTGGTTCTGGTCACTTACCTCATTGTTATGGTCTTGAGTTTGATTTGTAATTTGAACACATTTGTTGTTAAAAAGGGGTACAAATTTGCCGAATAGAGTGGATGTTGATAATCAAAGATTCAATTTGTTTTGTGAATTGGAATGATTGATATTGGTGTTTAATTATATATGTACATATATTGTAATTGTTAGACCGAGAAGATCTTAAGGACAAAAGGACTAATGTTGATCAGCATTTAGGAGTTGAGAGAGAATGAGAAAATTTCATAGAATTTAAAGGTTTGCTTCGATAGGGAATGAATTGAAGCATTGATTGAAATTGATAACTCAAAGAGGTAAATTCTTTCTCATTGTATTGTATAAATGGTTGTTAGATGTTGTTTTGTTTGAATCTTGAACTCGAATGAATGAAATGGTGATTGAAATCATGACTGAATGCTTAACTTAGATTTGATAGTTAAGATGATGAGTTTGAATTAGAGAAACAATGTTTATAAATTAGAAAATATATGAAATGCTTGAAGAATCTCAGGATTGTTTAATGTCTTCGAAATGGTGCAATGTTATATTGTGTATGAGAGTTGGTTTAAATTAAATGTTAGAAGGGAGTTGAATTGAACAGGCTTATTGAAATGAGCAGTTTAATTCCAAAGAAATTGGGATTTGTGTAAAGGGATAGTAAGATTGTTTGATCTAATGTACGTACAAATGTGAATCTGCCCTGTTTTGATTGAATGAGTGTATGTGAATCTGCCCTGTTTTGATCGAATGAGTGTATGTGAGTCCCTATTTTGATCGAATGAGTGTATGTGAATCTGACCTATTTTGATTGAATGAGTTTATGTGTTTTAAATGAGAAATTGATATAAAATATTGATTGTTAATGAACCAAGTGATGCATGGACATTTAGGTGTGGTTCTGGTCACTTACCTCATTGTTATGGTCTTGAGTTTGACTTGTAATTTGAACACATTGGATGCTAAAAAGGAAGCAAGGTAAGTGATTCTTGATAAATACTTGTAAGTTTGAAATTGATTGAATAAGCATGTCTTGAAAGAAATTGATTGTATTGGTTTGAATCCTTGATAGGGAACTAGAAGTGTCAAGATACATGCTAAATAAGGACTAGCACTATATGAATGATAGAATAATGGTTGTTGTATTGTGCGAAATAGGTACATAAATGATCATTGATAAATTAAAATAGATTAAAGAATTACTGGTGTTGATATTGGTAACCGTACATTGATATTGAAATAATAAATATATAAATTGAATATCACCTATTGAAACATTGAAATTCTAATTAGAGATATTGACAATGAACCCATGATGCTGAATTGTTATTAGACCCTAAATTGAAAAAGGGCATTGGCACATGAAGTGCATATTGAATCGAACTATACTTAAAATATTATGAAAAAGAATAATTATTGTAAGCCTTGGTCTTAAGTCAATCGTAGATATAGTTGGCATGCCATAGAGCTCAGTGTTGGGGTGGACTACGGTCTGGGACAGTGGTCCCTATTCGGTGACAGTAGGAGGGAAGTGTGTGTTTGGTTTTTTGGCGACAGTAGAAAGGATTGACCAGGTGCTTTGAGTACCATATTGTTATAGGCGACAGTTTGGTTGGGGACTCGTGTATCTAGGGTGAGATATCGATTCTCAAGGATAAATCAAAAGTTAATTAAAAGAATTGTGGACCAAGAATTCTTACAATGCTTTAAATAAGAACAATCTAAAGCTTAAAGGTTAACTTACAATATTGTAGGTGTTATATAGTATAAGGTAAATATGGTATTGGTATCTGAGGAGTTATTGCTGACCTAAACCACGGATAAGAATGTGAGCTCCTATATTAATCGAATGCTAAGCCTACTAATTTCTTCTATAGAATTAATATGAGTTAAATTGCTTGGTTACAAAAATTAAAGGACATGTCGTTATATTGGTTGTGGAGTTGGATTCTTCGAATGATAATTCTCTATATTGTAGCTTATATTTATCACATGGATAGTAGTTGTAACGATAGACTTACTATTATAAATTTCTTCTAAGTGCTTGAAACTCACCCACTAAGCCTTTGCTTACTTAAGTTCTCGCACAACACCTCAGGTTAACCCTTAAACTCTGGACATTGCTGGGAGCTTGATCAAGTCACCTTTTGGAAAGTTTAAAAGTATGTAGTTAATTTTGTTTAAAGGACTCCTAGGATGGTGGCACTATTGTATATATATTTATAATATGGTTATTTTGGTTTGTAAAGTGTATAAATCACTAAGGCATGTAAAACTTAACTGATAGACTTATGGTGGCTTATGGTTGTGGTGGTTGCATGTCTATCTCTAGATTGTTGTTTGGAATTTACGATGTGTGCTTGATCTTGCCGACATTGGATTGTTAGATTACATGATAGTAAGAGCTTAGTTAGGTTATAATTAGGAGTAGTTAAATAGTAATGTTATAAGATGAGGTGGTCTTAGTGAATGGATTGCTTTGAATTTTTTAGAAGAATGGTTAATTGACATAGAATTTTCTGTATCAAATGAATAAATGGTTCGAACCATTGTTAGGCCCCTTTAAGCTTAATTCTTTGTAAATTAATGAAACTTTTAAAAGGGGGAATGATTTGTATATGTTTGACTTGAATAGAGATGATAATACTTTCATTTAAGTTGATTGTTGCAAATCTTAAACTTGAGTAGACTCTTATTAATGGAGTATATAGAAACAAACTAGACCGATTCAGCCATGAAGCAAATGTATTGTAGCCTATTGTTGATTGACTATATGTTCAATGTGTTATTCCTTTCCTTGAGGTGATTCAATGAATGCTATGTTTATTTAATCGTTTAGAAATAGTTGATTCTATATCATCTTTGGCCTAAGTAGATCGAAACTTGAATGGTGTCATGCTACTTGAATGATTGCTTGACATTTAGGAATAACTTAGGTTTCAATCGAATGCTTGTTTCTCCTAGGCTATTTTTAGAGTGTTACAGCCGTAAACCTCTGCCTGATAAGTATTATTATTGATCCTCAAGTTTAATGAAATGTTTTGTACACCGACTCATTACAAGTCCTTGTGTTGTTGCTCCTCAAGCTATCAACGCCCACTTTCATCTTAGGAAGCATCGTTGCCTTGTAGCTGAGCTTCAAGTTCAGTCTACCATTACTTCGAGGATTCAAGCATTGCAAAGACAGGATCCTAAATTTCAATCCATCATTTCTAAGCTGCAAGATAACTCTGATTTCAGAATGAATTTTGAAGGACTCTTATATTTTCGCGACCAAGTCTGTGTACCTGATGATGAACCTCTTCTCACTAATATCCTCAAGAAAGCTCATTTGAGCTCTTTCTCTATTCACCTGGGTCAGTAAAGATGTACAAGGACCTATGAGAGCTTTATTGGTGGTCGGGCATGAAACAAGCCATAGTTGAGTTCGTTTCTAAGTGCCTCACGTGTCAGTGTGTTAAGGCTAAACATCATGTCCCCGCCAGATTACTGCAACCTATTGATCTACCGCAATGGAAGTGGGAGAAAATCACTATGGACTTTGTCAGTTGTCTGCCTCTGACTCCTGCTAAACATGATGCCATTTGGGTCATTGTGGATCATTTAACCAAGTCAGCACATTTCCTACCGGTTCAAATGGACTACGGTCTTCCCAAACTGGCTAACTTGTATATCAAGGAAGTCATTCGACTCTATGGAGTACTTCAGTCTATCATTTTCGATCGAGATCCCTGATTTGCATCTCGGTTTATAAGTCGTTACAAGGAGCTCTAGGCACTAGAGTTAATCTTAGTACTACTTTTCACCCTCAGTCTAATGGCCAATCAGAAAGGGTAATACAGATCTTGGAGGATATGCTACGAGCATGTATTATCGATTTTGGTAGATCGTGGGAGAAATCCCTACCCCTTATTGAATTTGCATACAATAATAGCTACCAAGCTTCCATTAAGATGGAACCCTATGAAGCATTGTATGGGAGGCATTTTCGAACTCCTTTATGCTAGTTTGAGCTGAGAGAAGGCAAGATGTTAGGCCTTGATTTACTTCGAGAAACTAAAGAACAGGTTGCCATTATCCACGACTGCTTTAGAGCAGCCTTTGACCGATAGAAGGCCTATGATGATCTTAAGCGTAGGGATATTCAATATGAAATTGGTGAAAAAGCCTTCCTCAAGGTTTCACCGTGGAAAAAAGTTCTGAGGTTTGGTACGAAAGGGAAATTGAGTCCTCAATTTATCGGACCCTTCGAGGTTACTTAGAAAGTTGGCCATGTGGCTTATCGCTTATTGTTGCCCTCATAAATGAGTAAAATCCATGATGTGTTTCATGTATCCATGCTTCGGAAGTATCGTTCTGATCCTTCGCACATCATTGAGCCAAAATATGTAGAAATTCAATCCAACTTATCTTATAAAGAATAACCAGTTCAAATTCTTTCAAGGGAAGTCAAAAGAATTTGCAACAAGGCCATTCCACTAGTTAAAGTACTCTAGAAAATCCATACCGCTAAGGAAGCAACATAGAGCTAGAGGAGAGTTGTAACACCTCAAAATCTGACCTAGTCGAAATTGGGTTCTGGTGATCAGAAACCCTATATCAAAAATGTTTAAATATTGTATTGATATTGACCACAAGGTTAATTATATTGATATTGGCCTCTAATTGAGTCGAATTATTAATTAAGAACATTATTGAATGTACGGGAAACCTTTTAGTGGCTAAATTATAAAAATTGGAAGTTTAGGGATAAAAGTATAAGGAGATGAAAGTTGAGGGTCTAATCTTGCGATTAGCCCTTCCTAAATTATAAATCCCATACGTGGGATTACCGGGAAAGTTTCCTTCAATAGAAGGAAACCTATTGCTATTAAAACAAAGGGAATAGCTAAGGAATTGAGCTCACCCGATGCTTTAGTAAGCAAGCACCTCCCTCTATCTTCTTCAAGCAAACTAGCACCTCCATTGTTGAAGGTTGAAAAGCTTGATTTTCTTCGATTTATCATTATCAAATTGTCGCAAGTGATTGAGTAAGCTATAAACCCCAAACAATCATTAAATTCCATGGATATTTTAAGCTTAACCACAAGTTAGGTTTTGTCTGTCCATCATCATCTTAATAGCTAATAGCTATTTTAAGTTTGGGTGTTGATTTCGGTATTGTTATATTGATTATGATATCGTAGTATTGTTTCTAACACCCTCTTATTGACTTTCTAGCTCAAAGAGTTGATAAAGAGCATCCATCGGCTTGACCTAAAGCTAGGAACAAGGGGATTTCTATCTGAGAGCCTTGAAAGCTTCGGAATTGTCATTGCTAACTTCGTTGTTAAGGATTATTGCACCGAATCACCTATCGGACATTATGGTAAGTATTGGTCGTATTAGCGAGGTGGAGGGACTAGACCATTCATTAATTTGGCGAGGCGTAGGAATTCGCGTATCCATTATCCGGAATTGATCTAAGGGTTATTGATGAAATATGGATTTATTGTTATTGAACGTGAAAATTACATTATTTCTATGGATCTATTGCATTGTTATTGAAAAGATATGAATTGTAATGCATTTCCATGACATAGTGTTATTTGTGACTATCTCACTAGGTAAAGTATGCCTAATGCATTGTAGTTCGTCCATTTTAGGTTAAGAGATTCAACGTCAGAGATCGGAGGAGTTGTTACGTTGTACAAGTCACAAGCAAGTTCAAAGTAATGTATATCGTACCTATGAACTCCTAGTAGGGTGGAAAAGTACTTAGAAGAGTCATACAAGTTCCTTTTGATATGTGTATTTTGTGCTTGTGGTGTAATAGTGCTTAATGCCCTAACGACCCTTTTGGAATGGCATAAAAGTGACTAAAAATGCATATTTGGTTATAAAAAGGTGAAAACATAGTAAATGGATTCGAATCAACACGAAATTTGGTATGCAGTATTTTATATTGTTTAAAACTTATTGGTAAAATTTCATTACATTTAGACCTTGATTGATAGGTTAAATTGAATAAAAACCAGCAAAAATCTGTCATTATAGGGCAGAGCATATCGGTATGGTTGATGGCGTATCGATACGGCCTTGCATATTTGGTCAGGTCAACGATGGTCAACAAGGGGAGTATCGATACGGCCTAGGCGTATTGGTACATATTTTGGCTACTAGAATTTGGGTGTAAAAATGGTATCGATACATGGTTTAGGCGTATCGATACAAAGTTAACATGGTTAACCTGTATCGGTACGGCCCTCAACCGTATCGATACGAGTCTATTGCAATTGATTCTAAATTTTGGGAATTAGGTTTAGCTTACCGATACAGTCATATGGGTATCGGTATGGTGGCAGTTAATTATGTTAAAAAATAAAGATCATAGTTTTGTATTGTTTACAGTATGGTCACTAATTAATGCATGGCTTAATTGAATGGGCAAAAGAAATCTAAAGAGTATAAAAAATTGTACGTTCATTGTTTGTATAATGAATTTCATTTTGGTAAGATTAATTTTAGAAAAGGACCACTAAAACACTGAAATTGCGGCTAAGTCCCTAAAACTTGTATATATTATAATTTGGTCCTAAAGAGGTAATCATAGACTCGCAATAGATTAATTGAAATTTTATATTGGTTATTCTCGAATGTTTGGCCTAATACCATCGATTATTTCACATAACTATTGTATTGACCACCATTTAGTTTAACGATAGCAAACCCCACCCAGGCCGGGAAGGGGGTGTTACATGCCTTGCCATAGACAAGCTTGAATGGGGACATTCCCAAAGGTTTTTTGAAAGTTGTGGGATAAGCCTATAAAGCTTCATCAAGTCTTGTAGACAAGTCCTTCCTTTTGGGGTTGACCACCTTCTCCAATATTTGTTTTATCTCTTGATTGGAGATTTCAGCTTGGCCATTGGTCTGGGGTGATATGCCGTAGAAATTTTGTGCTTCACCCCATATCTTTGTAATGCTTTGGCAATGAGCTTGTTTTCGAAGTGGGTTCCCTCATCGCTTATGATCGCTCATGGGGCTCCAAATCTTGTGAAAAAGTTCTTGTGAAGGAACTTCAAGACTGTCTTGGAGTCATTCTTTGGTGTAGCCACTGTCTCGACCCATTTGGACACAAAATCCACAGCTAACAAGATGTGGAGATCTCCAAATAATGAAAGGAAGAGTCCCATGAAGTCTATTCCCCATACATTAAATAGTTCCACCTCCAAGATGCTTTGCAATGGCATTTCATGCATTCGAGATTTATTCCCCATCATTTGACATCTGTCACAAATCGTGCAAAATTCATGTGCATCCTTGAAGAGTGCGGGCCAATAGAATCCTAATTATAGGACCTTTGTAGTAGTCTTAGCTCCTCCAAAATGGCCTCCACATAAAGATGAATGGTAATGAAATAAGATCTCCTTTTGTTCCTCTTCGGGGACACATCTCCGAATCATTTTGTCAGCACATTGCTTGAATGAATAAGGCTCTTCCCAATAGTAGAATCTCACATCATGTCAAATTTATATCTTCCTTGGCTATTCAAATTAGGAGGCGAAATACTACTAACGAGAAAGTTAACAATATCAACATACCACAGAATTGCCGTAACAAATAATATTTTCTCATCAGAAAATTCCTTAATTTTTAGTTCATCGTTACATTCAACCTTGTTCTCAAGCCTAGAAAAGTGATTAGGAACCTGATTTTAAGTGCTTTTTCTATCCCTAACCTCTAAGTCAAATTTTTGCAAGAGAAGTATCCACCTAATAAGTCTAGGTTTAGCATCCTTTTTAGTCACTAAGTACTTAATAGCTGAATGATCGATGTGTACAATGACTTTAGTGCCTATCAAGTACGCTCTAAACTTATCAAAAGCAAACACAACAACCAACAATTCCTTCTCAGTGGTTGAGTAATTGATTTGTGCATCATTTATAGTGCATCTAGCATAATAAATAACATGAAAGATTTTACCTCGGCGATTTTCAAGTGCTGCCACCACTACATAATCACTTGCATCACACATAAGCTCGAATGGTGAGGTCCAATCCAGGCGAACAACAATGGGTGCTAAGATAAGCTTCTCTTTAAGTTCTTTGAATGCGTTGTAGCAGTCTTCATCAAACAGGAAGGGCTGGTTTTGTTGTAGCAAAGTGCACAATGGCTTGGAAATCTTAGAGAAGTCTTTTATGAACATCCTATAGAAGCCATCATGGCCCAAGAAACTCCGAACCCCCTTCACGGTGGTGGGAAGAGGTAGCTTTTCAATCACTTCAACCTTAGCTTTGTCCACTTCTATCCCTTTTTGCGAGAACTTGTGCCCTAAAATAGTCCTTTCGGACACCATAAAATGACACTTCTCCCAATTGAGTACTAAGTCTGCCTCTTCGCATTGCTTAAGCACCTTTGCTAAATTACCCAAGCATGACTCGAAGTCATCTCCGGAGACTGGAAAATCATCCATAAAGATCTCAAAAAACTCTTTGACCATGTCCAAGAAGATGGCTAACATGCATCTTTGAAAATTAGCTGGAGCAATGCAAAGTCTAAAGGACAACTTTCTAAAGGCGTAAGTACCACAGGGGCATGTAAAGGTTGTCTTCTCTTGATCCTTCGGCACTATATCAATCTAGTTATACCATGAGTATCCATTGAGGAAGCAATAAAAGGATTTGCCTACCAATCGTTCCAGCATTTGATCGATGAATAGGAGGGGAAAATGGTCCTTCTTGGTTGCTTTATTGAGTTTCTGATAGTCCATGCAAATCCTTTACTCTGTGATGGTCCTTGTTGGTAAGAGTTCATTATCCTCATTGCTCACCACGGTCATGCCTCATTTCTATGGTACACATTGCACCGGACTGACCCACGAACTGTTGGATATTGGGTAAATAACTCTAGCATCAAGCCACTTGAGTATTTCCTTCATCACCACCTTCTTTATGACTTGGTTAAGCCTTCTTTGGGGTTCAACAAAATTGTTGTGGCATTCATCAAGCAAATTTTTGTACATACAAATAATAGGGCTTATACTCTTCAAGTCAGCCATTATCCAACCTAAAACTTCTTTATGTTAAGCTAACACATTTATCAAGATACGTTATTGTTCAAACGTAAGACTAGAAGAGATTAACACAAGCAAAGTCTCATTGCAATCCAAGTAAGCATATTTAAGGTGTCATGGTAAGGTCTTTAATTCTAATGTGGGTGCATGCTCAAGTGAGTGTTTTGGAGGATTAAATTTAGCAAAATCTAAACGTTCAAATTGCGTACCTGGTCTAGCTATGAGCAAGCTAGATTGTTGAACCTCCAATGGGAACTCCTCGAGCTCCTCGTTGTCATCTTTATTGAGCTTCAAATAGTCCTCAATCTATAAAAAGTTGATGCAGCAAAATTCTACAGCTTCCTCTTTTATCATAGATTCCATGCCTTGAAGACATTAACACTCATGATCATCCACATATTTGAGGGTGTTGAAGACATTTATGGTCACCCTTTGATCAGCCACTCTCATGGTAAATTCGACCGATGGCTAGGAACGGTCACCCTAAAATAATAGGCACAGTATTATCAGCTTCGCAGTCGAGAATAAGAAAATCAACTGGGAAAATGAATTTGTCCACCTTCACCACAACACCTTTGATCCTCCCTTCGGGACGAACATGTGATCGATCTGCTAGTTGCAAAGTAGCAGTGGTAGGCCTTGCATTTCCCATACCAAGCATCATAAATAGTGACTTGGGCATTAGATTCACACTAGATCCAATATCGCATAGAGCTCTCCCTACATAATTATCACCTATCGAAAATGGAATGATAAAGCTGTCTGGATCCTTCCTTTTAGGTGGCAAATTGCTCAACACAAAATAACACGCTTTTGTTGTAGCAACTGTCTCATACTTCTCAACCTTCCTTTTCTTGGTGATGACATGCTTGAGAACCTTCGCATAAGTAGGCATTTGATCAATGGCCTCTAGAAATGGGACATTGATATATAGCTGGTCAAGAATATCTACAAATTTCTTGAGCTGAAGGTCTTCATTTCTCTTCTTCAATCTCCAAGGGAAGGGTGGGGGGGTATGACTTCTTCCTATACTTGTGGGGGTCTATCTTTTGCTGTAGCAATATTCTGTCTTTGTTAACTCTCAGGGAGATGTGTAAAATGAATGTTGGCAAAATGTATAAATGTTATGCATTTGGGCAAGATAAACTGTGCCAAGAGTATCGATCCCACAGAGATTGACTTGGAATTCGATTGCTTGATTGTTACTTGCTTTGGAAGAAAAGATTGTTGTTTGAAAGAGTTGATTTTAAAACTAAGAAAATAAAATAAGTTAAAATAGAAACTGAAGTAAAGCATTGGCAAGAAAGGTATTTTCAAATGAATGATGATTGTTGGCAGGGAATGCCTGATTTCAACGTGGTTCATGCCAACCTTTATTGGCAAAACTGTCTTGGCATTGTTTGCCGAGCAGATTCAAAAGTAGCAAAGCCTCTATCGATGGTCATTACCCTAAACTGGCCAAGTAAAAACCCTTATATCTCTATATTGTATGTTTTCCTAAAACCAATTTGATTTAAAAACCAATCTATACTCAGTGGGGGTAGATT
Source organism: Hibiscus mutabilis (assembly GCA_019671005.1). Taxonomy (NCBI): domain Eukaryota; kingdom Viridiplantae; phylum Streptophyta; class Magnoliopsida; order Malvales; family Malvaceae; genus Hibiscus; species Hibiscus mutabilis. The sequence goes on from CM033725.1 coordinate 12,933,698, forward strand.
TCACTTCCGAAGTAAGTTCATCTACTTGAACAATTTCTCTCAAAGCTTCTCTCCCAAGTGTTCAACAACTTGATCGTTTCCAACACAAGTCTGTTAAGATATTGGAAGGCAATATGCTAACTATGCCAGCTCTCGCTTTGACACAGTACTTAGAAAAAAATTAAAGTATGCAAAACAGACAAACTTTGCCAAAAGCATAATTATTATAAAGGAACTAAGGCATAAAAGCCAACGTTTAAAACCAAAACTTCCCCTCAAAAACTATTAAATTAGTTCATGGTGCGGGGGTTAACAATCAAAACCATCAACGTTTTTAACATCACCATTGTAAAAAAACTAAAGATAAACAACTTGCGCCAAGGGAATAGGCAGAGGGGTCTCTCGATGCAGCCCTCCACGCCAGGCTCTCAGCGAAGAGGTTGAACCACCCTTCCTCAGTTGCACTGACTGTCACTCGCCGCTCCAACACCTCGCTCCGATCACCAAGACCTTCACCAGTCTATCCTCCTCTCAATGTCCATCTCTTTTTCTTGATCGGGTAGTGTATATATATAGGCGAGCAAGGGAAGGCATTAGTATAAGAGATAAGCCTCATCTGATTGGTGTGATAGCTTATCAAGCTAGGGCTAACGTTATCAAGCCATGGCTATCCTAGCATACAAATTGGCACGACCTTGCCAACACAGCTTGGCATCACCTTATCTGCTATTTTTTTGGAGGCTGTCCAAATGCGATTTTTAAGGAGCCTGAGTGCATCCTATTTTTTTGGAGGTTCTTCCTCTCTTGGCATGGCTGCTGGCACACCTCATGCCAACATATGCTTGGCACACCTCTGATCCTTCCGTGCCCATAGCATCTGGCATTCATCGTGGCATTCCTAAATGCGTCCCTGCATCATGCGTTCAAACACCCTGCCAACCTACAAAAAGGCAATAAAAATAACCTTTCACACAAACATAGGTGATAAGTGTTCAAAAGTACTATTTTTATTACCTTTTTTACTCATATTATTGTTAGACTTAGGCTCATATTAGTTGCATAATTAGTCATTCATGCATTAATTCATGTTTCTTTCCACCGTTGAGCTTGATTACATAACTTGGTGATTTTTGTGGAAAAAGATGTTGCTTTGGTGTGTTTTTGTGTGTGTGCAGAATCACTTGCCTAAATAAGGCTACAACCAGTTGCCAGGGCAGTACATGAAGGAGATGCCGATGTAGTTGCCAGGGCAATGCATGAAGGAGATGCCGAGCTAGTTGCCAAGGCAACTTTTGACAAAGAATAAGATGGTATGGTAGTCGAAATTGATGACTAGATAAGCCCAAGATGACGTGGAGCAAAGTTAAATTCCAAAGGAGTTTGATTTCCATGAAGAGGTTAAAGAGAAATTAAATCCCAAGAAGATAGGAGAAGTTCTATAAGGAATTTAAATATAATAAAGAATTACATTCTTTAAAGATAATTTAATTCCAACTTAACTTCCTCCTCAAGAAGGATTTTGACCTAGCCATCTCCTATTTAAAGGAACAAACCGTCAAAGAGAGGTAAGAAAGAAGAGAGAAATTTCGACAAACTCTAAAGAGCGAGAGGAGAGAAATTTTGACAACTCCAAAGGGACAAGAAGGGAGAGATTTCGACAAGGGAGAAAGCTTGGAGGAAGAGTTCGATTGAGAGGTTTTCCAAAGAGGGCTGATCAATTTCTTCTTCTTCTTCTTTGCTTCCATTAGATTCATGGTTTGGGGATTATTCTTTGTATATCTTTTGAACCCAACCATGAACTAACTTGATTGGTTGGGGTTATTGTGTTTTGTTGTTGTGAAAAACAATTGGATTTTGTTTAGGTTTTTTAGTTGCAATTCAATTTTCAAAGTTTGTTCATTCTTGGTTCTCAATCTTGTTTGCGAGTGAATTGGGAGAGGATCTCGTAACTTCATCTATTTATCTAATATCGGGAGATTTAGATTCAAGAAACGAATGAGCATGGTCTTTATTCAATCAATTGATGGTGAAGACTAATCCGGCTTAGGAATAAGTTTAGGATTTCAACGGCTAAGAGGAGCGCAAGATTGGTTGTTGTTCAATCTTGATTCATGCAGGGATGTATTATCAAGGCATGCACAAATAGCTTTTCAGAAAATTGGTTCTTCCCTTGACTTACAGCAAATTTTGGCAACTGATTGCCACGGCAATTGGCTTGAGCAACAATTGCCACGACAACAAAGGCTACATCCAACCATGATAGAAGTCGACAAGAATGAGGTAATTTAATGGTTGAGAATGGATATCATTTTTCCTATTAATATATTTGTGCCTTCAGGAATAGTAGCAAGGTGGAGGGCATGCATAGGCTACAAGGGAACATGAAAGAAAAACACATCCACCATGGTAACACAAAGGGGAGTAGCTGGGAGCACATTGGCCCAACTCTTTTTGGGCAATATTATCACTCGATGGAGGGTACGGATGGACTATAAGAAGTATCAGAAACGACTATCCTCAAGTTTTCTCAGATATGCAGTAACATTATAAGATGCATGATGGCACTCTTTTCAGACATGGTCGAAGACTTCCTTAAGATCTTCATGGATGATTTTTCCGTTTTTGGTAATGACTTCGACAGTTGCCTCGACAGTTTAGAGAAGGTGTTGGCAAGATGTGAAGAAACTAATTTAGTCTGTAATTGGGAGAAGTGAAATCTTATGGTAGATGGATGAATAGTGCTCGGCCACAAGATTTCATCCAAGGGAATTGAAGTAGACAAAGCCAAGGTGGACGTGATCGAGAGACTACCCCCACCAAGATAAAGTCTTCAATTTTGATGATTCTTGTGCCCAAGCATTTGAAACACTAAAGGAAAAGCTTGCCTTGGCACCCATTGTCGTTCCACCAGATTGGACGCTACCTTTTGAGCTCATGTGTGATGCAAGTGATTTCGCGGTAGGAGCAGTCCTAGGCCAACGCATAGGAAAGGAACAGAAAATCAAGTGGCCGATCACTTATCACGTTTATAACGCAATAGGGAGGAGGACGCGGATTTGGAGATATGTGATGCATTCCTGGATGAGCAACTTTTAGTTGCCTCGGCAACCCTTGACGCATCGGCAACCATGGATATGTATGCCTCGGCAACCCTCGACACTGCAGCAGCTCTTGACGCGCACGCCTCGGCAACCATGGATGTGCATGCCTCGGCAACCCTCGACGCCGCAACAGCTCTTGACGAGCACGCCTCGGCAACTCCAGATGCGCATGCCTTGGCAACCACTGATACGCACGCCTCGGTAACCATGGACGCGCATGCCTCAGAAACTCTAGACGCATACGCCTCGGCAATTCTAGGAGCATTCGCCACGGCAGCACATGCCTCGGCAATACCCTGGTACTCGAATTTAGTTAATTTCCTTGTTTGTGGTATTTTACCTTATGGCCTTACTCACCAAGGGAAGAAGCGGTTCCGCCATGATGCTAAGCATTACTTTTGGGATGAGCCTCTTTTGTTTAAACAATATGCAGATCAGGTCATACGCCGATGTGTCCCTGAAGAAGAGCAGCAGAATGTACTCCGGTAATGCCATTCTTCACCCTATGGAGGACATTTTGGAGGAACTCATACCACGGCCAAAGTTTTGCAATTCAATTTGTATTGGCCAACACTGTACAAAGATGCCCAAGAGTTTTACAAGCAATGTGATCATTGCCATAGGACGGGCAATATCACCCACAAACCAATGGGCAAGCAGAAATTTCCAACCGAGAATTGAAGAGTATACTCGAGAAAGTTGTAAATCCCTCTAGGAAGGATTGGCCAGTAAGACTAGATGACGCACTTTGGGCATATCTCACTACATTCAAAACACCCTTAAGTATGTCCCCCTTCTGACTTGTCTATGGCAAAACATGCCATCTGCCGGTGGAAATCGAACACAAGGCATATTGGGCAATCAAGACCGTGAATTTGGATTGGGAAAGTGCCGGACAAAAGCGTTTGTTGGACCTCAACGAGATAGAAGAATTGTGTGCACTCATATATAACAATGCAAGAATCTACAAGGAGAAAACAAAGCAATGGCATGACAAGAAACTATTGCCGCGGCAATTCATGCTAGGACAACTAGTTCTCTTATTCAATTTTCGGCTAAAACTTTTCCCAGGAAAACTGAAATCAAGATTGTCGGGACCATTCAAAGTTGTCAAACCATTCTCTCATGGTGTCGTGATAATCAAGTCCATCACTGACGAACATGAATTCAAAGTTAACGGATAAAGATTGAAGCACTACAATGGTGCCCATGTGGAACATAACAAATAAGTGATCACCTAGGCAGATGCATGAGCATGCTCTCCTTTCAATATTTTCTTTTTATTTTCTTTTTTATTTTTAGGAGATATTTTATTTTTCTTCATTATCTTTAGTTTCCAGGTTTTCTTTGTTTTCTTTTCTTTTCCACAACAAGACTCACAACCACCATGCTAAGAAAATTCACTGCCGACTACTTGCCACAACAACCACACAGAGATTGCCCAGGCAGCAACAATGGCGTCGGCAACTTCTGATGCCCAAACATGGATCAAATCAAAGTAATGATATTCACGCGGTACCAGCCACAAGCATTCAACCACTGGCAGAAAAATGAATCAAGCAAACGGCACAAAGGAAACTTATCACTCGAGGTGACAACCTCTCCGACTAACTCATTTCATTAAGTTTCTTTTAAATTTTGCTTCACTTTTACATGCATTGAGGATAATGCTTCTCTCGAGTTTGGGGGGTGTTGGTTTCTAGTTAGTTTCATGTTTAGTTGCATTCATCTTTAGCAATCACATATAGGTTGCATATGTTACTTGTCATGCCTTTAATTGGATTTAATTGCTTAAGACTTGTTGAATATCCAATGATGAATTTTTGCCACTGCACTTAATTGAATAAACCTTTAATTTTAGGATTGCATGAAAAGAACTTAGAATTTTACTATGACGCTAATTTTTTACACAGTTGTGGCTTGTTGATTGAAAGAAACTTAGTGAACTTAGGTTGTTTAAAATTTGGGTAAATTTAAAATTGAAAATTAAAAGTTAATTTCTTGCTAGAGGTGCCCGAAACTGGCTCTAGTAGTAAACTGGCTCTAGTAGTAAATGCACTTTCTTGCTAGAGGTTCCCGAAACTGGCTCTAGTAGTTAATGCACATTAAAGAATCGCTAGAGGTGCCTGAAATTGGCTCTAGTCGACTAAAATAAAATGAGAAATTGCTTACTTTGCTAGAGGTGCCCGAAATTGGCTCTAGTAAAAATAAAAATAAGTGCCACGGTAATTAAATTGATAAAAGCCTATTGTTCACATAGAATCTTGAAAATCAACTTTTACACAACTACGCACACATATTGTCACAAGCATTATATTTCGATTCCGGGAAATTTTTGTGCTATTCAAAAAATTAAAAGGTGATCATACTTTGTGCCGCGGTTCCGAGGTTTGAAGCATGTCTTTGATGATTAAAGTCTTGCTAGGTAATTGTTAGCTTGCATTGCTTGAGGACAAGTAATAGTTCGAGTTTGGGGGTGTGATAACTGTTCAAAAGTACTATTTTTATTACCCTTTTTACTCATATTATTGTTAGACTTAGGCTCATATTAGTTGCATAATTAGTCATTAATGCATTACTTCATGTTTCTTCCACCGTTGAGCTTGATTACATAACTTGGTGATTTTTGTGGAAAAAGATGCTGCTTTGGTGTGTTTTTGTGTGTGTGCAGAATCACTTGCCTAAATAAGGCTAGAACCAGTTGCCAGGGCAGTACATGAAGGAGATGCCGATGCAGTTGCCAGGGCAATGCATGAAGGAGATGTTGAGCTAGTTGCCAAGGCAATTTTTGACAAGGAATAAGATGATATGGTAGTCGAAATTGATGACTAGATAAGCCCAAGATGACGTGGAGAAAAGTTAAATTCCAAAGGAGTTTAATTTCCATGAAGAGGTTAAAGAGAAATTAAATCCCAATAAGATAGACGAAGTTCTATAAGGAATTTAAATATAATAAAGAATTATATTCTTTAAAGATAATTTAATTCCAACTTAACTTCCTCCTCAAGAAGGATTTTGACCTAGCCATCTCCTATTTAAAGGACCAAGACGTCAAAGAGAGGTAAGAAAGAAGAGAGAAATTTCGACAAGCTCCAAAGAGCTAGAGGAGAGAATTTTTGACAACTCCAAAGGGGCAAGAGGGGAGAGATTTTGACAAGGGATAAAGCTTGGAGGAAGAGTTCGATTGAGAGGTTTTCCAAAGTGGGCTGATCGATTTCTTTTTTTTATTCTTTGCTTCCATTAGATTCATGGTTTGGGGATTATTCTTTGTATATCTTTTGAACCCAACCATGAACTAACTTGATTGATTGGGGTTATTGTGTTTTGTTGTTGTGAAAAACAATTGGATTTTGTTTAGGTTTTTGAGTTGCAATTCAATTTTCAAAGTTTGTTCATTCTTGGTTCTCAATCTTGTTTGCGAGTGAATTGGGAGAGGATCTCGTAACTTCATCTATTTATCTAATATCGGTAGAGTTAGATTCAAGAAACGAATGAGCATGGTCTTTATTCAATCAATTGATGGTGAAGACTAATCCGTCTTAGAATAAGTTTAGGATTTCAACGGCTAAGAGGAGCGCAGGATTGGTTGTTGTTCACCCTTGATTCACGCAGGGATGTATTATCAAGGCATGCACAAATAGCTAGAGTTTTGACTTAGGGATAAGAAGAAACCATTGAAGAACGCTTCGTCAAACTTTGGAAGTGAATGCTTAGTTGCCCAGGCAATGGACCCATCCTTAATTTCCTAGGCAATCGCGGGAGCATTGCCCAGGCAATCTGATCAGAAAACGAGGGGGAATTGCCCTGGCAACCAACCAGGCAACACGGCAGAATTGCCCTGGCAATCAACCAGGCAATTGCAACCAAATTGCCCTGGCAATCGACTAGGCAATCATAACATAGTTGCTCCGGCAATCCAGCTGCTACTCAATCACCAAGATGATCCAATCGGCTATTACACCTCAACTCATGATAACCTCGCCTATTCTCTCTTTTGATTTCATCTATTCTTTTAGTTTATTGCTCTTAGTTTACTCGTTAATTAGAACTCCTATTATCAATTGTGCTTTTACTTTTCACAGTGCAGTAACTTAAGCAAAGTGGCCCAAACCAATCCCTGTGGAGATAATACTCGATACTCATATCACTTTATTACTTGCGACGTGTATACTTGCACAATTGCGTAGTACTTATTACGCGCAACAATAGGCAGCCAACTAACTCTTGATGAAAATGCATGAATCTAAGAAGCTAATGCAACTAATTGTACTCAAAAACAAGCAAAAGCAATCAAAATAGGCATGAAAAACAATACTTTTGAGGAGGTTACAGTCTTCCATTAGTAGGTTCACTTGTCAAGCCCTTATTCTTGTCCTTTTCAAGAGTTGAATCCTCTTGCAACCTTGGTTTCTTCATGAACAGTCATGGGGTTAGAATCATCCACTTTCTTCCCCTAACTTTTCTTGTTTGTTAAGTTGGGTGCCACTCATTAAAGTAAGTGCACTACATTGCTCTTGCCATGAGTTTTAGTGACTTCAGTATCACGAGGTAGACTACCCTAAGGTCGAACGCGTAAAGCTTGTGCAATTTAACCTACTTAGGTTTCTAAAGCTCTCAAAGATGAACTGTGACTTTGTAGCAATGCTCATCGGCTCTTGATAGATGCAGCATGGTCTTGAAATAAAGCCTTTGTAGTCGTCATAAAGTCTTGGAAAGTAGCTTCCAAAGAATTGTTGTTCGATGAAGATGCTGAACCCTTGTTGTTGTTTTGCCATGGCATATTTTGTTGAAAACCTAGGGGTTTAGTCAGATTTTGTTACCGATCAGAGCTGCTAGCATTGTTGTATCCTTGATTCCCCCAAGAAAGATTAGGATGCCGATATCATCCTAGGTTATAAGTGTTCGAGTAGGGGTTGTGGTTGTTCCTATTGAAGTTCCCCACGTAGTTGGTAGACTCGTGGTTTTTAGGGCACTCGCTTACATGATGATTTCCATCACAACGAACACAAGCAGTAGCTACCTTCACTTCCTTCACCTCATTAAGACGTTGGAGATTCTTCAACATATTTGTAATGGCCGAAAATTGAGCTAAAACAGATTCATTGGTATCAAGCTCACGTGTCCCATGAGTCTTCCTCTCTGTTCCAAGTCTTGAAGTAAGAAATTGGTAATCATTGTTTGCTATCCTATCATGGATATCAAATGCTTCTTCAAGCGACTTATACAGAAAAGTTCCATTTACTAAAGCATCTAGCATCATCCTTGTGGGAGCATTACATCATTTTAGAACATCACAACTTGCGTTCAATCGTGAAAACCATTATTCGTACATTTGCGAAGTAGTCCCTCATATCTATCCCAACACTCAAACATCGACTTGTTATCAATTTGATGAAAGGAAGAAATATCATTCCTTAGTTGGGTGTGTCATGTTGGGTGGATTATACCGCATCAAAAAGCTCTTACAAAAATATGTCCATGACTCCATCGAACCGGCAGGTACTCCACTCAACCATGCTCGTGCTCAATCAGGCAATGAATAAGGAAATAACTTGAGCTTCAACACATATTCATGCACACCTTGTTGTTTAAAGGAATCACAAACTTCCAAGAATGCACGAATGTGTTGTCCTGCATCTTCATGAGGCGATCCACCAAATTGGCCAATGGAGTTGAACATCACCGATTTAAGTTCGAAGTGGGCTGCCTAAATCTTGGGAGCTACAATTCCAAGTTTGAGATCATCCAAGATAGAATTCAAATGGTCTCTAATAGCACGTGGGCGAATTATAACTCAAGGTTTTGTCGCAACATTAGGATCCTCCATATCTTCATCTACTTGATCTCATTGGTTACAACCTCTATACATGGTTCTTAAAGCTTCTTATATACGTCTTCCTCGGGTCATGCAATAGTACAACACCTAAAAAGGGTAAACACAAAAAACAAATAAACTTATACAAAAAGAAGAAATAAAATGATGCAAAAACTAATCTTAAATCACCAATTGCCAATCCCTGGCAAAGGTGCCAAAAACTTATTACGTGTTGTGAGGTACTGTAAATGATATGTAAATTGCGCAAGTATACACATCAAACAAGTAATAATAGTGCTGAGTAAGATCGTCTCCACAAGGATTGGAGGGAATCAAAGTAAAGTTCAAGTACTCAAAATAATGATGAGATATTGCATAAAAGATTTGGTAGGCACAAGTAAAAGAAATGTTGTAACAAAAACTATATTAAAAACCAGAGCGATACGATAAGACTTTAAACGTCCTTACACGTGTGGAAACTCTCAATGGGATGACAGTCTGGGTTTATCAAGGAATTCTATGCCTAGTTCTCAGGAATGATTAACACTTTCCAGCTTATAAGATGCTCGACAGAGGTTACTGTTGCGCATAATAAGTGCTACGCAAATGTGCAAGTATACACGTCGCAAGTTATAGTATAAAAGATATCGTCTCCACAGAGATTGGTGCCACTTCAAGAATCTAGTCTCTTGCACTGTAAAAAGTAAAAACACAAATAAAGGATTATAGGAGTTTAACTAATAACTAATCTAGAAGGCAATAAAGTAAAAGAAAAGATGAGATCAAATGAGAGAGAGATAGGCCAGGTTATCGTGAGTTGAGGTGTGATAGCCGATTGGATCGTCTTGGTAAAAGAGTGCACGGGCAACTCAGTTGCCGTGGCAACTTGCACAACGGGGTTGCCTTGGCAACTAATCGATGGTTGCCTGGGCAACTACTTGGGCATCTGGGCAGCAACCTTCAAGGTTCGGCAGAGCGTTCTTCAATGGTTTCTTCTTATCCCTAAGTCGAAACTCTAGCTACTTGTGCATGCCTTGATAATACATCCCTGCGTGAATCAAGGGTGAACAACAACCAATCTTGCGCTCCTCTTAGCCGTTGAAATCCTTAACTTATTCCTAAGTCGGATTAATCTTCACCATCAATAGATTGAATAAAGATCATATTCATTCGTTTCTTGAATCTAACTCTCCCGATATTAGATAAATAGATGAAATCACGAGATCCTCTCCCAATTCACTCGCAAATAAGAATAAGAACCAAGAATGAATAAACCTTGAAATAGAAAAGTGCTAACTCTTATTACCTAAACAAAAACCAATAGTTTCTCACAACCACAAAACACAATAACCATAGCCAAGTAGATTTAGTTCATGGCTAGGTTCCAAAGAAACACAAGATAATTAATCCCTAGCATGAACCCAATCGAACAAGAAAGAAAAGGATGAAGAAGGAGGCTTGTCGAAATCCTCCTTGCCCTAGATGCTTGTCGAAAATTCTCTCCTCTTGCCCTCCTTGGACTTGTCGAAATTCCCCTCTCTTGCTCTCTCTCTCTTATCGAAATCTCCATCTTATTTATAGGGCTAGGCCAAAGTCCTTCTTTGAGGAGGAGTTTAAGTTGGAATTAAATTATCTTTAAAGAATATAATTCTTTATTATAATTGTATTCCTACTAGAACTTCTCATATCTTCTTGGGATTTAATTCTTATTTAATCTCTGCATGGAAATCAAATTCCTTTGGGTTTGGGCTTTGCTCCACGTCATCTTGGGCTTGTCTAGTCATCAATTTCGACTACCATATCACCTTTGCTCTTGTCGACAATTGCCATGGCAACTGGCTCGGTGTCTCCTTCATGCATTGCCCTGGCAACTAGCTCTAGCCTTGCTTTTTAACACATACTAGAGCCAATTTCGGGGACCTCTAGTGATAAATTTTTAGCACATGCTAGAGCCAATTTCGGGCACCTCTAGCATTCATCCAATTTTTATTCTAATCCCCCAATTTGTTAATTTTCGACCTAAGTTCACTAGAATTCCTTAAATCAATCAAACCACAACAGCGTTTCATCAAATTTAACATCATAGTAAAATTCTAAGTTTTTCCATGGTTATCCTAGAATAAAAATTCTATCAATTAAGTGCATTGGCAAAGTCATCATCGGATATTCATCAAATCTAAGCAATTCTTGTTCTAATTAAAGGCATGGCAAGCAATTTATGTATCCTAAATGTAATACTTAAGACGAATGTAACTAAACATGGTAACTACTAATAACAACCCCCCCCCAAACTCGAGTGAGGCATTGTCCTCAATGCATGCTTTAAAGAAACAAAAAATAAAAATAAAAATGAAAAAAATGCATACGAGGACTTACTCCGAGAGTTCGTCATCGTAGATGATTAGTTCCCTTTTGGTCGGTGTCTTGATTCTCTTGCTTGAACGTGATGGTTGTTTTCTTGTTGCTGGGGTATCTTTAGCTTTGGTTGTCGTGGCATCTTCCGGGCTGGTTGCCGTGGCGTCATCTTTTGCGGTTGCCGTGGCGACTGCTTCATTGGTTGCCGGGGCAAGGATCTCGGCAGTAAATTTCCTTAGCATAGTGGTTGTGAGTCTTGTTGTGAAAAAACAAAAGAAAACCTGAAAACTAAAGATAATGAAGAAAAATAAAATATCTCCTAAAAATAAAAATGAAAATAAAAAGAAAAAGAAAAAGAAAATATTGAAAGGAGAGCATACTCATGCATGTCCTAAGTTGACCACTTCTTTGTTACGTTCCACATGGGCACCATTGTAGTGCTTCAATCTTTGTCCATTAACTTTGAATTCATGGTTGTCAGAGATGGACTTGATTATCACGGCACCATGGGAGAATGGTTTGACGACTTCGAATGGTCCCGACCATCTTGATTTCAGCTTTCCCGGGAAAAGTTTTAGCCGAGAATTGAATAGGAGAACTAGTTGCCCTGGCGTGAATTACCGTGGCAATAGTTTCTTGTCGTGCCATCGCTTTGTTTTCTCCTTGTAGATTCGTGCATTGTTATAGGCGAGTGCACGGAATTCTTCTATCTCATTGAGGTCCATCAAACGCTTTTGTCCAGCACTTTCCCAATCCATATTCACGGTCTTGATTGCCTAGTATGCCTTATGCTCGATTTCCACCGGTAGATGGCATGTCTTGCCATAGACAAGTCGGAAGGGGGACATACCTAAGGGTGTTTTGAATGCAGTGCGATATGCCCAAAGTGCGTCATCTAGTCTTAATGACCAATCCTTCCTTGAGGGATTTACAACTTTCTCGAGTATTCCCTTCAACTCCCAGTTGGAAATTTCTGCTTGCCCGTTGGTTTGTGCCTGATATGCCGTGGCGATCTTGTGTGATATGCCGAAGCGTTGCAACATCTTGGCAATTAGTCTGTTGTCAAAATGCTTACCTTCGTCACTGATAATTGCTCTTGGCATCCCAAACCGTGTAAATATGTTTTTCTGCAAGAATAGTTGCACGGTCTTGGAATCGTTGTTGGGAATTGCAGCTGCCTCAACCCATTTAGACACGTAGTCGACGGTAAGTAAGATGTAGAGGTTGCCGAATGAAGATGGGAAAGGTCCCATAAAATCAATCCCCCATACATCGAACAATTCCACCTCGATGATGTTCTGGAGCGGCATCTCATGTCGTCTAGAGATATTCCCCGTCCTCTGGCAACGATCACATTGCTTGTAAAAGTCTTGGGCATCTTTGTACAATGTTGGCCAATAAAAACCGGATTGCAAAACTTTGGCCGCGGTACGAGTTCCTCCAAAATGTCCTCCATAGGGTGAAGAATGGCATTGCCGGAGTACATTATGTTGCACTTCTTCAGGGACACATCAGCGTATAACCTGATCTGCATATTGTTTAAACAAAAGAGGCTCGTCCCAAAAGTAATGCTTAGCATTATGGCGGAACCGCTTCTTCCCTTGGTGAGTAATGCCATAAGGTAAAATACCACAAACAAGGATATTAACTAAATCCGCGTACCAGGGTATTGTCGAGGCATGTGCTGCCGTGGCGACTGCTCCCAAAATTTGTGGCGTCGAGAGTTGCCGAGGCATCGAGGGTTGCCGAGGCATGCGCGTCCATGGTTGCCGAGGCAACTAAAATTTGTTCATCCGGGAATGCATTGCATATCTCTAGATCCGCGTCCTCCTCCCTGTTGCCTTCTTGTGTAGCATCAACATTTTGATCAGCTTCTTTTTATGGTCGATTGATTAGCCAATTTGCCTTTTCTTGTTGTTCCTCATTGACCGGTTCTTCATACTCCTTAGGTTCCTCTTGATCGGAAATGTACTTGCCGAGGCAACTAAATTCCTCGTCGAAGTTAAACTCTGTCGTGGCATGAAGAAGTTGGCATTCTTCTGGATCATCGGCATGCCTTAGTGTTTGGAACACATTTAGTTTAACTTGCTGGTCATTCACCCTCATTGTGAGTTTTCCCTTTTCAACGTCGATCAAGGTTCTCCCTCTTGCTAGGAATGGTCTCCCGAGAATGATAGGTGCATGCTCATCAGCTTCACAATCCAAGACAATAAAGTCAACGGGAAAAATAAATTTATCAACTTTTACCAGTATGTCCTCGATTTTTCCCTCTGGATGCACATAGGATCTGCCGGCTAGCTGTAGCATAACTGTTGTAGGTCTTGCCTTCCCGATTCCTAGTTTCTGGAAAACCGATTTAGGCATCAAGTTTATGCTAGCCCCAAGGTCACATAATGATTTCCCGACATAGTGATTTCCAATGGAACAGGGTATTGTGAAACTTCCGGGATCCTTCAACTTTGGTGGCATTCGATTGTGCAACATTGCCATGCATCCCTCTGTTGCGGCAACTGTTTCAAACTCTCCTAGCCTTGTTCTCTTGGACACAATGTCTTTAAGAAACTTGGCATAGTTTGGCATTTGTTCAATTGCTTCCACCAATGTCAAGTTGATGTGGACTTGCTTTAGGATATCAAGAAACTTCTTGAATTGATACTCTTGCTTTTGTCGCTTCAACCTTTGTGGGAATGGTGGCGGAAGTCGGATATCTTTGATCCTTTCATTGGTTTGAAATCTGATTGACGGCATTGCCGGGACATCTAAAGTTGCTGAGGCGTTATCAACTGGGGTTGCCGAGGCATGCTTTTCACAAGTTGCCGAGGCATCTTTATCGTTGGTTGCTGAGGCATGCTTATTGCCGGTTGCCGCGGCAATTCCTGGTTCAGCATCTGAGGCTTTGCCGCTAGGTTCGTCTTGATCTTTTTGTGGAGTTTTGTTTGATGAGCGGGTTTGAACCTCTCTAAGTTGTTGGCCACTTCTAGTGATGATTGTCTTACATTGCTCATGGCCAGTTCCTCTTGCGACTTCAGTATCGCTAGGTAAACCTCCTTGTGGTCTAGTATTCAGATTTTGAGCAAACTGTCCGACTTGATTTTCCAATGATTTGATTGCCGCCTCTTGGTTTTGCAATCTCATCTCGGTCCTGTTAATAAAAGCATCAGTTCTTTTTATGAAATTACTATTCTCAGCCATATAAGATTCAGTTTTCATCATAAAAGCATTTAGAGAATTTTCCAAAGAACTAGATGTCGTCGGTTGTTGCTGTGGCAATTGTTGCCGTGGCATATTCTGCTGGAATCCCGATGCTTGTGCATTCTGATTGTTCTGGTTTAGAGCATTGTTGGGATTACTCCATGAAAAATTTGGGTGCTTCTTCCAAGCTGGATTGTATGTATTGGACATCACATTGTTGTTCCGATTGTAATTCCCCACATAGAAGCTGGATTCCGGATTCTGCATACATTCAGAGGAATTATGGTTATCACCACATAACTCACAAAAAGAATCCATTACCTTGACTTCATGTGTGTTGTTTGGTTTTTGCATGTTCTGGACCATCCTGGTTAAAGTGGCCAATTGTGCCGAAATTGAATCTGATGATCCTAGTTCATGTATTGTGGCTTGGCGTCTAACTCCTCCTCTTCTAGTGGATGGGAATTGATAATCATTCTTGGCCAGCCTATTTAAGATTTGCATTGCTTCTTCCGGCGACTTATCTAGGAGTATGCCGTTTGTCGAGGCATCTAGCATCATTCTTGTTGGTGTATTCACGGCGTTGTAAAACATTGTTACTTGAGTCCACACCGGGAATCCGTGTAGGGGGCATTTGTGTAGAAGTTCGCTATATCGCTCCCAAACCTCGTACATGGATTCATCATCTGTCTGCCGAAAAGAAGTAATATCGTTACGAAGCTTATTAGTCAAATTTGTAGGATTAAATCTAGCAAGGAACAAAGATCAGTCCAAGATGCTATTGATCCGGTAGGATTGCTATTCAACCATGCTTTCGCCCTATCCCTCAGTGAATAGGGGAATAATCTTAATCATAAGACATCGGGGGTGACTCCGTGTATCTTGAATGAGTTGCAAATCTCGAGGAAAGATTTCAGATGTTGCCGTGCATCTTCAGTTGCTGAGCTACCAAATTGACCTATTGTGTTGATCATATTAAACATTACCAGTTTCAACTCAAAGTGGTCGGCTTCAATTTCAGGTGCGACAACTCCTGGGTTAAGTCCATCAAGATCTTCTTCAAGATAGTCTCGAATAGTTCTGTTTCGTGCAAGAATCACTCCTCCTCCTGCTCGAACATCTTGATTCATATTGCCGTCTTGATTTGCCATTGCTTCTCTTATCCTTCGTCTAAGTCCTTGTAAGGTTCGTTCGATTTCTGGATCAAAGGGATATTCTGGTGAAGTCGGTCTCGCCCTGGTCATATACTAATGCAAAACCAAAGTTTGTTAGCCCTTTGAATTTTAAACATGAAAAGTAAAAAAAATGCAAGAAAATAAAAACAAAGTCGCTATTGCCAATCCCCGGCAACGGCGCCAAAAACTTGTTACGCGTAATAAGTGCTACGCAAATGTGCAAGTATACACGTCGCAAGTTATAGTATAAAAGATATCGTCCCCACAGGGATTGCTGCCACTTCAAGAATCTAGTCTCTTGCACTGTAGAAATTAAAAACACAAATAAAGGATTATAGGAGTTTAACTAATAACTAATCTAGAAGGCAATAAAGTAAAAGAAAAGATGAGATCAAATGAGAGAGATAGGCCAGGTTATCATGAGTTGAGGTGTGATAGCCGATTGGATCGTCTTGGTAAAAGAGTGCACGGGCAACTCAGTTGCCGTGGCAACTTGCACAACGGGGTTGCCTTGGCAACTAATCGATGGTTGCCTGGGCAACTACTTGGGCGTCTGGGCAGCAACCTTCAAGGTTCGGCAGAGCGTTCTTCAATGGTTTCTTCTTATCCCTAAGTCGAAACTCTAGCTACTTGTGCATGCCTTGGTAATACATCCCTGCGTGAATCAAGGGTGAACAACAACCAATCTTGCGCTCCTCTTAGCCGTTGAAATCCTTAACTTATTCCTAAGCCGGATTAATCTTCACCATCAATAGATTGAATAAAGATCATATTCATTCGTTTCTTGAATCTAACTCTCCCGATATTAGATAAATAGATGAAATCATGAGATCCTCTCCTAATTCACTCGCAAATAAGAATAAGAACCAAGAATGAATAAACCTTGAAATAGAAAAGTGCAAACTCTTATTACCTAAACAAAAACCAATAGTTTCTCACAACCACAAAACACAATAACCATAGCCAAGTAGATTTAGTTCATGGCTAGGTTCCAAAGAAACACAAGATAATTAATCCCTAGCATGAACCCAATCGAACAAGAAAGAAAAGAATGAAGAAGGAGGCTTGTCGAAATCCTTCTTGCCCTAGATGCTTGTCGAAAATTCTCTCCTCTTGCCCTCCTTGGACTTGTCGAAATTCCCCTCTCTTGCTCTCTCTCTCTCTTGTCGAAATCTCCATCTTATTTATAGGGCTAGGCCAAAGTCCTTCTTTGAGGAGGAGTTTAAGTTGGAAATAAATTATCTTTAAAGAATATAATTCTTTATTATAATTGTATTCCTACTAGAACTTCTCTTATCTTCTTGGAATTTAATTCTTCTTTAATCTCTGCATGGAAATCAAATTCCTTTGGGTTTGGGCTTTGCTCCACATCATCTTGGGCTTGTCTAGTCATCAATTTCGACTACCATATCACCTTTGCTCTTGTCGACAATTGCCATGGCAACTGGCTCAGCGTCTCCTTCATGCATTGCCCTGGCAACTAGCTCTAGCCTTGCTTTGGCAAGTGATCCTGCACATACACACACAAAGCACACCAAAGCAGCATCTTTTCCTTAAAAACTACCAAGTTATGTAATCAAGCTCAACGATGGAAGGAAACATGGATTAATGCATGAATGGCTAACTATGCAACTAATATGAGCCTAAGTCTAACAATAATATGAGTAAAAATGGTAAGTAAAATAGTACTTTTGAACACTTATCAGTTACGCATGTGTTTCTAAACTATCTCTAGTAAGAAACTCATAGTAAGAATGCTACAACAATACCTCTCAATGTGATCCTTAGCAAGCTACTATCCTTGAAGTTCTACTCCTTTTAGTCGTTGAAACTCTATACTTATCTCTAAGGTGAGTTAGGGTTTTGCCTTTTAGGATCAAACCCCATTGTCCACATAGATCTAAGCTTAACTTTCTCGACCATTAAGCATCAAATAAAACAGTGAACAAAGCATATATGAAACTACAAAATGCTAAAACATTCATTCAAACAAGAAACATAATCATCCATAATAAACCCAAGCCACTCAAGGTTATTTCATCGCTAGGCAAATATCATCCAAATTTAACCTTTTAAAACAACCCATTTTAGAAAGGTATGGAAAAGTAAGGAGCAACTAAAAATAAAGGAAAACTCCCAAGCTCCTGTAGACTGCCATGAACCACCTCAAGCTTGTTGCTTCTCTCAAAGGCTAGAAAGATTTTCCCTTGGAGCTTCGATAATGGAGGACACCAAAATGAAGGAGAAGAAGGGCAGCCACCTTTTGCTTCTCTCTTTCTTATCTCATAAAAACCTTTTTTCAGCTCTTTCTTTAATGTAGGTGTACTATCCTTTATATAGTGTGGCTCCTAAGGTTTTGTGCTCTAAGGAATATTCCTTCCACATGTGTGGCACAGTTGGCTGGTGAGGGATTCAAATGTGGGCTGCAAAATATCTTTTTTCTTTGTTTTATTGTGCGCCTAGAAGTGTAGTCCAAAATGCTGCATCATTTTTTCCTTGCACGGCAATGCTCCTTAGTTCAGCTGCACATCACCACACCAAAACAAACATTTCCCAAAGAAGCACCAATTTCACAAATATATAAAAGAAACCAAGCAAACACCACCATATGCAACTATATGAACTAAATGCAACTATATGCAATGAAATGAGCTTGAAACCAAACAATAAACTAAGTAAAAAGGGCATGAAATGTATACTTTTTACAAGGTTAACAACTCTCTTTCTTAAGGCGTTGAAGGACACATTTCCTTTGATAGTGAAACTCCATGTTGATCGGTGTGAAAATGTCACACTATTAGTGCAAGCTACATTGTCGATGCAAGAATAGAAACACAGAAATCTTGTTTGAATATCGGTCCCACGAGGATGGTGTATTAAGCTTATACTTATGTAACTACAATACAATACTGTAAGAGTGGTAATTGTAACACCCTAGTTTTGGGCCTAAGTGTTAGCCTCAAAGGTTACACGGTTCGGGAGAACCAAAGTTAGAGATTCGAGTCGGATTTGGGAATAAATATTTTTGAGTGAGATAAAAATATGAAAAATTTAAAAATCCTTATTTAATATATGTATATGTGAGGTAAATTCAATTTTGGAAAATTGGTGTAAAAAATTAGACATTTTGGCTGGTGACCAAAATGTAAAGTTTCAAACTGTTTTAGTGATTGTTTTGTAAAAGGGGTCAAAACTTTGAATCCTTAATAAGCTATTTGCCCAAAGTCTAATATCAGAATTTTATCCCTTAATTGGCTATTTTAAAAGGGTTTTGAAAAATATAAATAGATTGAGAGAATTAATTTTATAATTAATTGCTTAAACAAATTTCACGTAACTAACTTTCTCTAAAAGAATTTTTCTCTCAAATTCCCTCCAACCAAACACTCTTTTCTTCTTCAAAATCTTAAGGTAAATTCTTGTTTTTTTTAATATTTTGATTTCAAATGGATTCTTGATGGTTTTCTATTAAAGCCTTGTTGTTTTAATCTTGTTTTCTAATGTAAATCAATTCAATTGAGGGGGAAAGCAATCTATTGCAGGTGAGCTTGGTTTTCTCCTCTAATATAAGGTTCTTTATTAAAATTCCCAAGTTCTTGACTCTTTATAAATGAATTCTAATGAGTTTTAATGATTTAATTATGGACTATGGTTAAGTCAAGGTTTAATTGATGAGTTTATGTGATTTTTGAAGTGGATCGGTTTTGCTTGGTTGTTGATTAGTTTTAATCAAGATTTTGATGTTATATAATGTTAATAGATTGGTTTTAACATTGAAATCACGAAGCTATGTGAATCTCTAATTTCCTAGGTTGCTAGTTATGTGTTTTTGAGGAGTTGTGAAGGTTTAATGTATATTGGAGATATAAGGATTGGATCAGATTGTGTTTTGAATGTCAATTGATGTTGATTGATGGTTTGAAGTGTTATATTATGTCTGAGTTATGTTTAGGTTAAGTTGGAAGGTGTTTTCGGTTGTTTTCGGAAGGCGTTTGATAGATGTTTGTGAGGCAAATTTGAGGAGTGGTGTTGCTGGGATTATGAATGCATGATGATGCATTAATCCTATGTTGATGTGATTAAAATAGGGGAGAGTGATCCTAAGGTCGTTGGTGAAGCTTCAGAGGCTTCAAACGCTTGTTTTCGCATCAGTAATTAAAGTTTTGCATGTCGATGAGTGAAAATGTGGATTTTAGCTTTGAAACAATTTAAAGGTGGTTTATGGGAGTTTAAACTAAGCTTGAAACGCTGGTTTAAACTCGGAAGTAAGTATAAAGGGATTTCTCTCTCGGTCGTGCTTTAATGAAATGGTTTTATGCACTTGTTTGAATTACATTGTACCTACTGTTTAAGCATGTTTTAAAGTATGTTACATACTGATTTTGATCATGAAATGATGATGGATGCACGTGGCAAGTGATCCATGTAAGTATAAGTTATACTTGTTTAAAAGAAGGGTTTGTCTCTTTGGAAATGGTTTTGAATTGATGCATATAAAAATAGGGAGGTACATGGTTAATAATGAATTATATTGGCAAGTATGTGGTTTAAAATGTTATCAGATATAGTTAGTCGGCCATAGGATTGATAGTGCACTATAAAAAGTTGCCTTGGATGTCAAGGGGTTTATACGGTGTACTGAATACTCCATCCAAGTACCCTAAAGGTTGAGGGGTTATATGGTACCAAAAAATCCTGTTAGTGGATTATGCATCTAACCAATGATTGGGGTTGGTGTCCCCGAGTTGTGAATATACCCTTGTATTCCGGTAGAGATGGCACGAAGTATTGAGAGGACACTTTTTGAATCCGTGTATCCGACGTGATATTTTAGAATATGGAACTTGGTTTATCCATGTTTACTCTTTAAGCTTTGTATAATGTTAATGTGTCAAGTGATGGATGTTGATTGATAACGTTGGTTTATACATGTTTACTCTTTAAGCTTTGCATATGGATTATTATGCATGGGAAGACCTAAATTGAGGGTTAGCAATGAGATTTGTTGTTGATCCATGATACATGTTGCATATGGTTTAATATGTTGGTTTTTGAAAGTGTTAAGTGCATGGTTTTCAAGGCATGATGTTTTAAATGATGATTGAAATGGTGATTACAATGTGGTTTTGGAAAAAGGTTTAAAAATGCATTAATGGTGTGTAGTTTAAGGACTCTTCACTAAGCCTTGTGTGCTTACGCTCTTTTTGTCCATCAATGCAGATACTTAAAGGTTGCAAGGAAGCATACGGGCAAGTGAATACCAAGGACTACAGGAATTGAAAGTATAATTTCAATTTAAACTTGTAGTAATAAAGGCAATGGGGTTCATTGTTGGTTTGAGAGGCATTTTGATAAACTCCATGTTCTAGCATGTTTGCTATGATGGCCTTTAATGCTTGGTATTGCTTTGGATTTACAATTCATGTTTTGAATTGTCACATCCCGAAAACCGACCTAGGCGGAAGTAGGTTCTAGTGATCGGAAATTTTGAATCTGGTGTGTTAGACGTTTGTAATAGTTGACTTTTGTACCCCTCTTTTGTAATGAAACCTCAATGTGGTCCTATTTGAGTGGATGAACTTCCTTGTACGAAATTCAAAGCCAAAATGCAAATTCTAGGCTAGGCATATCGATACGGTCGAGCCAGTATCGATACGGCCCAACTGTCAATAACTAACTTATTTGTTTGGGCATGAGCGTATCGATACGGTCACGAGCGCATCGATACGGGTCCTCTATTTTGAATTCATCTGAAGTCAATAGTTGAAAAGAAGTAAGCAAGTAGCTTATTCACCTCTTAGCTTGCCTCCTCCCCCACGTGATTGGTTTCAGATGAGAAGATGGACAGCCATCAAATGCCTTAAAATCCTAAAAGAATAATGAGTTGAAAAGAATTAGTAAAATAAACTTACCTTTGGACATAGGAAAGCATCCTATTAGCCCTTGTGGTGGTGGGGATTGACCAAAGCCCTTGGCTTTCTTAAATGGGCGATGAAGCTCCCATCTTTTCACCTTTGAACCCCCGAAAGCAAACCCAACACCTTGTCTTCCATTAAGCAAGCTCCTCCATTGCCATCTTCAACCTCTAAGCTAAGCTAGCACCTCAGTGCAATCTTCGATCTTCATTCAAGTTCGGTACTTTGTTTGAAAGCTCATAACTCGGTAAGAAAAATCCATCATTCGATTTGATGATTCCAATCTTCATTGGAGCTTAATTTCGAAATTAGGCTTTCTCAGTTCATGTGGAAACCCATGATTTAGGAGTTTGATTTTGATAATTCGATGTTGTCCCTAAACTCTAGTAAAATCGAATATGATTTCGAATCCTTAATTCAAATTCTAATGTAATCCTAGCTTTGTGCTAGCTCAAGTGTTGGAGAAGGATCCCTTGTCATCTACAAAGGAAGCAAGGCACATCGGAATTTCAATTCGAGAGCTTCGTAAGTGTAGTCGTGTCATGGGATAGGCTCGGTGCCATCACATTGCATTATTGCGGTTTATTATGCATTGTGTCAATCTCAAGTAGAGCAATTGGCTATGAATTCGAATGGTAAGGTTGGGTAAACCCTTGTGTCATTTTGATATAGTCATGGATATACATGTGACATATGATCCGATATAAATGAACTATGAAAATTGTATGTTGGGATATGATCAAACTATGTTATCTTATGTGAAATTGATATGGCTATGTGATGATTCGATGTACACGTGTATAATGACATGTTATGGAGCTACGGCTCACTTTCATTTCTGATATCCTATGGCTTACGAGCACAAAGGTGATATATATAAACCCTAGACATTTGTGAGTTTTGGATACAATTGGCATGCCATAGGGTTATTTGAGCTCGTATAAGTAAGGGTGGACTACGGTCTGGGGCTACGGCCTATATGTGGGGGAGGTAAAGATGGATTGTATAAGTGATTTATCCGGAGCTAGGGCTCATGGCTACAACCTATTTTCCGATATATGTGTTGGCGTAAAGGGAAATTCGTGTATCCATTTGTTACATTGTCCACAGGAACTAATATGTATTTAATTGTGCTATATTCATGTGAGAACATGATATATGATCCCAAACATGATGCCTAATTGTGTTACCATGCTATTCTTGAAGTTAGATTGCCATGCATGCCATGTTATTTGTTACGCTTGTTACGAATACCTCAATAGGCTATATAAGCCTAACATATGTGTGTTTCAGCAATTTTCAGGATCTTGAGATCTCCCGAGCTCGATCGTGTAATCTCCCGGTTGCAAGTCACTTCCACAAGTTATATGCATGTTCACTTTCTTTCCGAACTCCTAGTAGAGTGGCATAAGGTCTAGACGTGTTGAAATGACTTATTTAGATATGTTTGTATAAGCCTAAAATAGTCTAAGTGATGTATGTGTAATATGGTATATTTTGGGGTTGGTAATCTAGTTAAAATGAGTTTAAATGCACTAATTGGTAAAATCTTAGTAAATGGATTCGAAATGCTCTAAAACTTGATCGCGATTAGAAATACTGTTTTTAAGATTGCTGGTAAAGTTAGGTAAAATTTGAATAACTTTTGGTTGGGTAATTTGAATAAAAAACCAGTAAAAAATTGTCATTACAGGTCATGGCATATCGATATTGATGATGACGTATAGATACAGCTAGTCTTAAATTGGCTTAATGAAACAAAGCGTATCGATACGGTTTGGGCGTATCGTTACGGATTTTGGTCACTGGGATCTGGATGGGAAAAAGGTATCGATACGGTCATAGAGAGTATCGGTATGGAGTCAACACGGTCAACGCGTATCGATACTGGACTGGTTGTATCAGTACGGGTTAACATCCTTCAAATCTGGAAATCTGAAATTAGGCTTAGCGTATCGATACGGCCCTTAGGGTATCGATACAGTGTTAGTTAATTATGTTATAAAGAATAAAAAGGAGTTTTAGGCATTTGCAATTTGGTGACTAATAACTACAAGGTCTAATTAATCAGGTTAACAATATCTGATAGTAATGGAACTTCACACATTTATAGTTGGTAAGTTTAATTACATGTCGGTAATAGAGAATTCGGGTTAAGATTGCTAATTTGTAAAGTTTATATTTTAGTCCCTAAGTTTGAAAAAGGTTAAAATTGACCTCGATTCTAATAAGACTAACAATAAATAGGTTTGATAAGGTCCTGTAAATGACTAATAAAATACTCCGAACAAGTTCCGAACTTTGATTCCATCTTCTGATCTCCGAATAAGTTTTCGATAACACTTTTCGATCCGGTTCTCTACCAGGCCAGGAAAGGGGTGTTACAATTGTGGTATCAGACCCTAGGTTTAGTCGATTCTAGGACAAACTGAAGCCCATTGCAAGTCCGTATGTACTTATGCCACCTAGTAGTTATTTGTATATGTTATTTGTGACTTGCAGCTTACACGATTCAATTTTTTGTATGATTAGATCTGAATATGTCTGCGCCTACTAATAGACGCGCTAATGAAGAACCAAATATTGGCTCCTCCTTTACTCAAAGGGATAATCTGAGGGAAAAAGTTAGGCCCAAACAAGTGGGGGAAAATGATCCACCTCATCCTCTATAGATGCAGACCGCTCAGCAGGAATATTTGATGTCTATGGTTGACATTATTAAGCTAGTGGTTGTGTCCTTTTGACAAGAACCACCCCTTCAGCCTGCTATAGCTACCCCGACTGCTTCGAGGGTGCCTAATGAAAAGCTCAAACAATACCCGGTACACACCTTTACTGGCCACAACCTGGACAACCCTGAAGTCGCAAAATACTGGTTGGAGAACACCCTAAAGGTGCTGAGTAAGCAAATGAAGTGCCCCAAAGAACATAAGCTCGAATGTGCCTTAGCCATGATTCTTGAGGAGGCCTAGAGTTGGTGGGATACAGTGACACTCACCATGCTTGAACACAGAATCACATGGGATTTCTTCTTTCAGGGGTTTTGCAAAAAGTATATCAATGACCACTACATCGTTGAGAGACATAAGAAGTTCCTCCATTTGAAGATAGGAGGAAGGCCGTAGAGTAGTATATCCAGGATTTCTACAAGTATACAAGATATGGTGTTGAGATTATACGCATGGAGAAAGAAAAATGTCAGATGTTCGTTGACGGCCTCTATGAGGAACTACGTCCTCTTTTCATTGTCTTGGAGTTAGAAGACTTCCAAACTTTAGTTAATCGATCCATTGCTGTTGAAGCCTCCCAGAAGGATTCTAGAAGAAGGAAAAGGAACCAGGCCCAATCTGATAAAAGGTTCCGAGATGATTCTAAGCCACCCACATCTCAGAAGAAAAGTAGGCAGTAGGACATTTGTTGCTTGTATAGCTACCACGATTCAGTTATCTACCGCAATTGCAGTCTGCAGGAACATCTATTGCTCGTATAGCTTCAGTAGACAGTACAGACGGTTCTGCAAAAGGTTCTCAGATCCCTCTATACAATTTCTGCCAAAAGAAGAACCCCGGGCAGTGCTGTAGACAATCTGTATCATGCTATCTTTGCTGTGAGTCTAGCCACTTCATCATGCAGTGTCTGCAGAATCCGCACGCTCCTACCTCTGTAGCTTCTCAGAACAATCCTAGCAAGGGAAGAAGAGAAAAGCAATTGCAAACTAGATCAACGGGGAGACCACGTAACGCCGATGCCCCTCCGGTTGGTCATGACGCTCAGACTTCAGCCATGATGTACCATGTTTGGGGTCGTGAGCAAGAGGATGATCCTGATGTGATTGCAGGTATGGTGGAATTATGTTCCGATCTTGTTCATTCTTTGGTAGATCTAGGCTCTACACATTCTTTCATTAGTGAATCTTTGATTGCAAAGTATGCCTTAAAATCGGAATCGACCACTTCCTAAGTTCTAACCCTAAGTAAAGCTACATTGGTCCTAACCCTAAGTAAAGCTACACTCACAATAGTCCAAGCTATTCACTTGTCTTGTATCCAAATCCCTTTGCCTCTTGCTTTGGGATGTCCACTCTTACCTTCCTCTTCCACAACTTGCTGCCCTTGGTCTAGCAAGCATAATACATACAATTCATCAAAACAAGAACATAATGTCACACATGTATAGTAGTAATGTTACCACATTTGTACCTAACATTTAGCTATTATTTTTATGCCTTCTTTTAAGAATTTCCTACTAGTTCATCTCTATATTGTTATTACCTCATTTTAAGACATAACTAGACATGTTACAATGTCCCAAAACTGTTTTGGAAACAGTTTGCATCTAGGTGTAAAAACAGTCCCAAACTGCCCAGGACACTGTTGCCTGGCAGTTTGCACACTGTCCCTTAAAATGGTTATATCTTTTAATCCGTATGTCAGAATTTCGATTACTATACACCATTGGAAAGCTGACAAAATTGTATATATGATCATATAAGGCTTACATTTTAGTTCTTAGCCAATTAATACATTTTATTGTTCAAAGACAGGGCATTTACACTATCTGGACAGTTTGCACTGTCCAGCAATTTCTATTTACAGTTTCCAGCATAGGACCCAGTTTTCAGTTTTGTTTTCACCTAATGAAATTAGACATAATAAGGATCATGTCATTAAAATTTCAGCTCCAAATTTCATCTATACAATTTTTGGTGAATTTTCAAAGTGACTGCCCAGAACAGAGCAATCCTAGGCAGGTTGCACCTAATGACATTTTAATTTCTTAATTTCATTTTAACCAATGTTCTGGCCCTATAATTCATTTCATATGACATCCTAAACATGTTTAGTCAATGTTAATCCATTATTCAAGGCAGCCAAAACAGAGTAAGTTGATTACAATGCTTAATTTTGAATGTTTACTCAATTTCAATTCAACAAAACTGTTTCTATGTTATGTGACTATGTTCATACTTTTATCTTTCATTTCCAGCATTGGTTACTAACAATTCAACTTGTTTAACACCTTAATTACCTTACCTAATCATGATCATAATCAATTCATTAATTCCATAGCTCAATTTCAAATTCTAACCATTCAATTCTTACATCAACATCTAATTTCAAATTTCCAGCAACCTAGTTTTATTACACCATTCCTTACATATGAATTCTACTCTAATTCAAGTCATCCATGATATATACATGTTCAATTTCATCATTCTCTTCATTTCAAACAACCTAATAACTCAACTAAGCATTTAAACATCATCAAAATTAAAATTTCAAACATAAATCAGATTGGACAGCATGAATTTACCTTAGTAATGCTGCCAACAAGTTGAATTTAGCTCAAATTCAACCTTAACACCATGGATTTAAGCTTTCTCTCACAAGAACACTCTCTCCCTATTTTCCCTCTTCAAATCGGTATAATGGAGAAATGGATGAAGATGACATCCTTGTAATGGATTTAGGAATTTACTATATTATCCTTGATTAGTTGTTTATCATAGAATTAATCAAGGGCATTAGGGGAAATGAGAAATTTAGCATGCAATACTTATCTTTCTCATTTAATTCAATGTAGTCACTTTAAATTGATCACTTATTTCATTCATTCTTTCAATTAGACCCTTGACTAATCAATTTAGCTTAATTCTAAATTCAATTAAGCTATCAACTTATTCAAATTGGTTCCAACACTTCTAGGCTAGGATTTGGGGTGTTACAGAAAACTTCCTAACCAAGTCTTTCATTGAAAAACATTTTCCTAACCAAGTTTTTACAGATTGTAAGCTAGGTATGTCATTTCCTATTATCAGTATGTCATCCACATATAGTACCAAGAAAATGACAGTGTTCCCACTAATTTTCTTAAAACACATGGCTCATCTTCATTTTTGAAAAACCAAACTCTTTGATTGTATCGTTAAGATGAAGATTCCAACTTTGAGAAGCTTGCTTCAATCTAAAAATGGACCTTTGTAGCTTGCATATTTTTTCAGCATCTTTTGGATCGACAAAACCTTCAGGTTGGGTCATGTACACATCCTCATCTACTTTCCATTAAGGAAAGTAGTTTTAAAATCTATTTTTCATTTCTCATAATCATAAAATGCAGCTACTGCAAGTAAGATCCGAATGGATTTAAACATAGAAACAGGAGAAAAGGTTTGATCATAGTCTATACCATGAATTTTACAAAAACTCTTAGCAACTAATCGCTCTTTGTATGGTTTTACATTACCATCCATGTCAGTTTTCTTTTTGAAAACCCATTTGCATCCTATGGGCTTAACCCCTTGAAGTGGGTCAACCAAGGTCCAAACTTGGTTTTCTAACATGGAAACCATCTCAAATTTCATGGCCTCTAGCCATTTCTCAGATTCTAGGCCCGTCACGTCTTCTTGATAAGTCCTAGACTCATCTTGATCCATGAAGAGAACATTACCATGCAACGTGACAAGAAATCCATATTTCTCTGTCGCACTACGTTCTCTCAAAGATCTTTGTAGTGGTTGTGTTTCCAAAATAGTTGAATGTTCCTCAACAACTTTTAGAACTTGTTGTTCTTCAATATCTAGTTCAATGATTTATGGTTGATCTCGAATTTTATTGAATTCAATATTTCTTCCACTTCTATTTCTGAAAACAAATTCTCTTTCTAGGAAGATTCTTGTTCGAGAAATAAACACTTTGTTCTCTGTAGGATTTGAATAAATAATTTATAAGATTCAAGCTTTGTAGACATATGATGTTTAACACAAGCTTTGCATACCCAAATTTTCATAAAAGACATACTAGGACATTTCCTAGTCCATATCTCATATGGAACACGATTTAGATGGAAGGCAGTTGTTTCTAGCGCATGTCCCCAAAAAGAAATTGGAAGATCAGCGTGACTCATCATTGATCAAACCATGTCTAACAATGTTCAATTTCTTCTTTCGAAAACTCCATTCCGTTGTGGAGTACCATGAGGTGTAAGTTGTGAGACAATCTCATATTCTTTAAGAAGGTCACCAAACTCTAAGCTTAAGTATTGTCCTCCTCGATATGATCAAAGAGCCTTAATGTTTTTTCCTAGTTGGTATTATACTTCATTTTTAAATTCCTTGAACTTTTCAAGGGCTTTAGATTAATGATGCATTAGGTAAATGTACCCATATCTACTGAATTCATCTGTGAAAGTAATGAAGTATTGAAACCCTTCTCTAGCGTGTGTATTCATTGGTCCACATGCATCACTATGTATTGATCCTAATAAATCACTTGCTTGCTCAATTTTTCCGTTAAAAGGAGCTTTGGTCATCTTTCCCAATAAGCTAGGCTTGCATACATCATGTTGCTCGAAAAAATTGAATCCAAAAATCCATGTTTATGAAGTTTTGAAATGCATTTTTCACTTATGTGACCCAAGCGGCAATGCCAAAGATAAGTTTGATTGGAGTTATTTATTTTTTTATCTTTTGGTATTTATGTTGTAAATGGAATTCTTTTGATCCAGAATATAGAGGTCATTTATTAATTGTGCCACACCATAGAAAACATTATCAAGATAAAAATAACAACAATTATTCTTAATAATTATTTCAAAACCAATCTTGGCTAAACAAAAATTTGAAATGAAGTTTTTAGTCAAACTAGGCACAAAATAACAATCCTCTAAACATAAATTAAGTCCACTAGTAAACGATAAAGTATATGTTCCTATAGCTAAGGCAGCAACTCTTGCTCCATTACCAACTTGTAGGTTTACATCTCCTTTTCTAAGATTTCTACTATTTTGTAGTCATTGTACAGATGCACAAATCTAATAACTACAATCGGTATCCAATACCCAAGAAGTAGGTGTGTAACACCCCTTTCCCGGTCTAGTAGGGGACCTGGTCGAAAAGCGTTACCGGAAAACAATACGGTGGACAGTGCAAATATTTTGATCATAAATCAAAGTTTATCTGAGCGATGTGATATTATACCAATGTAGATAAGCAATGCCTCAATACATAACTACATTAATCAATTTAGGAACAATTTTAAACTTCTACAAATTCTAGGGACTAATTTGTGAATTCAATATTTTAGAGGCCTTTTATCAAAAATAATCTTACTCTATTGAAATTCAACCTATGTTCAATGATTATACAAATTTTCAAGATAATATGAGTCCAATTACCTCTTCAATTTAACTATACAATATTCATTGACCAATATACAATGTTCCAAATTTATTCCAATTAACTTATAATAGATTTACATGTATCGGTATCCGTACTCGAGAGGTCGTACCGATACGCCTGAGTCATGACCATTAAAATAGTTAAGAATCAATGAGCTCATACTGATACGATGATTGCTCGTATCGGTACGCGAATCATAGCTTATGATTTATCAAATTCCTATGTTCGTTGCCCGTATCAATACGGTTGGGAACCGTATTGGTACGTGTTGACCAGGTTGACCTGTATCGATACGTCCCTGGATCGTACCGATGCAATTAATTTTCCAAATTCCAGTGTTGACTTTTCTTATCGATACGCCACTTTGACGAATCGATACACCCTGTTGACCGATGTTGACCATGTCCAAATATGCACATCCGTACTGATACGCCATCACTCGTATCGATACGCCCTACACTATAATGAAAAATTTTATCTAGTTTTTACTCAATTGGCCTATTAAACAATGTCCAAATACAATGAAATTTTACCAGGGAGTTTATAACGCTATAATCTACTAGCATGCTAAATTTTATAGCCATTCAAATCCATTTACTATGTTTTCACATTTTTAGGCCAAGTATTCAATTTTGGTCACTTTTAAACCATTCAAAAGGGGTCATTTAGGGCCTAATGCACAATTACAAAGCAATACATACATACCAAAAAGACCATAAGTGACTAGTCTAACTACTTTGCCACCATACTAGGAGTTCATAGATTCGAAACACATTACTTTAGCTTGGTTGTGACTTGCCAAAATCTTCCAACTCCTCTGATCTCCAACAATGAACTTCTTAACCTGAAATGTATGAAATGAAATTCATTAGGCATACATTGCCTAGTGAGGTAGTCACGGACAATAATATTAACAATGAAATGCATTCCAAATCATGTTCTAACAATAACAATGCAATGAATCGATGATGACAATGCCATATTCATATTTAATAGCAATTATATCATTTTCAACAATAACCCTTGGATCGATTCGGGATAGTGGACACGCAAATTCCTATGCCTCGCCAAATCAATGAATGGTCTAGTCCCTCTACCTCGCCAATATGACCAATAATACAAACCCCTCCGCCTCGCCAATATGACCAATAACGCATGCAACCCTCCGCCTTGCCACAATATAGGTTGTAGCCCAAGGACCATAGTCCACCCATACACTGAGCTCATGGATTCTATGGCATGCCAATTGTATCCAATATCCTTTCGAGTCCAAGGTCCGGTGACAATATCAATAATCAATGTTCAACAACAATAACAATGTTCAATGATCTCAATAACAATGACAATGTTCGATGCTTCAATATCAATGTATCGATAACAATAACTATGCCTATATTAATGCTTAATGTCAATGACTATAACAATAGCTATAACAATGACTTTGACCATGTTCAATGACCGATGCCCTGGATAACTATAATTCGATGTGAAACACCCCAAAATTTAGCCTAGTCAGAATAGGGTTCCGGTGATTGGAAATCCTACATCAGAAAGGTCCAAATATTGTATTAACTATGATCGCAAGGTCAAATGTATCAATGTTGGACTCCAATCGAGTCAAATTCTTGTCTATGGACCTTATTGAATGTTTTGGAAACCTTTTAGTGGCTAAATTATTGAAATTGAAAGTTTGAGGGTACAAGTATAGCCTGCCGAGAGTTGAGGGACTAACCTTGCGATTGGCCCCTCCTTAAATTATAATCACTCACCGTAGAGTGATCTAATGAAGCTGCTTCATCATAAGGAAAGCTCCTAAGCTTTTTTTAGAAGGGAAAAAGAAATAAGGATAGTAAACTTACCCGATATTTCACCAATCAAGCACCTCACTAAAATCCATCGTCCCCTACCTAAGCACACACCTCCATTGGAGTCCAAGCTCAAGCTTGGTTTTTCATCTATTCTTTGATATCGAAATATTGCTAGTAATTGGGTAAGCTATAGTCCCCAAACAACCAATGAAATCCATGGATATATCAAGCTTAATCTCTAATTAGGGTTTGCCTATCCATGGTCATCTTGATAGCTAATGGCTATTTCAAGTTTAGTTATTGATTTTGATATCTTTAATTTGATTTCGATGTCGAGATATTGTTTCTAACTCAATCCTATTGATTTCCTAGCTCAAGAAATTGATAATAAGCATCCATCGACCTCGCCGAAGACTAGGAACAAATGAGTTATCATCCGAGAGCGGTAAGAGCACCAGATTATCGAGGTGAGTGAAGTCGAAATCTCAGGATTAGGCTAGATGCCTTTCCCGACTTCATCGTTATTAAAACTCTCATTGCTAACTTCGTTGTTAAGGATTATTGCATCGAACCACTTATCGGATATTGTGGTAAGTATTGGTAAGTTATTGCATTGAGTATTGAGCATCGCCAGTGTCATCGTCATCGTTATTGAACATTGGACATAGATATCGTTGTTGTCATTGAGTATTGTTATTGCCATTATCATCGCCATCATCATTGAATCATGACAGTATAGGATATTGATATAGAGCATTGATATAGCATGGTTATAGCCATTGTCATTGATCATTGATGTCAACATCGTTATGGTTATCGAAACATTGAAAATGAACCATCGGCTATTAATATTGTCATTGAGATCATTGAAATATTGCTATCGACATTGATACTATTATTGGACATTAATATTGAGTCAATACTTACTGATAAAGCTATCAAATATATTGAATATTGTCATTGCTATTGACCATCGATCATTGATATTGTCACGGGACCTTGGATTCGAAGGACATTGGATGCAATTCGCATGCCATAGAATTCACGAGCTCTGTGTACCGGTGGACTACGGTCCTAGGGCTACGACCTATATTGATTTGGCGAGGCGGAGGGATGTGTTGTGATATTGGTCATATTGGTGAGGCGAAGGGACTAGACCATTCATTGATTTGGTGAGGCGTAGGAATTCGCATATCCACTTATCCGAATTTATCCAAGGGTTATTGATGAATTATGGATTTATTGTTATTGAACATGTTCATTGCATTGCTCTATTGATCCATTGCATTGTCATTGTCAAGATATGAATTGGAATGCATTTCATTGATATTGTGTTTAATTGTGACTACCTCACTAGGCAAAGTATGCCTAATGCATTTCATTTCATACATTTCAAAATAAGGATTTTGTCGTTGAAGATCAGAATTTTGGTCGTTGTTGACAAGTCATCTCAAGTCACAAGTAATATATTTTGTCCCTATGAACTCCTAGAATGGTGGCAAAGTAGTCGAACTAGTCTTTTGTGACCCTTTTGGTAGTATGTATTAAGTATGGTTTATGGAAGTTTCTAAGGCCCTAAATGACCTTTTGGCATAATGAAAATATGGCTAAAAAAGCATACTTGGCACTAAAAGGTAAAAACCTAGTAAATGGATTCAGATAACCCTAAAATTTGACATGCAAGTATATTATAGTACTGGAATATGGTTGGTAAAGTTTCATTGCATTTGGATATCAATTGCTAGGTCAAATGGATTAAAAACTAGATAAAAATTGACATTACAGAGCAGGTCATACCGATACAGGTCAAGTTGTATCGATACGGCCTTGCATATTTAGCCTGGGAAAGTACAAGTTCATTATAGGGTATCGATACAGGTCCAAGTGTATATATACAGATCTTGAAAGTGAGGTCTGTGAAATTAATTGCATCGATACGGCCTCAGGGCGTATCAAAACAGGTCATGGTCAAAGTCAACGTTGGTCAAACTGTATCGATACAAGTCAAGCTGTATGGATACGAGTTCTAGAATTACTAGGAATTGGATTGTCATCCTTGAATTCAAAATCGATATAGCCCTAAACGTATCGATACGGAATGGATGATTCCATTTAAACCTCAGACTCATGTACACCCGTACCGATACGGCCCCAAGGTGTATTGATACGGTGGTAGTTAATTCTGTTAAAAGTCATTGAACCCAGTTTTGAAACATTAACAGAATGGTCACTAAATATTGTAAGGCCTAATTGGATAGGTAATCGACATCAAAAATGCTTGAAAATTTACAAGGACATCGTTATTGTATTGAATTTCATCATTGTTTAGTTAATTGCATGAAAGGACTCCTAAATTACTAAATTCATAGATTAGTCCTTAACATTTGTAAAAGTCATAATTGGTCCTAATTGGCAAACTGTTGTTGCACATTGGACAATTGGATTAATGTTTACCTTGGAAATGTTCATAAAGAAAAATATCGTTTAATTATCGATTATTGATTGAAATTTATTGCACCGATCACCGCTTCACTCACCGGTTGCATTCTCTGAACCAGTTCTCGACTAGGCCAGGAAAGGGGTGTTAAAATTGTGGTATCAAAGCCAGAGTTTAGTCGATTCTTGGACTAAACCAAAGTCTATCGTATTGTCATTGTGTTACTTTGCCACCTAGGAGTTATATATTGTGTATATTGCGACTTGTTGACTAATTCGGTGTTTTTATGTTATAAATATGTCTGGAAGCAACGAAGCTCACATAGATGAGCCTGTTATCGGCTCCTCGACACACGGTGAGTAGGTAAGGGGGGAGATCCTCCAAACGCACCTAATCCCCCACCTTAGAATAACGGGCTGAAGCTGCCTAATGCACAGGCAGAGTGTTATCGGAACATGGCTAACATGTTCAAGCAATTCATGGCATCTATGAGGGCCAAGACGGTAGTGCAACCAACCCCATCAGTTGTCCAATATGCTCGAGCCCCTATTGACAAGCTGGCCTCACTTTGGGCATACACTTTTACCGGTCAGGATGATGATAATTCTGAGATTGCCTAGTACTGGCTGGACAACACGTTGAGAATTTTGAACAAGCAATTGCAGTGTTCTAATGAATACAAGCTGGAATGCGCCCTTGCATTGTTAGCTGATGAAGCACTTCAGTGATGGGAGACCACTATTCTCACTGTCCCTAAAGAAACTGTCACTTGGGAGTTCTTCCTTCAAGAATTCCGAAAGAAATATGTCAGTGAATACTACCTTGTAGAGGGGCGTAGTATCTTCCTCCATTTGAAACAAGACGATCGACCTATGGAGCAGTACATCCATGATTTCTAAAAGTATTGTCCATACGGTGTAGAGTATATCAAGAAGGAGGAAGAAAAATGTGGAATGTTCATTGTTGGACTTAATGATGAGTTACATCCTATGTTTACTTCTTCTGGGTATCACCAACTTCTAGGACCTCGTAAACTGAGTTAAGGCCACCGAAGCTGCACAAAGAGCTCAGAGATCAGGTGGATCTAGCAAGGCTGAGAAGAGGTTCAGACATGATTTTCGACCTCCCAGGTGGAACAAGAAGAATAAATATCAAGGTCCCAAGCAGAATATGTACTCACAACCTTCCTGATATGGGACCATTGAGAAACCTCAGACTGTAACACAATCTTTTGCTAAGACGGTCTCATTTGAGAGCATTGGAGGCTCCAATCAGAGTTTACAGAATCCAGTTTGCAACTATTACCAGAAACGACACCCAGTGGGTCAGTGTCGAAAGCAAGCTGGAGCAAATTTCTATTGTGGTGAACAAGGCCATTTTATCTTTGATTGTCCTCTTGGTGCAACAAAGACTATGGCTACACCGGCAAGTACTGCAACCCCTACCTAGTCCTTTTAAGGTAAGGGGTCAAGACAAGGTTCGTCATGAGCTATAGAGAAACCTAGTGGCACTGGCAAGGCACCGAGAAAGCAAGAATCCAAGACTCATGCTCAAATGTATCATGTGAGGTACATGGAGAAGGAAGATGATCCTGATGTCATTGCAGGCATCATTGAACTGTATTCCTATCCTTTATATGCATTGATTGACCCTGGCTCTACTCATTCTTTTACAAGTACTGAATTGGTTAAGAAGCATGGAATGACTAATGAACCTATAGCATCGAGAATCTCTATATCTAATCCACTGAGTGATTGTGTCACCATAAGCGTTGTGTGTAAGAATTGCCCTTTAGTGATTCAAGGGATTCCTTTTGTGGCCAACCTATTGGCTTTACCGATCCATGAGTTTGATGTGATACTGGGTCTAGATTGGCTTAGCGAGCATCAAGCATGAGTGGATTGTAGCAAAAGAAAATTGTATCTCTAAGGCCCTGGCAAGGAGAGAATTATGTTGTTGAGTTCAAGAAATCCTTCCTTGTATGCTTTGACAATAGAAGCTAAGGATGGGCCACAGCTATCAGATGTTAACGCGGTGTGTGAATTTCCTGATGTCTTCCCTGATGAACTCTCAAGTTTACCCCCAACCTGTGAAGTTAAATTTCGCATCGACAAACAACCTATAACTGCTCCAGTAACCATTACACCCTATCGAATATCATTCGTTGAGCTGAAAGAGTTGAAAGCCTAGATTCAAGATTTTCTTGATTAAGGCTTCATTCAATTGAGTTCCTCACCCTGGGGAGCTCCGACTCTCTTTGTGAAGAAGAAAGATGGTTCTGTGAGACTATGTATTGATTACCGGCAATTGAACAAGGTGACCATCAAGAACAAATACCCATTGCCAAGGATTGATGACCTATTCGATCAACTCAAGATGCCACTATGTTTTCCAAGATTGACTTAAGGTCTGGCTATTATCAAATGAGAGTTAAAGAATGTTATGTGCCTAAAACTACCTTTCGTACGAGATATGGTCACTACAAATTCTTAGTGATGCCATTTGGGCTAACCAATGCTCCAACTGCTTTTATGGACTTGATGAATCAGGTTTTTAGACCCTACCTTGATAAATTCGTAGTGGTATTCATTGATGACATCCTAATATATTCCAAGAATGTAGTGGAACATCGTGATCATCTCCGTATTGTGCTTCAAACTCTCTATGAGAAGCAGTTATTTGCCAAGTTCTCAAAGTGTGAGTTTTGGCTTACAGAAGTTGCCTTCCTGGGGAATATTGTGTCGGCTTCGGGCATCCAAGTAGACCTAAAGAAGATTCAATCCATTCTTGACTGGCATCCACCGAAGAACATCGGTGAGGTAAGGAGTTTTCTTGGCCTTGCTAGCTATTATAGGAGATTCGTCAAGGGATTCTCTATGATAGCAGCTCCTCTGACTAAGTTATTAAGAAAAGAAGCTTGGTTCATTTGGACTGCGGATCAACAAAGGAGCTTCGATCAATTGAAACAAGTTTTGACTCATGCACTAGTTCTAACCCAACCTAAGTCAGGAAAGGACTACACAGTTTACAGTGATGCATCGCATATCGGGTTAGGATGTGTATTAAATCAAGAAGGCAAAGTCATTTCTTATGCTTCCAAACAATTAAAGCCACATGAAATGAATTATCCCACTCATGATCTAGAGTTGGCTGCAATTGTTTTTGCGTTGAAAATTTGGAGGCATTACCTCTATCGAGATAAATGTTACCTCTTTACCGATCATAAAAGTCTCAAATATCTCCTGACCCAAAAAGATTTGAACATTCAACAATGAAGATGGGTGGAACTCCTTAAGGATTATGATCTTATCATTGACTACCATCCGAGCAAGGCTAATGTTGTAGCTGATGCACTCAGCCGCAAACCTCTGCCTGGTAAGTATTGTCATTGATCATTAAGTTTAATGTGTTGATTCATACATTGACTCATTGCAAGTCCTTGTGTTGTAGCTCCTCAAGCTATCAATGCTCACTTATAAGAAGCATCGCTGTTTCGTAGCTAAACTTCAAGTTCAGTCTACCATTATATCGAGAATTCAAGCATTACAACGATAAGATTCTGAACTTCAAGCTATCATTTCCAAGTTCCAAGATAACCCTGATTTTAGAGTAAATTATGAAGGTCTCTTATGTTTTCGTGATTGGGTTTGTGTACTTGATGATGAATATCTTCGCACTAATATCCTCAAGGAAGCTCATTCGAGCTCTTTCTCTTTTCACCCGGGGTCGGTGAAGATGTACAAGGACATACGGGAGCTTTATTGGTGGCCAGGCATAAAGAAAGCCGTAGTTGAATTCGTATCCAAGTGCCTTACGTGTAAACATGTTAAAGCTGAACATCATGTTCCTACTGGCTTATTGCAATCCATCGATCTACCGCAATGGAAGTGGGAGAAGATCACTATGGACTTTGTTAGTGGTCTGCCTTTGACTCCTACTAAACACAATGCAATTTGGGTCATCGTGGATCGTCTAACCAAATCACCACATTTTCTACTGGTTCGAATGGACTATGGCCTTCCCAAGCTGGCTGACTTGTATATTAAGGAACACCGATCGAGATCCACGATTCGCATCTCGATTCTGGAAGTCATTGCAAGGAGCTTTGGGCACCAGAGTTAATCTTAGTACCGCCTTTCACCCTCAGTCTGATGGCCAATCAGAAAGGGTAATACAGATCTTGGAAGACATGCTGCGAGCATGTATTATCGATTTTGGCAGATCATGGGAGAAATCTCTACCCTTCATTGAATTTGCCTACAACAATAGCTACCAAGCTTCTATTAAAACTGCACCGTATGAAGCATTTTATGGTAGGCATTTTCAAAATCCCTTATGCTGGTATGAGCTCGGTGAAGGCAAGATGTTGGGCCCTGATTTACTTTGGGAAATCGAAGAGAAGGTTACCTTCATCCACAACCGTTTGAAAGCAGCCTTTGACCGACAGAAGGCCTATGTTGATCTTAAGCGTAGGGATATTCAATATGAAGTTGGTGAGAAAGCTTTCCTCAAAGTTTCACCGTGGACGAAAGTTCTAAGGTTTGGTAATAAAGGAAAACTAAGTCCCTAATTCATTGGACCTTTCGAGGTTGTTGAAAGAATAGGCCCAGTGGCCTATCGATTGTTGTTGCCATTGGAGTTGAGTAAAATCCATGATGTGGTTCATGTATCCATGCTTCGGAGTATCGTTCTGATCCCTCGCACATCATTGAGCCTGAATCTGTGGAGATTCAACCCAATTTGTCCTATGAAGAAGAACCAGCTCATATTCTTTCAAGGGAAATCAAAAGACTTCACAACAAGACTATTACATTAGTCAAGGTATTGTGGAAGAGACACACCGCTAAGGAAGTAACATGGGAGTTGGAGGAAACAATGCGAAAGCAATATCCTCACCTCTTCAATCCAGTAAAATTCGAGGACAAATTTTTCTTAAAGGGGAGAGTTATAACACCCCAAAATCTGGCCTAGTAGTAATAGGGTTCCGGCGATAGCAAACCTACATCAGAAAGGTCTAAATATTGTATTAACTAGATCGCAAGGTCAAATGTACCAATGTTGGAATCCAATCGAGTCAAATTCTTGTCTAAGGACCTTATTGAATGTTTTGGAAACCTTTTAGTGGGTAAATTATAGAAATTAAAAGTTTGGGGGTACAATTATAATCTGCACAAAGTTGAGGGACTAACCTTGCGATTGGCCCCTCCTTAAATTATTATCACTCACCGTGGAGTGATCTGATGAAGCTGCTCCATCATAAGGAAAGCTCCTAAGCTTTTGTTAAAAGGGAAAAAGAAATAAGGATAGTAAACTTACCCAATATTTCATCAAGCAAGCACCTCACTAAAATCCATCGTCCCCTACCTAAGCAGACAGCTCCATTGGAGTCCAAGCTCAAGGTTGGTTTTTCATATATTCTTTGATATCGGAAAATTGCTAGTAATCGGGTAAGCTAGTCCCCAAACAACCAATGAAATCCATGGATATATCAAGCTTAATCTTTAATTAGGGTTTGCCTATCCAAGGTCATCTTGATAGTTAATGGTTATTTCAAGTTTAGTTATTGATTTTGATATTGTTAATTTGATTTCGATGTTGAGATATTGTTTCTAACTCAATCCTATTGATTTCCTAGCTCATGAAATTGATAATGAGCATCCATCGACCGTACCGAAGACTAGGAACAAAGGAATTGTCATCCAAGAGCGGTAAGAGCATCAGATTATCGAGGTGAGTGTAGTCGGAGTCTCAAGATTAGGCTAGATGCCTTTCCTAACTTCATCGTTATTAAAATTGTCATTGGTAACTCCGTTGTTAAGGATTACTGCATCGAACCACTTGTCAGATATTGTGGTAAGTATTGGTAAGTTATCGCATTGAGTATTGAGCATTGTCAATGTCATCGTCATTGTTATTGAACATCGGACATAGATATCGTTGTTGTCATTGAGTATTGTTATTTCCATTGTCAACGCCATCATCATTGAATCATGCCAGTATAGGATATTGATATAGAGCATTGATATAGCAATGATACAGCATGGATATAGCCATTGTCATTGATCTTGATGTCAACATCGTTATGGTTATCGAAACATTGAAAATGAACCATCGGCAATTAATATTGCCATTGAGATCATTGAAATATTGCTATCGACATTGATACTATTATTGGACATTGATATTGAATCATTGCTTATTGATAAAGCTATCGAATATATTGAATATTTTCATTTCTATTGAACACTGATCATTGATATTGTCATCGGACCTTGGATTCGAAGGACATTGGATACAATTGGTATGCCATAGAATTCATGAGCTTAGTGTACGGATGGACTACGGTCCTAGTGTTACGGCCTATATTGATTTGGCAAGGCGGAGGGATGTGTTGTGATATTGGTCATATTGGCGAGGCGGGGGGACTAGACCATTCATTGATATGGCGAGGCGTAGGAATTCGTATATACTCTAGTAAATGTGAATACTTGGCACTAAAAGGTAAAAACCTAGTAAATGGATTTAGATGACACTGAAATTTGGCATGCAAGTAGATTATAGCATTGGAATATGGTTGGTAAAGCTTCGTTGCATTTGGATATCAACTGCTAAGTCAAATGGATTAAAAACCAGAGAAAATTGACATTACAGTGCAGGGCGTACCGATACAAGTCAAGCTGTATCGATACGGCCTTGCATATTTGGCCTGGGAAAGTACAAGATCACCATAGGGTATCGATACAGGTCCAAGTGTATCGATACGGATCTTGACAGTGAGGTCTGTGAAATTAATTGCATCGATACGGCCTCAAGGCGTATCAAAATAGGTCAAAGTCAACGTTGGTCAACCCATATCGATACAGGTCAAGATGTACCGATACGAGTTCTTGAATTATTGGGAATTGGATTGTCATCCTTGAATGTGGAATCGATACGGCCGTAAATGTGTCGATACGAGTTGGATGATTCTATTTTGACCTCAAACTCATGTACACAAATACCGATACGGCCCTAAAGTTAGTTAATACTGTTAAAAGTCATTAAACCCAGAGCTCCTTGCAGTGATTTCTAGAATCGAGAAGCAAACTGTGGATCCCGATCAAAGGTGACCTATTGAGGTACTCTATGGAGTCGGATAACTTCCTTAATAAACAAGTCAGACAGCTTAGGAAGACTGTAGTCAATTCTAATCGGTAAAAAGTGTGCTGACTTGGTGAAACGGTCTACAATGGCCCAAATGGCATCATGTTTAGCAGGAGGCAAGGGTAGACCACTAACAAAATCCATAGTGATCTTCTCTCATTTCCACTATGGTAGATCAATGGGTTGTAATAAGCTGGTAGGGACACAATGTCCTGCCTTAATATACTGGCATGTAAGGCACTTGGACACGAAATCGGTTATGGCTTGTTTCATGCCCAGCCACCAATAAAGCTCCCAAAGGTCCTTATACATCTTTATAGAACCCGGGTGGACAGAGAAAGGACTCGAATAAGCCTCTTTGATAATATTGGCATGAAGAGATTCATCATTAGGTATGCAAACTCGATCACAAAAGCAGAAGAGCCCTTCAGGACTAATTTTGAAGTCAGGGTTATCTTGTAGCTTGGTAACAATAGATTGAATTTCAGGGTCTTTCTCTTGCAATGCTTTGATCCTCGATACGATGGTAGATTGAACTTGGAGTTCAGCTACAAAACAACGGTGTTTCCGAAGTCGGAAGTGAGCATTAATGGCTCGAGGAGCTACAATACAACAACATACAATGAGTCAATATACCAATTAATGTATTGGACTCAATTATTGATAACGATACTTACCAGGCAAAGGTTTGCAGCAGAGTGCAACAGCTACAACGTTGGCCTTGCCCGAATGGTAATTGATGAAAACATCATAGTCTTTAAGGAGTTCCATCCATCTCCGTTGCGGAAGATTCAACTCTTTCTGGGTTAAGAGATACTTGAGGCTTTTATGATCAGTAAAGAGATAACATTTCTCTCCGTAGAGATAATGTCTCCAGATTTTCAATGCAAAGACAACTGCAGCCAATTCCAAGTCATTAGTGGGATAATTCATCTCATGTGGCTTTAGTTGTCTTGAAGCATATGCAATAACCTTACCTTCTTGCATCAATACACATCCTAACCCAAGAAGCGATGCATCACTGTAGACGGTGTAGTCTTTTATAGACTCAGGTTGGGTTAGGACTGACGCATGGGTTAACACTTGCTTCAATTGATCGAAGCTTCTTTGTTATTCCTCGGTCCAAACAAACGAAACTTCTTTTCTCAATAGCTTAGTCAATAGAGCTGCTATCATAGAAAATCCTTTAACGAACCTTCTATAATAGCCAGCAAGACCAAGGAAGTTTCTCACTTCACAAAAATTCTTCAGTGGATGACAATCAATAATGGCTTGAATTTTCTTCAGATCCACTTGGATGCCCAAATCTGATACAATATGCCCAAGAAAGGCAACTTTGGTGAGCCAAAACTCATACTTAGAGAACTTGGCAAACAACTGCTTCTCCTAAAGGGTTTGAAGAACAATGCGGAGGTGATATCAATGCTCAGTAGGATTCTTAGAATTAATCAAGATATCGTTGATGAATTCTACTATGAATTTATCAAGACATGGCCTGAAAACCTGATTCATCAAACCCGTAAAAGTTGTCAGTGCATTGGTTAGCCCAAAGGGCATCACCAAGAATTCGTAGTCTCCATATCTTGTTCGGAAAGTCGTCTTGGGTACATCACATTCTTTGACTCTCATCTGATAATACTCAAACCTTAAGTCGATCTTGGAAAACACAGAGGCATCCTTAAGCTAACCGAATAGGTCATCAATTCTTGGTAATAGATATTGATTCTTGATGGTTACCTTGTTCAACTGTTGATAGTCAATGCAAAATCTCATGGAACCATCCTTTTTCTTGACAAAGAGAACTGGGGCTCCCCAAGGTGAGGAACTCAGTCAAATAAAGCCTTTATTTAATAAGTCTTGAATTTGAGCCTTCAGCTCTTTGAGCTCGACGACTAATATACAGTAGGGTGCAATGGAAACTGGGGTAGTCCCAATTTGCACTTTGATGACAAATTCAACCTCACGGGTTAGAGGTAAACCTAAAAGTTCATCAGAAAAGACATCATGGAATTCGCACACTTTGTCAACATCGGACAATCGAGGTTCATCCTTGGCTTCCAATGTCAAAGCATTCAGGGAAGGATTTCCCGAGTTCATCAATACAATACTTTCTTTGCCAAGGCCTCAAAGGTACAACTTCCTCTTACTACAATCTACCCACGCTTGATGTTCACTAAGCCAATCTAATCCTAATATAACATCAAATTCATCGATCGATAATGTAGTAAATTGGCCAGAAAAGGAATCCCTTGAATCAATAAGGGATAGTTAATATACACAAGGCTTACGATGACACAATCACCCAAAGGATTGGTTATAGAGATTCTCAATACTATAGGTTCAGATGATAATCTATGCTTCTCGACTAACACGGTACTTATAAAGGAGTGAGTAGAACCAGGGTCAATAAATACATCTAAAGGATGTGAATACAATTCAAGGGTACCTACAATAACATCAGGCTCATCCTTTTCTTCCTTACTCCTCACGTGATACATCTAGACAAGGGCCTTCAATTCTTGCCTGCTCGGTGCCTTCCCAGAGTCACCAAATCTCCTTGCCACTCCCGATGATCCTTGCCTTGATCCCTTACCTCGAAAAGACTGAGTAGGGGATGCAACACTAGCCGGTGCAGTAGTTGATTTAATTGCATTGAGAGGGCAGTCTCGAATGAAGTGGCCTTGCTCACCACAATAGAAGCAAGCTTCAGTCTGTTTACAGTATTGACATGCTAGATGCCCGTTCTGACAATAGTTACAAACTGGACACTGTGAACCCCTATTCGAACCTCTAGCACTCTCAATTGAAACGGTCTTAGCAAAAGAAGTCACAGTTTGGGGTCTCTTGACGTTCCCGGAATGAGAAGGCTATGGAAACATATTCTGGTTAGAGCCAGAGTACTTCCCTTTCCTGCTCTATTTAGGAGGTCGAGAATCATCTTGAAACCTTTTTTCTAATTTGCCCAACCCATCAGTCTTTTGGGCTTTCTGTGACGCTTCAGTGGCCTTGACTCGGTTTACAATGTCTTGGAAATCAGTGATGCTTAATGTTGTAAACATGG
Source organism: Hibiscus mutabilis (assembly GCA_019671005.1). NCBI lineage: Eukaryota > Viridiplantae > Streptophyta > Magnoliopsida > Malvales > Malvaceae > Hibiscus > Hibiscus mutabilis. The sequence goes on from CM033725.1 coordinate 12,977,855, forward strand.
GACGAAGTTCATCACTAAGCCCGACAATGAAAATTTGGCAACTCTCCTTCTTCTTCTTAATGTACTCAGCACCATGTCGGTAGTATTTGCAAAAGTCATGAATGTACTGCTCGACAGGTTGCCCACCTTGCTTGAGGTGGAGGAAGATATTGCGCCTTTATGCGAGATAGAACTCGCTGATGTACTTCTTTCAAAATTCTCAGAGAATGTTATTGTGTCTTTGGAGACCGTAAGAGTAGTAGTCTCCCACCAATGAAGTGCCTCATCAACAAGCAATGCAAGGGCACATTCTAGCTTGTGTTCATCCGAATACTGCAACTACTTGTTCAGAATTCTCAGGGTATTATCCAACCAATACTCGACCACTTTAGGATTGTCATCATCCTGACCGGTGAAAGTATAAGCTCGGTACTGTGATAAGTTGTCAATAGGAGCCCGAGTATGTTGACAATGGCTGTAGTAGGTTGTACAATCTACTCAGATCGCATAGCAGCCATAAACTGTTTGAATATGTCAGCCATGTTCTGGTAACACTCAGCCTAAACAGTTGGCACCTCGGGTCTAGTGCCTATACAGAAGGGTCCTATGAATTCAAAGGATCTCCCCCTTATCTCCTTGCCATGCGTCGAGGAGTCGGTAGCTGGCTCATTAATATGAGCTTCATTCGTCTCAGACATATCTATAATATAGAGAGATCAGATTAGTCGACAAGCCACAATTTACACAATATATAACTCCTAGGTGGCAAAGTAACACAATAACAATACAATAGGCTTCTGTCTAGTCCTAAAATTGACTAAACTCTAGCTCTGATACCACAAATGTAACACCCCCTTCCCGGTCTAGTAGAGGACTAGGTCGGAAAGCGCTACCAAAAAACAATACGGTGGACGGTGAAAATATTTCAATCGCAAATCAAAGTTTATCTAAGCGATGCAATATTATACCGATGTATAGAAGAAATGCCTCGATACATAACTACATTAATCAATTTATGGCCAATTTTAAACTTTTACAAATTCTAGAGACTAATATGTGAATTCAATATTTTAGAGGTCTTTTTTCAAAAATAATCATGCTATACTAAAATTCAACCTATATTCAATGATTATACAAATTTTCAAGAAAATCTGAGTCCAATTACCTTTTCAATTTAACTATACAATATTCAGTGGCCAATATGCAATATTCCAAACTTATTCCAATTAACTTATAACAAATTTACATGTACCGGTATTGGTTTTCGAGAGGCCATACTGATACGCCTGTGCCATGACAATTAAAACAGTTAAGAATCAATGAGCACATACCGATATTATGCTTGCCCGTATCGGTACGCAAAGCATGGCTTATGATTTATCAAATTCCTATGTTTGTTGCATGTATCGATATGGCTGGGAATCGTATTGGTACGTGTTGACCAGGTTGACCCACATCAATATATCCCTGGATCGTACCGATTCAATTAATTTTCCAAATTCCAGTGTTGATTTTTCTTATCGAGACGCCCCTTTGACGTATCAATACACCCTGTTGACCATGTCCAAATATGCACACTCGTACCGATACGCCATCACCCGTATTGATACGCCCTGCACTATAATGACAGATTTTATCTTGTTTAAACAATGTCCAAATACAATGAAATTTTACCAGGGAGTTTATAACACTATAATCTACTAGCATGCCAAATTTTATAGCCATTCGAATCCATTTACTAAGTTTTCACCTTTTTAGATCAAGTATGCAATTTTGGTCACTTTTAAACCATTCAAAATGGGTCATTTAAGGCCTAATGCACAATTACAAACCAAGGCAATACATACATACCAAAAAGACCATAAGTTACTAGTCTAACTACTTTGTCACCATACTAGTTCATAGATTCGATATACATTACTTTAGCTTGGTTGTGACTTGCCAAAATCTTCCAACTCCTCCGATCTACAACAACGAACTTCTTAACCTAAAATGTATGAAATGAAATGCACTAGGCATACATTGCCTAGTGAGGTAGTCACGGACAATAACATTAACAATGAAATGCATTCCAAATCATGTTCTAGCAATAACAATGCAATGAATCGATGATGACAAGGCAATATTCATATTTAATAGCAATTATATCATATTTCAACAATAACCCTTGGATCGATTCGGGATAGTGGATACGCGAATTCCTATGCCTCACCAAATCAATGAATAGTCTAGTCCCTCCGCCTCGCCAATATGACCAATAACACAAACATCCCTCTGGCTCGCCACAATATAGGTTGTAGCCCAAGGACCGTAGTCCACCCGTACACTAAGCTCATGGACTATATGGCATTCCAAATGTATCCAATGTCCTTTCGAATCCAAGGTCCGGTGATAATATCAATAATCAATGTTCAACAACAATAACAATGTTCAATAATCTCAATAACAATGTCAATGGTCGATGCTTCAATATCAATGTATCGATAACAATAAATATGCCTATATCAATGCTCAATGTCAATGACTATAACAATAGCTATAATAATGACTTTGACCATGTTCAATGACCGATGCTCTGGATAACTATAATTCGATGGCAATAACGATGGCGATATTAATATCAATGCTTGATGACAATGACAATATCGATATCTGATATTCAATTCAAAGCTTACCGATACCTACCAAAGATGCCTCCTAAGAGGTTCAGTGCAATATCCTTTATCAAAGGGTTAGCATTATTAAATTCAATAACAATGAAATCGAGAAAGGGGCCTAGCCTAATCCCGAGACTCCAACTACACTCACCTCGATATTCCAAAGCTCCTACGGCTCTTGGATTACAATCCCTTTTTTCCAAGCTTTTGATGGTGATGGTGGATGATCCCTCTCCACTTCTTGAGCTAGGTAAATAATAGGAAATTGTTAGAATCAATAATACAATATTGAAATCCATGTAACGATATCAAAATCAAATTCTAAATTCAATATAGCTATTAGCTATTGGATATCCATGGATGGAAGCTTTGAAATTCCTATGTTACCAAAGATGATCAAAGCCCTAACATGGAATTAAACTCAATATATCCATGAATTCTAGCAATAGATTAGGGATTCTATCTTACCCAATCGATCTCTATGCAAACGAATCGATAAACCAAAAAAAAATTAAGCTTGAAACCAAGCTCCAATGGAGGTGCTTGCTTAGGTTAAAGATGAAGTGAAATAAGAGATAGCAAAGATGATCACTTTCCTTCCTCGGTAAGCTTTTCTCTTTTTCCTACGTTTTAATAACCGATAGCTTTCCTTCATATGAAGGAAAGCATTATGATCATCCTACGTAAGTGGAAATTATAATTGGAGATGAGCTAATCACAAGGTTTGCCCCTCAACGTTTCATACTCCATGCTCTTGCCTCCAAACTTTTGATATCTATAATTTAGTCACTAAAAGAATTTCAATATATTCAATATAATCCTTGATCGATAAATTGACTTAATTAGAGTCCAATATCAATGTAATTGACCTCACGGTCAAAGTCAATGCATTATTTGGACCTTCCCGATGTAGGGTTTTCGATCGCCAGAACCCAATTTCGACTAGACCAATTTTTGGGGTGTTATAAGGTGTTGAGAAATTAATATAAATAACATAAATATCTGAGGCGGACACTCCGCTTTCATCTGCCTTCTTGACTTTTTCAATATAAACGTGGCAGTTCTTCTTCCAATGATATGTCTTATTATAATGGAAACATTTTCCTTCTAGTGATCGGTTAAGGAAATTTACGTCGTTCAACTTGTCCTTCTCAAGGGTCGGACGCAGTAATAACAAATTTGTATTTGCCATAATAAGTTTATAACAATAAAATATGAATTTTGAGTACGTTTACCAAGTTTGTTCAAAAAAGAACTTTATACTCCACTAATTTTATTAAAATTAATAACCCTCAAATATTTTTTTTTAAAGGAAACGAGCCTCGTTAAAAACCCCTCTAATCCTAAATAGGGGGAAAAGAGTACCCTATTTTATTAATCCATAAGGTTCACGCAATAAGGATACACTAATCCAAATACGAACAACTAACAGTCTTACAATCCTAGCAAGGCAAGGCAAAGCAATAACATAGGCAAAAACAAACTCAGCCCGCTAGTCTTGTTCCCAAATGAAATCACACACCCTGCTTAGACAACTCATCAGCAGAACAATTCAACTCCTTATAAGCAAAAGAATGACCATACTAGATATTGAGAAGAAAACCTTGCATTGCTCGACTAAATCTGCAAACACACCAGGGCAGTGGCTAACACCAGAGATCAAATTCACAACCATTTAACAATCTGATCCAAAGATCACAGGGAATGAAGCTTTCCACTTAGATGTAGCAAACAGATTACCCGCTTTAAGAATGGCTTTTATCTCTGCTCCAGTCGTATCCGATAAACCAATAGATAGCGAGAATTTTAACAAGGGGGGACCTTCATGATTTCTAAGAATGCCCCCGATTCCCGCGGAACTGAATCTACCCCTCACCGATGCATCCACATTAAATTCCAACGATCTATTGGGGGGTTTAACCCAAGATCCAATTAAAGGTCTCGATTTTTTGTTCTGATATATCACGCTAAAGGTTTGATTTCTAATAAATTTCGAAACTGAAAAAAAGAGTCTGGCCAATGAGACTTACATGAAAAACGAATCCTTACCAAAGCTAAATCAAAAATCATATCAGCGTTAATACACTTCATGTTGAAAGCTACCTCATTCCTACAAAGCCAAACAGTCCAAACTAACCCAAAAAAAGCCATTCTCCAAATAAGATTTACCCTCAAGTCAAAGGGTTGTGATTCCCATAACAACAACAATGATTTTAGATCCGCAAGCATAGTTAGATGAATATCCCACAACTTTGACCATTTTTGCATACTCTCTAAGTCATTTCACATTGAAAAAGGAGATGAGAAACAGATTCTAAAGCTTTCGAACAAAGGGAACACATACCAGAATTCGGAAGAGCAACACCACGTTTAGATAGTTCAGAAAGAGTTGGGATTCTACCTTGGATCGCTCTCCAAAGAAAGACTTCTACTTTTGGTGGTGCTATATTTGACCAAATCAATTTCCACATTGGATCCAAGTGGCTCCTTTGGTAGACTCTATGGAACACCAGAGCTTAGGTTTATAGACTCCACTAGAATCTACACACCATTTTAATTTATCATTGAACCTGAATCTCGAGCTGCTCGATCCAGAATATTAGTAAATTCATCCCACAACGCAACTTCCCAATCAAGCAAAGCTTGTCTCAAAACGATATTCCAGCTCCAAGCACCATCTAGCTTTACACCAAATTCAAAAACCTTACCAGATTTTTTGATAGCAACAACAAATAATCTTGGGAAAGCAACTTTAAATGAAGGAACTTAGGTCCAGCGATCTTCCCGGAAATTAATGCACTTCCCATCCCCAAGCACAAATATGATATTTTGAGTAAAAGAGTCCTCTACACACTCTAGAGGCTTAGAAATGTTCCTCCACACCCATGACTTTTTCCTCCTTGGATTACATTGAGGCACCAAACTAAACTGATCAATCCCATATTTAGATTTGATCACTTTTCGCCACAATCCATTAGGCTCGCTACTAAACCTCCACAACCATTTATTCAAAACAGAGCGATTTTTAATTCTCATGTCTGTGAAGCCTAGCCCACCAAAATCCTTTGGTCCACAAATATTAAACCACTTCACCCAATGAATTGGTCGAGCAGAATCAAGGCCCCAAACAAAGTTTGCAATACACTTATTGAGAGTATCCGCAACTTTACAAGGCAATTGGAACAGAGACAGATAATAAACTGGAAGATTGCTGAGCAACGATTTGACCATAGTGATACGTCCAGTGAAGGATAAAAAATTACCTTTCCACCCCTCGAACTTAGAGCGGAATTTATCTACAATTGGGTCCCATAGGGCCAGGGAGTTTCTAGGGTGGCCCAAAGACAGACCAAAATAAGTCGATGGAAGAGAATCCACACTACAACTGATCTTATCTGCCTATAACATCACTTCCCTATCATCAACGTTGGCACCATAGATCTTCGTCTTGGTTAAATTGAGTCGTAAACTCGACACCACTTCAATAATCCTGAGGATTCTTTTAAAGTTTAACACATTCTCCAAACTGGCTTCACCAAACATGAACAAATCGTCAGCAAACTGTAAGTGCGATACGGACAGCCCGTTACAGCCAACGGCCACCCCCTTAAATAGCTCTGAATCAACAGCTATCTGGATTAGTACACTCAGGGCCTCCCCAACTAAATTGAACAGCAACGATGACAATGGACAACATTGCCTAAGCCCTCTGCTGATTACTTGGAACACCATTGAGCAACACGGAAATAGAGGTCGTCTCCAGGCAGATTCTAATCCAACACCTCCATCTAAAACCGAATCCTATACCCTCAAATTTTGAAAAATACTTTATGTAAAGTTTTTGTGGGTAAGGATCCAAATTTTACATTCTCTTAAGTAAGCTTTGTCTTTTCTCTTAAGATTACGATTTATCTAGCTAGGTAAGCAATATTTGCTAATTAAATCTCATGTAACTCCTTCATTTGGTGAACAACTCTTGTTCGTAATCATCTTATGATTATCCAAATAACTAGCCTTTAGGTTTTTAATCCTATTAGAGTAATCTAGTTAAGTCTTTTACCAATCTTACAACCAACAAATATCACTTGCTTATTCTTCATGTTTGGCCTAGATAGATACAAGTACCTCGCTTTAGCAGAACCTACATTGTAACGAGGGTTAACATTGGGAGGCAACAAATGACTTAGTATTTTATTGAGATGTTTTGTGAATATTATCACACCATTTAATCATTTGATCTTATCAATTAACTAGCATGCATCTCATACATTCATTTTATCACGTACATGAAAAGCAATAAATATAAATGCAATAGTTATAGCCCATATCCTAAGGTGGCCCTTCCCAAGCCAATAGGAGAACCAAATTATTCTAAGGATAAAATCACTTCTCAAGCATCTTTTTATCGACCCATCCTTCTTTTCCTCTAGTCCATGCTTCTCCGTATAGATTGCAATTTCAAAAACTCATTTTAAGTACGAGGGAGTAAGATAAGAAGAGAATTACAATAGAAGTAGAGAGAGGTATGACATGCATGTCGTAATTATAAAACCTTATAAATCAAACTAAATGGGCTTTTGGGCTACAACCATGCATTCCAAACATCGTGCCTAAGCATAACATACACTAATTTTATCTTGATTATTAAAAATTACCGATATGTGCCTATGTACTTTGTTGCCTACGTAGGGTTGAAGGGGCAAAATTTAAAATTGCACTTATATTCCATGTCGGGAAAAACCTTGTGATTTGATAAGTTTTATCAACATATTCGTGTTTTCAGGATCCTTAATCCATAAGGTTTTTTGTTTGTAACAACTTTTGTTCATGTACAAAATACTACTAGCCCAAAAACTCTATATTGCAAATGTTAACAATTAACACATAATATTTCAAGCCCTATCGACAAAGATCATGATGATTAACTATTAATCATCCATCTTAGGAATATCTTTTAAATAAATTAAAAGGTTAACCGTGATTGAATCAATTTGCTTGTACATATATCATATATTCACTAAATAAATAAAAAATAACATGTATCTCATACAATTACATCACCCCCAAGTAATTAAAACCTGAATACATATCATACAAGTGGCTCTAATACCACTATTGGGTTATGGTCGGTACACCCCATGGCGCATCGAAAAAATTATCCAGCGATCACCACCAGAGATCCATGTACGAGGAATGAATTGAGGTGAAGAATGGTGAAGAATTACCTGTTTAAAATCTAGAATTCCAAATTTGGAGAAGATAGATATCTAATCACGATTCCAAAATGTCGATTCTTAAGAAGCAATGATAATGTTTCGACCTCTACTTAGTTCACCAGTTGAAATGAACATTTAGAACTCTCTAAACTATTTAGAGGGTTTTTCCAAAAGCACTAATGACTGCTAGATCTCTAAACTATTTAGAGGGTTTTTCCAAAATGTATATGGTTTTGCTTTGAGAAAGATATCTGTGTCTGATTGATTTGGCTCTAGTCTTAATGTAATCTTGAACTTAATATTGGATCGTATTCGTTATCTTCTTATAATCAATCATATATACACATGACAGCTTAATAGTTAAGTTAAGTCGGTCTAGATGTTCGCATATTTGTTATCATGATTACATGTTGTTTTGATGTGTGATCGCATGGTGTATGATTATATGTTAGCAAGTTATTTGTAACACCCCGAAATCTGGCCTAGTCGGAATAGGGTTCCGGCAATCAGAAACCCTACTTTAGAAAGGTCCAAATATTGTATTAACTATGACCGCAAGGTCAATTGTGTTGATATTGAACGCTAATTGAGTCAAATTATCGTTTAAGGATCTTGTTGAATGTATTGAAAATCTATTTAGTGGTTAAGTTGTAGGAAATGAAAGGTTTGGGGAAAAAGCATAAGACCTTTAAGAGTTGCGGGACTAATCTTGCGATTGGCCCCTCCTCAAATCAACTATCCCATACGTGGGATTACCGGGAGAGGTTCCTTCAATAGAAGGAAACCTATTGCTATTAACACAAGGTAAATAGCTAAGGAAAGGGGAAAACTTACCCGATTCAAGCAAGCAAGCACCTCCATCATCTTCATCTTCTCTCAAGCACACACCTCCATTGGAGGATAGTTCAACCTTAGTTTTCTTTGAATCATTGTTACCGAAACGATCCTAGTAATCGAGTAAGCTTATTCCCTCAAGTTATTATTGAAATCCATGGATATATCAAGCTTAATCTCTAATTAGGGTTTGCAATCCATGGTCATCTTGATAGCTACTAGCTATTTTAAGTTTAGTTATTGATTTTAATACGTTAATTTGATTTCGATGTCGATATATTGTTTCTAACTCAATCCTATTGATTTCCTATCTCAAGAAATTGATAGAGAGCATCCATCGACCTCACTGAAGACTAGGAACAAATGAGTGGTCAGCCGAGAGCCGTGAAAGCATCAGATTATCAAGGTGAGTGTAGTCAGAGTCTCGGGATTAGGCTAGGTGCCTTTCCCAACTTCATCATTATTATAATTGTCATTGCTAACTCCGTTGTTAAGGATTATTGCATCGAACCACTTATCGGATATTGTGGTAAGTATTAGTGAGTTATTGCATTGAGTATTGAGCATTGTCAATGTCATCGTCATCATCATTGAACATCAGACATAGATATCATTGTTGTCATGGAGTATTGTTATTGCCATTATCATCACATCATCACTGAATCATGAAAGTATAGGATATTGATATAGAGCGTTGATATCGCATGAATATAGCCATTGTCATTGGTCATTGATGTTAACATCATTATGGTTATCGAAACATTAAAAATGAACCATCGGCTATTAATATTGTCATTGAGAACATTGAAATATTGCTATCGACATTGATACTATTATTGGACATTGATATTGAATCATTGCTTGTTGATAAAGCTATTGAATATATTGAATATTGTCATTGCTATTGAACACCGATCATTGATATTTTCACAGGACCTTGGATTCGAAGGACATTGGATACAATTGGCATGCCATAGAATTCATGAGCTTAGTGTATGGGTGGACTACGGCCCTAGGGCTACGACCTATATTGATTTGGCGAGGTGGAGGGATGTATCATGATATTGGTCATATTGGCGAGGCAGAGGGACTAGACCATTCATTGATTTGGCAAGGCGTAGGAATTCGCGTATCCACTATCCTGAATCGATCCCAGGGATATTGATGAATTATGGATTTTTTGTTATTGAACATGTTCATTAATTTGCTCTATTGATCCATTGCATTGTCATTTCCAAGATATGAATCGGAATGTATTTCATTGATATTGTGTTTAATGTTGACTACCTCACTAGGCAAAGTATGCCTAATGCATTTCATTTTATACATTTCAGGTTAAGGATTTTGTCCTTGGAGATCGGAAGTTTGGTAGCTGTTGACAAACCGCTCAAGTCACAAGTAATGTATTTTGTCCTTATGAACTCCTAGAATGGTAGCAAAGTAGTCGAACTAGTCTTTTTCGACCCTTTCGGTATGTATTTATTAAGTATGGTTTATGGTAGTGCCTAAGGCCCTAAATGACCTTTTGGCATGTGAAAAATTGGCTAAAAATTCACACTTGGTACTAAAAGGTAAAAACCTAGTAAATGGATTCAAATGACCCTAAAATTTGGTATGCAAGTAGACTATAACATTGAAATATGGTTGGTAAAGTTTCATTGCATTTGGACATCATTTGCTAGGTCAAATGGATTAAAAACCAAATAAAAATTGACATTACAGTGCAGGGCGTATCGATACAGGTCAAGCTGTATCGATACGACCTTGCATATTTGGCCTGGGAAAGTGCAAGTTCATCATAGGGTATCGATACAGGTCTAAGGGTATTGATACGGACCTTGGCAGTGAGGTCTGTGAAATTAATTGCATCGATACGGCCTCAGGGTGTATCGAAATAGGTCATGGTTAAAGTCAATGTTGGTCAAACCGTATCGATACAGGTCAAGCTGTACCGATACGAGTTCTTGAATTACTGGGAATTGGATTGTCATCCTTGAATGCAGTATCGATACGGCCCCAAGGTCTATCGATATGGAGGTAGTTAATTCTGTTAAAGGTCATTGAACCCAGTTTTGAAACATTTGCAGAATGGTCACTCAATATTGTAAGGCCTAATTGGATAGATAATCGACATTAGAAATGCTTGAAAATTTACAAGGAGATCGTTACTATATTGAATTTCATTGTTGTTTTGTTAATTGCATGAAAGGAATCCTAAATTACTAAATTCATAGATTGGTCCCTAAAACGTGTAAAAGTCATAAATTGGTCCTAATTGACGAATTGTTGTTGCACATTGGATAATTGGATTAATGTTTACCTTGGCAATGTTTATTAAAAAATATCATTTAATTATCGATTAATGATTGAAATTTATTACATCGATCACCTTTCGCTCATCGATAGCATTTTCTGACCCGGTTCTCGACCAGGCCGGGAAGGGGGTGTTACATTATTTAAGTTGAAATCAAATCCATGAGTAATCAAATAAAAAGTTTTTAATTCACTTTGATTTCTGATTGCTTACTTGTTGTGAAGAGTTTAACATTGTATGTTCGTTGTATATTTGTTTCTTAACACTACCTAATTCGGTTTACTCCTAAGTCGGGTTAGGGGTGTTACAATTTGGTATCAGAGCATGGTTTAGTTGATTCTCGGACTAAATCATGATTCGTTGCATTGTCATAAATTATTGTGCCACCTAGGAGTTAAAATTGATAAGTACTTGTGATCTACGTCTGTTAAAAACTCTCTTTTATGCATCATTAGCTTAATATCGAAGCCTATAATCTTGAGAGTATAACTGAATCGTATTCAAGTCCTGCACTAGTTTCTTTTGATTTTGAATCAACTCATCCATCTATATATGATCTGATCTCATTGAGACAACTTCAAAGTCTAGGACGACCATATAAGAGCCCTATCCTCATCTGCATACCTCAAGAAAATCTGAGGATGAATTTTCTTTTAGGGGAAGAGAATTTGTAACATCCCTAAATTAGGCCTAGAAGAATGTTGCCATCTTGCCCTCTTAAGTAATTAGATCAATTGTACTTTATGAAAGCTAAATCTAAACCTTAGGACTAAAATGTTAGAATTGAATTAAAGCTGCCCACTTCATAAATGACCAAGACGAATTTAATGAGGAAAATGGAGATTGCATGTAAAGGTTTAGGAATTTGAGGGCCTTGGACATGTGTTTATGAGAGAAGAAAGTGAGTGGAGGAGTTCAGCCATGAATCGCCATCCACTCACTCATTTATCTTCATCCTCCAAACCCGATTCCTAGAAAGGGAGAAAGAAATGAAGCTTGGGCATCCATGGAAGCTAATTGAAGCCTTGATTTTGCTTAGTCCTAGAGAGTTTAATTGCTTCCACTTCAAGAAGAAGGTGATGTACTAATCCCCCTCACTCTTCTCTTGACTTGATGTGTTGTCTAGTTCGATTTGCCTAAGGAACGTTAGTGAATTGTTGCTGAAGGTTTCTTTTAAAAATTGAATTAGAGGCTAAATATATATATATATATATATATTTGAGTGATGTATATGCTTTGCGTAACTTGTTGTTTGTCACCCAAATAAATTAGTACCTAGTGATTAGTTGTTATATGATTGGAATGTGTGCATGTGATTTATGGATGCGTTGAGAATATAAAATGAGTTGGCTGATCGAGCATGAATATGTGTGAGTATAGAAGTAGGGGCTGCTATGTGTGTATAAATTGATAGTTGTGAATATGTATAAGCTGCCCAATTTGTGAAAATAGATGTAGAGGAATGTATATGTTCAATTGTACAATGAAAATATGAAAACATATTGTTCTGTTTTAGGTAATTGGACACATAGATTGTATAATTGACTATATGGTGAAAATGTGTGTACAATTTGCCCTATTCTGTTTATACGAGCATAAGATTGGGCAGATTTTGATGATTGGAATGCTCTTGTAATATGATGCCCTGTTCGTAAGTGTATACACTTGATTGGACTGTTTTAAATATCTGCATTAGCAGTAATTTTGAAAATCTATTATAAATTGTACGAGTTGAATCAAAAGCTATAATTTATATGGCTAGAAAGCTTGTCTTGTCTAGTTTAATTTAAAACAAATGAAACTCAATTTCGAGCTATATAACAGTTTAAAGAGATGATCCTTTAGGGATAGCGTAATCTGCCTGGCGACATATTTGGACGTATCATTAGACTAAATTCTGTATTAACTCATAAAGGGTAAAATTACAAGGATTATATTGTTATAAAGTTAATTGAGTCGGCTTTCTAATGGTGTAAACGGTTCGAAATTCCGATGTACGTAATGAAAGATATGAATTTATAACCGAGTAAGGCACAGTCTGCCTGGCAACAGCAATTTATGTATTTTGAAAAGAAAAACTGTATTTACTCAAAATAAATTAGGTATCATGCCATATATGGTTAAAAAGTTCTGTAAGTCTAGTTTTTAACGGTGCAAACGGATTAATCTTCCGACGTACGGATTAAAATCTAGAATTGATTTAGTAAGGGCAGTACGACTGCCTGGTGAGGAGGCAAAGCTAGAACAAGGTGAAATTTAATGGTTTAGGATATCTCATAACTTCGGGATATTAGGTGAGTGTAGTTTAAAGACTCGGGATAGGCTAAAAACCTTCCCGAGCATTGCCTTCTAGTTTTGATTGCTTTAAATTAATTAATTTGTTGTAAGAATGCGCAAACTTGGAGGCAAAGGTGAGTACTATAGTAAAAAGTACTTTATGATCTGAACATTTGGTTGAAAGCATGACTATGATTTTAAGTTACTAAACATGTTTGTGATGCTTGTTAGACTTGAAAGACACATATGTGAAAAGAATGGTTGTTGTGAAATGATAAACAAATCTTGATTATGCTTAACTTCATGTGATCTTGATGTCTTGAGTACAAAGAAAGAAATATATTTATGATTTAATAAAGGTGAATATGTGAACCTAATTGAAAAGGGGGTTAAGAGACATTGATATGATTCTATGATGTGGAGCTATGCTCACTTTGTTTTAATAAAGGATGATAAAATGTTAAAGTCTTGGTCTTGAGTCAGTCTTAGGTATAATTCGCATGCCATAGAGTCCATAGAGGTCCTTGATAGAATGGACTACGGTCCCCTGTTTGGTACTTCGGGTACCCTTGTTTGACAACAGATGTCATAGGATTCGTGTACCTAGGCTGAAGTTCTCAAGGCTATGATAATGAGAAAGTATGAGATTATAAGTTAAATTAATGAAGAGTTATAATAACTTATGTGATAAGTAGCATGATTCTAATGAAACCGAGTATTCCTATAAAACGTGTATTTGCTTCGAATGAGAGGACATGTTAAAGTGCATATATATGTTAATTGATGGTTGGACAGTTTTATATGCTCAATTTGATGTCTAGAGGAAATGTTAAAGTTTATATACATGATAAATGATTGTTGGGCAGAATTGTATGCTTAATTTGAGATATGTACAACATGTTAAAATGTATATACATGATAAATGATTGCTGGGAAGAATTGTAAGCTTAATTTGAGATATGCACAACATGTTAAAGTGTATATACATGGTAAATGATTGTTGGGCAGAATTGTATGCTTAATTTGAGATATGTACAACATGTTAAAGTGTATATACATGATAAATGGTTGTTGGGCAGAATTGAATGCTTAATTTGAGATATGTACAACATGTTAAAGTGTATATACATGATATATGATTGCCCAATAGCTTGTTTGATAAGTAAAGCTTATCTTTGAAATGCCATGCTAATAGCTTGTTTGATAAGTAAAGTTTATCTTTGAAATGCCATGCTAATAGCTTGTTTGATAAGTAAAGCTTATCTTTGAAATGCCAGGCTAATAGCTTGTTTGATAAGTAAAGCTTATCTTTGAAATGCCATGTTAATAGCTTGTTTGATAAGTAAAGCTTATCTTTGAAATGCCATGTTAATAGCTTGTTTGATAAGTAAAGCTTATCTTTGAAATGCCATGCTAATAGCTTGTTAGATAAGTAAAGCTTATCTTGAAATGCCATATTAATAGCTTGTTTGACAAGTAATCTCCTAACCTTGCTATGTTGTGTGTATAAGTAACTTGTTTGTCAAGCACTTCTTATATACGTACATGCCATGCTTGAATGAATGTTTATATGATAAGTTTGCCAAGTATAAAAGTATATACGTACATGTCTTGATCAAATAGTTGAATACGTGATATGTTACTTGTATTCAAGAAAATACGATTATGCCTTGATCAAATAATATTTATGATATGTTTGTGTAAACATCTATGTATAAGAACAAATATATGAATGTTCTATTAGAACATTTAGTGTTTGTGTATGTGTTATAATAATTAGCTTGAACTATTGTGGTTTGTAAGATTGGTAACATGGGTTATAAGTATAACCATATAGAATATACCATGCTTGATAATTGGTGAACAATCAGTTCATGCCTAAGGAGGGAAATATAGAAAGATTTATGACCATAGCACCTTACCTTATAATCAAGTTAATGGTTGCCTGAACTTGGCTTCGTTCATAGTGAATATTTCAGCAACCGAGCACAATGTTGATGCATGGCTTAGATTAATAGTGATACGTCACTAAGCGATTGCTTATTCTATCCCTTCATTTCTTTTCAAGTCATTTGTGCCTTCGGTTTCCTCCCAAGCTCGGACGTGATCACAAGAATCCATGTGAATTACTTGAATTTTATCTATAGGACTCCTAGATGGTGGCACTTAGTTAAAGAATGCATTGTGCATTAGAATTCATGGCTTTATATGCATTTGATTAAAAGATTCGTAATTATTCAGAGTGTTGTAACGGGCCCTATATGTGTTTCTTGTTTGCTTATGATATTAGCTATAACTGTCACCTTGCTTAAATGATTGTTTAAAACCTACTATTATGTTTAGACCCTAGAAGAACGTATCTCACGTTATTAGTTATTGGTTTAAACAAATAAGTAGTAGTTTGTCAACAAATTCATATAAGGTATTGCTATTCATATATTCATTTAAATCGGGAATGATTGGTTAGGTTTCGTATTAGTCTTGATCTTAATTCTGTTAGAGAGTAACCGCCACTTTAGTTGTAAATGGACCTCATACCTTATGTTGCTTGTTGGATAAGTTATGCTAAATGAAGTTTGGGTGGTTGGTTGTTAGTTAAGCTAGGTTGAATATGATAACATTTATGAAAATGTATATGGTTCTGCTTTGAGAAAGATATATGTGCCTGATTGATTTGGCTCTAGTCTTAAAGTAATATTGAACTTAATATTGGATCGTATTCATTATCTTCTTATAATCAATCATATATACACATGACTGCTTAATAGTTAAGTTAAGTTAGTCTCGATGTTTGCATGTTTGTTGTTGTCGTGATGTGTGATCGCATTGTGTATGATTATATGTTAGCTTGTTATTTAAGTTGAAATCAAATCCATGGGTAATCAAATAAAAAGTTTTTAATTCACTCTAAATTCTGATTGCTTACTTGTTGGGAAGAGTTTGACATCGTATGTTCGTTGTATATTTGCTTCTTAGCACTACCTAATTCGGTTTACTCCCAAGCCGGGTT
The DNA here is from genome assembly GCA_019671005.1 of Hibiscus mutabilis. NCBI lineage: Eukaryota > Viridiplantae > Streptophyta > Magnoliopsida > Malvales > Malvaceae > Hibiscus > Hibiscus mutabilis. The sequence continues at coordinate 12,994,142 of CM033725.1, forward strand.
AGGGGTGTTACAAATGTTAGGCTTTTATTTTTGAAAGGCTTATAAGGGGTTTTCTTTAAAATTGGCCTAATAATTACTCGGTTTACAGTATAACAAGTGGTTTTTGTAGCTTTTGCCCAAGATTACTTAGGCCAATTGTTTTCACAAAGCATGGTTCTAGTCATTTCTTCTAAAGTTCTATTTTTCCTCTCAACAACCCCATTTTTTTAGGTGTGCGAGGAGCAAAAAAATTATGGCTAATTTCATAAGAGTTACAAAACTCTTCAAAACCAAGATTTTGAAATTCGGTTCCTTGGTTACTCCTAACATGAGAAATGGAGTAACCAAAATCATTTTGGTTTGCTTTTGAAAACGTGATGAATTTTTCTAAAGCCTCATCTTTGGTACTTAAAAATAGAACCCAAGTAAATCTAGATTAGTCATCAAATAAAACAAATGCATATTGTTTTCCACCCAACCTCATAATTCTAATAGGGCCAAAAAGATCTATATAGACCAATTGTAAAAACCAACATGTTGATACATCATTAGTAGATTTAAAAGAAACTCTTTTGTGTTTGCCTTTAGCACATGAATCACAAATTTTATCAAGAGAAAACTTGACTTTTGGCAAACCTTTTACTAGATCATTTGCAATCAATTTTTCCAAAGCGCTCATGCTTGCATGTCCTAGTTTTCTATGGCACAACCAAGAATCATGCTCATCTTTTGAAGCAAAACATGAATTTGAAATATGAATGTCATCTAAATACACATGCATATATTACTTATTCTATGTACAATTTTATTAGATGCAATGTCAATGATTTTGCAACCATTTAAATCAAACATGACATTGAAACCTTTATCACACAATTGACTTATGCTTAACAAGTTATGCTTAAGACCATTGACATTTAAAACATTCTCAATGAATATAGAAGAGTGATTACCAATGGAACCAATTCCTTCAATGTGGCCTTTAGAATTATCAATGACAGTCACCACTCCTCCACTCTTTGGTTTTAGCTCCAAGAATAGAATCTTGTCACTGGTCATGTGTCTTGTGCATCCACTATCAAGGTACCATGAGTTTGTACTTGAATATTTGGCCTTGTAGCAATGCTCCCCCTACAAACATAGAATCAAGTCTTGATTTTTGGTACCCAAATTCTTTTGGGTCTATGAGTATTAGCTCCCAAAATCTTGGTTCCCTTGGGAATCTAAGACGCAATAGCACCAATATTATTAGAAGTTACAAGTTCCTTAGGAACCCAAACACTTCTAATTTACTTACCATTAGAGGACCTTTGGAAGCCTCTATGATTGTAACCCTTAAAGTTTTTTCTCACATAGTTGGGTTTTGAATTACTTCCTTTTTCAAAATGAGGTGGCCCAACTTTATTCAAAGAAGCTTTAAGATCACCCACTTCTTTTGTGTCATGATCATGGACTTTTGAAAGTAAGTTATCCAAGTCTTGATTTTTATTTTCAAAATCCTTTTATTTTGCTTGCATATCCTCAACTTTCCTTTGAAATTCCATATTGGTTTTGGATAAAGAATCATTTTGGATTTTGAAATCTGAAATAGTTTTCTTGTTTTTCAAAAGAGATTATTTACACTTCAAAACTAACTCATCATAAACCTCTTGCAATTCATCATAAGCTTCTTGAAGCTCATCAAAAGTATAATAAAAACAGATGAATTCGAGGTTATTTAGGATCCTCCTTGATTTCCATAAGACATAAGCTAGCTACCTCTTGCTCCTCTTCATCAGATAAGTCTTCATTGCTCCAAGTAGCTACATGTTCCTTGAGCTTCTTCTTCATCTTCTTCTTCTTCTTCTTCCTGAAGCTCTTTCTTTTAGTTGGGGACAATCGAATTTGATGTGTCCCGACTTTTTGCACTCATAGCAAATGACTTGGTCCTTATCTTCTTCCTTTTGCTTGTTCTTGAAACCCTTTCTTCGTTGGTTGTTAACTCCTAGAAAGTACTAATTTTTATGCATATTTCACAATGCTTTTGCTTGTCTTTAGGTATATATGTTTGCATTTAGTTATTAAAATTATGAATTTGCCTAAGGAATTAGGGAATTTGTATTTTTCCAGTGTGAAGGGCTGTTTTCCTAGCATTGGTGCAGGTTAGGAGCAGGGTAGACTTGGCAAAGCAGCGCAGGAGTAGGAAGCAAAAGAGAATTGTCGAGTTGCAGTTGGAAAAGTTGGACCAGAGATTGCCAAGCTCGGTTGGCATAGAAGTAAAGTCTGATGCCCGGTCAAAGTAGTCGTTGAACCCAGTACATGTCAGCCCTAAAATTCAAATAGAGATAAGAAGATAACGCGCTTTATCCTAAGTGCGAAATCAAATTTCAAATTCAAACCCACTCTATGGCTATATGTGCGTGCCTATTTAAAGGAAGAGATCAAACAAATTGAGAGAGTTCCATGGTGCAAATGGAAGCTAGAGGCTATATGGTTCGACCATCTTAGACCGAGAGCTTTGGAGCATTCGAAGGGCTGCATCGACGGACCTCTTTCTTGCCCATTCTCTTAGTTTTTGTTTTTATTTAAATAATGATGTGGAGATACGATGATATTTTGTGGACGGAACCCCCAACCATTAACTAAGCTTTTACAGTTGGTTGGGGATGTTTGCGTTTAACGCTCTGTTTATGTTTGGTTTTTAATAATTTGAATACCTTGGCATTGTTTTCTATTTGGCTAGTACTCATTTTTCCTAAATTCTTTGCCATACGATAGTTGGCATTATTTGCTTATTACAGCTTAATAGATGAGCTTAATTTGGAAATGAATCTACCTCTTAGGAGTATAGATTGAAACTTAATCAAGTTAATTATTGAAAAGCTTCACTATAGACATATAGGGCTTTTAACATGGTTAACTTAGGGTATTGCCATCGACAAAGGCAATGCCACTCTTAAAATTTACTCGACAATAAATCCAAGGCACGAAATTATTAATAGCTGCCATAACTAGCTTAAAAACCAGGCTTCCCTTGACAACGCTCATCACTCATTTGATTACTTCCTCTTGCCAAACCGTTTTCTTTACTTTCATTTCATTCTTTTAGTTATTATCTAAAACAAACCTTCAAATCAATCCAAACATTCTTGATTATTTTAACAAGTAAACCATTAAACAATTAAATTCTTGGTCAGTCCCTGTGGATACGATACTCAGCTTACCAATGTATTACTTTTTGACCGTGTATACTTGCACGCATAGACTCACTCTTAGCATTGTTTCTTACATGTTTGCAAAGCATTCCCAGTCTTTTGCCAAGCGTTAGCAAAGTTGACAAGTTTTTGGCGCCGTTGTCGGGGATTGCAATGGAATTTATTGTTTTTATTTACTTGTTTTGTTTTATTTTATTTATTTGCTTTGTTTGGTATATGACTAGGAACCATCCTGAGACAGAAGATTGGCCATACGACCTAGAAATTGAACGAACCTTACACAAATTGAAAAAGAAAGTTCGAGAAATGGCTCGTCAAGGTAATGGAGGAGATGGTGTCCAAAACAACCAAGATCCACCAATACACATTGGAATACCAGTTTCCCCTACTGCACCTGCTATTTTTGTAAAAGAAGAAAGACCTATTTGAGAACACTTGGCACCGAATATGGACAATCTAATGCTAGGACTAGTTGGTCTAGAGGTAAGCACAGCTAATTTCAAACTTAAACCAGTAATGATTCAGACTCTTTTGAATGTATGATACTTCGATAGATCACCTACTAGAGACCCAAGGCAACACTTGAAGCAATTCATGGAGGTTTGCAAACTATTTCAGCAACCGGGAGTGTTTGAGGATACAGTGAAGCTAAAATTATTCACATTTTCCCTAAAAGATAGAGCAAAACTGTGGCTAAGTTCATTGCCACTTGGTTCAGTCACTATATGGGCAGATTTATGCCAAAAGTTCCTCTTGCGATTCCAGTCACCTAAACTAATGTTAGGCTCAGGAATGAGATCACGGCATTTAGGCAGGCTGATGTCGCGACCTTATATGATGCATGGGAGAGATTCAAGGACCTGTTGAGGAGGTGCCCTATGCATGGATTCCCTAATTGGACCCAGATAAAAACATTCTACAATGGACTCAATGCTCATGTCAGAACTGTGGTTGATGCTTTGGCAAATGGTTCGATGCTAGACAAGAATTACACAGAGGCAGTTGACATCCTTGAAAGAATTGTTGCCAATGATTTTCAATATCCTACGACCAGACTAGGAACGGAGACAAAAATAGCTGGAAAATTAGAGCTTGATGCACTTACATCCATTAACGCTCAGATTTCCAATCTCACTAGCATTGTGAAAACTTTGCAAAAGAGTAATGAATCCCAAGAAGTCAAAGCATTAAAACCATTTTCCACTATTTTTGGAGAGGATCATCATGTGGATGATTGCCCAGCAAACCCTGAATTGGTAAATTTTATTAGAAATTTCAATTGAAATTTTAACCCACATTCTAATACATACAATGAAGGTTGGAAGCACCACCCAAATTTTGCTTGGGCAAATCAAGGCGCTACCAATACAATGCCCAACGGCATAACAACAATGCACCACCAGGTTTTAACCAGAATGTCATGCCATAGAGAGCCCAGAACAATTTCCAACACAGGCAGAGATCTAACCAAGGGAACACTCTTAATGACTACATGGAGAGAAATGATGCAACTGTCTAGATTTTAGCAGCGTCGATGCGAAACTTGGAAGTTTAGCTAGGAAAGATTGCCAATGCACTTCAAAATTAACCCTATGAAACATTCCCAAGCGATACGGAGGATGCTCGGCATAAAGGCAATGAACAATGCAAAGCAGTAACTCTTCGGAGTGGCAAATAATGTGAGACTGATACACTTGTCAAGCAGACAATTAATTGCCAAGCTAAAAATCTGATGCCAGCAGATAACCCCAAAGAAGTAGAGAAAGAATAAATGAAAGCTGATGATGCTAGACAACAATCTGATTCCAAATCATTATCTGATACCAAACCATTATCTGATGTCAGACAACAATCTGATGCTAGGACTACCTCGATAAAGCTAGTGGAGCCAATATTTGCTTATCCACCACCACCTTTTCCATAAAGGCTCCAAAAGCATAAGCAAGACCAGCAATTTAAGCGCTTCTTAGAAGTTCTTAAACAATTGCAAATTAACATACCTTTAGTGGAAGCTCTCGAGCAAATGCCCAACTATGTTAAATTAATGAAGGATATCTTGTCTAAAAAGATGAAATTGGGTGATTTCGAGACTGTAGCTCTTACTGAGGGATGCAGTGCTATGATACTCAATCGATTGCCACCAAAGCTAAAATATCTGGAAAGTTTCATTATTCCCTATACCATTGGCAATAGATTCATGGGCAAGGCACTACGTGACCTGGGAGCCAGCATCAATTTGATGCCAATGTCAATTTTCATAACGCTTGGAATAGAAGCAAGACCTACCACGGTAACACTTCAGCTGGTAGACCGATCTTTTGCGCATCCTAAGGGTAAGATTGAAGATGTGTTGGTGAAGGTAGAGAAATTTACATTCCCATCTGATTTTATCATTTTAGATTATGAGGCAGATGTTAATGTCTCAATTATATTGGGTAGACTATTCCTTGCCATAGGTAGGGCCTTGATTGATGTTCACAAGGGTGAACTTACAATGCGCATGAATGATCAACATGTTACATTTAATGTGTTTCAAACTCTTAAATGTGCAAATGAACCTGAGGAATGCCAAGCTGAAAAGATGATGGAATCCATTTTCACTATGGACGTGGCATAGATTTGCCAAGACCTAGACTGTGATGCCGGGGAACCGGATGATGAAGAAGTGATGAGTGAAGAACCTGAAAGACCAACCGTGGAGACTGAAGATGTGAGTTATTTTGAACAACCAGAGCCACTAGAGTTGGCTGGCAGAGAAATTAAGGCACCAAACCATCTATTGAGGAGCCACCAGAATTGGAGTTGGAACCATTGCCAGACCACCTCAAGTATGCCTATTTAGGTAATAACTCAACTTTGCCAGTAATCATTGCTGCTGATCTCACTAATGACCAGGAGGAAAGATTATTGGAAATCTTAAGCAATTATAAGCAAGCTTTGGGATGGACCTTGGCTGATATCGGAGGAATAAGTCCAACTATTTGCATGCACAAAATCATTTTGGAGGAGTGCCATGGCAAAACCATCAAAGGCCAAAGAAGACTAAACCTGAGCATGAAAGAGGTAGTGAAGAAAGAAATCATAAAAAGGCTGGACGCCGGGATAATTTATCCCATTTTTGATAACTTGTAGGTTAGCCTAGTGCAATGCGTGCCAAAGAAAGGTGGCATGACAGTGGTACAAAACAGCAAGAATGAGTTGATTCCCACTAGGACTATCATAGGTTGGAGAGTGTGCATGGATTATAGGAGGCTAAACAAAGCCACAAGGAAGGACCACTTTCCCTTGCCATTCATCGATCAAGTATTGGACGGGTTGGCAAGTAAGGCATTTTATTGCTTCCAAGACAGTTACTCGGGCTACAACCAAATTGCCATCACCCAAGATGATCAAGAGAAAACCACGTTCACTTGTCCATATGGGACATTCACTTTTAGAAGAATGCCCTCTGGGTTGTGTAATGCCCCAACAACATTTCAACGTTGTATGATGTCTAGTTTTTCGACGTGATAGAAAACAACTTGGAAGTGTTCATGGATGATTTCTCGGTGTTTGAAAAAACATTCAAGGAATGTCTTTAGAGTTTAGAGCATGTTTTAAGAAGATGTATTGAGACTAACTTGGTCCTGAACTGGGAAAAATACCACTTCATGGTGAAGGAGGGCATAGTTTTCGGACACAAAGTAACCGAGAGATGACTAGAAGTTGACAAAGCAAAAGTTGAGGTAGTCAAACAATTGCCACCTATGACAAGTGTTAATGGTATTAGAATTTTTTTGGGACATGCAGGTTTTTACTGTCATTTCATTAAAAAAATTTCAAAAATTTCTAAACCATTATGTTTTCTTTTGGAGCAAATTATCACTTTTGCTTTTGGCGATTCTTGTTTAAGAGCGTTTCAGGAACTTAAAGAAAGATTGATTAATGACCCTATAGTCGTGGCACTAGATTGGAATAAGCCATTCGAGCTCATGTGCGATGCATTGAATATGTCGTTGGAGCAGTGTTGGGGCAGAGGAATGGAAAGAAATTTCGTACCATCTACTATGCCAGTCGAATGTTAAATGAAGCCCAGCTTAATTACTCCACAATCGAGAAAGAATTTCTCGCGGTTGTCTTTGCATTTGACAAGTTCAGATTTTACTTAGTAGGTAACAAAGTTGTGGTGTACACGGACCATTCGACATTAAAATATCTCTTGGTAAAGAAGGATGACAAGCCCAGACTGATCCGATGGACGCTCTTGTTGCAAGAATTTGATCTCGAGATCTGAGACAAGAAGGGGAGTGAGAACTTGGTAGCTGACCATTTATCACAATTAGGGCACCACCTTGAGGATGGCAAGACCGCTGTCATAAGGAATGAATTCCCATATAAGTATTTACTTGCAGTTAATTTTTTGTACATTGACATAGTCAACTACCTGGTAAGTAAAATTTTGCCACCAGATCTAGCGAGTAATGCCAGGAAACGATTTCTATGAGATGTTTGGTAATACTATTAGAACGAGCCAATTTTGTTTAAGTAGTGTACGGATCAAGTGATAAGTCAGTGCGTGCCAGAAGATGAACAACACAACATATTGCAATTATGCCATGCAACACCGTATGGAGGCCACTCTGTTAGGATGAAAACCACGGCTAAAGTGCTGCAGTCAAATTCTTTTGGCCCACACTATACAAGGATGACCATAATTTTGCCAAGGTATGTGATCGATTCCAGCGAATGGAGAACATCTCTGGTAGGCATCAATTGTCGCTCTAGAACATTATGTCAGTAGAACTATTTGACGTATGGGGAATAGACTTCATGGGTCCCTTTCCTCCATTATTTGGTAATCTATATATCATTGTGGTTGTTGACTATGTTTCAAGATGGGTTGAAGTTGTTCATTTGCCAACCAACGATGCCAAGTTCTTGCATAATCATATTTTCACTTGATTCGGTGCCCTAGAGCTATTATACATGATGAAGGTACATACCTTAAATGTAATTTAATTTATAAAGCTCTGTGTAGGTATGGAATCCAGCAAAGGATTGCCACAGCATACTATCCCTAAACAAATGGCCAAGTGGAGATCTCAACTAAGGAGATTAAGAACATTTTGGAAAAAGACTGTGAATCCAACAAGGAAGGACTGGTCCTTGAGACCAGATGAATCCCTTTGGGCTTACAGAAAAGCTTTTAAAACTCCTTTGGGAACCTCCCCACACAGACTCGTTTTTGGGAATGCATACCACTTGTCAATGGAGTTAGAGCATTGAGCTTATTGGGCAACCAAAAAGCTCGATGTGGAATGGGGGCAGCCGGTGAGAAGAGACTATTACATCTAAATGAGTTAGATGAATTTCAAGCTCAAGCCTATAAGAATGCTAAGTTGTATAATGAAAATACAAAGATGTAGCATGATAACAAAATATTGCCAAGGCAGTTTGATGTCGGCCAAATAGTGTTGTTATTTAACTAAAGCTAAGTCCATATGGTCAGGACCCTTCGAAGTTGTCAAACCATATGCTCATGGAGTAGTTAACATTAAGGATTTAAAGACTATAACAACTTTTATGGTAAACGGCCAAAGGTTGAAACATTATTTGGAAGGTAATCAAGGTAATGCCAAGGAGATCATTCTCTTGGCAGAAATGGAATGATTTTGCATCTTCGATCAATCAGTGTAAATAATTAGGTTAGTTATTTTTTTTCTTTTAGAATTCTATTTATTTTTTGTTTCCTATTTCTATTCTTATTTTTAGTTTCATTTTTCTGCTTTGAAAGGTTGGCTTTGAGTGAGTGTAGGAATAGGTTATCATGCCAGGTAGAATGTCGAGATGAGGGCTAGCACTTGAAATCCAACAATTGGACTTACATGCATCAGGCCCAAGAGGAGTAAAAATTTTGGATAAGTGGGGGAGTGAAACCCTAGTCGCTTAGGGTAAAAATTGAATTTCAAATTTTAAACCCATCATTTTTATCCTATCCCTTTTTCTCATGCCGTCTCTTCACCTAGCTTATCATCATCCTTTAAGCTCATCATTATATCTTCCCCTTAAACACGCCACTCTCCCTAAACGCGCATCTTCTCCATCATTAGCCCCATTTAATTACACCATTAAAACCCCCAACCGTTACTTTTCGCTCTACTTAAACTCTAACCTTTGACTTAGCCAAGTTTTCACCTTCTTACTTTTCATCTTCCTTGGCAAGAAAGAAAGAATTAACCTTTTCTTTTCCCCAAAATCCTTCCGAGTTCTCTAAATATTTTCCATGGCATCCTCTTCAACACCTTTCAAGATCTTCTTTAATGAGGAGATTCATAAGAATTACGAGGAGAACTTTGCTTCAATGACGTTTTGCTATGAGAAGAATTTTAAGTTCAAGAAAGAACCTAACTTGGGTTATTCGCCAGAGTTCATGATGGTGGTGAAGCAGCACAAGTGGGAGTTATTTTGCCAGCAAACGGGGGAAATATATTCCAACATTGTTTGAAAGTTTTATGCCTACCTCACGACAAAAGAGTCATCTTTCTTGCTTATACAAGGTACGTGTGTTCGATTTGATGAAGGGCCTATTAATGCTATGTTTGAATTGGATGGTGCAGATGAGAAGCACTTTGAGTTTGCTAACTCATTGGACGCTGCCAAGAGGCAAAAGCTACTTAAGGATTTATGCGAGCCTAGAACCAAGTGGACTGTGTCATCAAAGGGTCACTGAACGGTGAAGCGGCTGACATTGAAGCTATAGCCAAAGGGGTGGAACCACTTCTTGAAGGCAAACCTGATGCCAACCACCCATAACGAGACTGTCTCGGAAGAGAGATTGGCTTTGTTACATTTAATCATTGTGGGTTGTAAGATTAACATCCCTCATTATTATCGATGAAACATATAAGTGTGCCAGTAAGGGTAGTGGGAGTTTTTTCCCTTTATTGATTTCTAATATTTACATGAAGTAAAGTGTGCCAAAGATTGATTTGGATAGGGTCCAAGAGAGCAAGGGAACAACTATCACTCCTGCCCTATGGAGGCAACTCACTGCCACAAAGTCCAAAGAGAAGGGCAAAGGAAAGGCTGTAGAGACGGTGTCCAAGGCTAAGGTTTTAACACCCCGGTTTTGAGCCTAGGAGTTTGCTAGGTTGACTAGATGATCTGGTAGACTAAAATTAGAGATTCGAATTAGATTCAGGATAAAATATGGAAAAAAAATATTTTTTAAGTGAGATAAAAACATGGGAAAATATCCTAAAATCATTATTTAATATATGGATATATTTGGTGAAAACAATTTTGTAAAATGGGTTTTGGACATTTGACATTTTGGGTTAGTGACCAACATGTAAAGAATGAAAACTGTTTTTAGTGGCTATTTTGAAAAAGGGTCAAATCTTAGAATCTTTACGGAGCCAATTTACCAAATGTTTTTATCATATTTTCCTCTCAATTATGATTGATTTTAAAGAGTTTCAATTAAGGAAATAAAATGGGATTTAATAAAAGAAGGTAGTTATTTCCTTAAACCACTTTTGACGTAACTTTTCTCTCAAAATCTTTTCAGCCAAACACTCTTTTTCATCAGAGATTTCAGGTAATGATCTTGATTTCTTAAACTTTTGATTTCCAATGGATTCTTCAATCTTGTTTTCCAAAATCTCATTGTTTTCCTTTGTTTTTTAAGAGTAAAACATCTAATTGAGAGGAAATTCACTCATTGGAGGTAAGGTTCGTTCTTCTCCTCTAATGAAAGGTTCTTTACTGAAATTCCAAGTATTTGATCCTTATTTAATGTTTTCTAATGAGTTTTGATGATTTAATAATGGAAATTGGTTAAATCAAGGTTTATTTGTTGAGATCATGTGATTTTTGTATTGGATCTATTTTGTTGAGTTTTTGATTGATTTTAATCATGATTTTGATGTTTGATAATGTTAATAAGTTGGTTTTAACATTGGAATCTCGAAACTAGGTGAATCTCTAATTTCTAGGTTGTTAGTTATGTGTTTTTGAGGAGTTGTGGGAGGTTTATGGATGCTGGAGGTATAAGGATGTTATTAGGTTGATTTTGGATGTTAATTGATAGTAATTGATGGATTAAACCAGTAGGTTTTGGCTGGGTTAAGTTTGGAAGGTGTTTGATGTTGTTTTTGATAGTTTCGACTAGTTTTTGGAAGGAGAATGTTGAAGTTGCAGGGGATCTTTGTTTAGCAGCGAGTTGAATGCATAATGATGTATTTTCCCTCTATTTTTATGTGGTTAAATCAGGGGACGATCAAGGCGGGTTTGCCTAGTGGTGCATGTTGCTTATCGGGGTCTCAATTTGTGTTGGCAAACGAGGCGAGGTGAATCGGTGAGTGAAAATGTGTTTAAGCTCTTTAAAATGTATGATCGTTGGATCATGGGGGTTTATTTGTAGCCTAAAAAGCTTAACTAAGCTCAAGCGTAAGTCGTTCTTACTTCGTTTGATTATTGGTTCCGAGATGAGCTTGTGGATTTCATGTTGGTTTAAACATGGTTGATTTTCATGTTTTGGTTTTAAACATGGTTTGATTTACTTATTGTAAATGCATTTTTTGGATTAATATGCAATGTTTATGAAAGTATTTGAATTCATATGAGCATTGAGAATTGTTCCTAAAAGGAATGTGATGTTGCTTTTGGCAATGTGGTATTGCATATGAAACGATTTTATGAAATGCATTGGAAAATAGCAAGTAAATGTATTTGGAAATGATATATTAGCTTTTTGACGTAATGAGAAAGTTTCGGATATAGTTGGATAGCCATAGGATGAAAGTGCACTATAAATACAAAATTGATCGTGTGAAATTCTTCGGTTACACAATAGGGGTAGTGCTATTGTGAAGTGATAGGGGTAGTGCTATCATAACAGGATAGGGGTAGTTCTATTCCCAGCCGAAGTGAGTTATGATAGGGCTAGTACTGCCATGAGACTTAATGGGAGTAGTGCCATCAAGGGAATATGTGTGTCCAAACATGTATGGATAGGGGTAGTGCTATCCAAGGATAGGGGTAGTGCCATTTGGGTCACTTTTAATTGCCAATATCTATGAATCATTGAGATAAATGATGTTTATATATGTTTTGATACATATGGTTACTATGCATGATTTGTTGTGGAAACAAATGAGATAATGCTTGGGTAGTAAAGCATGTTTTGAAAACAAGGTGGGTTATTGTTTTCAAATGGATTTTTAATCAAATGTGAAGTGCTTGGAAAGTAAGCATGTTTTGGTTTAAAAGGCATGATAATGTTTTGAAAGTGGTTTTTAATGATGAACTCTTTGTGAGTTGGAAAACGGTTTTAATTTCATTGATGGTATTGTGTTTTGCGCACTGCTCACTAAGCCTTGTGTGCTTACGCTCTCTTTATCCATCAATGCAGAGAATTAAAGGTTGGAGGTAGCAAGCAAGCGAGGGAAGATCCAAGGACTTGTTACCGCAAAAGTATGACTCTTCGAACTAGACTTGTAGTAATAAAGACAATGGGGTACATTATTGATTAAAGAGGTTTTTGCTAAATTCCCTATTTGGGCAAGTTTGTATTGCTATTTTGGGGTTGTAATTGGCCTTATACGTTTGGTTGTTTCTTAGGATTTATGTTTCGTATGGTGGTGGGTTGTTTTCTAGGAAGCATGCCTCTAGATTTCTGTTTGAGTATGATGTCATGATTTGTTCATGTATTTTTTATGTTCTGGCATGGAATGATCCTTGGAATAGTTATGTTTATTATTATGAATGTTTGGGAGATGTTTGAATCCATAAATGTATGTTAAAAGAGCAAAATTAGACATTTCAGGTATATTGTGAGACCGTACCGATACGAGTTATTGTTTTCAGTCATAGCGTATCGATACTCGAAGAGGTGTATCAATATGGGATACTTTTTTCAGGCATAGCATTTTGATACCCGGAGAGGTGTATCAGTACAGGTTTGAGCTACTAGAATCTATGATTTTGAAAATGCATAGATGTACCGATACACCTAGAATCTATGATTTTGAAAATGCATAGATGTACCGATACACTTGCTCGTGTATCGGTACAAGTAGATGTTAATACAATTAAAATGTGCTTTTAAGGTTTCTATTTTATTCATTTTGGTCCCTGATTGTTCTGAGTGCAATTGTATGAGATTGGATGATCATTTTAAGTTGAAATTTGGCATACATGCATGTAATTTGACTAATAAAGGAAAGGTAACCGTAAAACCAAGAAAGTTCCTATAATTTTATAGATTTGCAATTTGGTCACTAAATTGTAAGTATGCGTAATTGGATGTCGAATTGGCACCCGATTCAGAGTTTTCACTCGCTGCCAGCATGCTCACCTTAGGCTAATAATATGCATCTAGACAAGATAAAAAGAAAAAAATGGACGTAATTCAAGTTATCTATTCACAGGTTTGTTTCGAAAATCCAATGTAGCTCATTCGGTTCGGTCCAACGTCTAGGTTGGGTCGAGGGGGTTACAAAGGCGTCCAAGGCAGAGGAGATTATTCTTCAAAAGCTAGTTCAGTGACAATGCTTTCTCAAATCTACCAACACCAGGAGATTATTCTTCAAAAGCTGGAGAAAATAGAGGACTAGAGCACCAAGCTTTGGCATTATTCTTATGCCTGGGACTGTGTCATCAAGAAAACTCTTGAAGGAATGTCCCTAAGTGTCTTGCCAGCCTTCCTTAAGTTCTCCACTGACCTTTTTGCCAACGGTGATGTGCCAACTAGTCCTCATTCAGTACATACTCTAACGCAATTAGATGCCATCGTACCAATGTCCCTGTCCAAGTTGAGTCCGCAAGAACAAACACGTCGTCCAAATTAGAAGAAGAATGAATCTAAGCCAGACTTGCCGCAACACTTGTTGCACCTGCCTCATCTACTACCACCGACACTCTTGCCGCTTTGGAGCCAGTGAAGATTGTCAAAGAAGTTCTCTATGACATTGGAGCTTCCACAGCCGCCTCAAATCCCAGCATGAAGGGAAAGAAACGCATGGATCCTGATCGTAGGAGCTCTGTCAAGAGAAAGACTTGTGTCACACGCAAAGAAAACTCCGAAGGGGAGTCCTCTTCCCCTTAAACTCCTTACATTAATTTTGTTCATATTGTTCATGCATTTTATTTTATTTCATTTGTTTATATATGTCTACATGCATTGAGGACAATGCACACCTTTGGTTTGGGGGGTGTTACCTCACATATGTTGCAATTCCATGCAATCATGTTTATATTTTTGTTTTCATTCTATTATCATATAGATTAGGTATAATAATGCATACCAAACTAATAAAAAAATTTAATTTTGTTGCCTCGGTTAAACTTGGAAATTTTGTCAATACTTTGCTAGATTAGTTAGAATTTGCTTTAGTACACTCTGTCCGATGATGAAATTGGAAATCTTTCATTGCATGTGCTAGCAGGTTAGTAATGCCAAGACTGCTTGGCAATTCATCTCAAGTTTAGGAAACTGAAGTCTCACTTAACACGTAGTATGCATCTAATTCCTAAACAAACTTAGAATTCTTGAAAATAAGCTCAGAATTGAAAAAAATGATGAAGATGTCAGGGTAAAAGAAAATAATAAGGCAACAATGTTTTGCCAAGGCAAGAAAAAAATGTAGAACTCTCCTTTACCTTAGAGATAATAAGTAACTTGGGGCTTCGTGGTTTGCTCCCTCTTAGTTCTCAAGTCAAAAAACTTTAGGCTATGAGTTGAAGAGTGAAAGTCTAGTAATGTTTGGACTAACGTGGAGGTTCATGGTATGCTCCCTCTTATTCTTATGCCAAACAGTATTACAAAGCAAGCCTTAAAATATTGCCAGCAAAAACCCTTAGCAAATAAAAAAAAACATAATTTTGAGTTTGGGTAGTAAACTTAACTAAGGGTGTAAAAGGATACTTGATGCATATTGCCTACACTTCATGCACACTTCATAACCTTAGACTAGTGTTATATTATTGCACTTGAATTTGTTGATCTGCTTGGCATTGTTGCACTGAGATACCCAAGGACAAAACTAGGGCCAAATTTTGCTTATAGGGATTTGTTGGCATTTAGAATAATTTTGTTGAGGTACTCATTTTTCTGTTTTCTTAAATTTAGTTGCATTACTTGAGGACAAGCAATGAGCTAGATTTGGGGGAGTGTTAACTCCTAGAAAGTACTAATTTTTATGCATATTTTGTTGGAGTTTGCCCAAAGACCAATCATGAGATGGTTGTAAAAGACATACTTATTTTATCTTGTTTATTAATATAAAGCCATTATTATTATTTCAGTCTTATTCTGTGCATCTATAAATAAACTAAATTATAATAAAGTCCTTATAATAATATAGTTATTCTTGAATGTCCTTAGTCGAGAATTATTGTGGACATGGACAACAATAATGTATTAAGACTAATATGTAGTTGATTGATGACAAAGTGTTGTCATTGACATAGAGATGTCAAAATCAATACATAAGTATGTGTTAGAGAACGACATACTGGACTGACCCACTATGAGCATGTTTCTTGGATTATTATGTGACAGTCATAACATTGCTCATGATGATAACTACATGTATGATCCTCAAACTTGAGATCATCATTATTTCAACATCGTGAGTGACATATTTTGATACGGTCAAATGTGTGTCGAACTGACTACACTATAAAGACTAATATTGGATATGTCACAATCTATATAGCGGAATATGGTTGATCAATATAGGATTTGTCCCTCCTACGTAATAGGAGTAATATCATAGACCAATTGATTGAGTGAGACTAGAAAATGCATGGCCATGCTCGAATAAATTGATATGGGATATCATAGTTATTTGTTTATAAGAGTTTACTCAAGATATCAAAAAATATTAGATGGACTATACAAGTGTGACTAATCCATGACTTGTGTCCGATCTAGATATGAGGACAAAAGGATGAAATACATAAAAGAAGTTAATCACGGAAAAAGGTTAAATCGAACCACGACTTCATGTAACTTAGGTAGCAATGATGTATTGCTAGATGCCACTCATTGCTTGTAATATTAGAATTGTTCTGGATATTACTGATAACGTTACATGAACCTACAAGGGCCATACCCTATGATTAAACAAACAAATATCGACTAGATAACATGTGTACAAACGTGTTGTGCACGGAATAAGTAAAAGCGAAATTATTATGATTATTGGAATTATAGATAATTTCATTTATATATTTTTTAATACTAGATAATTAATATAATTATCAGATACTATTAAAATATATATATCCCTAAAGAAACCTTATAGAAGTAGAACCAGATTCTACATATTTAATTATATTCGGATAAATATAATATATATTTAAAGAATCTGAATTTAATTAGAATTAGAGTTTTAAATGCTATATAAAGGCATGAGGTCTAGCAACCAAATATAAGTTTTTCGGAAAACCTCTCTAACAGTTAGAGAAGAGAAAATATTGTTCGTTTTGTTTGGGTGGACTGCGTAGAGGTCGGAACGCTGCTGTGACAACTACGATTCGATTTGGATTCTCCTATACTCTCTGCAAATTTCCAGATTTATTGAGGTAATGTTAAATCCTTTATCACCTTGAATTCATCCCTTGTACATGGATCACTGGTGGATTATGGCAGATAATTTTTCTATTGTGCCATGGGGTGTACCGACATTTCCCAACATATTTCACAACGTTTTTGCTTGTCTTTAGGTATATATATTTGCATTTAGTTGTTAAAATCATGCATCTGCATAAGGAGTTAGGGAGTTTGTATTTTGCTTTTGTGAAGGGTTGTTTTGTTGGCATTGATGCAGGTTAGGAGCAGGGAAGGCTTGGCAGAGCAGCACATAATCAAGAAAGCAGAAAATAATTGTCGAGTTATAATTGGCAAAGTTGGTCCAGAGATTGCCAAGCTTGGTTGGCATAGAAGTGAAGTCTGATGTCCGGTCAAAGTAGCCGTTAAACCCAGTCAGTCCTAAAATTCAAATAGAGATAAGAAGATAACACGTTTTATCCTACGTGTAGAATCAAATTTCAAATTCAAACCCACTCTAGGGTTATCCATGTGTGTCTATTTAAAGGAAGAGATCAAAAAACTTAAGAGAGCGTAGTGGTGGAGTGGAAGCTAGAGGCTGTGTGGTTTGACCATATTAGACCGAGAGCTCTGGAGCATTCGAAGGGTTGCATTGACGAACCTCATTCTTGCTCATTCTTTTAGTTTGTATTTTTATTTAAATGATGATGTGGAGATACGATGATATTTTGCGGATGGAACCCCAACCATGAACTAATCTTGTACAGTTGGTTGGGGATGTTTGAGTTTAACGCTCTGTTTATGTTTGGTTTTTAATAATTTGAACGCTTTGGCATTGCTTTCTATCTGGCTAGTACTCTTTTTTCCTAAATTTTTTGCCATACGACAGTTGGCATTGTTTACTTATTACACCTTAATATCTTAACAAACTTGAGGGGTAACGATCAGCTGCCAGGTACTAAGGAGAGAAGGTTCGACATAAGATGTTCAAGTAGATGAGCTTACTTTGGAAGTGAATGTACCCCTTAGGAGTATAGATTGAAACTTAATCAATTTAGTTAATGAAAACTTCACTATAGACATATAGGGGTTTTAACATGGTTAACTTAGGGTATTGCCATCGACAGGGAAATGCCACTCTTAAAATCTACTCGGCAATAAATCAATGCATGACATTATTAATAGTTGGCATAGCTAGCGTAAAAACCATGCATCGCTTGCCAACATTCAATACTCATTTGATTACTTCCTCTTGCCAAACTGTTTTCTTTACTTTCATTTCATTCCTTTAGTTATCATCTAAAAAACCTTCAAATCAATCCAAACATTCTTGATTCCTTTAACAAATAAAGCGTTAAACAATTAAATTATTGGTCAATCCCTGTGAATACGATACTCCGCTTACTATTGTATTACTTGCTGACCATGTATATTTGCACGCATAGACTCACTCTTGGCATTATTTCTTACATATTTACACTGCATTCCCACTCTTTTGCCAAGCGTTAGCAAAGTCGACATTTGTGTAACACCCAAATTTTCCCCTAAATTAAAAACCCTAATTTTAAAACTCTCAAATTCTGAAACCTTAAATTTGGGGATTTTTGAAACAATTTGTTAAAATTTAAAATTAGAATTCAAGACCAATTTATGAAACAATAGACTTTTAGGGGATTAAATTGTAATTTTTAGAAACTTTGATTTTTAATTTTTGAAATTTATGAACTCAAGACTAAATTATGAGATATTTAAACCAATCTTTTTTATCCTCAATTAGACCACTTCCAAGACTGCTCTTTTACTTGTTTATTTTTTTATTTATTTTGTTTCAGAAGAAAGAAAAATATATTTGTATGGATTAAAATTGGATCGTGGAATTCATTCACCTCAACGTATACGCAATATATAAAACCCCTTTATTTGACGTTTTTGTTTAAACTCGCGGCTAACTTAAATTCTTCTATAGAATCGTCAATTTTTCTAATTTTAATTAATTCATTTACTTGTTCTTCTACTATGACCCGAACCACAATTCAGTATGTTAATCCAAGTTTATACCCGACCAACCCATACTCATGATCGACCTGTGTAATCAATTTGACTTGAACTATTTGACCGAGTTTACTCGAAACTGTTCTATCCAACCGTTTCTTCATTTGATTTGGAGATCAATGTTACGAAACTGATAAGTATTTTGTACTAGTGAATTCATAGGATCGGTATGTAGGAATAATTCCCCGATTATATCTAGCATAGTAATAATGTTAATGTAGAACTATTCTCATAGGTTCTGATATAGCTGGACCAGTATTTCTGATCGTGGAAAATGCATTATTCAGTAGGTTGAGTTGCTTTGACTAAGGTGTGTTTTTTTGGTGCTATAAATAAATTATTTTTTGTGTATTGGTGTTTTACACCTTGCTTGATTACGATTTGCACTATGACTTGTATGTTTGTCATCACATGCATACTTTTTTAGAATGTGTTTTAACTATGATTTATGAAGTATGATTTATGAAACATCATATTAACGGAACTATGATTTATGGATTTCTGGACTACGATTTATTATGTATGTTTATGAAATATCAGATTTATGAAACTGTGTTTATGAATTTGAGTTTTAAACATCATATATGTATGAGCATGGATTGAGATTTATTCGGAGAAGTTCAGTGGTTTCACCCTTTGGGCTGAATTCTGCTTCAGATCAGTGGTTCCACCCTTCAGGCTGAGTTCCACTTCGGATGGCGGTTGTAGTGAGGACTTTTGGAGAACTTTCCTCTTCTCATGGTGGTTGTAGTTGGGTGCATTGCATTGCGCTTGTGATTTATGTGTTATGGTTTAAATGATTTTAACAAAATAATACAATGTTTTATGATTATGGTTTTTCTTGCACTTTAGAGACACGCTAAGCTCTTTAGCTTACTCCCCCTTAGTTCTTCTTTCATATACGCAGACCTTAGGCGTTACGGTACTTGGAGGATCTCACTTTTATTCGGCTATCATATTTATCAGTACGAAACTATTTCCAGATTCTCAGATTATTATTTGTCATTTTGGGACATGGATGTAATTTCATACTTTAGGGATATTTATTTTTTTGAGATTTTTTTAGCATTCATTTATTGAAGTTTTTATACAGAGATTTTTTATTACATTTTTATTTTATTTATTACAAATGATTTATTAAATTATTATATATTCTTTCTAAATTAAACTATAATTTTTAAAATTGGTTTTCTTGGGGATTAAGTTTTCAAACGCGACTTCTTAAATTTGGCCTTTTCTTTTGGCCGGTTTTAGAGGTTACATTTAGTAGTATTAGAGCTAAGTTCAACCCTTGAACTATGAGGCTCACATAAAATTTTAAACCGAAATAATGTTTGCATGCATATTAAATATTTTTGGACAAAATGAGATTTTCTGATAAATTTATTTTTTAAAGAATTAAAGATATATTTTGAATTGAAACTCCAAATATCGTCTCTAATTTTAGGATTATTTCTTTTTGTGTATAGATTACTATGTCACATTGTAGGAGTTTTAGACTTGAGTCTGTTCCAGCTGAATTCAGAACTAGAAACAATTAGTACATGTTAGTTAGTGTCTACTACTAGAAAACTTCCGATCCACGTGAATCTATAGATAACTTCTTTTGAACAACCTTTGGAGATGATCATAACCCGAACTCTAACAAGGACATGAACTTTAGTTAATCGAACAAATGATCGTGACCATACCCATACTTAGAAATCTAAGATCAACCCCTATTTGCAAACTTTGTGTTGCCATTTGTAACATGATCTCAAATGTTTTTAAGCTTCTATTTGAACATCCGTACATTTGAGAATTTGAAGGTACATTTGAAATTTCGAGGACGAAATTTCTTTTGTGAGAGAGTTGTAACACCTGAATTTTTCTCTAAATTATAAATTCTAATTTTAGAATTCTCAAATTCTGAAACCTTAAATTTGAGGAATTTTGAAGCTATTTGCTAAAATTTGAAATCAGAATTCGAGACCAATTTCTAAAACAATAAATTTTTGGGGACTAAACTATAATTTTTAAAAACTTTGATTTTTAATTTTTAAATTTCTGAACTCAAGACTAAACTATGAGATATTTAAATTTTGGGATCAAGAAGAATATTTTATCAAGATTTGTGTCGCTTTAGAAAATCTTGAAAAGCATAGTAGCTTGTTCCATGAATTACTTTTTAATTCATTAAATTATAACATCTCCTAATCGGTTTTGACTTATAACCTAAAAAAGGGAAATTGTTTTTATTTATTTATTTAATTATGGGTTATTTATTTTTGTGTTTATATATATTATTTTCTTTGAAAATATGATAAAACCTAGCCTAATGTTTCCAAACCGCCCTTTCGGTTCTCTTCCCCATCGTTTTCAGATAGCTGCCTTTCACCTCCTTCCTCCGTTCACTTTTCTACCGATGACGCTTCGTCAACACCGTGTCCACTCTCATCAAGTGAGTTGTTCACCGTTTCTAAAGCTACAATGAATTCAATTATTTTTTATTCATTATTCAGTAGAAATAAAAGAACAAATTCATGTTTTTATAGTTCTTGTCAGAACCCACTAATGGTCTCTATTTCGGCAAATTAAACCCATGTTTTTATCCTCAATTAGACCACTTTCGAGACTGCTCTTTTACTTATTTATTTGTTTTATTTATTTTATTTTAGAAGAAAGAAAAATATATTTGTATGGATTAAAATTTGATCCTAGAATTTTTTCACCTCAACTTATACGCAATATATAAAACCCCTTTATTTGACATTTTTGTTTAAACTCGTGGCTATCTTAAAATCTTCTATAGAATCATCAATTTTTCTAATTTTAAATAAGTCATTTACTTGTTCCTCTGCCATGACCCGAACCACAATTCAATATGTTAATCCAAGTTTATACCCAACCAACCCATATTCATGATCGACCTGTGTAACCAATTTGACTTAAACTATTCGACCGACTTTACTCGAAACCGTTCTATCCAACCATTTTTTCATCTGATTTGAAGATCATTGTTACGAAATAGATAAGTGTTCTGTATCAGTGAATTTATAGGATCAGTATGTAGGAATAATTACCCGGTTATATCTAGCATAGTAATAGTGTTAACGTAGGACTATTCTCGAAGCTTCTGATACAACTGGACCCAGTATTTCTGATCGTGAGAAACACGTTATTCAATAGGTTGAGTTGCTTTGGCTAATGTGTGTTTCTTCTAGTGCTATAAATAAATTATTTTTCTGTATGTTGGTGTTTTACACCTTTCTTGATTACAATTTGCACTATGGCTTGTATGTTTGTCATCACATGCATACTTTTCATAATGTATTTCAATTATGATTTATGTAGTATGATTTATGAAACATCAGATTTACGGAACTGTGATTTATGGACTACAATTTATGAAGTATGTTTATGGAATATCGAATTTTTGAAACTGAGTTTCTGAATTTGAGTTTTAAACACCATACATGTATGTGCATGGGTTGGGCTTCGTTTGAGGAAGTTTAGTGGTTTCACCCTTCGGCTTAATTCTGCTTCAGATCAATGGTTCTACCCTTTGGGCTGAATTTCCCTTCAGATGACAGTTGTAGTGAGGAGTTCTGGGGAAATTTCATCTTCTCTTAGCGGTTGTAGTTGGGTGCATTGCATTGCGCTTGTGATTTTTGTGTTATGGTTTAAAGGATTTTAAGAAAATAATACTATGTTTTATGATTATGGTTTTTCTTGTACTTTAGAGACACACTAAGCTCTTTAGCTTACTCCTCCTTAGTTCCTCTTTCAGATACGTAGACCCTAGGCGTTATGGTACTTGGAGGATCTCACTTTTATCCGATTGCCATATTTATCGGTACGAAACTATTTCTAGATTTTCAAATTATTATTTATTTTTTCGGGATATGGATGTAATTTCATACTTTAAGGATATTTATGTTTTTGAGATTTTTTTAGCATTCATTTACTAGGAGTTTTATTTTGAGTTTTTTATTAAACATTCATATATTGATTATGGCATTTGTATTTTATTTAGGCTTAAGGGTGCCAAAAGTCCGTGAACCTTTAAGAAAAAATTAATTACACCCTTAAACTTATTTTACACTCAATTGAGCCTTTAAACTTTAAATTTTTAGCAATATAACCATTTGACTAAAGAATTCCGTTAATGATCATTAGTATGGTTAAAAATGTTGAATTGTCTGTTAAAATTACCATGCCACATCATACTAACATGGCAAAATGTCATTTAATAAAAAAATATAATAATATATAATTAATTCTGAGAATTTGAAACATAAATTAATTATTTAGGCTTAACAATCTAAAATACAGAAAATCCTAACCCATTGAATTCAAGTTCCCCAAAATAGATTCGTCGTTCATTCCTCATATTGTTATCGTTCTTTCATTCGTCGGTGTCCATCGACGTTCTTCTTTAATTCAACACCGGGTATGTCATTCTTTGTTATAATCCTTTCATCTTTAAGTTTGTCATTTCTAATCAGATTCGCTCCAAGTTTTATGAGATTTTTCTATGTTTTATTTTTGTTTTGATAGCATCGGTTTACTGATGGTAAAATATATAGAAACATCCACTTTGTCAATGAATGCAGTGAGGTTTTAATATTCAAAGTGAGTGCTTTCAAAAGAAAATTAAAAATACAGAATCAATTATTCTAAAAATACTTTTGTCAATTATTTAGTATTCAAATTTTAAAGTCGATTCTCTCTTATATTGTTTTATTTTCATTGTTTTTTTATTTCTTTTATGAGGTTTAACCCATGTACACGATAAACATGATCTCAGTTGTAGTGTTTATATTGTTTTAAGTTTTACTTAATATGTTGGTACTTTCAATAACAAAAAATTACTTATATAACAATTATATTTTTAGTTGTAAACATCTTATTTATTTTTTAGCTTTAATTATAGATGATGGGACACCTTTATATTTCAATTTTTGATAAATAAATACAATGCATGGCTTCGGAGAGGGTTAAACCTGAAACCTTTAGGGCGAGAGTACAATGTTTATTCACTAGGTTAGACAAGGAATTTAATATTATTTTTGAAAAAAATAGTATTTAGGTTAAATTGTAATTGAAATTAATTTAATTTATTTTAAAATATGTATTAATTATAAAACTAATATTATCATAATAATAATTTAATTCATTTTTTATGATTTTTTATACAAAATATGTTTGTTGAAGAAAATATATAAAAATAATTGAGTTGGTTTTAAAATATAAACATGTAAATATTAAGATTTATGCCTAAAGTATTAAATATTATATTTGAATTAAATAAGTAATCTAATTTAATTTAATTCAAATTATTGATAGAATTATCCTTTTATGTGATAATTATTTGGTATAGTGGCAATGCAATTTTAACTCCACAAGCAAAGTTAAAACAAATATTAAGTTTATAATTTTTTATAAGGTAAAATTTTGCTATCATATATTATGCCAAGATCATATATTAGTATTTGTACTTTAATTTGGTCACTTTAAGTTTTTGTACTTTTTAAATTTTGAAATCCTGATCTTGACATGAATGTTAGTCTTTAAATATGTTAAGAAATTTTGTTAGCTTATTTGTTATACATAAGTTGCATATTTGATTTTTGTTCTTTTATTTGATTATTTTTAGTCATTGTAATTTAGTCATGTTGTCGTTGTCCCGTTTAGATTAGGATTGAGGTTTTAAATTTGACAAAAAAAATAAGGACTAAAATAGATCAAAATAAAATGAATAAAACAAGAATTTACACATAGTATAGAGAATAATAGAATTATTTTACCTTATGAAAAACTAGTTTATGGTAACTTCAATTTTTAATTATTATTATTATTATTGGTATTATAAAAAATAAATTTATTATCGTGACAATATCGAATTAGTCCGTTTTATTTATTCAATGGTGAAAAAAATTTATCACAGCAAAAAGTAAAATTTTAAGTGACAAACAATTTCATTGTCATAACAAATATCAAATAATAGTGACCACTTTATATATCGTCACTATCATATGTCAAAGCTTTAGTGTCAATGAAATTTCTATCATAGTTATAGACTTATAGTAAGAATTTAATTGTGAAAAATGTAATTGTCATAATTACTACTATAACAGTGATCAAATAAAAATATATCACAATTACTCATACTAATAGTGTCACACAAAAAATTGTCACAAAAAGTTTAATATCTATGACAATATTACTTATAGTCGCTACTAATTTGTCACTAAAGACATATATTGTTGTAGTGAATTGTCCATTTTTTCCCAGTATGGCTGATGATCCAGAAGTTGTTTGTGTTGCGTTATTTCTATGGTGGCATATTTAGGACCAGTCCCAAATTTGAATATGAAAATGGGGCAGTTGAAAGATTTTAGGTTGATCCCGAAAGGTTATGCTTATGGGATATATTAGATAATGTAAAACTTTTGAGATTTGATCATCACCCATTTGTTTATTTTAGGGTTCTTGGGTTGGAGTTCAATTGTGATGGCTCAATGCTGATTCATAATGATGACACTGTACGGCAAGTGGTTAATTGAAAGGGGTAGTGTGGATATTTCTATGGTGGCATATTTAGGACCAGTCTCAAATTTGAATATGAAAATAGGGCGGTTGAAAGATTTTAGGTTGATCCCGAAAGATTATGCTTATGGGATATATTAGATAATGTAAAACTTTTGGGATTTGATTATCACCCATTTGTTTATTATAGGGTTCTTGGGTTGGAGTTCAATTGTGATGGCTCAGTGTTGATTCATAATAATGACACTGTACGGCAAGTGGTTAATTGAAAGGGGTAGTGTGGATATTTACGTTGACCACAAAGTAGATGTTGATGAGGGCTGTCAAAAAGTTAGTGAGGTAACTAAAAGTAGAAAAGGCAAAGTTGGTGAAGATTCAAAAGAAATTGGTGATAGTGATTATGGTGTAGATGTTGGAGTTGAGGAATTAGGTGATGATGTTCTTGATTTAGAAGCTGCTAGGGAAGATTTAAATGATTTCATAGAAAGATTATGTGCAAACTCTAAAGAAGTAAGGGTTGTTGTTAATGAAGAGATCTTGCCTGATGGTGTTTTTGAGGATTTAGGGACTGAGGTTGATGCAGATTCTAATTGTGAGTTGAAGGAAGATGATGACCAACATTGTTTTTTGTATGATGTCGAATTATGATCTGATGTTGATGAAGAAGTAGTTTTCATTAGAAGAAAGCTAGCAGGGAAAAAGAAAAAAGGAAGTTATCAACAAAATTTGACTTAGATGTTAGTGATGATAGTAGTGATGAAGAATATGTGAGAGAAATTGAAGTGAGAGATACATTAGTGAAACATGTAGTCAAAAGAATGGATGGGAAGCTTCTGGGCTATGAGAGTGACTATTTAGACTCCCCTGACCTAGGAAAATATGGTGACAATGACAAGTTAGATGAAGAAATCATTGGGACATATTCTAGGAAGAAAATACTGGGACCTAGATATGATCCTAAGTGTGCCATTCCAACATGGGAAGTAGGTTTGAGATTCGAAGATAATATTCAGTTCAAAGAAGTTGTTAAAAAGTATTCAGTTGCAAAATATGTGAGGTTAAAGTTCGTGAAAAATGAACCTAAGAGGACAAGGGTACATTGTAGGGAAACATGTCTTTGGAAGATATATGCAAGTTATGACAGTAGATAGGATTGCTATGTTGTGAAGACATATAATTCAAAGCATGTGTTTTAGGAATAACAAAAATACCATGTTATCATGCAAGATGATACAAAAGGCTTACAGGGATAGAATATTAATGGATCCCAAAATGAAAGTTGCTACAATGAAAGAATGTGTCAAATTGAGTTAGGGGCATATACAACTTACGACATGTGTCAAAGAGCTCAAAGGGGATTTTGAAGGAGATGCATGGTTCTTATGTAGAAGAGTTTGCAAATCTCTGAGGGTATGTTGCTGAGTTGTTACACTCCAACCCTGGGAGTATGGTGACAATTCAAGTGGATAGAGAAAATAGAGGGAGTACAAGATTTCATAGGATGTATGTTTGTTTAGGTGCATTGAAGCATGGTTGGAGAGATGGTTGTATGCCTTTCATTGGAATTGATGGATGCTTTCTAAAATCTGTTACAAAGGGAGTGCTTCTTGTGGTTGTTGGTAATGATGGAAACAACCAAATGTTTCTAGTTGCTTGAGCAATTGTGGAGGAGGAAAGCAAAGAATCATGGCGATGGTTTTTGTAAAAACTTATGGTTGATTTAAATCATCCAAATGGTGAAGGACTCACACTAATGTCAGACATGCAAAAGGTATGTAAAATTGGCCATAAATACATAGTTTTGAAATATTATTAGTTTTGATGCATTATCACATTTGGGCTTGAAATGAATGGTGAATATAAGTACCCATTATGGATATATATGTTAAACTTTTTATTTGTTTCTAGAGAAATATACTCTCATATCTATTTGTATATATTCTAATTACCAAGCTTTGTACATTTATTAAAAAAAGTAAGTTCATAACATAGGTGGAGCAATTAGCATTAAATGAGTTCACCTGTGATTCATTGGCCTCTTTCCATAACCTTCTAGATATAAGTACATGTTGATTTTGATTTTAAATGGTATGATAATGCACCTTAAAATTATGTTAGTATAACTCTTAGTCCTGGTTCAATTATGGTTAAGTAATGGATGTTTGGGAAAGTTTATTGGAACCTAATACAAATGTTGCTAGAAAATTAAGGGGATTACACTACTCTATTTTGCATAGATACAAGCTGCATTTGTATTAGTTTAACATCATTTTATTGTTTAAAATAGTAGCTTACTATGTTGCTCTGTGTAAGGGTTGTTAGGCTAGAAGTGTGTATGTTGGATGCCCGTAAATTGTTGTAGTGTTCTATTTCAAATTATAATTGTTGTTTTCATGTTTATATGGTGGTAAATTGTGTCTAACAATAGTTGCTAAGTAAAATGTTATTAGTTGTGTACTTCATGGTTCGTATTAAGGTGAGATTTAGCTGCTGAAAGTGTATAAAATAAGAGCTGAAATGCTATGTAAATTGATGATATGTTTCATTTAAGTGTCATTTTTTAGTTCTGAATTCAACTCAAACAATAAGTAACCTAATGTTTTGTTTTTGTTTAATCGGTAAGCTATGACATGTTTTTTATGTACTCAAAATTAGTTTGGAATGACAATAGAGACTATCCAGATTTTAACATTATGTTTAGTGTATCTTAAGGTCGATAGATGATCAAATTATGTACATTTATGGTCAAAAATTTTGCCCAAATTTTTAAATGTCTAATTGAATTGTATAATAGTTTGATGTTGGAATGTAGCTTGTAAAACCAACTTGTAATTTAAATGTTAGTGTGCTATCGAATCATTGAATTGGTCATCACTATTTGGTTAAATTGATCGGTAGATAACTATAATTATATCCTCGTTAAATATGAATTGATTATCACTATTTGGTTAAAATGACTTCTCCATGGACTTTATGCCCGTTGATTATGGCGGAGAAACGATCGAACATCTTGGTGATGTCTTTATCCGATTTCATTTTGAAGTTCTCACAGCTTAGACTGAGGAGTCTAATCTTGGTCTATTTCATTTCATTTGTGCCTTGATAAGTAACTTCTAGCTTGTTCCATATCTCCTTGGCACTTGTGCAAGAGGACATCTTGGCGTACTCGTCTGGTCCAAGAGCAGAAAACAAAATGTGCATGGCTTTGTCGTTGATTGCAACTTCTTCCGATCAGCATCAGTGTATTCTTGCCTTGTCTTGGGAACGCGTCAGTCTCCTTCTTCCTTCATCGAAATAGATGGTCCATCTTCCACTACATCTCAAAGGAGGTAGTCATTTGATTTCATGAAGAGCCTCATTCTATTATTCTAATAGGGTTAGTTTACCTTATTAAAATAAGGCGGTTTGGAGATAGATTGAGATTTCGCTAAGTGGTTGCCAAAAGTAGAGGTCATGGCTTGAATTGTGGATTGATTGAACACCAGTAGGATCTGCTCAAGAGGATGTGAAGTCTTTCAAAGAGTGCAACTCTAATACCAATTGTTGGGATGAACAATTAATGCAAATGGCCAATAGGGGATGAATTGACAATTAAAATTTTGGTGGAGCTAGATGAAAAAGTAATAAAAAATTGGGACATGATATTTAGAGTGGTTCAACCTTCTCAATAAGATATACATCCACTACCTTAGCTATCCACACTAAGGATTTCTTAAATCCTCTAGATTTGTTTTCCTTTTGAGGCTCAAGGAGATAACCTTACAAATTCCCTTAAGGTTTATACCACAAAACTTAAAAACACTCTCAAAGATAGAAATACAAATTCAGCAAACTAAGAAACCTCACAAGGTAATTTGTTTGCACAAATAAGTTCACTCAACCCTACACACTTGAATAAAAAGATTACATTAAGAGCACTCAAGTGAGTTTACAAGAATATGACTAATTAAGCTCAAAGATTGTTAGATATGTGCTTGAAAGCTTTAGACTTGTTGAATAGTTGTTAAAGAAGATTTGGAGACTTGATTTTATACTCATTCATTGATTTCTAGCCGTTTGAGTGGTTAGGATATTGATTATAGTCGTTGGGATGCATTTTTCCCGCAATAAATGTTATCTGGCAACACTGGGTATTGGTACATGTGTAGTCGTATCGGTACCTACCATAAGAAGAAAGAGTTGTTGTAACGAAAGGGTACTGGTACGCAAAAGGGTGCATCATTATAGAGTGACTATTTTACAAAGGGTATCGGTACGAGCCGTACCTTGGAACATTTGGTCAAAAAGCCGTATTGATACGCTTAAGGGTGTATCAGTACGAGTAATTGATTTTCAAAAGTTATGGTTCCAATAAAATTGACAAGGCAACGGTCGAATCAGTAATGAAAAGATTTAAAAAATCTTTAACCATGTCTCAGTACACCATAGGTTGTACCGATACTCAAAGTCAATTCAGTTTCCAGATTCAAATCAGCATACCGAAACACACATAGCCGTATCGGTACCCTATAGCCATTAAGCATAAAATTGGTTTCCAGTAGCGAAAACCAAAACCGATACGTTATAGGCCGTATCAGTACTCAGTTACCAAATTGACTATTTTGAGTATTGTCGACTATGCTAACACTTGGCAAAAGAATAAAAATTATAGTGAAAATACGTGAAAATAATGCCAAGATTGAGTCTTTTGTATGAAAGTATACACGGTCAGCAAGTAATACAACAGTAAGCTGAGTATCGAATCTACATGGATTGACCAACTGTTTTAATTGTTTACTTGTCAAGGAAAGATGTTGGATTGAGTTGAAGTTTGTTTTAAAAAGGTGACTTAAAGAAATGCAATAAAAATAAATAACGTTTGCAAGAAAAGTTTTCAAATGAGTGATGAGCATTGGCAAGGGATGTCTGATTTTCACGCTATTCATGACAGCCTTTAATAACGTCCTGCCTTGGAATTATTGCCGAGCAGATTCAAGGATGGCATTATCACTGTCGACGGCCATGCCCGAAATTAACCATGTTAAACCCCTATATGTCTATAGTGAAGTTTTTCATTAATTAATTTGACTAAGTTCCAATATATACTCCTAAAGGGTAGATTCACTTCAGAAGTAAGTTCATCTACTTTAACATCTTCTTTCAAAGCTTCTCTCCTTAGGTTCGATAGCTAAAATGTTATCGCCAATCAGTTTGGGGTTCGACACTTAAAATGTTATCGGCAATGAGTTTAGGGTTCGTAATACAAAATATTACTAAAAACCAGTTTAGGGTTCGGACCCTAACATGTTAATGAAATTTAGTTTTGGGATCGACACTTAAAATGTTATCTACATTCAGTTTGGCGTTAGGAAACCTAAATATTACCGATATATTTAACTTTTTAAGTTGAGTGAAACATTTTCGGGAACTTAAAATAATACGAACATATTTCATTTTTAAGTTCAAAGAAAAACATTTCACTCGGCACCTAAAATGTTGAAAAAATCAATTTGAGTTGAGTGAAACATTTTCGGGAACTTAAAATATTGCGAACATATTTCATTTTTAAGTTCAAAGAAAAACATTTCACTCGGCACCTAAAATATTAAAAAAATCAATTTAAAGATAAAATATTTTATTCGCCAACCTTAAATATTACCTCGATTTAACTAGTAACATGTAAATGGAAAAAAATAACGACGAATATTAGCCGCATTTTAAATTGCCAAATTTTAAAAAGCCGCATTGTACCTCCCCAAAACTATCTTACCTGAGTTAATTTCACGAGTTAGCCGAAAGTTGGTACTCCATATTTTGTTTGAAGGTTGAAATTCTCTCTTTAAAATTTTTAATGGCTGCTTGAGAAGAACAAACTAAAATTCGACACGTACTACAAGTCAAACAAATTAGTAGGCGAGAAGCAAAATCCAAGCTGGATTGTACCAGTGCCTTGTTTGGGTTTTCGACAATTGTGAAACTGATTTTTTTGCCTATAAAAAGGATCAAAAACAGATCATCAGCATCTCTTCAACAACTCAAGCAAAATTCTGTGTCAATTTGAAAGTGTTATTCAGAATATGGCTATGAAACAAGTTGCTTGCTCTGCTATCAAGGCAGTGGCAAATTATGGGTCATCCTCTGTTCTTACCAGACAACTCCATGTAAGCTAATCCATGTTCCTCTCTCTTCATTTTAAGTTGAAATTTGGTTTGGGTTTTTTGTTGTTAAGATCATTCCAAGTTTAGGTTAACAATTTTTTGTTAAATCATCAAGTGATTTAAGTGGATTTGATGGTTGGAATTTGGGATCATAAGCGCCTGGCTAGTTCCTTTGCATGCATTGGTATCGGAAAGTGTGTCAGCTCAGCTGTCACCGGTTAAGGATTATTTAATTACTTTTTTTTAACAAGTTCTTATTCTTGAGACGTTATTTTAGTGAATTCAACAGAAAGGAAACTGATTCCAGCACTTTTCTTTACACTTGATTAATAATATATTTTCCTGGCATGTATCATGAATTGAAATGTCTGTATCCCATACTTGCATCAAAGTAACCTAAAATTTCAAGACTGATACGAGTTTAATGTTGTTTGCTCTGCAAATCCCTTTTTCTTGGAATTGAAATGTCGGGTAATATTTGTCTTACAGGCTTCTCCTGGGAGCAAAAAGATTGTTGGGGTGTTTTACAAGGCCAATGAGTGCTTCACAAAGAATCCCAACTTTGTTGGTTGTGTGGAGGGAGCCTTGGGCTTGCGCCAGTGGCTCGAATCACAGGGGCACCAGTATATTGTTACCGATGATAAAGATGGACCGGACTGTGGTAAGTATAACGATCACTGTGTCTTTTTTCCGATATGCGGTTAATGTATTATCATTTTTCATCATTGCATGATACCCAATATGCCTGCATGATCTTGCCTAGGAAAGTAAATTTGGTTGGTACACGAGGGGGTCACCTTACTAATTTGCAGTGTGTGTCTGGGTTAGTGCAATGAGCTTTACCGAAAATTAATAAAACACTGTAATCCATGTTACTCGGATTGTATATTTTTCTTAAAATATTTGTATCTGATGTTGTCTGACACATATGGAAAAAACTACTCATACTTGATCCGAGTTCAGGTAGCACAGGAATGTTGTAATGGAATCATTCCTTCTGTCATTCTTGTAGAATATGTGTTCTCGAGTTGGGGTAGCACAGGCTTCATGCGTTATTGGAGTTTGTTATAGTAAGAATTAATGCTAGTTTACAGTTTGGAATGCTGGCATTGTTAATACTTAATAGCATCAACAGCAGATCATTACAATAGTTAATCCATGGTATCCCTTGCTTTGTTCTATTATTTGAACATTTAAAAAACTGAATTTCTGAAAATTTGAATACAAGTTTGGTTTTAATCACTCGTGTCCATATTGCAGAACTCGACAAGCATATCTCTGATCTCCATGTCCTCATATCCACCCCATTCCACCCGGCTTACGTTACAGCAGAGAGGATCAAGGGAGCCAAAAACTTGCAACTGCTTTTAACTGCAGGGATTGGCTCCGATCATGTTGATCTGAAAGCAGCGGCTGAAGCTGGTTTGACTGTTGCCGAGGTTACTGGAAGCAATGTTGTTTCGGTTGCCGAGGACGAGCTAATGAGAATTCTTATTCTTGTCCGAAATTTCTTACCTGGCTACCATCAAGTTATTACCGGAGATTGGAATGTTGCAGGCATTGCTTACAGAGCTTATGATCTAGAAGGGAAGACAGTTGGAACTATCGGTGCAGGTCGTATCGGCAAGCTTTTACTCCAACGACTGAAACCATTCAACTGTAATCTCCTATACCATGACCGAGTCAAGATAGATCCAGAATTGGAGAAGCAGACCGGGGTTAAATTCGAGGAGGATCTTGATACAATGCTTCCAAAATGTGACATTATTGTTGTAAACATGCCTCTTACTGAGAAGACAAGGTCCGGCTTCATTACATTAGCCGTTGAATGTCCAAATGCTTATATTACGTTGGTTAATGTCCTTTGTATTGCTGAAATTTTGCATTAAACTTATCATAATCTATATGACAGAGGGATGTTCGACAAAGATCGGATCGCGAAGATGAAAAAGGGAGTCCTGATCGTTAACAATGCTCGAGGTGCAATTATGGACACTCAGGCAGTTGCTGATGCTTGTTCAAGTGGACACATTGCAGGTATGTTCCTATATTTGAAAATCGACATGTTTTTGTTGACCTCCAAATACATGAAAAAAATTAGAAAAATTAAGCATATACTTCATATCTGACGCACACTCAAATCCTAATAATATAGGCGATATATGCATTTTGACTGTAAAATGTCTTCCAGCACTAGCATTCCTTTTTCCTTCTATGAATTAGAATACATTGCTTGGATGGGTACGTAGGTTAACAAAACATGCTATGATAATCTGCTCTTCATTTTTCAGGATGTACACATATTTAACACTTCTATCCAATACACATTTGGATATGGTATAATGGTACCATTCTCCAGATATATGAAAAAAAAGAGAATAAATTGAACATACTCATATATGAGACATTCAACGTTTATCTCCGAATCCTGAGAAACATAAGTAACATACATTCTTGGTCGCAACAGTTCCATACGGCAAAATTGTATCAATTTTCATATAAATCCCACAACTTTAAAAACCAATAACATGAAAAGGAAAAAAACAATGAGTTTCAGGATGGTCTTTCATTTACACCTGATAAATTGGGTAATTAATTTTCTTTAAATCGATAAGAAATGGTTCAACTATTATATTTAAATTTCAATATGACTCCTCACATGCAAGTTGGATTTTATGTTTTCCCCCCAATTTTTCAGGTTACAGTGGAGATGTTTGGTTTCCGCAGCCAGCTCCCAAGGACCATCCATGGCGTTATATGCCAAATCAAGCAATGACTCCTCATATTTCTGGTACCACCATTGATGCACAGGTATGGTCAGGTTCTATGTTTTGTTCTCCAACTTAGCATTCTTTCTTTTGCCACCAACTAACATGAAAACGAAACATGTGCAGCTGCGATATGCTGCCGGAGTCAAGGATATGCTTGAGAGGTACTTCATGGGTGAAGAATTTCCTGCACAAAACTACATTGTCAAGGAAGGTGAACTCGCTCCTCAGTACCGATGATTTCGTGCTTTCATTGTCCATGAAAGAGTTCGAATGTGTTGTCTTGACAGTCAACTTAGATCCTTTTGAAATAATGTGATCCAAAAGGTCCCTTTTTGGATCAAAGTCCTCTGCAAATAATGTGCCATCCATGGTGGTTCGAACTTGATGTTTTCTATACATGAACGAAGTTGTAACGTGTTTAGCTTTTGATGGTTATAATGCAAACTTTTTAGGGAATGATACCCTTGTATGTTTTATCTCAATTTTCTTTTTAATTTTGCATAAAATTTTTAAACACATAAAATCTAAACGCAAAATTAATTAATATTCAAGTCCAAACTCTATTGTCTTTACATACGATAATATTACAGTTAAAAATCAAATCATAAAAGTTTAAAATATTTAATTGAAAAATGTACATTGATTTTTTTTAT
Source organism: Hibiscus mutabilis (assembly GCA_019671005.1). NCBI lineage: Eukaryota > Viridiplantae > Streptophyta > Magnoliopsida > Malvales > Malvaceae > Hibiscus > Hibiscus mutabilis. The sequence continues at coordinate 13,028,996 of CM033725.1, forward strand.
AAAATTTCTTGATTTAGAGTGATTGAAAAATATATAAAAAATCATAAAAAAGTATTTCAAATTTTATTAAAAAAATTCAAATGATGAAAATAATATAGTAAAATTATAATAAGTTTTTGCTTAATTTTATTTAAAAAATATCAAATCACAATTAAAATCATAACATTATAAATATTTACAATTTACAATCAATTAGTATCATAACATTATAAATACTTACAATTAAATTTAGACAGGAACTCAAACAACTTTATCTTACTCGAAAACAATTCAAATAAATTTTAAGTTATAAAATTAGACTCGTCAATTTAATTAACTCGAATTTTTTTATTCGACTAGACTCAAACAAATTCTCAGATACTCACCCCTAATCACGGCAACACATGTCGTTTAGAAGCAAAATCCATGTGCCCACGTGGCTGCTATGAGCGTTTGAAACAAACAAATAAAAAATAATTTTTTCATTTTCTTTCTTGTATGAGAAATTATTTTAAGAAAAAAATTTTGGATACACAACCTCTGTAAATTAAAGTTTACCGTGCCCGTCAAATTTAAAGTTTAATGGTCTAATTTACGATTTAGATATTTAAGTAGTAGAATTTAAATTTAAGATTTAGAGTTAAAATTTAAAATTTACAAAAAGTTGTATAATTTTTTACCGTATCAAAACATAACCTTTATTTTAATGGAACTTCTATAATCTACAAGAAAAATCAACGTGTGTATTAAAAAAAGGAAAATTATAAAATCGATCACTGAACTTTATTTTCTTACTTATTTTGGTCGCTGAACTTTCAAAACGATCAATTTACTCACTGAACTTTATACATTGACCTATTTTGGTCACTCAATATTATTTTATTAATATTTTGGCATGACTTAATATATTCTATTATTATTACAGATAAAAAATAATTTAAAATAAAAAAATTCTTTTGTAACCAAGCCTCGACTTTAAAACACAAACCATGCACTCAACATAAATCTCAGCCTTGCAATCAAAACTATGAGCATGCAGCCCACAACCGAACTAAGATATTAAACCAAGGTTGAATGTCATTAGCCTCAGTTTGAAATCAAAACAAGAAAAATTAAAGGAGAAAAAGAGAGCTTACCTATTATTGACCGTGGTGGTTTTCAACGACTAGAGACTTTGAAGATTGTTAACTGTCAAAGTGGTTAGGGATCAGAGACGGCAATTCAACGGTAGTCAGGACAGCCACTCCAAGTTAGAGCTTGTAGGTCGCTCTTGTTTCAAGGTCGTGATGGTACCTGGAATGGAAGATCTTAGTTCCTTTCGGCTGCATGTCCAATTTTATACCACTTGGACAAGTGTCATGATAGAGTTATCGTGGCCTATTGATTGAACTGGCTATGACTTGACGTCCTAGGTTCTCCTCGGCATCTATAGTGGGCACGTGCGTTGCCATATGGCCACCGGGTGAGGTGTGATGTCCGTAAATTTGTATGTTCGCCATAGATTATGAAGGGTATCACATAGCTCGTGGGCGATCTTGTGTATTGTCATCCACTTGCATAGTGGTGCTCATCGTCGTCCCTTGAGTTACACCGTCCGTGGCCTTACTCACTCTAGTTTCGACATGTGACAACATGTGTTTATAGGTACTAACAATTATCCCCTAGGTGATGGAAGGTTATAAAGTGACCTTGGTGAACCTGAGGAATCTAAAAAGGCAGATTGCTTATATGAGAGGCATTTGCTTATATGGGAGCCGTGAGTGTTTTATGAAACGTTATGTTATGGAATTTATTGACGAAGCATTCAGTTTTCTTTGATAGGAAATCGTTGTATGTGAAACATCACATGGTGAATCTCTTAGAAGCGAAGCGTGAGGAAGACATTGTTCTTGGTTACAAATAATCTTTAGTTGGCATTTATTGAGTCTTGTTTTGTTTGTTTTGTTGGCTGATTTTGGATCTTTGAATAGTAATCTTTAATTGCTTTCTTGACGCTAATGGCTGGCTCGTCTATTGTAGTAAGTGATGAATACCTTTGTACCACTGATCCGGATGAGTTACTGAAAGTATTGGAGTGTCGAAGCCTTCTTGCCGTTAATCATTTTCACTATCAATTTGGTGTACCGAGGGGAATATTTTGTCTGAGTGCCTGCCCATATGAGGGGAGGTAATGGTGTTTGATTCCTCTTCTCACTTTTGAGGTTAGGTTTCATTTGTCATTGCATCATTTCTTTGTAAATTGGTTAAGCTGGTTTGATGTAGAACCAGGGCAGTTGAGTGAGACTAGTTGGAGGATTTTGATGGTGTATTTCTTGAATTGCAAGATTTATGGAGATGAGCCTTTTATTAGTGTGTTTCGTTATTTGTATAATGTAACGGACGGTTGTGACGAGAGTGTAAAGGGTTTGGTGACCGTTAATTGTCACGAAGGTGAAATACCGGTAGCAAGGAACCATGCTGAGAATTATCTTCTAGAGAGGACGAAGTTTGTCAAAGTGAAGTGTAATTTTGGGAATTTTTCATTTCTCGTTGTGTGGTGTCGATCGATAGAGGACAGGGTTGTGCATCCTAACATGGGTAATTTTTCACCCGTTGAGTTGAAGCTTCTTATAAGGCTAGAAAGTGACCCTCCTTCTTGTTTTGGAGAGGTGTGTACTCTTAGAAATATTTGGTTGTATTTCTTAGAGGAGAAGAGCCCTAATGGTTGGGATAAAGGAGATTTGGATGTATTTCCAAAGGGTTCTTTAGCTAACGTGCCTTCTTGTGCGGAAGCTTGGCCCTTTGGCGAAGGGGGAAATAAACGGGTTGCTGGAATTCTTCTGGGTAGCGAAAGCAAACTAGAGTAATTCTTTTCTGAATATATCGGTGCTTGTTCTTGCTTTCAGAAATATCACGGGGAAAGTGCACCTCTAGATAGGGCGGGTAAAGGATCTCCTCTTATTTCTCTAAAGGGTTGTAGTGACATGATTCCATCCGGCTCTGATCGCGGCAAAGGGGAAAAGAAATGGGTAGTTTTGAGTTTGCCCATTGTCTCTAGTTTGGCAGAGAAAGAAAGTTGCATGCGCTTGGAACGCAGGTCGAAGAGGAGAATGGATACTGGTAATGGTTTGCCATAGCCTTATGGTGGAATGGACTCATTTTGCTTATACATGTATTGTGGTTCATTGACTCCTCCCTTGTTTTTATATGTGTTTTATAGGGGCAACAACTTCTCCTTTGCAGGTTGTTGGTGATGAAATAGGGGATCGAATTGCAATATCAGATATTCCACTTTTTGTGGCTAGTAGCAACTTGTTAGGTTTGCAAGGGCTAGTAAAAATGGCGCCCTTAGGTGTTTTTATCGACGGGGACGTGAGTTCGTATTGCCCCTTAGCTACAGCTACCGCGGTGGTGCCCCTGGTAAACCTGATTCCCACTGCTCCATATCTGGGATTTTTCCTAGTAACCAAAATGCCTTTGTAAGAGTGTTAGTGGATGTTGTAGAGGCAACACGAGAAAGTGTGGCAAGGCAAATAAGGACTTATGGCTCAAAGAGGTGCTCTTTGGGTGTCGAAGAAAAAATGCTAAGAAAGAAACTAGTGGTTGATGCTGGGATTATTGAAGTTTTGCCTGAGTTGAAATATGACACTCCATCTGTTTCGCTCGAACCTCGTAGCTTCTTTACGTTGCTGTGGGTGGCGCTGCTGGGAGTGCTGCTTCTACCAGCTCGGGTGCTGGCCTTTCTATTGTTTGTGTGTCTTCAGGTATTTTAAGTAATGTGCTATTATTGCTTTGAGTTTGGCAGCTTTGTTGTTCAGCTTGTGACAAATCTTTGTTTGTTGGGTTTATTTGCAGATATAACTGCTACGAATTCTATTATTTTTTATTGTTCTATCGAAGATATACCCCCTGGGTTGCACTTATTAAGTCTGCGCCTATTTCAAGTGTTGAGATGACTCATGTGACTCCTTTGTTCGCCAATGTTTCTCCATGCAAAGGCGATGAAGCCCTCACTCTATAGAGCGCATTTTACCCTTGGAGGGGTTGTCAAAAAAAGAGAATTGGTTCCACTCTGAATCTATTGTCAGAAGATTGTTTGAGCTGTATTCGAATTGTCGCGGCGCTTCTCCACCTCGTTATAGTATTAGGAGGACTATTGAGGGGGTTGGAGTTTCCTTCAGGAACTATGTTGTGTTCAACATAACATGGAAAGAAATGCAAAAGTTCTTTTTGAGGAAAATGCTAAGCTGCGTTTGCATGTGGAAGGTTACACCTCTCTGCTTGAAGAGAATGCGAGGTTGCGCTCGTAAGTGGATAAGTATGTTGCTCGGCTAAAGGAGCTACAGAAAAGGCATGAGACTAATATTTGGGCGTGGGTGAGGGACTTGCACAAAAAGCATATAGAGAAGATTTCTGGGTGAAAGAAGGAGACTGATCACGCTCTTAGGATTAAGGATAAGCTACTCGAGGCCAAAAAAGAGAGTTTTAATACAAAGATTCAAGGTTTTAAAGAAAAGCTAGAGCAAGCGGAGAGCGCGGCAGATAAGAGCTTTGCAAATTTCACAAGAAATTTGACAGAGCTTAAAGAAGTTGGGTCACGCCGTGCACCCCATGGCGCAGCGAAAAAAATATCTAGCTATTACCACCAGACATCCATGTACGAGGAACGAATCAGGGTAAATATGGGTGAAGAATTACATGTTTAAATTTTGGAATTCTGAATTTGGAGGAGATAGATATCTAATCACGATCCCACGATGTCGATTCCTAAGCCGCAGCGATAACGCTCTGACCTCTATGTACTTGACCTAGTTGAAACGAACATATAAAACTCTCTAAACTATTTAGAGGGTTTTTCCAAAAACATTAATGATTGCTAGATCTCTCATGCCTTTATATAGCCTTTGAAATCCTAATTCAACTCAGATTAGGATTTCAATATATATATTAATATATATAATCCCAATTTAACTTTAATTAGGATTTAAATATATATATTAAATATATATAATCCCAATTCAACTTACTTAGGATTTCAATATATATATTAAATATATATAATCCCAATTCAACTTTAATTAGGATTTCAATATATATATATATATTAAATATATATAATCCTAATTCGACTTTAATTAGGATTTTAATATATATATTTATTAATTTAAATTGAATTGTATTATTTATATATTAAAAGATTCATAATTACGATAATTATTTTCTTTTAATATTTATCCAATAGTTAACTTATATATATCAAATATATATTAATTTAACTAAATTCATGTACAACAAATTTGTACATATATAATTCGTTTAATAGATGCTCATTTCAACCGTGGGTGTGACCCTATATGTTCATGTAATGTTAGTAGTAAATATTAGAATAATTCTAATATTACAAACAATGAGTGACATCTAGCAAAATGTCACTGTCACCTAAGTTACAAGAAATCATGATTCGACATAACCTTTTTCGTGATAAACTCTTTTGCATGTGTTACATCATTTTGTCCTTTATATCTAGATTGGACACAAGTCATGGAACAATCACACTTGTATAGTCCATCTAATATTTCTTGATATCGTGAGTAGACTATTATAAACGAATAACTATGATATCTCATATCAACTTATTCGAGCATGACCATACATTTCTAGTCTCAATCAAGTGGCCTACGATATTACTTCTATTATGTAGGAGAGACAAATCCTATCTTGATCAACCATATCCCATTACATAGATTGTGACATATCCAATATCAGTCTTTATAGTGTAGTCAGTTGCGACACACGTTTGACTGTATCAAAATATGTCACTCACAATGTTGAAATAATGATGATCTCAAGTTTGAGGATCATACATGTAGTTATCACTATGAGCGATTTTGTGACTGTCACATAATAATCGAAGAAACATGCTCATAGCGGGTCAGTCCAGTATGTCATTCTCTAACACATAGTATGTATTGATTTTGACATCTCCATGTCAATGACAACACTTTGTCATCAATCAAATACATATTAGTCTTAATGCATTATTATTGTCCATGACACAATAATACTCGACTAAGGACATTTAAGAATAATCATATTATTCTAAGGACTTTTATTATAATTCAGTTTATTTATGCACGCAGAATTGTAACTGAAAATAAAAATGGCAACGCTTCTTTATGAATAAATAAGGTAAAACAAATGTCATTCACAATCATCTTATGATTGGTCTTTGGGCATAATCTAACAATCTCCCACTAGCACTAAAATGAATCACTCACGTATCTAATACCAAGTGACTTAGTGTGACGAACATGCTTTTGTTGCGTCAGAGGCTTTGTCAGTGGATTGACAATGTTATCATCTGTCGGTACTCTACATATTTCCACATCTCCTTGATCTATAATTTCTTTGATGAGATGGTAATTGCTAAGTATGTGTTTGGATCATTGGTGAGATCTAGGTTCTTTTGCTTGTGCGATGGCTCAGTTGTTATTACAACGTAGATCTATGGCATTCAATATGCTCAGCATAACCCCTAGTTCAGAAATGAACTTCTTAATCCAAACACCCTCTTTTGCAACATCGTATGTTGAAATATACTCAGCTTTTGTTGTAGAATTATCTACTGTATCTTGCTTTAAACTTTTCCAGCTCACAACACCTCCAATAAGGCAAATACACAAAACTTGATTGCGATTGAAAATCATCCTTATCAGTTTGGAAGCTTACGTCAGTATGACCTTTTATACTTAGTTTTTTCTCTCCTCCATACATAAGAAATGTATCCATAGTTCTTCTCAAGTACTTGAGGATGTTTTTTTCACTACAACCCAATAACCTTCACCGGGATCTACTTGGTACCGACTTGTCATACTTAATGCTTATAATACATCCGGACATGTACATAGCATAACATACATGATAGATCCAATTGCCGAAGCATATGAAATCTTACTCATATGCTCTCTTTGTTGAGGCGTTGAAGGACACATTTCATTCGAGAGTGAAATACCATGTCTCATAGGTAAGAATCCCCTTTTTGATTCTTCCATACTAAACCTTTTCAATACTTTATCTATGTATGTATTTTGACTGAGTCCTAGGAGTCGTCTCGATCTATCTTTATAGATCTTGACTCCTAATATGTATGTTGCCTCACCCAATTCATTCATGGAAAAACATTTTCTTAACCATGTTTTTTTAAAAAGATTGAAAGCTGGGTATGTCATTTCCTATTATCAGTATGTCATCCACATACAATATCGAGAATATGATAGTACTTTCGCTAATTTTCTTGAAAACACATGGCTCATCCTTATTTTTGATAAAATCAAACTATTTGATTGCATCGTTAAAAAGAAGATTCCAACTTCGTGAAGCTTGCTTCAATCCATAAATGGACCTTTGCAGCTTGCATATTTTTTATCATCTTTTGGATCGACAAAACTTTCAGGTTGTGTCATATACACATCCTCATCTAACTTTCCATTAAGGAAAGCAGTTTTAACATCTATTTGCCATACTCATAATCATAAAATGCAACTATCACATGTAAGATCTGGATGGATTTAAATATAGCAACAAGAGAAAATGTTTCATCATAGTCTATAACATGAATTTGACGAAAACCTTTAGCGACTAATCGCCCTTTGTATGTTTATACATTACTATCCATGTCATTTTCCTTTTGAAAACCCATTTGTACCCTATTGGCTTAACCCCTAGAGGTGGGTCAACCAAGGTCCAAACTTGGTTTTCTAATATGGAATCCATCTTGAATTTCATGTCCTCTAGCCATTTCTCAAAGTCCAGGCCCATCACTGCTTCTTCTCGGAGTCTGGGCCCATCACTTCTTCTTGATAAGTCCTAGGCTCATCTTGATTCATGACAAGAACATTACCATGCAATGTGACAAGAAATCCGAATTTCTTAGGCGCATTGTATTCTCTAAAAGATCTTCATAGTGGTTGTGCTTCCAAAACTGTTGAATGTTCCTCAACAACTTGTTGTTGTTCAATCTCTTGTTCAATGATATGTGGTTGATCTCGAATTTCATTGAGTTCAATATTTCTCTTACTTCATTTTCAAAAAACAAATTATCTTCCTAGGAAGATTCATGTTCGAGCAACAAACACTTTATTCTCGGTTTAGTGCGAAAGCAACTATTTTTAGCGTATGTCCCCAAAAAGAAATTGAAAGATCGGCGTGACTTATCATTGATCGAACCATGTCTAAGAGTGTTCGATTTCTTCTTTTGGAAAACTCCATTCGATTGTGGAGTACCAAGAGGTGTGAGACAATCCCACATTCCTTAAGAAGGTCACCAAACTCTAAGCTTAAGTATTCTCCTCCTCGGTCTGATTGAAGAGCCTTAATTCTATTTCTTAGTTGGTTTTGTACTTTATTTTTAAACTCCTTGAACTTTTCAAGGGCTTCAGATTTATGATGCATTAGGTAAATGTACCCATATCTACTAAAGTCATATATGAAAGTAATATAGTATTGAAACCTTCTTCTGGCTTATGTATTCATTGGTCCACATACATCACTATGTATTAATCCTAATAAATCACTTGCTCGCTCATTTTTACCATTAAAAGGAGCTTTGGTCATCTTTCCTAATAAGCAAGGCTCGCAAACATCAAGTTGTTCGAAAACAAATGAATCCAAAAATCCATCTTAATGAATTTTTGAAATGCGTTTTTTCACTTATGTGACCCAAGTGACAATGACAAAGATGAGTTTGATTAGACTCATTTGTTTTTGATCTTTTCGTATTTATGTTGTAAATGGAATTCTCTTAATCCAAAATATAAAGGCCATTTATTAATTGTGTCACACCATAGGAAACATTATCGAGATAAAAAGAACAACAATTATTCTTAATAATTATCTCAAAACCAATCTTGTCTAAACAAGAAATCAAAATGACGTTTTTAGTCAAACTAGACAGAAAATAACAATCCTCTAAAAATAAATTAAGTCCACTAGGCAACGATAAAGTATATGCTCCTATAGCTAATGCAACAACTGTTGCTCCATTACCAACTCGTAGGTCCACCTCTCATTTTCTCATATTTCTACTCTTTTGTAGTCCTTATACAAATGTACAAATATGAGAACCACAACAGGTATCCAATACCCAAGAAGTAGGTGTTGACAAATTAATATCAATAACAAAAATATTCGAGGCGGACACTCCGCTTTCATTTGCCTTCTTAACTTTTTTCAAGATAAATGGAGCAGTTCCTTTTACAATGACATGTCTTATTACAATGGAAACATTTTCCTTCCAGTGACTAGTCAAGGTAGTTTACGTCGTTGAACTTGTCCTTCTCAAGGACCGATCACAATGATAACAAATTTGTATTTGTCATAATAAGTCTACAACAAAAAATATGAATTTTGAGTATGTTTACCATGTTTGCTTATAAAAAGGACTTTACACTCCCACTATTTTTATTAAAATTAATAACCCTCTAATATTAATGTTGAAAATACTTTCTGTAAAGTTTTTCTAGTAGGCAAGGATCCAAATTCACATTCTCTTAAGTCAGCTTTAGCTTTTCTCTTAAGATTATGGTCTATCTAGGTAACCAACACTTGCTAATTGCATCTCATGAAACTCCTTCATTTGGTGAACAACTCTTATTCATAATCATCTTATGATTATCCAAATAACTAACCTTTAGGTCTCTAATCCTATTAGAGTAACCTAGTTAAGTCTTTAACCAATGTTACAACCAATGAATATCACTTGCTTATTCTTCGTGTTTGGCCAAGATAGATACAAGTACCTCGCTTTAGCAGAACCTACATTGTATCGATCTAGACTTTAACGGGGGTTAACATTGGGAAGCAATAAAAGACTTGATATTTTATTGAGGGGTTTTGTGAATATTATCTCACCATTTAACATTTGATCTTATCAATTAACTAGCATGCATCTCATACATTCATTTTATCACATACATGAAAAGCAATAAATATGAATGCAATAATTATAGCCCATATCCTAAGGTGGTCCCTCCCAAGTCAATGAGTGAACCAAATTATTCTAAGGATAAAAACACTTCTCAAGCATCTTTCTATCGGCCCACACTTTTGTTCCTTTGGTCCATGCTTCTTCGTTTAGATTACAATTTCAGAAACTCGTTTTACATATGAAGGAGTAAGATGAGAAGATAATTACAATAGAAGTAGAGAAAGACACGACACGCAGGTCGTATTTATAAAACCTTATAAATAAAACTAAGTTGGCTATTGGGCTATAACAATGCATTCCAAACACCATGCATAACAAACATAATAACGACACGATTTGTTATTGATGTTTTACTAGATTGTTCTTACGCAGGGGTCAAGCCCCTTGCAGGGTTTCGACGACCCTGCAGCCGCCAACGGGGATGCCACTGCCTGGTCAGGGACAAATTTTTTTTAAAGATTATCATCTTAATTTCTATGTAAAAACCTCACGATTTGATAACTTTTATCAATATTATTGTGTTTTTTAGGATTTTAAAATCCATGAGGTTTTTACTGAAACAACTCTTGTTATTTTCTCGCACGAAATCTATAAACTAACCATTAGTCTAATATATAACTACAATCCATGTATGTTAACACTTAACATCTAAAATTCTAAAAATCAATATTGAATATGTTAACAATTAGCATATAATATTTCAAACCCAATCGACAAAGATCCTGATGATTAATTCTTAATCATCGATCTTAGGAACATCTTTTAACAAGATTAACAGATTGACCGTGATTGAATAGATTTACTCTTACAAATATCATATATTTGCAAAATAAATCAAAAAATAACATGTATCTCATACAATTACATCACCAAAGTAATTAAAACGCATATTCGTATTGTACAAGTGGCTCTGATACCACTGTTGGGTTACGTCGGTACATCCTATAGTGCAGCAAAAAAATTATCCGGCGATTACCACCAGAGATCCATGTATGAGGAACGAATTGGAGTGAATAAGAGTGAATAATTACCTATTTAAAATCTGGAATACTGAATTTGGAGGAGATAGATATCTAATCACGATTCCACGATGTCGATTCTTAAGCCGCAATGGTAACGCTCCGACCTCTACATACTTCACCAGTTAAAACGAGCATATAAAAATCTTTAAACTATTTATAAGGTTTTTCCAAAAGTATTAATGATTGCTAGATCTCTCATGCCTCTATATAGCCTTTGAAATCCTGATTCAACTCATATTAGGATTTCAATATATATTAATATATATAATCCCAATTTAACTTTAATTAGGATTTCAATATATATATTAAATATATAATCTCAATTTAACTTATTTAGGATTTCAATATCTATTAATATATATAATCTCGATTCAACTAATTATGATTTTAATATATATATATATATATATTAATATAATCCCAATTCAACTTTAATTAGGATTTCAATATATATATATATTATTTTAAATCGAATTATATTATTTATATATTAAAATAGTCATAATTACAATAATTATTTTCTTTTAATATTTATCCAATAGTTAAATTATATATATATCAAATCTATATCAATTTAACTAAATTCTTGTACAAACAATGAGTGACATCTAGCAATATGTCATTGTCACCTAAGTTGGAGAAATCATGATTTGACATAACATTTTTCGTGATTAACTCTTTTTCTTGTGTTACATCATTTTGTCCTTTATATCTAGATTATACACAAGTCATGGAACAATCACACTTGTATAGTCCATCTAATATTTCTTGATATCGAGTAGACTATTATAAACGAATAACTATGATATCTCATATCAACTTATTCGAGCATGGCCATGCATTTCTAGTCTCACTCAATCAAGTGGCCTACGATACTCCTATTATGTAAGAGGGACAAATCCTATCTTGATCAACCATATCCCACTACATAGATTGTGGCATATCCAATATCAGTCTTTATAGTGTAGTTAGTTACGACACATGTTTGAATGTATCAAAATATGTCACTCACGATGTTGAAATAATGATGATCTCAAGTTTGAGGATTAGTTATCATTATGAGCAATTTTGTGGCTGTCACATAATAATCGAAGAAACATGCTCATAGCGGGTCAGTCCAGTATGTCATTTTCTAACACATACTTATGTATTGATTTGACATCTCCATGTTAATGAAAACACTTTGTCATCAATCAACTACATATTAGACTTAATGCATTATAATTGTCCACTCCTACAATAATACTCAACTAAGGACATTTAAGAATAATCATATTATTCTAAGGACTTTATTATAATTCAGTTTATTTATGCACGTAGAATTGTAACTGAAAATAATAATGGCAATGCCTCTTTATGAATAAACAAGGTAAAAAAATGTCATTTACAATCATCTTATGATTGGTCTTTGGGCAAACTCTAACAAAAGAATCACACAAGAATGAGATTATGGTGCTAGAGGCCACTCATAATGTTGTCATGGTGGAGAAAGTTAAGGCAGTTGCGGACACAACATACGCCTTTTTGGTCGAAGTGATGGAAAAGTCTCGAGATGCTACCATTTTTAGCTTTCAGTTGTCGCGAGACCCTTTTGATGTTAGAGGTATGGATTTTTGCACCCTTTGCAAAGTTGCTGCGGATTTTGATGTAAGAAATCATTGTAGGCCCTTCTGGGAAAACTTTGCTACGAAGTATATGAACATTTTGGTGTTTTCCATATTTGATCCGAATACGATCTCTTCCCTGAATGCTCACGACGGTGCTGCGGATGAGAGAGATGGTGGCAGTGCTTTGGGTGATTACAGTATGGGTGTATAAATGTTTTGTTGTTTACTTGTTCTCTTTCTTGTTATCGAGAAAAACTTGTTTTTTAGGGGTTGTTTTGGTTACTTTGCTATTTTTACTCAGGTTGGAGTGTATTTTGATGTTATTTTCTTATGGAAAACGATATATCTGGAATGGCTTTGTGATGAAGAACCTAAAAACGTCTCATTTTTTTGCTCCTTTATCTCTTCATGGGATCTAAATTTCCTACTACAACTTAAATTGTAAAAAGGACTAAAATGACTTGAATAATATGGAGTTGCTTATGTGCATCTTGTAATGTGTTATTTTGTATCTTCTTAATTAACATTGTAAGTTAGTAAAGTTACGAGGTAGAAAGTTGTTTGATTTGGCGTGTATGATTTTACTATTGTTGCGACCTAATTTGACTTGTTAGGGACTTCTCATTTTTTATTTGCGATAATGTTTTTCTATTGTCGGTTGTGTTGACATAGCGAACTAACTTTTGCTGCTTGGGTGGCCTCGATTATACTACTAGCATTCCTATAATGATATGTGTAATAATATTTTGTTAGACCAGAAAGAATAAAATTGTCCTATTTATTGGCACGCGCTCTTTTGAATACGAGCATGTGTGAGGGGATTTGATATGGGTTTAAAGGATTGATATTACGGACTGTTGCGTAGGATAAGGCAAATGCTTGTTACTTTAGAAAGGTGGATATTGTGTGCGACTATTCTTTTATTCCTTGTTGGCTTAGTTAGCGGCGATTTAGACATTTTAGGGTGGTATGTGATGAAAGAGAAAATATCTGATTGGCAGTAACAAGTACATGTGCCTCTCCGTGTAGCTATTTATTAGAATTTTGAAAGTTGTATGATTTTAGTTATTTACTCGAGATTTTGGGATCTAGGAATTAAATGTTGGTATCAGTGGCCCTCCACATAGGTATATGAAATGTCGTTACTTGGTATGCTATTTCCTGTTGGTATCAGTGGCCCTCCACATAGGTATATTAAATGTCGTTACTTGGTTGCCTATTGCCTACTATAAATAGGGTGTCTTTGGGTATGTATCTTCATGACCTAACTTACAAGTGGTTTACTCTTTTTTTATGCAGTTTTGCTTTTACGGTTTTTCTTGTGCCGTTTTGAGAGGAGGAAACAAAAATATGTTGGTGGAGAAAAGTGGTTTTTAGAAACCATTTTTTTTAGATCCTAGAGGAGTGTTGGTGCTGCAGTTTGGGTTATTTGTATCACCAAGAAATAGTATTTGGAAGGCTATGATTAGTCGTTTGTAGTAAGGAATGTCAACAGGCAATGTATTCGAGAAATCTTGAGCGCAAGATTCTCCAAATACTATTTTTTGTTGGTGTTTATTGCTACAATGGGGGGGAGGTAGTCGAGTAAGGGCATATTATTGAGGAGATTGATTTGTGTTAGAATTTGACTATTCTCCCCTTGGTGTAGAGCAGAAGTTTTTAGAGTCAGAAATGGGAGAGACTTTTTTCATCTCGATGTGGTCTTCCTGCTACATTAAGAAGCTCGATTTCACAATGTGCTATAAATTAGTTATCTCATTCCCCTTGATTATCAAGCTGGCTGTTCGTTTATCAGTTATGGTGCTAGGTACCGTGGTGATAAACTAATGTAGCTCAAGCCAAAGATTTAGAGTAATGAAACTCTTCTTGTAAAATTAGGTGTTTTAGACTAATTTGAGAAGGCTTTGATAGTTAAGATTTAAAGTAGGGATGTAGATCGTGGGATTTTTGTACATTTGCGATTTTGTGTTGTACTGACATGCTAATAATAATAATTTTGTAGGGTGGGTTCTTACCCCTAGTCAATAAAATATTGTATTTTAATGTTCGTTGTTTTCAAGTAAGTGGCATATGTAGTGAGACTGGATTTTCTTTGTCTCTTTCTTTTAAATATGTTCGCAATTAACTTTGTAGTAGACCTACTTGAATGGTCGTGCAAGGAGTTTGGTTGTGTGTATCTGCTTGCAATATTGAAAGTTTGTGACACACATAAGTGGTTAACTGTCTTTTGTTGTATGCTCGCATATCTCTTTTAGGGTGACGGGACTTCTCTTCTTTTGGGAGTTACGTGTACTGTGTAGCGAATTGTGAATTGGGGGGCTCATGCCCCCTGACATTGAGGGAAACTAAGGCTGATGTTTTTATTATTATATAATTTCGATATCACAATGGATCTATGATAAGATCGCTTATTTACAATGGCATGATATGTAAGGTCAACAGATCTCACTAAATAAAATAAGTAGCATGATATACCATTGAATTCAGAATATGGTAAGGTGGCCCTGAATGGGGAACAACTCCTTTGATGGGTGCCGCAATGGCTTTATTTGTGATATTCTTATCTATTATTTTGGAGATTTATAATTCTTCTGTTTTACTATAATGACATCTTTAGTTATGACCTCAACTATATACGCTAAAATTGTACCATCCTCATCCCTTGGTCTGTACTTGCGTTACTTTCTTCTATCATCTGTTGTAGAATGGATATTTACTTAGGGTTTGAGTTGCGACAATGGTTATGATTATTTATATAGGTTGAAACCTTTATGTTGTCGTTTCCTTTGTATTTTTGCCTTTCTTGTGGAAATGGATTTGCGAAAGTAATTTTACAAATTGGTGTACGATGCTCTTATGGGGTTTTTGCCCCTGGGGTATGGTTTTTCTAATTGCTATTGCTCTTGGTTGCTATTTTATTATTTTTATTCTTTGGTTGTATTGGCTATTAACATAATATGTTTTACCACACCTTGTTATTTCGTTAATTGTATATATATATATATTTGTTGGCTATAATTACGCTCCTTGATATTCACGTATTGTGTTTGATGCGTGTTAGCTG
Organism: Hibiscus mutabilis; assembly: GCA_019671005.1. NCBI lineage: Eukaryota > Viridiplantae > Streptophyta > Magnoliopsida > Malvales > Malvaceae > Hibiscus > Hibiscus mutabilis. Next base: position 13,044,632 of record CM033725.1, read on the forward strand.
CTATGGTGATTTAGACAATCTGAAGCAGACCATGATGAAGAAAAAGAAAGTTTTGATTGGCTTTGACAGGTTTATAGAACTATTCATGTGTTTATTGGTCATAAATTTGAAGGTTGCGTGTTGTAGCTATTTTCTTAAGATTTGCAGATCTAGGAATTGAATGCTCAGCTAGCAGCTTTCCATATTGGAATTTGGAAAGTTGGATCTTGGCGCTTTCACCTTTTGCTATAAACAAGACTCTCTTAGGTTTGTGTTTTCATAAGTTAATTTACATGTGATTACCCTTTCTTTTGTGGTTTTTCTATTGTATAACTTTGCTTGTGTCATCTTGAGGGGTAAGAGAAGACAAAGACATTTGTTGTGTCGAACGGTATGCAGAAACTACGTTTTATGGATTCGGGCGGGTTATTTAATGTTTGTGTTATTTGTATCAAAAGATAATAGGATTCAGAAGGCTATGAGTAGGCGTTGGTGGGGAAGAATGTGAATAGACACTGTATTTGGAATATCTTGAGAGCGAGGCTCTCTGAACATTTTTGTCACCCGGTGTTTGAAACCACATTGGGTTGCGGTGAATGCAGGTTGTATTATACTTGTGAATGTGATAGGCATTTGTCGTCTTTCTTATGTATACAAGATCAAGGTGTCTGCTTATGGCGTAGACAACTGTGGTAATAAATAGTTTACATCGAATGGCCGTTAAGGCAGAGTTGTAATACCCTAAAATTTACTAAGTTGATTAAGGGTCATTTAGTACTAAGATAATAGCTTAAAAGCTAACATAGTGACTAAAATGACAAAAATGCAAAAGTTAGGATTTCTTTAATTATGGGTTTTGGAAAGGAAATTTCTAAGGTTTAAAGGTATCATGTCATAGATAGTGAATTGAATAAGGTATTCTTAAAGTTTGGTTGAATTTCAAGGAAAATTGGAATGGTAATTGAAGTTTAAAATGTTAGTGACCAAAATGTAAATTCTGAAAATTTTATGGCAAAAGTATAAACGTTGGAAAAGTTTGGGGACTAAGTTGTAATTTCCTAAAATTTAAGGGGTTTTTATTTCATAAATAAATAGATCACCTAAGGGTGAGGATCGAATGTGAAGATTTTGGTTCGATCTGATATTTCGATTATTGGGAAAATTACAGTTAAAGTTTAAGTGGAATTCGGATACCCGAATCGAATTGGAAAATTTTGAAAATTTTGCATATGATAGAGAAAGGTTATAAAAGTCATTTCCAGGTGTTGGAAATATTTTTAGTTTGATTCAAGATGAATCCTACAGTTTATTTATGAGTAAAAGATTATTTATCGATATATTGGATCGAATGGAAATTTTGGAGACTGGTCCAAAAGATATGGAAAAGTCATAAAATGTTATTTTATGAATATTTTATTATGGTTGGTTGAATTCTAACTAGATTTAGTTAGATTTTAATGGAATGGCAATTTGGAAACAAACTAGTAAATAAAGACTAGTTGGAGGGCAAATTGGTTAGTTGGCCCCAATATAAATTTTGAAATATTTAAAAGTTATAAGGGAAATTTTGGAAAGAGGAAATGGAAGATTAAATCTTGGCCCTTGATTGATGATAAAATCAATCTCAACCATTGGATAAAAAGGGCAAAATTGTAATTTCACTATTAAATGAATTCAATATTCATTTAATAGATATATGTTTAAAATAATGGTGAAAAGGTGAATTCATCTTTTCCAGCCTTGAAACGTGGAGAAAGAGGGGAAAGAAGAAGAAAATTTTCCAAGCTCGATTTAAGCCCGAAACTCGATTTTTAGGTAATCTTTTCAACTACAAAGTTGTTCTACTCTTCAAGCTCTATCTTTTGATATCAATAATTCATGGAATACATGCTTGGTTGATGAGAATTTTCATGAGAAAGAAATTAGGGTTATGGATCAAATTGGGGCTTTTGAGATTTTATGATTCCATGATTGAATTCAAGTTACAATTAAGCTAGTATGATGTTAAAATCATGATATTGAGTTGGGATTTAAGTTTTACATGTTTTAATTTTTATGAAGATGATTAGGGTTTATGGATTAAAGTTTAATTTAGGGTTTGTGATGTTGAAATAATGATCTAGTAAGCTTGAATTGTTGTTTGGAAGCAAAACCCTGAATTTTTAGAATTTGGAGTGTATTTATGTTATTAATGATGTTAGAGACAAGAAAATAAAGTTAGAATGCTAAATTGATATTGAATTGAATTAGTGACCATTTTGACAATTTGTCAAAGTTAAGTGACCAAATCGAAATTGAAGTTTTGTATGGGGGCTAAATCTGATTTTTAGTTGTAATGATGGAATTAAGGTAGTAATGTTGAATTGAGGACTAATTTGCAAAGTTAAGAAGCTTGAATCCTTATCTTTGCATTTTAGTGACTATTTCGGTAAAGAAGGAAAATTAAGGAGAATTATTGTGAATAATTATTTGATGAAGAAGGTAATAAGATGGTGGGTTAAAGCAAGTTATTGGACTAAATTGAAAAGTAGAGAAGTAAGGAGAAGTTAGTATAAAAGTTGAAGTTGTTTATGGTAGCTGTGTAGAAAAACTGGTTTATGGCAGTAACTTTGAAAATTCACCATAAATTCTACAAAAATGGTTAGATAGTGAATTTTATACTGATGTAAAGATTTGTTCGTCTAGTTTCGTGTCCAACAAACAGAATCTGATTTCGATTTTCGAGTCAAAAGATATGAATTTTTAAGTGACGAAACGTCAAAAAACATAACACCAGTCAGTTCCGAATTTCAGCACTGTAACTGACTTTGAAAATTCGCCATAAATTGTACAAGTTGAATTTGGGCTATTGATTTATATGGTTGAAAATATTATCGAATCTAGTTCTTTCAGAATGAACGGGATCAAATTCTGAGTTATAGATTATTTTATAGAAATATTTCTTCAAAGGTACTGCAAACTGCCAGAAAATGAGAATTGATACACTTTGTATCGAAGGTTGATTAGTTAGCTTGAAAGGGGTTAATGGAAGTTCAAAGTGGTCACTAAGGACCATAATGAATTTTTGAACAATACAAGGGAGAAAGGAAAACGTTTGGAGATTTTGTATTCGAATGATTATTTTTGACAATATGTCTAAGATATTGTTAGATTGAGATCTAACAAATATTTTACTTATTTGAATTATGAAGTTAAGTTCGAATCAAGGGAGGTTCGAGGTACAATGAAGGAAAGGATCAAAGAGGACTTAGTGAGGCATACTAATAAATGGCCCAGGTGAGTGCAATGCATACATAACATTATACATGGATGTTTCATACATCACCGGTAGGACTTGCGATGAGTCTACCTGGTTTATATATTGTCATGATATTTATGTTATTGATCATATATTTGACATATTTTAAATATGTCAAAGGTTGAAAATAAATGCATTGATCACTAGTTATTGATGATGGTATAATATGAATGTTATTTCGGCTATGAACTGTTAAATGTTGATATATATTGATATATGTTGCTATTGATGACTTAAATGATGAAATAAAGCCCAATGTATGATATAGAGGTTCGATGGTATAGTTGGATATCCATAGGGTCATAAACAGCTGTATAAATATTCTAAGCACTTCAGGTAAAGTGCAAATATTATAAATACTCATTGAGGAGTATACTCATGTATGGTTTGAGTATACAGACTTACTACGGATGCTAAACAATTCGGTGTAATTTCATAAAAACTCAATGAGGAATATATTGTATACTCTGGTAAGTATACAGAAGTAGTCTGGTGCTAAGCACTCCCGGTAGAGTGCAAATAATACACATACTCAAGAATGGTTGGGTATGGGGGATGACTCGTGTACGTAGAATCTCTTAATTCGATACCTTGGGCTAAATAAATTAAAAAGAATAAAAAAGAAACAGAAAGATAAGCTTGAAAGCTTGCAGATACAAATGGGAAAAAGGTATTGGTAAGCATTGAAAGCTTACGGATGGAATGTCAACGGTATTGGTAAGATCTAATCTTATCACTTTGATATACATATTTATTTATATTAACGAGCATATAATGGTAAAGTGATCATATGCATTGTTAATCATTAATATTGATAATATGACTATTGCACTTGAATTCGAATTATTGCCTCACTAAGTAAATACTTAGTGTGTAACTGTTTACATGTAGGAAAGAAGAAATGGTTGGAGTAAGGAGCATAAACGGACATCATCAATCAATAACAGGTACATCAGTACCAGTAAGATATCTTTTGACACTATTTGATATTTACTAGTTGGCATGTATATTAAAATGATATGCCAGCTCTGATAGAATTTGTATTTTATGTGGTATTTGGATGAATTTTAAGTCAGTCGATTTTTAGGCAGTTTCATTAATTATATAAAGTCAAATTAAATGAATAAGTTGCTGTCTAAAATTAAACTCGATTTGAAGTTTAAAATATTATGTTTAAACTATACGCGATTAACTACATTTGTAAATAGAAACTAAATATATTGTAATATTTTTTGAAGAATCAAAATTTTTACCAAGTTACAAATGTAGAGGGTTTTACAAATGTTTTGTGATATCTCTGACTCGTATTCAGCTATGAATACAGGAAAGAGGTATTACAAGAGTTGGAGCGGGAGTAGGGTGGATGTTTGTCATCTTCATGCACTTTGCCTACTTCCTTAAGGAACTCGCTTTTATCTCAACAGTGGGACTTGCTACTAACCTCTAGTCTTACCCATATTAAGTTTTCCTAGAAGAAATCTTTAAGTAGTTCGCTTTGTTTGGTTATATGATTACAATGTTTGTTTATTTGTTTATATAGGAAGGCTCATTTCTATCAGTATTTGCAGTACTGTGATCATTTGGTTTTACTAAATGGTTCGCGTATTGTATTAATTTTCAATAGATAGACTGTCTATTTATTTCATATGATAATGTATGATGATTTTGTTTGCATATTTGTATTTGCTATCGTCATTTCGTTTCTTGTGATATTGTATGTAAGTGCATTTTCTTCTAAGTTATGTATCTCTTGATGCCGATCATGTGATGTGCCTTAGTTTGAGATTGTTGTGCTTGCAATTATTATTCTTTGTCTTTTCTTAATTTCAAAATGTTCAAATATTTGATGGCATGCTTATTATTCTTGCATGCGAATAATATAGCCTTGTTTTGATGAGCGATGCCTTTGGGGGACGCTCATACGACCCTTTACTTATTTCTATAATGAGTTGATTCCTCTATACGCACTTCTAAAAAGTAGTGGACACTCATATGGCCATTTGTTTACTTTAGCTCGCTCGCTTTGGAAGCAGCGATCGTTGTGTTGATTCCTTTATGCACGTTTTTTAAAAACGACGAATGCTCAAATGACCCTTTTTTACTTTAGCTTGCTTGCTTTGGAAGCAGCGATCGTTGAGCTGTTCCTCTATGTGTGCTTCTTAAAAGCGGTGGATGCTTAGACGACCTTTTGTTTACTTTATTTCGTTTGCTTTGGAAGCAGCAATCATTGGGCTGATTCCTCTATACGCGCTTCTTAAAAGCGACAGACGCTTAGACGACCCTTTGTTTACTTTAGCTCACTTGCTTTGGAAGTAGTGATTGTTGATTTGATTACTCTATGCACGCTTCTTAAAAACGACGGATGCTCAGATGACCCTTTGGTTACTTTAGCTCGCTTGCTTTGGAAGCGGTGATCGTTGAGCTGATTCCTCTATTTGTTCTTCTTAAAAATGGTAGACGCTCAAACGACCCTTTGTTTTCTTTAGCTCACTTGCTTTGGAAGTGGCGGTCGTTGAGCTGATTCCTCTATATGTGCTTCTTAAAAGCGACAGATTCTCAGACGACCCTTTGTTTACTTTAGCTCGCTTACTTTGGAAGTGGCGATCGTTGAGCTAATTCCTCTATACGTGCTTCTTAAAAGCAGCAGACGCTCAGACGACCTTTTGTTTACTTTAGCTTGCTTGCTTTGGAAGTGGTGATTGTTGAGCTAAATCCTCTATGCGCGCTTCTTCAAAGAGGCAGTCGCTAAGACGACCCTTTGTTTTGGTGTGAAACGAGGTTAGTAATAAAGAATTGTGATGGTAATTTTTGATAGCCCGACTTTTGGAGAGACTTGATAGAATTCTGCGCTTTCTTGAGTTTTCTATGTACAGAATGTGCAAGATTATAAAATATGGGCATATGATGTCTCAACGTGAACGAGAGAATCGAAAGGCAAAAACCAAAGATAAGGGTGGAGAAACAAACCTTAAGTGAGGCGCCAAGTATCACAAGGTCCGAGAACCCCTCTACTCTAATGATTCTTTACTTGCCTCGTTGCCTCACAACAACCGCATTAGCTCCCCTCTATTCTGGTTGTTCAACTCTTCTTTGAAGTCTAGGTTGTCGATCATCATTACGGTTTTTCTTAAGATGTTAACCTTGGGTCCTTTCTACTAGGGTGAGGCTTCCTTAGTAGCGCTATTACGATCCCCTTACTTTTGAGCCAGCTGGAGTGAGAGGATGTGGCACTGCCTTGCTGCCTTTTGATTCGCTTGAAATGAAGCTTTCTCCCATGGGCATGGGGAACTTGACTTGTAGGCTAAAACAAGATACATTATTCTGGCTTTTTTCATCAAAGGTCTTCTAAATATATCATTGAATGCGGACGGGTTATCAATGACCAAAATATTGGCCACCTGTGTGACCTTTTTATCACCATCTCCCAACATTACAAGAAGTCTAATGGAGCTCCTCATCTCGATGGGTTGGTTACTGAACCCATACACTGGGCTGGCTGGCTTTAATTTCGAATTTGGGATTCCCATTTGGTTGAATGCGTACCGGCTCAATACTTCCACCGAACTACCTATATCTACCAGAATTCAATTCACAGTAAATCATGTTATCCCTACTGAGATGACATTGGGGTGGTTGCCTTCTTCATCGAGAATGATGTCCTCATTTTCTGAGAGCAAGACTCGCCACGGGTTTCTACATTTCAGTTTTTTCATTATTACTGCTGAGACCGACATTAACCCCTATATGTGTGCCTTGCGCTTAGAGCTTTAATGGTTCCACTTTTCGTCTACACCGATTGTCATATGTATGATTCCCCTATTATCTTGATTATTTCTTCTGTTGTCCCACTAAGCCTCTCTGTTATCCTCAACTTGTTTGTTATGGGAAACCAAAAATCTCTTCAACTGCCTCTTCTAACCGCATATTCATTCACGTTCTTCAAATGCACCCAATTATCCGTAGAGTGGCCCTGAGCCTTGTAAAACTCACATTTTTAATACTCCCTGCGGTTACACTCCCTCATCGGCAACGGTGGCCTTAAGATTCTAGTGTGTTCAATTTGGTGTAGTATCAATCCCAAGGTTCAGTCGTAATTTTGCTGTTGGGCTTCCTGCCACTACGATTGACTACATCTTTGGATATATTGGGGTCCGCGGTAAAACTATTGGGCTCCTCTACCAACTCCCTAATGAAGAGAGGGTCTGCCACGTCTAGGACCACGATCGTCCTGTCTTTGGCTCTCATGCTGTGAACCGTGTGCCATGGTTCTCATGCTATTTGCCTCATCATTTTCAGTGTACGACTGAACCTTTTCATATAATTTCAACAACATTGCTGGTGGTCGGTCTGGTAAATTATATTTAAGATGTTGATGGGAGGTACAATTGACGAAAGCAGAAATAATAAACTCGTTGGAAGCCTCATAGGTTTGCATGTTTGTAGTGTGAAATCGCTGAACAAATTCATGCAAAGATTCGCCTACTTTTGGATGACAGACATGAGATAAGCCATCGATCTTTTTAATACTTTGTTTACCAGAAAGTGGTTCATGAACAACTCTGATAGTTAATCGAAACTAGAAATTGAGTTCGCTGGGAACTGAAGGTACCAGGCCTGGGCTGAATCCTTAAGGGTTATTGAAAATGTTCGACATTTAATTTGGTCGGAGGCGCCAAACAAATCCATGTGAATCAAGAAGTGCGAATGTGATCTTGAAGGTTGCCTCTTCCGTTGTACATTATCTTTGGGACCTTAAAGGATGTAGACACATGATGCTCTAAGATATATGCGGATAAGGGCTCGTTTTTGTACCTTTGAGGATTCGTAGAAGGAACGTCTTGCTGATGTTTCTGGATGCTTTGAAAATACTTCTCTAGTTGCTCCATCTTCACTTTAACGCTTGTCGTTCGCTGTCTTCCGTGGGACTATAATCCATGTCCTCTGAGTCTTCATAATCTTTCTCTAATTCTCGAGGCTGTTCCTCCCTAATTTCTTGTTGGGGAGGAGCCAGCTCCATCTAAACCGCTTTACCTCTGGTCTTCCTGGACAACTTTTTGATTAGTTTCTCACTCCTCTACTCTATGATTTCTATGCTATTCAGCCCAATCCTGCATGAACTTTTGTTGCTGCTCGTATTGTTGTTTTGAGAGTAATAAAGCTTCCTCTATGCTCTTTATTTTTTCCTGCATTTCCAGAAATTGCTGGTTACTGCCTTCTAACGGTGATGCCCCTCTCGCTTGCTGTGTGCCTTGTCCTGCCACAAATCACGAGGGATGGGGCTTGTCCCAAAACTACTATTGGAAATCCTGTTGAAATTGCTACAGCTGTTGCATGGCCGCCGCCGTTGGCTAACCCGCCAAGATGTCACCCTCTGCTGGCTTATCGCTAGCCGTCATCGTTGGCTGGTCCATCAAAACATCATCCCTTGTTGCCTTTTCATCGGAGCCATCTTGGTTTCCTTTACCCATCGCAAGGATTCCTAGGCTTACTGAAGGATCTGAAGGTCATGTGTTCGTCCACGCTCACCGCACGAATTGTTGATTGTCAAAGTGGTTAGGGATTGGAGACGGCGGTTTGATGGTAGTCGAGACGGACACTACGAGTCGGAGCTTGTATTTTGCTCTTGTTTCATGGTGGTGATCGTGCCTAGATTAAAATGTCTCCAACAGAGACATTAACATGACTCAGGTACCTGATAATAAAGAAATCTCAATAGATTATGTCATGTCTGGTAATAAGTGGAATTGAAATCAACTTGACGTCGATAATACATTTGCATGCAATATAGCACTATAGATTTTGATGTGGGTCATGAACTATTGTCAATTGGATAACGTAAAAAAAGAAACAATTAGCCAAAATAAAGAGAGGCAATTGAGGCGAAACTAAAACCTCTTTCAAAAGGATAAGTATTCAGGCCTATAGTCCATACACCAGAAGGTGTAAAGCCCGTAGATATAAAAGAGTTTTTGTGAGAAAGAGAAATAAAAAGGAAAATCACAAGATATAAGCTCGTTTGGTTGCACAAGGATTCTCACAAAGACATGAAATAAATTATGAGGAAACATACTCCTAGGTGGTGGATGCAAAAAAAAATTATTAGTCTTGCAATAAAAGACTTAGTTTCCGCCTAATGGATGTCGTTACATCCTATCTGTATGAGCCTCTTGATAATAATATTTTTCATGAAACTTTCGAAAAGATTTAGACTGCAGAAGCAGTTAATTCAAGTTCTCGAGAACACTATTCAATCAAATTAAACTTATCTATGTATGAAAATTGGGTGCATATTGTATAATCGCTTCAATGAATACTTATTAGCGGAAGGCTATAAGAATGGTTCAATTTCCCCGAGCATTTTTATTAAGATGTTTAGGGATTTGTCGTTGTTGTTGTGTATGTTGATGATTTGAATATCGTTGAGACTCATGAAGAGATCTCCTTAACAATGGAATCCTTGTGCACCAATCAACATACACAGAAAAATGTTTAAAGAGACTTTACATGCATAACGCATATTCGTTGATCACTCTTATGGTTGCTAGGTCTCTTAATGTAAACAAAGATCTATTCTGTCCACGAGAAAATGGTGATGATATTCTTGGGCCAAAAGCACCATATATATACTAATTGATCTGGAAGCACCATATCTTAGTTGGTCCAGAAATACTATTTAAGTGCTACGAGACCATTACCTTTAGATCTTTCCAGACATGTAAATAATTGCTATGCATGAGGCAAAGCTGAAATATGTGTTTGGCTAAACATATTCAGAAGATATGTGAATTGCTTTCACAAGATAAGATGCAAGCTATCTTGTGTAGAGATAATGCAAAATTTATATCTCAAGGTGGATACATCAAATGTGACAAAACGAAACATATTTCTTCAAAGTTTCGTCCCTCATGATCTTTAGAAAAATAGTATTCGATGAATCCTTTCAAGCAGTAATCTGTAAGAACTATTCACTAGTGCATAGTCTACTTCAACATTTGAAGATTATATTCAAGATTGAATTATGAAGAGTCAATGATATTATGTGATATTTTCATGAGGGGGAGTAAATACGCGTTGCACTCTTTTTCCCTTAACCGAGGTTTTGTCCCAATGGGTTTTCCTGGTAAGGTTTTTAATGAGGCAACATGTTATGCATATCAAAGATGTGTGTACTCTTTTTCCTTCACTAAGAAATTTTTTTCCCACAGGGTTTTTACCTTAGTAAGGTTTTAACGAGACACATTATCTTTATGGATATCCAAGGGGGAGTGTTATGAATATCTTTATTTATGGTGGATATCCATATATTAAATGAGACTTTAATGTACTTTATTATTAGGGCTTAATACCCATTAAAATTAGGGTTTTCATCTTATGCCTATAAATATAGAGTTTGGAGAAAACATTGTACACAACCATACTTTGAGAATATAATACAAGTCTCTCTTTGTTTCTCTCATCTTGTTCTTGTACATCTATTTTATCCTTGCTCTTTACTTTATTCACAATAATTCAGTAATAATTTTTGTAATTTACTATTTTTATTTTAAATTATATTCATAATTAAATACTAATAAAAGAAATTTATTTTTATTTTAAATTATATTTTATATTTAATAATAATAAATATTTTAAATAACATTAAAATATTAATAAAATAATATTAAGTGATCAAAATAATTTAATATATAAAATTTAATGAGTAAATTAATTATTTTAAAAATTTAATCATTAAAATAGATTAGTGGGTAAAATTCAATGATAATTTTTATATTTATAACTTACCCATTAAAGAACTTCAGTATCAACGGACAAAAACAAACTATGTATACTACTATTTTATGAGATAATGATTGAGTTCTAGTTTTTAGTTGATATTTTGGATAGACCCAGAATTGGAAATAGCCCAAATAAGAAAAAGAAGTGAAGAAAACTTAAGAACATAAGGATTGCAAAGTGGGTTCCTTTGATTTCTTTTTGGGGCATTTGTTAGTATTTTTGAGGAATAAAGTTGTGATTTTTGTTTGGGTTTGAGAAGATAGAGGAGAAAAGCGAGAGTGGGGGAGGAGGGTATGTAAGAGCAGATCAGATAGATCTGAAGAGCTTGGATGAGCAACTTCAAAGGCATCTTAGTAGAGCATGGACAATGGAGAAGAACAAGAACAGGAAAGAGGAAGGGGAAGATGGCGGCGGAGGTGGTGGAGAACAACTGAGGTCAAGCAACAATGTGAGAAGACAAGAGTGGGAGATTGATTCTTCCAAGCTTATCATCAAAAGTGTTATAGCTCGTGCCACTTTTGGTACTGTTCATCGTGGTGTTTATGATGGCCAAGATGTTGCATGTATTGTAACTTTTTCCCTCTCTCGTTTTTTACGCTTAAGATATGTTTTTAGTGTACCCATTTAGTGTTATAACACTAAACATTTCTCAAAATAACTTATTTTCCTTTTGAGAAATCTATGTTCACTTTAGTTGGTGATTATGAAACCATAGAGATCTCTTTGTTTCTCCTCTGGTTTCATTAAAACCCCGCCTTGAAATGAACTTTTTTTTGCACGGAATAGTGTTGAAACTCAGGGATTTGCATTAGGCATTAAAGGTAAAGCCATTACTCTAATCCTTTTTGGTTGAGAGGTTAAACAATATGAAACTCTTAAATTTTTCACAGTAGGGGGCAGCTGTGTTGATTGCCATGGCTTGATTTGATTAGTGTTCTTCCATCATAGCCCGACCAAATTCAGAGTTTTTAACGCCAATGGTTTAATACAACTTTTTAAGGGTGTTTTGTGGCTTAATATGTTAAGGGATCTAATGTTTCAGCTTCTGTTTTCATAATGTTGTTAAGACCGTTCCATTTGTTTGGCTGTCGAGAATATGCAATTAAAAGTGGAAAATGAAACCAGAACTTTCTATCTTTCAAAATTTACTAAGCTGCTTGTAAGCAACAAAATAACATCTATCCTATTGGAATTTTCCTGGACGGAAAATGATTTTCTAATGTAGCAACTAGCAAACAGTTTCCTATTAATGTGAATCTGTTTTATTTTCTCACAGAGCCGTTTGTGATCAAAACTGGCAGATCTAATTTCTGGAAATCCATAATTCACGAGAACATTTTGAGCTGGTAGTTAGTTGAACTGATGCAACAATTTAATTGATGTTATTCCTTTTTGTAACTTTCATGTGTCCTAATTTATTGTTCATATGCACACATCTTTTATCATAACTTTTTGGAGATAAAAAGCTAGAAAACTAAAAGAGCCTCATTGACAATGTGAACTTTCATGTTTTGGCTAGCTATAAAGCTGCCAAATGGACCTTATCTCATAAAGTAGAAAATACCACCCGAAGTATTTTCGATGAACTACATGAACTTAACTACTCCGTTAATCTATTATAACTAGATTAGTTGATAACTCTTTGATGGATCATAGGAAGGTTTAGTTGGTGTTTCTTTCATGATTTTCTTTTTCTTTTCTGTTAAGTCATGTCCGAAAAACAGAGAGAGATGTTGGACCTTTGCTTGTTTGTTCATAAATGTTTACATTTTTTCACTATTTGTTTCATCATGCTTAGTTAAACTTCTCGAGGAGAAGAGGGTCACAGATCAACACCTGAAATACCTTCACATTCGAGCGGCTTTTACACAAGAAGTTGCTGTGTGGCATAAGCTTGATCATCCTAATGTAACGAAGGAAATGTTTCTTATCTTGTATCGTTTCCTCTTCGGGTTTCTTCACTCTTTTCTGCCTCCCTGCAATCAAATTAAAGTAGTCTCTAGTACAATATGCTGGAAGGACAAAGATCAGATAATCATCCTTCCCTCACTGTTCTTGACCTCGATCCCAAAACTTGCATGTTTAGATTTAATGAACAAGCCTTTCGTTATTTTATATATCTTACACCAAGTACTAACAAGTTAAGGGGCATATCATTTCCATCAAATGATTTTCAGTTACGCATTTCAACTTGGTAATTAGGATGTTGATAAAAGTGTTAGGTATATTAAATATGTAAGATCTGATGCAGGCTGTGTAATAAGGGTTTTTTTTTTGTGAGAGATAGAGTCACCACAGGCCACTTTGGTAGGCCAGACATAGTTAAAAATCAACTAGAGATTCAAAAACATTTGAGTTCGAGAGTCAATTACGCCTAAGGATGGATTAGCGCTCCACAATACCCAAAATTGGTACCGTGTTAATTTGGTGTTGTCTTTGCAAGAAATCCAAAATTCAAATTTAATTTAAAATTTAATCCCCAAAAACGGTATAAGAAGAATATTTCCTTATTTATGAAAATCGAGAAAGATACACTTAAATGAGTCAGAATACCACTTCTTAGTTGGTTCCTGAAATAAATTGAAAAATATTCCCTTAATATTAAACCAAATTTAATATTTAAAAATACATACAAAAAGAGAAATCAAAAGGAAAATCTATTTTAGAAATTATAATTTAGAATTAAATATATTTTATTCATGTAAATAATTCATACCACTTAAAATATATAAACATGACATACAAAATATAAAAAACATACCGATAATTAAAAGAACATTGTAAATAATTCAAATATACAAACATGTCATACTGAACATATTTATTACAAAAACATGCCAATATATATTACCCTATATCTAAGCCAAAATAAATATAAAGATAAAGATCAAAATTTACCTTACTAGAAGCTCGAATGAAGAACTTCAACCGACTCCTAGCAGGATCATCGCATCATCTAACAAAAAAACGACCCGAACGAATCTCAATAGGACCTCGACCGAATGATTGATCGAACTATCGGGAAAATAAAAATTCAAAGGGTCGAAAGGGCATTGCCCTCGCACCATTTCAAAATGGCTTTCTTATGCCATTTCCATGGCATTTTTGTGCCCATTTCATGGCTTTGTTCCAGCCTTTCAATTGCTTGCTTCCCCCGGCCTTTTATAGGCAATTGGTGGTGAGGTGGACGCCTGGATGGCGTCTACATTTCCCTTATTTTTTTTACTTTTGTTTTTTTTTTTTGCTTTTGTTTTTATTTTATTATTTCAAATCTATGGTCCTTACATTCGATTTCATTCGGTTTTTTATAACCTACTTTTATAATATAAAAATTTAAAGTCTCCCATTTGTTCTTCTACAGAGCGGTGGAGCAGATTTTGGGCGATGACACAATGTGGCTGGACAGAGGATTAGGTATTTAGGGTTTATATATATTTTTTAAGGTTAAGGGTAATTTAGTTTTTTTTAGTGTAATTAGGTCTGATGGGTTTTTTGGTTGTAAATGAGTAATAGATTTGGATATTGGGTAATATTATTGTAATTGGTTTATGGGTATTGTATGGGTTATTGGTTTAAATAAAAATGAACCTTAATTTTTGGATTGGGTTTAGTTTGAGTTTAGGCCCGAACAAAAATAAGTTATGACAGGCTGTCAGGACTGTTTAAAGGGGAGTCTCTGTTATATTGGTTGAATACTTACATTTGTTTTTAATCTGTGTTCTAAATTTCTCATGCAGTTTGTACGGGCGACAATGAGCTCATCAGACTTGAACGTGCCAAGTAATGTTTGTTGTGTTGTTGAACATTGCCCCGGAGGTGCACTGAAATCTTACCTCATAAAAACCTGAGAAGGAAGCTGGCATTTAAAGTAGTCGTTCAATTGGCGCGAGATCTCGCACGAGGGTCAAATTCCTCTGTCTTATCTGTACTTTATTCTATTCTCTTAGATTTACAAATTACAATATACAAATATTATTTGAAGTATAAATTGTAATTTAAATAAAGTTCCCCAATCATTTTTGTTGACACTGTTGCTTTTTGAACCTTATAGGTTGAGCTATTTTCATTCCCAAAAGATTCCATAGAGATGTTAAAACCAAAAACATGCTTTTGGATAAGACAAGAACTGTGAAAATAGCCGATTTCGGTGTTGCTCGTCTCAAGGCTTCAAATCCTAATGACATGACCGGTGAAACTGGAACACTTGGTTACATGGCACCAGAGGTATACACTATACCGCTTGTATAGTTTTTGATCTTGCAGTTACAGTTGCTTTCGCTATGTCTCTCTTGCTTGTGAATGGCCAGTTTGCCATTATGGTCCGCCTAAGTATTAAAAAGCAATTATGATCTGTGATTATGATGTTGTTATAGCAACCCTAGAAAAGATATATCCATGACTTATTAGATATTCATGGCGTTTTCCTACAATGTATACTGCAAAATGCCAGTTAGAATGAGATTATTGCTAAAAGAGATCATATCCAGGTAGATTGTTGCTACTTTCGTGTGCTCAAAACTTTCTTTTCATGTGGCTGGTCATTGATAATTCAGCTTTGGTTAAATGAGAGTATATGCTGACTTTTTATCGGCATCGAAATCATTTGAATTCAGATATATCATCTAACATTGATGAATTGAAATGGGACAGGTCCTTAATGGCAATCCCTACAATAGAAAGTGTGATGTGTATAGTTTCGGTATCTGCTTGTGGGAGATATACTGCTGTGACATGCCGTATCCTGATCTCAGCTTCTCGGAAGTGACGTCTGCTGTTGTCCGCCAGGTAAAAGAACCTATAGCAGATGATGTTCTTGGTTTTGGAACCTTTAAAACTAAGATGATTCTATACCAATTGTACGTGAACTTTTTAAACTACAGAATCCAAGGCCGGAGATACCTTGATGCTGTCCGAGTTCACTTGCAAATGTAATGAAGCGATGTTGGGATGCCAACCCCGACAAACGACCGGAGACGGGCTAAGTGGTGTTGATGTTGGAGGCCATTGATACATCGAAAGGTGGAGGAATGATCCCACATGATCAGCCTAAGGGTTGTTTATGTTTTCGGAGATATCCCGGCCCTTGATAATAGTTAGACCCTAAAGATGTTTTCAGGGTAGGGTTCCAATTTATTCATATTTAATTGAATTGGAAAGATCCAAACAATGTAAGACCTGAAAATCCAAAATTTCTGGAGTTCATTGACCAAGAAATGCTCCACAGTATGTGCTGTTTTAAACATACATTTTGCAAAGCCTTTATTTGACGGTTTTACTTATTTTTAATCCTCCTTTAGTTTCTCTTCATTTTAGATGATGTTAGGGGTGATAATAGTTTGGATTTGAGAAAAAAATATATGCTTAATTGTAGTATTTGGATTTTAGGATTTAAGGTTTTAATCTAGACTAAGTGAATGTACTTTACACGAAACACGAATCAACTAGACTAAATCCGAAATCACTTTACCATATAAAAAACTTTTGTTTCAGAAAAGTTCAAATCCATGCAACCAAATCATTACATTTTATTAGTAAAATGAAAGAGTCTCACTTTAGAGGAACTAATGTAATAATTCAACAAAACAATACATTCTCAGTTCGAAACACTGCAAATTCGGCCAAATTGAATGAAATGAAGCACATGAAAGTAAGCTGACTTATTCTATATTCAAACTACAAAAAGGGTTTTAACCAGCTATCTTATAACTTGGATTGACCAAGTTTTCCAGGCCTGAAACCACTTGAATTGACTCTATAACATCACCAACCTTTAGGTCTGCCAAAAAATCCTGATTTTCCATCACGTAGCCGAACACTGCGTATCGACCGTCCAATATATTAGCGTTGCTCGGTGTTAGTTCACTTTCTTTCAATAGCCAAAATACCTGGCTTGAAGCCGAATTATCCTCAAACTCCTGTTGGAAAAGATAAAGGGATAGTCAGAGAGAAGAAACATAATACCAACAGGTGAGGAAGAAACTGAGTTTGATGAATTCTCACATCTCGAGCCATTGCCATGGTTCCAAAAGCATTGAAGGGAAGCTTTGTTTGAGCCTTGTATAGACCAAGCTCCTGTCAGAAACACAAATTCAAAACTCTTTTAAAGTTTTGATTAATGAATGCATGGATTTGACATAACTTTTATTTTGTCCAGCTTGGAACATTAATACGTGAGAATGAGAAAACTGACCTCCAGTGTTCCTCCATAGAAAGGTGTCTTTTCCCCATCAACCGTGAATTCTAACGGTATTGTTCGAGTTTTCTCAGTACTAGGATCAATAAAGCCCTCTGCAGGACCTTCGGGATCACCGGTTTGAACAACAAATCCGTCCGCTGCAGCAATTTCAAGTAGGTTTAAAATTTTGAGTACCTTTGTTGTTGATAATATGCACATATATCTATCTCAAATATTGAACAGATGAGCCTCATTTCGTTCTACTTTGTTAATGTTATGACCGATAAAAGCATCATAATACAATGACCTTTGGAAACTTCCATCCACAAGGCAACGAGAAACTAGGAACAATTACAGTAGAATCAAATGTTACCTTTCTGAATTTCCATGCCATCATAGAAGGGTCGTTGCACCAAATCAACAAAGTTTCCAGCAGTTACCGGGCGTTATATCCGTCAAGAACTATATGGAATACCCACTCCTCTAGATTTGGATTGTCCTTGACTTTGACTTTCATATCCACGGCTGCCCTCCCCTTCAAAAGAGGCATACTATGATATTCTTCTGGTATTTCAAAAGGGAAGCCATACGGTTTTTAAGGAATTACGAGCAGCCCACTGCACCATGGGAAAGCCCTAAAAATCATTAGTGCAGCATTTTTCGCTGACTCAAGCATCACTGTGCCAACAGCTGTGGCATGGTTGGTACATCTTGATTGTCATGGTGATTACACATGCTTGCAGTTGCAGAACTAAACCCATTTTGGTACACTTCTTATCTATGTTATTCGGACTCGGGTGTGAGGGTTGGACATGGGTGTCTTTCCATGTATTTAGAGTCTATTAGGAGGGTTAAATTATATCCCTATATCCATGCTCGAAAATGCATCTAACATGGGTGTCGAACTTAAGGCCTTCAAGAAAATGAAGAGTTGGGCCAACTTAGCTTCTTATATACCACAGACACAAGTGGAGTGATTATATTTGCTTCACACAATGAGCAAATGATACAACTCTACCACTGTATAACATGTCAAATTGTCAAACACTGAGCATTTTACGTATCTGGTACATATTTTCAGTGTGCTTTGATAAAATTAGATGCATTTAACCAACAAATTCAAAACATATTAGGCAACATTGAGGGATTACACATAGAAACATAGAAGCGCTAATACAAATAAACGAGGTTCATTTTCAGTTAACTTTGAAGAGCTGCCAGAGATTAAAGCATTATAAACTTTTTAATATCCGATCTTCGCTTGAGGGTGTATAAACTAAGCAAAAAAGCTAACCTACAACAAATAAGTTCTAAAGATTTTTATTCAGATACTCACTCTCCAACGGACTGAAGCAGCTCCTTCTGTTTAGGTGCCACTGCATCTCAACTCCGATTCTCCACACTCTGTTGTAGTTCCTCCATCCCGACTTCGAGCTTGTCAAGAAATTCCATGCCATGGTCCTTCTTTGATTCAGCTAATCCTGAGATTATTAAACTTTTCCTTTGCTTGAGTGATCGAGATGCTTTGATGCAAGGCCGTTCTTGTTGTTGAAGGAGACGACTGCTTTGATTGTTGGATCTAGGAAGGAAGCAAGAAACCTGCATAGCAAGTTAGGCTCAAAATAGAAAGGCTTGGTAGGATGATATTTGAGGTGCGGAAGAATGATGAAAAGATGGGCATATTTGGATAAAGGAATGAGGCCGAATGGTGATGAAAAAGATGAAAGATGGTGATAGTATCTTAAAGAATCAAGGTGATAGTATCTTAAAGAATCAAGGAAGAAACAAAGCTCTATTAAAGCTAAGCCACAAACCTTATAAGATTACTTTAAGGGATGGTAAAAACAGACTTTGACCCACTATCTATAAAGAGATAGGAACCATAAGTATCAAAGTGGAAATAGAGTGGTTGACACCACAAGTACAAGTACTTGATAAGTCGATAAAGTTCAATTAAGAACTAAAAGAGAGAAAATTCTCTCAAAAATAAATTTTATAGAATGAATGAGATGTTTACAAATGAAATGAAATTGCCTATTTATAATTTTCTAGGGGTGTTGCCGAAAAGGCATTACATGAGTGAAGGGGTGGCCAAATAGGTATGTGTCTCCCTCCAAAGGCTGACCGTGACTCCCTCCAAAGGGCTGGTGATGGTTCGACCATCTTGTGTCTCCCTCTACTTGATTTTTGGTGCAAAAATGTTTCCCTCCATTGCATTTGCTGCCCACTTTCAAGTTTCCCTCCAATGAGCTAGGGACTTGTTCCTTAGGAGGGGAAATGACCCTTGGGATGATGAGCTGGCATGTGTAGATGGAGCTGAGGTAAGCTGGTGGAGCTTGGAGTGAGTTGGATTGAGCTGAGCTAGCTAGTTGAAAGAGCTAGCTCAATCTTCAAGCTGAATTGAGCTATTTCGAGCTGACTTTAGCTAGGTGAGCTGGTCCTTCATGCTTGTGAGCTCCCTTAGAATGTCCTTCTTAAGTTTTGAGTTGATTCGAGCACTCCTTGTAGTTGTGAGCTAATCTGAGGTCCTAGTGATGCCTTTGAGCTGAACCAAGTGACCTTGAGCTGCCTCGAGCTGTATCTTTTATTCCTAGAAACAATAGGCAAATGTACAAGCTGAAATGTAGCTAAGTAATGATGCATAAATAAGGTAAATGATGTAATGCAATGCAAACATGCTTAAATGAATTATATAACAAAATATAAAGATGTGGACTAAGGTAACGCGTCACATATCAATATGCAAAAGCATGCTTCTAATATATAATGCATAAATGAGGTAATGGAAGATAAAGTAAGGTAGAACTCCCTGAGAATTAGCCTTGAAGATCTTCAGTGGTGTGATCAAATCATGGAGAAAGTTGGTGCAGATTAGGATTGTATCATCCCCCTTCTTTTTGGCGATTTGTCCTCAAATCGAAGTTGTTCTTCAATGGATACTCCCTTTCTTTAGGGGTGGACGAATCATCACTTCTTCTCCCAAATGAAATGCTTAATCTTCTCGGTTCATCTTGCAAAACAAAAGAAGAATACTCTTTGATAACCTGATTAGTAATAGGCATATCAATCATAGGTTGTGTCAAAAGACATTTCCTAATCATGGCTCTTTTCGAATAGGCACATGCTCTTTGGGTTCCTTCTTTGTGTCGTTTGGAATCATCATGCCCTTTGGTAATGGTACTAGCCCTTTGAACATCTCCTTGGTGTTGATTTGAATCAATGTGTCCTTTGGTGATGAAACTTGTCTTTTGGACTTTCACCTTGTTTGAACCATCATAACCATTGGCAATTGCACTTGTCCTTTTGATTTCTCATTTGGAACCATTGTGTCATTGGAAAATCACGATCTTTCATCATTGCTTCAAATCTTTTCACGAATAGATCCTTATGACTAATGCCAACTTTCCTTGCTCTTGAACCTTTTCGAATGATTTCTTTTGAATAGGTGGATAGTTCCCGCTTCACATCCTTGAATCGATCTTTCTTTGGTAGAATGGACAATTGTAGTTTATCCTTGATTTTGACACTCCAACCAACTTCAAAATGGAAAATAAACTTGTCATCACCAATCGATAGCATTACTCCATGTAGGTGAATTTTTTTGCTACAAAACAAAACAAGGTTAGAGAAAGAGAAACTTATAACAAAATGTATGGAATAGCAAACTATTGTGGATGTTTAATGGGCGTTGGTTGCTGAATTCTCTTCAAGATTGGCAAAGCATTTGGAATGTCAACAATCACATTTCTTGCAACTTCAAGTGACATATCTTGTGGGTCACTAAAAGTCACGCCTATTGGTTCTTCAAAGAATATGTTTCTTGAATTGTCAACTTGAAGAGATACGTCTCTTGGGATATCCTGCAAAACATAAGAGATAATAGGAAAAAATGTAGGGTTAGGTAAAATGTGTTTTTCTTCTTTCTCTTCTTTTCCAATTTCATTCTTTTCAACTTTCTCTTTTTCAACTCCAACTTTTCGTTCATCCACAATTTCACTTTCATTTCCAACTCCAACTGTTTGCCCTTCTTCAAAATGCTATTCTCTTTTGATTTCTTCTATTTTGAGTTCTTCCTCATTTTCATTCTTACTTTTTGCCCACTCCTCGATCATTTTGCTCAATTGGATCTGGTCATGATGAACTTGGCTTGGAGTTAGAGGGGCCAAGATGAATTTCTTTCCTTGGTGAGAGAATGAGTACCTATTGGTGTATCCATCATGTGTGGCTCGTTTGTCAAAATTCCATGGTCGCCCCAACAATATATGACTTGCATTCATAGGAAACACGTCGCACAAGACTTTATCTTTGTAATTTCCGATGGAAAACGAAATGAGTACTTGCTTGGTGACTTTTAACTCGCCCCCTCATTCAGCCACTGTAACTTGTAAGGACTTAGATGTTTGGAAGATTTTAATCCAAGTTTGTCCACCATTAGTATGCTTGCTACGTTGGTGCAACTTCCATCGTCAATGACCATGGAACACACTTTGTCCTTCACATGGCACCAGGTGTAGAAGATGTTTTCTCGTTGTTTATCATTTTCAACAGAATGTAGGTTCAATGTTCTTTTAATTAGAAGAATCCTATTGGAAATAGATGGAAAAGAATCTTGTGTCATTGTTAGTGATAAAATAAGAGATAAAATAAAAACCTTACCAAAATCACTCAGCAAAACCTCACGGTCATTCCAAGGAAATGTCAATCTACTCACGCTTGTGTTTGCACTCTAGGACTTTATTGGCTTTTACTTGTCCTCTTCCAATCTAACGCACTCAATTTTCCTTTTTCCACTCTTTTTCTCTCTTGTAAAGCTCTTTAAGGAACTTACTCGAGACTTAGGCAAGTATAGTGCTTGTGCGCCGCTGAAATGGTTAGTTTAAAATGAAAAGGAAGAGAATATGGTGTAAAGGTAAGTTTAGAATAGGAAGAAAAGAAGCAAGTGGGTTACTTACTTGGCAATAAATCTCACAACCCTTCCTTCACCAACAATCAAAGTCTTGAAGATGATATGGCTTCCAAGCTTGATGTTGAAGATGATGTTGTTGTGCTTTTCTGTAACACCCCATCCCCGAGTTAGCAATAACTTGATTCGGGAGCGTTACCAGAACAAAAGCAAAGCAAAGGATAGGTTACTTGTCGAACAAGTAACCTCGAAATTACTTGCCTTGATGCGCAAGTAACCCAACAAAACCTATCAAGTCATACAATTCATACAACAAATCACATTAAGCAAACCAACATACATAGCATACTATTTTAGGTACCATTTTGTTTCATTCTTTACTTATAACCTAAGTTACTATTATCATGTATCATTCCATTCAATTTACATACATCATTCAAACAACAAACACAAGTGTGGCAAACTTCACATTAAGTTACTATCATACATGATACAACTTTCATCCTTATTACAATTTCATGCATCTTATTCGAATACACTAGGTGACCACTAAACTTACTTTAACTAGCTTACTTGCATCTTAAGAAACTACTTATTCAATCATTCAACATGATCATTACAAAAGCATCCAACTTACAATCCTTTACATGTTCAAACATTTATTCGAACATCAATGGTAATCTCTAATTACAATTTAATTGTTTCTTTGCATTCAAGTCATCACATTTCATTTGTTTCCTATTTCAATCAAACATAACATTTCATGGCATCCTTAGATAATACATTGTAAATGCATGATTGTACATACCTTGGCCTTAACTCAACATGGCCGAATCATACTAATGGCCATAGGAAACAATGCATGATCATGCAATTCTAGTCTAGCATTCGAATGAAACAAGATTCACAACATTGAATTTTCATCACATTATGCGCAACATTTTACCAACATATATATACATATTATCATGGTTTTTATACATAAATTAAGTCATCCAAATAGATTACATAATAGGCCCATCAAAACATTTCACAAACTAGTCTTAAACACATATTCAAATGCATGATCTAGGCTAACTATTACAAAATCTAGTGCCACCAAACTAGGAGTATACAAAGAGTATGAATTCATACTTTTAAGCTTGCCTCAAGTGTTGCTTCAAACCCAAGATATCCTCTTGAAGTATCTTTAATCTGTTATGGGAAGAATGAATAGTAGAGTGGTAAGTACAAGTTATGTACTTAGTGAGGTAACAATTTCAAAGCATATAAATCCAGGTAAACATGTAACTCAAGGAATCAAAACCATCAGAATCAAGCCACATGCTATTCGAATTGTATAGGGTAACAACCTTTACATCTCATACAATCAACATGACAACATCCACCATGATATTCATAGCCCATTCGAACAACATGCTTAGAGGACAAGCAACCATTCACTCAAATTATCAAGTAGGCATTTATGCATAAAGCCATCATCCATACATTTCTTTCATGACATGTAACAAGTTTTTGCAACCATTCATGTGTCATCTTTCAAAGTAAGTAAGTTCATTCAAGTATCTTACAATACAAGCAATGTTCATTTGATTTATTAAGTCATCTTACAACATCCTTGGTAAATAGCTTACTAGATAATCAAATCTTAACAATATGCACCGAAGTGCCAATATACACCGTAGCGCAATATGCACCGTCGTGCCAATATGTACTGTCGTACCAATACCGTAGTGCCAATATGCACCGTAGTGCCAATATGAGCTCAAGATTCTAAGGCATGCCCTCCTATCTATCAAACTAGCTACCAAGGTTGTTGATTATCCATTTCATTTAAGCTTTGTACAATTCTTTATTCAATTCAACAATATGTCATTCAAAGGCCAGACCCTTAGGCTTATGGAGTCTTAACTCCCAATACATAACTATCCATGCCATTCGAATAGCATGAATACAAAGTAGTATCCTTGTTCAATACATTTCAACCAGCCATGTATAACATTCACAAACACATGCATATGTATGCAATGTGCGTACCTTATTCTCCAAGCAAGCATGCCATTTCATACCTTAGGCATAAGCACTGCAACATGACATACATTTCATTACATTTGCTTAACACCCAAGTAAACACAAAGATCATGACATCAATCAAGTTGTTATACATTTCATTCTTCCCTTAATTAGCCAAATATACTTTAAGTCATGTTACATGGCATTGCCATTTCATTTAGGCAATAACAAGGTTGGTTAGGACCTAGTCTCAACCCTAAGGATAGTTACACTCACAATACTCCTAGCAATTCAACTATCTTGGATCCAAATCCCTTTGCCTCTAGCTTTGGGATGTCCACTTCTATCCTCTTCTTCCCCAACTTGCTGCCCTTGGTCTAGCAAGCATAACACATACACATTCCATCAAAACAAGCACAATATATCACACAATCATAGTAGCAATGTTATCACATTATACCTAACGTTTAGCTACTATTTTTATGCTTCCTTTTAAGCATTTCTTACCAATTCATCTCCACATTGTTATTAATTCATTTTAAGACATAATTGGACAGGTTACAATGTCCCAAAACTGTTTTGGAAATAGTTTGCATCTAGGTGCAAAAACAGTCTCAAACCGCCTAGGACACTGCTGCTTGGCAGTTTGCACACTTTCCCTTTAAATGGTCATATCTTTTAATCCGTACGTCGGAATTTCGATTGCTATACACTGTTAGAAATATAACAAAATTTCATATAAGACCATGTAAGATTTACATTTTAGTTCTTAGCCAATTAATACAGTTTATTGTTCAAAGACAGGGCATTTACATTGTCTGGACAGTTTGCACTGCCCAACATTTCCTATTTACAGTTTTTAGTATAGGACCCAATTTTCAATTCTGTTTTCACCTAATGAAAATAGACATTCTAAGGATCATGTCATTAAAATTTCAGCCCTGAATTCAATCTATAAAATTTTTGGTGAATTTTCAAAGTGACTGCCCAGAACAGAGCAATTCTGGGCAGATTGTACCTATTCACATTTTAATGCCTTTAATCCATTTTAACCAATGTCTTGGCCCTATAATTCACTTCATGTGATATCCTAAACATGTTAATTCCATGTTAATTCATTATTCAAAGCTGCCAAAATAGAGCAAGTTGGTTATAATGCCTAATCTTGCATGTTTACTCAATTTCAATTCCCCAAAACAGTTTCTATGTTATGTAACTATGTTCATGCTTTTATCTTCCATTTCCAGCATTGTTTGCTATCAATTCAATTTGTTTAACACCTTCTAAACATTACCTATTCATGATCATTATCAATTCATTAATTCCATAGCTCAATTTTATGTTCTAATCATTCAATTCTCACTTTAACAACACAATACAATTTTCCAGCAACCTATGTTTGTTACTCTATCACAAACACATGATTTCAGCTTTGTACCTAATGTTCATTCTTCAAATTTGTATAATTCAACAACCATTCAATATCTAATTCCATCTATAATCATCAAAATCAGTCCAATTTCAACAATATAGTTGCCTATTCAATTAAACACAAGAAGAATCATACTTACTTTGCTTCTTGCTTAATTTCAATGAAAAATTCCTATACATGCAAGCTAAATTTCTTCTTCAATGGCTGAATTTTCCAAGCTTTCTCTCACTCTCCTTTCTCTCAAACTTTCGGCCAACATAATGAAATGAAGAAGATGATGGCATTGTGGTTATCCACATTAGTGGAATTAGGAAGTTACTAATCTATCCCTTAATTAGTTACTAATCATATAATTAGTCAAGGGCAAATAAGAGATTCATGATATTTATCATGCAAGCCGTATCTTTCTCCTTGAATTCAAATTGATCCTTATAATTTGATCACTTGTTTCATACATTCTTTCAATTAGGCCCTTAACTAATCAATTTAGCTTAATTCTAAATTCAATTAAGCTATCAACTTATACAATTTAATTCCAATACTTCTAGGCTAGAATTTGGGGTGTTACACTTTCACCCTTGACTTATGCATTTTGAACTTTTTTTCTTTTTTTTTGTTCGAATTATTTTCTGATTTTTATTCTCTTTTTTTTTGCACAAAATGAAATGAAAAAGACAATCACTTACATTTTTTTTGTTTTGCTTCAAACGGGCTTCATTTGCTGTACTCGCTTATTCCACTAATTCCTCTGATACCATATGATGCAAGGCCATTACTGTTGTTGAAGGAGAATGTTACTTTGATTGTTGGAACTAGGAAGGAAGCAAGAAACCTGCATAGCAAGTTAGGCTCAAAATAGAAGGTCTTGGTAGGATGATGTTTTGGGTGCGGAAGAATGATGAAAAGATGGGTAGATTTGGATAAAGGAACGAGGCCAAATGATGATGAAAAAGATGAAAGATGGTGATAGTATATTAAAGAATCAAGGAAGAAACAAAGCTATATTAAAGCTAAGTTGCAAGCCTTATAAGATTGCTTTAAGGGATGGTAAAAACGGACTTTGACCCACTATCTATAAAGAGATAGGAACCAGAAGTATCAAGGTGGAAATAGAGGGGTTGACGCCACAAGTACAAGTACTTGATAATTCGATAAAGTTCAATTAAGAACTAAAAGAGAGAAAATTCTCACAAAGATAAGTTTTATAGAATAAATGAGATATTTACAAATGAAATGAAATTGCCTATTTATAATTTTCTAGGGGTGTTGCCGAAAAGGCATTACATGAGTGAAGGGGTGGCCAAATAGGTATGTGTCTCCCTCCAAAGGGCTGGTGATGGTTCGGCCATCTTGTGTCTCTCTTCCCTCCATTACATTTGCCACCCTTTTTCAAGTTTCCCTCCAATTAGCTAGGGACATGTTCCTTAGGAGGGGACATGACCCTTGGGATGATGAGCTGGCATGTGTAGGTGCAGCTGAGGTGAGCTGGTGGAGCTTGGAGTGAGTTTGATTGAGCTGAGCTAGCTAGATGAAAGAGCTAGCTCAATCTTCAAGCTGAATTGAGTTATGCCGAGCTGACTTTAGCTATGTGAGCTGGTTCTTCATGCTTGTGAGCTCCCTTAGAATGTTCTCCTTAAGTTTTGAGCTGATCCGAGTACTCCTTGTAGTTGTGAGCTAATCCGAGCTCCTAATGATACCTTTGAGCTGAACCAAGTGTCCTTAAGCTGCCTCGAGCTGTATCTTTTATTCCTAGAAACAATATGCAAATGTATGAGATGAAATGTAGCTACGTACTGATGCATAAATAAGGTAAATGATGTAATGCAATGCAAATTGCTTAAATGACATATAACAAAATATAAAGATGTGAACTAAGGTAACATATCACATATCAATACGCAAAAGCATGCTTTTAATATATAATGCATAAATGAGGTAATAGAAGGTAGAACTCCCTAAGAATTAGCCTTGAAGATCTTCAGTGGTGTGATCAAATAATGGAGAAAGTTGGTGCAAATTAGGATTGTATCATGCTTGCCTCACATTCTAAATTTTATACAAAAGATGAGCAATGGTTATCATGAATGAAATAAACTGCTAAGACTATAACTAGAAGCATATGCAAATATCGGATTTCAAGTTAGTGTAAAACAAGGGAGTCTTACTCTCCCGACAGAATCAAGCGCCTTGATGCAGGCTATCTTGAGACTCTTTGCTATATCTTCAAGTGGATTTTGTACTCCTCTTATAGCTTTATTGTCAATTGGTAGTGCATATCTCAACAATGCTACAGGGTCCTTTATTGGAGGTTAGAGATTAAAACAAACAAATCGAACAATGTAGGGTTAGCTGCATAAGCCAGAGGAAACCAATCTAGTGATGGTGTTCCAGTTATCAACCTAATAGCCAAAGAAATTGAGATTGCACATTACTTCAAGGAAAATGACCTCTTTTTCTACTAAAAAACTGAACTTCGTATCACATCATGGTACTAAACACCAATCTTTAACCAAAAAGAAAAATGAATAAAACTCCAAAACTCACATACAAACACATATAGAATCAAAACATTATCACCCACTTGCATATTATTTGATCAAATTCATATGGGACAAAAATGCTTGATTTTCCCTAATGAGCTAAACACATCAAATGTACCATTGTCACATTTTGTGATTGAATTGTAACAAATTAAGAAGAATTTTGGGATTTTAGAAGTGAAGAAGAAAGGATTTTAGAAATATAGAGAGTTCATACGTAAATTCAAGCATAAAATCAAAACTGTTCCTGTATGGCCTCATTGTTGTTCAGCTTGTACTATTTTGGCATCACCTCACATCCTTCTTGGGCTTGATGATCCATATGGCCCTTTAATTCAGGCTCTCCCAATATACTCAAAATGACGCCGTTCTCAGCCATCATTTGAGTTTCTCTATGACTATCACGAGCCTTTGCTTCATCCATCAATTTCAATTCTTTATCATTATTCTCGCCTAGCCCTAATTTCAAAGATCCAATCCTCAATTCTTTAGATTTTCCTTCCATGGCCTTGACAATACCCCCTCCTATAGAGGATCCTTGACCCTCAGGATCAAATTCAAGGAATTGAGCCTGAATGATGTTTGAATCCTCCTAAGTCGCATTCTTCTTTCCTAAATTGACCCACTTAATCAGCCATTGGGTCACTGCCTGATTATTATGCTTCACAACCCTTAAATCTAGCATAGATTATGGGTGTACCTTTATGTGGGCATCATCATCAGTTTCAGGGGGATCCATTGAGGTAACTACTCTATTGCCAATTTTTCTTTTTAGCAAACTGGCATGGAAAGCGGGATGTATTTTCACAGTATCTGGCAGCTTCAATTTGTATGCCACTGATCCTATCTTTTGAATGATTTGATAAAGGCCATAATAGTGAGAAGATAACTTCAGGTTCTTCCTTAATGCAGAGATGTTTGTTTGTACGGTTGAAGTTTTAGGTACACCATGTCTCCTTTTGATAGCTCTCTTTCAGTTTGTTTCTTATCTGCAAATTGCTTCATTCTTGCTTGAGCTTTGTGCAACTATTCCTTAGTGCCTGATTAATCTGTTCTCTAGTAGCCAGTAATTTTTGAACATTAGCTACTCTTGAGTCCCCATTCCATGCTAACAATTGGGGCTTATAGCCGTAGTGTGCCTCAAAAGGGGTAATCCTTAATGTTGTATGGTAGTTGTATTGTACCACCATTCAGCTTGAGGTAGGTAGTCTGCCCATATCCTTGGCTGAAGGAAACACATTCCTCTTAGATACAAAATGGATTTAGTGTATGTTGTGGAACAAGTCAGGTTAGAAATGGAAATAAATACCAACAAAAGTTTTGTTGTTCAAAACAAGGGCAAAGGAAATAAAAAGTAGACGAGGCGAAAAGTTCACACGCTCCACGTCCATAGACAAGGAGCGGTTGCAAGGCTAGTGTAGTGGTCCATGAAAATATAAAAAGCTCCGGATAGATGGGTAGTAACATTGTCTGATAAAAAACACAACCATGAACTTTTTCCACCATCCATGGCACCATTTTTTCATTTTGCATCGATCTGTGACAAAGGCAGATATTGTAGAGGCTTCAACATTGTAAAATGTCAGTGTCAAAACATAAAAAATTATGAAATTCTTCATACAACAGTCTGATGGTTATCAAACTACTAGTTTTACTAAGAAAGACCTATACAACACCCTCCACAAAATAAAATCTAACGATGTTATTAATGGGGATGTGAATGCCGTACTAGGTTACTTCGACGCAAAGAAAGAGAAGATCTCAGATTTTTAATGCAAATCTCAATCGACGATTCAGATTGTTTGCATAATCTATTTTGGGTTGATTCAACTTTTAGAGATGACAACGCCATATTTGGTGATGTTATTACATTTGACACCACGTACAAGGGTAAAGCAATCGGTCGACCTCTTATGCCCATTGTTGGTGTAAATCACCACCATCAAACAATTGTGTTTGCTGTTGCAGTCCTTGCAAGTGAGACCATAGATACGTTTGAGTGGGCCTTAAATGCTTTTGCCGAAGCTATATTGAAGAAGTCTCCGCTTTCAGTTATTACAGATGCAGTAGGGTGATGCAGAGGGCGATAAAAATGTTTTTCCCGATGCTAAACATCAAATATGTTCTTAGCATCTAGCTCGCAATACACAAACAAATATCGGGGATGGAAATTTTACAAAGGAATTTAGCAGATGCAAGCATGCTTGGTGGACATTTGAGGAATTTTATGAACAATGGGAGATAACTATTGAGAATTTTAATTTGGAAAACCATCACTGGGTGATGGAGAAGAGCAACACATGACACTTATGAGCACAAATGTATATTATGGGTACTTTTTTTGTGAACATGCGATCAACCCAAAGGTGCGAATCAATGAATGTGTCTCTGGCTATTTTACTTAAGTGCAAGAAGACATATTTAGAGTTTATTCGTGCAATTGAAGATGCCATAGGTAAAATGCCCTTGGATGAGTTGAAATCAGATTTTACTTGTACACAGAGTAAGTCGATACAATTGTCAAAATTGAAAGAGCTAGAAGGCCATGCAACTGAACTGCATACAAGAAAAATCGTATAAGACCTTCCAAGAGGAACTTATGCGTGAGACATTGTATACTGTATCATGGCATGAAGACGATGGTAACTGTGTTTGCCATATTTATCTGACGAAATATAAAAAGTAGGGCAAGGAATGCAAAGTACAATTTGATGTTGTCAAGGAAACCCTAACATGTTGTTGTCGTAAATTTGAGTCAGTTGGGTTTCCATGTAGACATCAACTAAACGTGCTTAAGATCATGGATAGAACACGTATCCCAAATTCATTGATTCTAAATTGATGGACAGAATACGAAGGTTAGAAATAAATATGGGTCAACTTTGGATAAAATTATAATTTTATGGACTAAATTAAACAAAAATTACACCATCTTTATTTTATTAGATGTAATTATATAAATGAAAAATACATGTTCTTCAATTTCATCCCTAACCTAATCTTTTGAACACTACAGGTGACATAAACCTATAGGCTATAATCGTAAAACCCTTAAAAATACCATCACGTATCACATGACTTATTCGCATATAAGTATAATAGAGTAAAGACCATTAGAGACATACTTTAGACTATATTATTTGGGTAAAAATGAAATCTTAGGAAGTAAATAATGTGTTAAGAATGCTAATGTTTGTGAGAATGAACAAGTAAAACGTCTGCTGAAGGAACTTTTTCCTTTTAAATAGAATATAATAATATGACGGGTATCGAACATTTGCATTTACAGTGTCAAACTTTTCATGTCCTATCTAAATTATGACATGTTTTGCTATCGATTTCAATTAATATTTCGCTTTATACATATCGAAACTATCTTTTTCGTTGCAATATTAAATGTACTTACTTGGCTGTTTCATTGGATTTTCTAATTCCGAAAGATGCATGTTCCAAATATAAAAGTGTCCCTTCACTGTTAGTTTCAAATCTCTGTAACCCATTCAGATACATCGGCAACATATATCATGTCTTTAAATTTGTTGCATTGTGTAGAACAGTTTCCAAAGAAGTCTTAATAAGCAGTTCCAAAACGGTAATAAAATTCCTATATCCCAACTACCAACTGACAATTGCAACTAGACTTTACAGATTTCCAGTTTACTTATCTTGCACAAAGTTCCGAAATGTTTTAAATTGTACCAAAACCGGTATACATTTAGGAACTATACATGTAATAAACCCTACCATGAATTTGTGGCCTACGTGGAAATTTTGTTTTCTACTATAGAATATGGACTATATAATGCTTACAATTTATCTCATACACTGTAACATCCCAAAATACGGCTTAGAAGTATGTAACCAAATCAGATAGGTTTTAATGTGATTTTTGTGTAATACCCAAATGTAAGATTTGTAATACTCTAAATTCTTGGCCTAGGAACATGGTACTATTTGAATTATGACTTGATTAGATTAAAATAATTTTTAGCACTATAAATTGAAAGAGTTAAAGGACCAATTAAGGAGTTTTAAAAGTGTGTTAGCCAATTTAGAAGGGCTAAACCGAGAGACTTGAATAATCAAGTGATTGCATGTAATTATAAGGGATCCTTGGGGGCATGTATACATGTCAAGCCCTTAGAGAGCTTGCAAGTGCCACTCGGCCAAGGGAGAAAAAAGAGAGGAGAAAAACCATTCTCCATCTTCTCCAAGGGAACCGATTGCTAGAGAGAGAGAGAGAGCCAACCTTTCATCCATGGAATTTTAGGAAAAATCAAGCTTGTTAATTCAATTTCTTGACACCTTTTCGAGTGACTTAAGGAAAGAGTAAGCATCCTCTTCCTTTTTCTTAAATGGGATTTTAGACTTGAAATTTGTTTGTGAAATTCTCATGTATGCTTGTGTTAGTCATTGTTAGAGAATCAAATTCATGATATGAATTTTTGGGGATTGATCGAATGAGATGATTGTGGAATTTGCATGCTTTAGGTGTTTTGGTAACATAGCTAAAGATGATAAATTGAAACTGAACTTGATATGAATGTGTATAAATGCAACCTGCCCTATTGAGATTATATGAACATGTTATTGGACAGCTTTGATGTGGTTAAATGTGTTTATATGCAAACTGCCCTATTGAGATTATATGAACATGTTATTGGACAGCTTTGATGTGATATGAACATGTTATTGGACAGCTTTGATGTGATTAAATGTGTTTATATGCAGACTGCCTTGTTGAGATTATATGAAAATGTTATTGGACAACTTTGATGTGATTAAATGTGTTTATATGCAAACTGCACTGTTGAGATGTATGTTAATAGGCTGCTATGTGAAGGTTTGTGTGAATATATATATATATATATATATATATATATATGAGGTAATGAATAGCTATGTAAGTGAATGATTGTTAAGAATGGTACTAATTCATAGTTACACTTCTTGTCATATTAGACCAAGAAGAAGCTAGGAAAGGAATTGGATAAGTAGCAATATTTGGTTAAGGATTCCGGTATCCCGTAACTTTAGGATAAGAGGTGAGTGTAGTTTAAAGACTCAGAAAAGGTCAAAAACCTTCCCGAGCATTGCATTCTAGATAAATTTCTTTAATTTGATTAATTTATGCTATGATTACGCAAGCTTGGAGATAAGGCAAGTACTTTCGTGAAAAGTTCCTTTAAGCACGAAAATTTGATTTGGAAGAATGTTTATAATCTAGAATGATTATTGTGCCATGTGTTATCTACTTGATACGAAAGGTATATATATATATATATATATATATATATAGTGGATTTGTGAAATAATGAACATTTCTTGATCATGTTTGATCTATGCGGAATTTGATATCTTAAATGAAAGAGAGTCATGTTTATGAATTGATAAAAGAAATAATTTTTGGCTTAAGAGCTATTCAAATAAAAGAAGTGAAAATTTAGTTCACATGTGGTGGACATACTTGCATACCCCTAATGAGAAAGGGAAATGAAGCATTGATATGACATTACGATTTGAAGCTATGCTCACTTTATGCTATAAAAGCTGATAAATGATAAAGCCTTGGTCTCGAGTCAGTCTTAGGTATAATTGGCATGCCATAAAGTCCATAGAGCTTAGGTTTGGGGTGGACTACAGTCTAGGACAGTGGTCCCTAATTGGCGACAGTAGGAGGGATGTTTGTGGTCACTTGGCGATAGTAGGAGGGATTGACTGGTACTGCAAGTACCATTTTATAGGCGGCAGTTGGTTGGGGATTCGTGTACCTAGGTTGAAGTTCAATTCTCAAGGCTATGTTAATAAAAATTATGAATTTATAATTTAATCAAGAAAGTATTGAAATAACTTGTACAACAAGTAATACGTATATTCTTGATTATAAATCATGCTTTTGGGAGATCTAAAAAGGTTATATTGTATGCTATGCCCTTGCTTATGAGTTGTTGAAATAAAATCATGTCTATAAGTGATTGCCTAAATTGAATGTCTTCCTTTGTGCTACTCAACTTCTTGTTCAAGTTATTATTACTCATAATTAAAGAATTGATGTAAGGAAAGATATGGTTGACGACTTGAGCTAAATAACTCTTGAATAGAATATGTTATGATGATGCCTTGTATGATAGTAAACTATATACTATTATGCTATGTTAAAAAGAATCCAAGAAATTATATATAAGATAAGTAAAGGAGTCATGACAATGACTTGTTTGATAAATAAAAATGTGACTTTTTGAATATTGAGTGTTCTTTGGACGAATAATCGTACTTTGATAAAGTACCTATATACTTGGGTTTGGTTTGAATGCTTTAGGCTTATGAATTATTCGAATATATATATATATTTGGGATAAGATTACTTTCGAATATCTCCATACTTATATAATTGGAGTTTTGCAAGCTAAGTTGATACCTTTAATGATAAGAATATCCATGACTATGTTATGACATGATTATAGCTTAAGTACGGAGTAATATTTGAGTATTTGATTTATATAAGGCTGGTGGACAGTTTGTAGTTATATGTTAATAAATTGGACTATTTTGAGTGTGTAACATGTACGCATATGTGATGCTGCAATGTTAGCATGTATAAGATTAAATTGGACTGTTTTGAGTGTGTAACATGTACGCATATGTGATGTTGCCATGTTAGCATGTATAAGATTAAATTGGACTGTTTCGAGTGTGTAACATGTACGCATATATGATGCTGCCATGTTAGCATGTATATGATTAAATTGGACTGTTTCGAGTGTGTAACATGTACACATAAGTGATGCTGCCATGTTAGCATGTATAGGATTAAATTGGACATGTGATGCTGCCATGTTAGCATGTATAGGATTAAATTGGACAGTTTTGAGTGTGTAACAAATACACATATGTGATGCTGCCATGTTAGCATGTATATGATTAAATTGGACTGTTTTGAGTGTGTAACATGTACACATATGTGATGCTCCCATGTTAGCATGTATATGATTAAAGTAGACATGTACACGTAAGTGATGCTGCCATGTTAGCATGTATATGATTAAATTGGACTGTTTTGAGTGTGTAACATGTACAATATGTGATGCTGCCATGTTAGCATGTATATGATTAAATTGGACTGTTTTGAGTGTTAACATGTACACATATGTGATGCTGCCATGTTAGCATGTATATGATTAAATTGGACTGTTTTGAGTGTGTAACATGTACACATATGTGATGCTGCCCTGTTAGCATGTATATGATTAAATTGGACTGTTTGAGTATATAACATGTACACATATGTGATGCTGCCCTGTTAGCATGTATATGATTAAATTGGACTGTTTGAGTATATAACATGTACACATATGTGATGCTGCCATGTTAGCATGTACATGAATTAAATGGACTATTTTGGAACAAATATGAAGATAGTGGACTGTTTTGATATGTTGTGAATATACATGAATTAAATGGACTGTTCTGGAATATATATGATGGTGGTGGACTTTGATATGTCTGTATGTATATACGAATAATTAGACTACGGATGATTTAATCAAAAGTCGTACAAGTCAAATTAGTTGCTTAAATCACAAGACTAAGATAAAAGAAACCAAGAAGGTTTATAAATTAAATTATGTATTGGCAAAGACTTGTATAACAAGTAAAATAGATCATAGCCTATGGTATGATCTTTATGTGAATAAATAAACTTGGTAAATACTTGCATGTTGATATGTTGCTCTGTTAACTTGCGAGTCAAGTAACAATGTTCATAATGCTATAATTGATAACTTTTATGAAAAGTGTCCATGTTCATAATTGTTAAGTGGGAAACTTGTGTAATAGGAAATCATGATTTTGACTTGTCACATGTAATATCTTGAGTGTAAAGGCTTGTTGTGTGCCTTGTTTTGATATGTCCAACTCTTATCCAAGCCTTGTATGTTGTAAAAAGAGGATGTATTGAAAACGATGAGAGGATAGATTATTGTTTTATACTAGTTGTCTCTTTAAGCTACCACTCTAAGCTTCTGCTTACCCTATCCTTTCAATGCCTTTCAGGACGAACTTACTTATGTTTATTGCTGAGCGGTCGAGATTATGAGTGTGAAGGTGTATGTTCATATTCACCTTATGAACTCCTAGAGTGTGGCACCTAGTTATTTAGAATGCATTGTGCATTATTGGTTCTTGTTTGATTTTATACATTTATAAGATTTATAAGCATTCAAGCTTTGTAATGGGCCTCTATTTATTTCTTGGTTGTTCGATATATGATTTAATATAGTTGGTATGAATGTATGATTGATTAAATATTTATATGTGCCTTAAGTGCCAAACCCTCTTGATGCCATGTGTGCAATGGGTTCTAATTAAGCATAGTTTGTGTGACTAGACTGACGTTTTAATTAAGCATTTAGTAAGTATGTCAATGAATGCGTGTAAGTCAAGTATTATGCAAAAGTTATATGTGTATCTGGATATGTTTGGTTCAATCTGTGAAAAAACTTTGATGTTAATAATTGATTGTAACCAACATTTTTTTATAAATGATCTCTATTGCCTCATGATTGCTCGATGAGTCAACTACGTTAAGTGAGGAATTCAAATGATTACTTCTTGATTTACCTATGTTATTCTTGCTGTTCGAATTCTTTTAGCCATGGTTATATGTTTCGTTGCGAGATGGCTTAGGAATGTTTTGAGGCATGCAAGCACGTAACCTATCTAAGAGTAATAAGGTGTTTGAAAGGAAAAAGAATTATTGTAATGGTAGAAAATTGTAATCATCTTGTGATCTGAAGTACAAAAAAATAAGGACATGTACAAACTAATGTTTGATGTATTTTGTTAAATGTATGTAGACTTGTTTATTCTTGTATGAAAGTTGAATGTAAACTTATCTATTCTAGAAAGTTTTAATTTACCCTGAACTCTGGGTGCATGCTTTGTAGAGAAGTGCTTTGACACCTTGTGTTTGTTTGGATCTTTGTTTTGTAACTCTTCTTAATCTGGTTTTCTTCTAGACCGGGTAAGGGGTGTTATATACACTAAGCTAAACACTAAACCCTAAACCATATAAAATAATCTCGTAAGCTACTAACGAATAACTTCACCATAAACATAAACTATAACACAATAATTGTAAACCTTGAATCATAAATCTTAAACTGTAAAACAATAAACATTCATCCCATAAAGTAAATAAACAACACCATAAACCCTAAACTAATAACAGTAAGACCTAAATCCTAAATAAAAAACCTTAAAGTCGTTAAATTTGACATCATAAACCATCAACTCAACAGACATGGTGAGTATTTGAGGCGGCCAATGCTAGTCGTACTCTGGCAAATTTTTGAAAACCTAAACCCTACAAACACCTACATATTAAATCATAAACCTTAACCCATAAACCCTTTTAGGAAAAACATAAGGGTTCATATATAGCAATTTCTTATTTTTTAAGATTTGATTGGTTAGTTTAAAAAGTGAATAAAGTTGTGTTACTTAAATGAATTTGTAAAGTATTTCACTTCAGATTTCCTTATGCCCTAAATTTTATAAAAATAGAAGTTCTCATTCCTAAATAATATTCGTTCATAAGAACAATGCATTTCTGAAAATTATTTATTTCCTCACTTTAAATTATTTCATATTAATATTTCCAAATTTAAGAACACAACATATAACAAAGTAAACAAAATTTTTATATATAATTTTCATATTTACAAATTTATTCTTCATATTATTAATTTGCAAATTGGCTGGTTAACACGAAATTATTATATCTTGGGTTCTTTGAAGCACATTAAACTCATGACAAGTTTTAAATGTTTGTGTACAGTTCCGACCTTATCACGTTAAACCGAAACTAGTACATGTAATCATAATGTTTTCAGTTGAAGATTTAGTTGACAAGTTTCGAAATAGACGTCCATTGTTTAAAAATTGTGACATTAGCGGATGAAAATAAAAAAAGTTATAGTATAGGAAATTTACCATATGCATCCATATATAGTAAAAATGGAACATAAGAAGATATGGTCAATACATAAACATCTCAACCTATTATCTTCCTCGTATACTTTGTAAAGCGCTGGGGATTCCTCTTGTAAATCAGAGCAACACCCTCACAATCAAGGTGGGGAGAGTCCACTCTTGGAGTACACAACAAACCCAATATAGCCTCAACAATGTCCACAACTCTGATAGAAGGGCTCAAACTTTCATGTAGGATGGCCAGCCTAAAGCACCAGACTTAGTAATGTTTGGGTGGAATGGATCACCATCAAATGTAATAGCAATCTACAAAAACATAAAACTGTTATCCATTAATTGCGGCAACGTAAAAAAATGACCAATATAGAACAACAATCTTGGTAGGTTAATTAATCTAGGAGGAGAGTGAGGGTAGTCAAGTGGGAAGATAATGGAAACGTTAAATTCATGGCCTTCATAAGGGTTGTCGGCAGATGTAGTCATTCGAAGTCGATAACGATACGAAGATCCATCAACTTCTTCCATTACTAAAGAAAAATAATGACAATTACAAACTTTAAGAAAAACAAACCATACATTTAAAGAACTACGTAACCTATGATAGGGATGTTTACCAGAAAGAAGATACGGGGCTACTTGAGGAACCTATCAGGCATCATTACGCATCTGCCTTTGAATAACAGAAAGAACTTGCACAAACATGTCTATGCCAGATTTTAGTTTAATATGGGGTAGATGATACAAAACATATAGTGGCGGTATTTATAGGGAAATGTGGTTGTTCATATTTCAACCCTAGCGGTTGAAAAGCTTAGTAGCCAATAAGTTGTTGTTTCGTGTACTGTTATTGGATATTCTTACATTTTCAGTTGGTCTTGCATAATATCAATATCGAAACCTGAATTTGTAGTTCTAAAACTTATGGGAAGAACACCTTTGCTTACCTTTATGAATTTGTTGGGTTAGAAGGATTTCAAATTTCAAAAGACACGTCTTTTTAGTGTTAGTACTGAAACTCTATAAACAATTCGAAACCGTTGTTACGTTATTATAGAGCACCCAACCTACAATGTTGCACATGTTTTTATATTTTCAGTTTGAATCTAATTCTACTAGTGCTGAACAGCTATTATAGTGCTCCAAAACCGATGTT
This sequence comes from Hibiscus mutabilis, assembly GCA_019671005.1. NCBI lineage: Eukaryota > Viridiplantae > Streptophyta > Magnoliopsida > Malvales > Malvaceae > Hibiscus > Hibiscus mutabilis. The sequence goes on from CM033725.1 coordinate 13,083,894, forward strand.
CTGAACTAATTTACTCACATTTCAAAAGGCAAATGTTCCCAATATATATGCATATTTTCTTTGTCAGCCTATAATCTATGTAACCCGTTTCGATACATCAGAAATAGATAAGCCTTTTCAATTGTTGCATTTTTGTTGGTCTTGACTAATATCAATATCAAAACATGAATTAGTAGTTCTGAAACTGATGTGAAGAACTCCTTTGCTTACCTCTATGACCTTGCCGGGTTGGAAGGATTTCAAATTTTGAAAGACACATTTTTTCAGTGTCAATACCGAAACTCCATAAATCGTTCCAAACCATTGTTATGTTATAAAAGAACACCCAACCAACAATTTTGCTCATGTTTTCATATTTTTAGTTGGAATCTAATTCTACTAGTGCCGAACTGTAACACCCCTTACCCGGTTTAGGAGTAAACCGAACTAAGAAGTGTTACAAAATACACAAGAGATAGCTTACATACTTGTAAGCCCCTAGATAGAACATTAAAGATAGCTAGAGAGAATAAAATCATATAAATTGTCAGCTTTAAAACACATTACAAGTAAACATGAATAAACAATCCAAGTTTACGAATAGAGACACAAGGAGATCAAGGAGTTTGCAAACTTTCTTTACATATTTTAGGGTACAATTTTCTCTTCTTCAATTTGAATTCAAAAGTTATCCTTAACTTAATTTGTAATCCCTATTTAGAACCATAACATGAATTCAAGATTTCTTCCTGCTTACTATCATGTGTTACTGTTACCAAATTATAACTTAAGCTTTTAAACCAAGGAAGGAACATATTTCCTTTACAAGAAGCAATTTTGATATAAGAAGTATAACTAGATGTCTTCTAAGTATTTGATTATATTATTGGCTTTGTTTTCAACCAAATTATTCAAAACATTTGTTACTATAAGAAATTTAGGTATTGCTTAATTAAATAACTAAATCATATTTTGGACACTAACAATTTGCAAGATAACTCATCATAGATATCATAAGGGAGCAAACATAGAGATGCCAAATGAAAACCTATACTCAACAAAGTAACCAAGTAAATTGATCCAAATAATTCGAACTAAATACAACATTCACTTCTAATTACTTATGCATTCAAGCAGCCGCCACTAAATCATGATGTACCTATTAAGCATATTCACATATCATTTTAACATTCATTTACCAACTTCTAACCTCATATCGAAACATTCAAAAACATCCATCAAACATATAATCAAACCCAAATTATTTTAAAGGCCCATTACATGTTATGAAATGCTTATAATATTACATCCACATAAATAAAGGCTTGCCTAAATGCAATATATATTCAAACATGGTGCCACCATTTAGGAGTTATAAACAAAAGATTGACAAAACATACACTTAGCACTTGTGATCTTGGTTGAACTCCTAAAAGCAACTGCTACTAACCTCACCCTAAAACATGATCAAAGAAAACATAATAAGTATAGACTTAGTGAGGTAGTTTAAAGCAACTAGAACATGTGTAACACCCCCTTCCCGGCTTGGTCGGGAACCGGGTCGGAAAGTGCTACTGATGAACGATGCGGTGATTGGTGCAATAAATTTTGAATAATGGATAACACTTAATCAACATATTACCTTTCAAATGTTACTCAATGTCAATATTATCTCAATAATCACATTTAAAAACAATGTCTAGTCAATTAGGACCAATTTATAACTTTCACAAATTTTAGAGACTAAAATGCAAATAAGCTAATTTAGGGGTCCTTTTCTGCAATTAACTATACCATAATGAAATTCAATTCAATAACCATAAGCTTGTAAATTTTAATGTTGTTCCGATAACATTTACCCTTCCAATTAAACCATACAATATTCAATGACTATTCTGTAAGGCATGTAAAGCTGTAGTTTAAGTATTTTAACAGAATTAACTAACCCCGTATCGATACACCTAGAACCGCATCGATACCATTTAATTCCTAGACCTTACTACCCAAGTCCGTATTGATACACCCCTTTCTATGAATCGATATGCTCTGTTTAACCAGGTCCAAATATGCAAGGCCGTATCGATACAACTTGACCCGTATCTATACGCCTGCCCTGTAATGACAAATTGAGCTAGTTTTTTTTATTCAATTTAACATGTTGAATGATGTCCAAATGCAATGAAATTTTACCAACAAGTTATTAATCCATAATTCTAATAGCATGTCAAATCTCGCGCCAATATGAATCCATTTACCATGATTTTACCTTTTGTAACTTTAAAGCTCATTTTAACTAATTTTAGTCAAAACCAAAGTGTCATTTAGAGCCTTTAAGACATACATAACGTAACCAAAATACATGTACTCCGAAGGTCAGATTCAACTAGTTTAACTACTTTGTCACCATTCTAGGAGTTCATAAGGGAAAAACACATTACTCTAAACTTGTGGTGACTTGCCGAACTTCCAGCTAGCTCCAATCCCGATTCAGAACACTTTCCTAACCTAAAATGTGAAAGATGAATGCATTAGACTTACATAGTCTAAGTGAGGCAGTCATAAACAATGAATGAGAATTGTATGCAATCCCAACATGCTTTGATAACCAGTCTAACCACGCTAACAAAGGCATATGATTCAACACGAACTAATCATTATACTCAACAAATAGCATGGCATCAATAATCATCATAACAATAATAATCAATAGCATATCAATGATTTTCATATCAATAAGCAATAGCAATACTCAATGATTTCCTTGGATTGATTTCACGGTATATGGATACACGAATTCCACCTCTGAACCGATATCAATAGTGGTCTAGTCATATTCCCTCCGCCGCACCAATTTGACCAATACACATCAATATCCCTCTGCCACACCATAATAAAGGCTGTAGCCTATACTCGTACCATTGAGCTCATGAATTCTATGGCATGCCAATTGTATCCAATACTTTCGATTCCAAGGTTCAATAACCATCAATCCAATATCAATGTATCAATAACAATGATTCAATAATAATAGTTCAATATCAATGACCGGTGACAATGATTCGATATGGTGATCCAATCGGAATAAACATATATCAATATTTTGATAAAAATATGAAATAAATCATATTCAATATTCAATAGCTTAACATAACAATGCTTCAAAACTTTCCATGATGATAATAACGATGTTTCGAACATGATTTTAATGCAATACTTACCCATTCTTACCTATGTGACTTTCAATACGGTTTTATGCAAAGACCTCCAATACAATGGTTAGCAATACAATAAACCATAATCAATGATTTGAGATGGCACCTAGCCAAACTCTCGAGACTTTGACTACACTCACCATGAATTTTGAAGCTCCTAAGGCTCTCAGATCGTAATTCCTTTATTCCTAGCTTGCTTTGGAGATGATGGACTAGCTTCCTCCAACTCTTGATCTAGGATAAATCAATAAAGAAGTGTTATGATTGATATAACAACATCGATACTCATTTCTAAGCTTAGAATAACCATTAGCTACTCATTAGATTTCATGGAATAAAACTTGAAGAACAAGAGCTCATGGAATCAACAATAAATTGAGGGTTTCTACTTACCCAATCAATAGTTATAGATTGAAGCTTTCAATGCAAAGAAAGCTTGAGTTTAAGGAGTCAAATAGAGAGGTGTGTGCTTGAGCTTGAGGTTGAAGACAACAATGGAGATGCTTACTTGTTTCAAGACAAAGGGTAAGATTTGGTTACGGTGAAAGCTAATGCAAAGATGATAATTCTTTCTTGTTCTCTTGGATTTGTTTTAATCATAGCCCACCTCACCAAGGGCCAATGAAAAGCTTTCCTGTAATACCCTAAAAATGGACCTAATAGAATATTATCGAATCGATACAAATTAAGTTCTATTGCCTTGTCCCTAATTCCTTATATACTAAATTAAGTGATCAAACTGGAAGGAAAGATTAAGATGGTAGTTGAATCACTAAGAACCAAAAAGAAATGTTTAAAATATTGGTGAATGCATGTTAAATAAAATCTAGACTATGGTCATAACACTTGTCATATGGAAAATGAATGGAATTTGCTTGACCGGCCACTTGGAAACATTTGTTTCTTTGAAACATCTTCTCCCCTAGTGATGAGCCGAATGTATGAGTGAGAAGGAGAGTGTTGTCACTGAATTTTCACTTATATTTTATATTGTTATTGTTTTCATTATAATAATTAGTATTATTGTTATGTGCTAGTGTCATATAATATTGTTAATGTAGTAGTTAGTATTATCTTTGTTATATACATTTTTTGTTAGTGTTATAGTTAATATAATAATTAGTATAAAACCCAAAATAATAAACACATAGCCCATTTGTATTAAAATTTTAAAGGTCCATTACAAAAATAAATAAAAAGTCCATTAAAACAAATAAGGAGTCCATATTTACATACAATAAGGGCTTATTTAGCCCATTATTAATCAAAACCGGAACCCTAATCTTATTTCTTTGCTTCTTGCGCAGCCAAAGGACAACCGTTGGATCAAGGGCTGATCCAACGGCGTAGATCGCGTGCTGAAAACCCTAGTCGAGGAAGGGATAGCGCCGCACTCTCCCAACCGTTAGATCTAGATGAGATCTAACGGCCCAGATCGCTCTGGAGCATAGCACGCGGATCACCACTAGCGCGTGACATCCACGCTCACGGTGTTTCAGCTACGGCCAATCGATTTACCTTCTCCGACGAATGCCTGAGCTGATTCTATCACCGTTCTCCCCTTGCCGGCATCTTACTCGACGTTTAGAGCCATTATTGTCTCGATCTCTCCCGCCAACATGGTCGTTATCATTTTCAATCACTAGAAACATGCAAAAAAGGCAAAACAAAAGGTTAAATCCTCATGTCAGAGCATGGTCAACAAGAAGGCAAATCCCTAAATTGAAGCCCTAGCAAGAATCAAGCTGCAATCAGATTAAGATAGAGAGAAAAAAGGCAACCAACTTAAAATTAGAGCCGAGATAAGAGCAAATGGGGGAGATATTCGGGATTCAAGCTTGAAACTCAAGCAAAATTGTAACTATATAAATCACTGTAATTCCATGAACAATAGACAATATATATACACGATTCACATACACAAAACACTAGAGATACAATATACTCAAAAAGCATTCAGATTTTATTGTAGCAAGCTTTTTTTCAGAGTTTCAAGGAATATAGCAAGCTTTCTATTAATTTCTTCTTCTTTTTATATTTGAGGTTTTTAAATAAAGAAAAGGGATAAGCATTTTCACCTTTGTTTTACGAAGCGCCTCCATGTGAGTTGGCTTTGATGTAGCTCCGATGATCGATAAGTAGTTTGAGGCCTGCCAAATTCTAAAAATAGGGGTTTTTAGAAATTTTCGACCGTTAGCAACGGCGGCCGGTGCTGGTGGATGGCGACCGAAACAACGGTTGTTCGCCGTGTTCTTCAATCTATGAAGAACACGAAGAACATGTTCAGAGGTTTTTTAGAGAGCCAGTTAAATCCATTTGAGAAGAGGGGAAACAAAATCTATGAGGAACACGAAGAACGTGTTCTAACTTTGGTTATACATACTAACTAAAGACCCGACCCGTATCCACCCTTCAACCCAAGCCCTTCTTTGTCGGGTCTTTCACCGTAGCTCCCCAGTTTTCTGTTCTTTCAATCTGGTCCTTTTTATTCTAAATTGATCACCGAATTTCATTCTTCATTCAATTTTAACCTTCATATTTTGTTTCCTTTCAATTTAGTCCTTAATTCAGATTCCTTTCTAAAAGAAAATTAATTTTACTTGGTTATCCCTTTTCCTTGTTTAAATTTTTATTTTCTTTAGCATTTTAATTATCTTTGTTTTTGTTTCGTTATTGTATATATATATATGTTTGCTTGTTGAAAACCCTAGGAATAGGTTCTTAATAAGCTTAGAATAGAGACATCTATGTTGTAAAATTTCCTTCATAATTAAATAAAGAACACTTAATTTTACTTTAAACGTAATAGCTAAAATGAATGTAGATATTTTAGGGATTAATCACTAAGTAGGTTTCATTTAAAAAACTATAACACATTCAATGATATTTGTAGCTTTGTTTAAAAAGTGAAAACTAACTAATGTTGTGTCTTACCAAACGGAAATGACGGGTTAGCGCCAGGAGTGTTGGAGGTGATTGGAGTTCATTTTCTGGGCGGCAAGGCCATTAAAATAGACTTATATTCTTAAAACAAATGAATAAATCAAAATCTTGTGAACTTGAAAATTCCAATTTTGAAAACTTTCTTTTGAAATCAATAAGGTACCAATTTTTGGGCGTTGTGGGGGTGCTAACCCTTCCCCACAGGTAACCAACCCCCGAACCTATTTTTTCTAATTTTCTTAGGCCAAAAATGTTATTTTAATAAATAAAACATTTTATTAAAATAACCTCATTTTAAAAGTTATCTAATCACAATTTTTTTTTAAAAATATAGGTGGCGACTCCGTGTGTTTTAGTTTTCAAAATGTCGGGCCTCCTAAAAAGGGTCGCGACAACTTGGTGACTCCGCTGGGGACTTTTTGTTTTTAAAGAAAAAAAACAAAAGAGGGTCAGGCCACAAATTGGTTTCAAAATGTTTTTTTTTAAATGGAATTTGCAGGTTCACAAAATTTTCAATTTATTCGTCCGTTTAATGAATATAATTCTATTTTACGCATTCCAAAATTGATCAAAATCTCTATACCTAAGCTTTATCCCAATTGTTTAAGTGAGGAGAAAACGCTTTGCTCATGTGAGAATACTGATTCTCGGTATGAGCCCAGCAAGTACCTTCGAGATTCATATGCCTTATGTCTTCGTAAGGATACCGATCCTTCGAGAAGACATAAGAAGTGAGTCCTCTTGAGTTGAACTTGGTTCGTTTGAAGCCTATAATGGTTGAGAACAAGGGACCTTGCTACCCTTAGTAGGGGACAGCAAGAACAGCCCAGGTACCCTTTTAAAACCCGAACCATGTTTGAGAATTTAAGCTTAACCCAATAGAGCCATGTGGAAAACTTAGGGTCTTTGTGTCTGGTCAAAATTGTTTTGCAAAGATAATCCGTGGAGACATGTCCTAGAGGGTTGGAATGCCTACCCAGAGTTATTTATGCAATGAAATTATTTTTGACCCTTTTGTTTTCTTATATCTAATCTCTTCCTTTTTTGTTTTTGTTGTTTTTCATGTCTAATCTTGCATCATCATTCCATTTCAAGAAGGGTTTTGGTTCTTTAAAATATCTGCTCAGTTGGAAAAGTTGTTATCATGGATGGAAAGGTCCTAAAATTAGAAGAAGAGAATGCAAAGGTTCGTCATTGGTCTGAAGTTAATCAGTGAACTTTTGGGGACAGTTTGGCAGCTGATCATGAAACAAAAACTTCAGAATATGCCCGTAATAGCATTAAGCAGAATAATGTGCGGGAGCTGTAAAAAATCTGGGAGCACTTTGATTATGAGACCAAGCAGCTATTCTATGAAACCTACGGAGATATAGCGTATTTGCTGTATGTAAGGGTCGATGAGCAGTTCCTAAAGGCTTTGGTCTAGTTCTGGAATCCAGGGTATTGCTGCATTACCTTCAATAAAGAGGATATGATGCCCACGTTTGAGGAATACTTGGCTTTGTTCAATCTTCACAAAGTGAAGAAGAATTGGGTCTATGCTAAGCCTCTTAAGAACAAAAATCCACACTCAAGACTTCAAGTATTTGCTGGCATGAGTGAAGGATGAGTTAAAGGGCAGATACGGAAGAGAGGGGGCAGTTTTAATTTCCCTTGGTCAAGCGTCAAAAACATAATTCCAGCTCACCCAAATAAAGAGAAAAGAGAAGATCTCCTAGCAATTGTGATTTACGGTTTGGTCATTTTCCCAAGGGTCCTGGGGAACATTGATGTAGCATTGCTTGACTTCTTTAAACATCTGAAAAGAGAAGTAAATCTAGTGCCTGTCGTGCTGGCTGAAACTTTCATCTCCCTAAATACGTGTCGAAATATTGAAGGTGTATGCTTTGGAGGGTGTGCCACTCTACTCCAAGTTTGGGCCCCCAGTCACTTTTGGAAATGCCTAACTCTGGCTTTATCCAACATATTTTTTTCGAACTTCTCTCATCTCCAGGAATTCTTAGCAAAAGAATGGCCAGTCGTTAAGAAAAGAAAGTGGATCGATATTTTCAAAGACTGCCATGATGAAGACATTAGATGGAGGGTTCCTTGGATAGGCCATGCTAAGATCCTGTACAAGTGTGGAGATTACAATTTCCTGATGTTGTTGGGTTTTTGGGGAGGGATTGGATGTGCTTCTTTGCTAGTGTCTCGACAGTATGGTTCTCGGCAGTTCATCCCATTCACTAATGGTTTCAGTTCGTCGGAGTTTGAGTTCCAAGGAGAGTTTAGGCAGAAGGTACGGACGATTGTTGGCTCATAGAACAACTGCTATCATATGGAGGTAGAATCTGATAGTCACTACATGTACACCCCTGACTATGATGTTTGGAGAGACATAAGAATGAATGACAATGTCATATTACCTTCACCTTGCAAGGCCAAGTCACTAGAGGAACATTTGAAGGTGGTCTCTTATGAGGTAGATATTTTGAGAGAAGAGTTAAGAAGAGCCAAGCTGGAGATAGAAGCCTTGGAAGAAAAGAACCAGAGAGACAAGTTTGAGTCATAGCTTGACGTAGACAAATTCAAATGAGAGACAGATCGAGTAACGAATCTATACTTGGATTTGAAAGAGAAGTATGAGATCCAGAGGGTTGACTTCCTCAAATTTGAGACCAAGGTTCCTAATGCTAACTTGTGGAAAACCCCAGATCAGTGGAGGCAGGAAATTGAATAAGCTATGGGTGAAAAAAGAGAATAGGGAAAACGGGAGATTGAAAAGTATAGACGGGTACTCGCAGAGGAACGAAAGAAAAATAAACAAGTGTCAGAAAATGAGAGAGGAAAACAAACCCTAGAGAAGGAAAAAGAGAACGTGGTTGGTTGGAAAAGGAAAGCCCATGACAACAAGAATTGTCTGTTTGAATTACAGGCAGCATATGATGAGACTTGTAAGAAGTTGAAGCAGAGCTAGGATTTCGTTGCCGAATTGCAAGACAAGCTAGATGTCCTGAACCAATCCCTCATATGGAGCTCCAGGATAGTCTAAATGAAAATGATTCTTTGAGGGAGCAAGTCAAAGAAATGGACAACATCATCCAAGAATACAGAAGAAAGATCCTAGTCCTTGAAGATATAGCTGACGAAGGTAATGACTACTGATTCACTCGTCTCCGAGATAATGCTAGAAGATTTCAAGAACGAGATGAATTTGACAAGACTATCATGGCCCAAGTTCAAGACGTGGCTCAACATGTGATGTTGCTAGCCACTGAAGCTACAGCTCTTCGTCAGTGCATCAAACTAGTAGGGGAGGTGGGAACAAGGCTTATGTGGCTAATTGAAGAAGTCAAGGAATTAGGAGTTCGTGCTGAAAAATATCTGTAAAGAGATATGGAAAGTTGATGTAATAAGGACCTTTTGACATTCAATAAAGCTGTTTCTAAATGCAGATATTTCATTGAACCAATGTTCTTTTGTTTGCATTCATGCATTTGCATTATTCTTTTGTTTGTTTGGTTGTTTTGTTTTTGGCTTTGCATTGCATTGCATGCATTCATAACATAACATGACACTAACTTAAATATAAAAATGACATAAAATGCCAAAATAGCCAAAACTGCCCACAAGTACGGTACACGGTCACAAACAAAAGTAAGGGAAGACAGAGTAGCAGCCCTAGAAGTTAACCAAAAGAGCACCCAAGATCGTCTGGACAAGATAGAGACTAATTTAAAACAAGAATTTGAGATAGCTCACAGAAAGACAGTCAGCTCAATTGCGGCTATGTTAGGCTTCAAGGACCAGATGCAGTAGAAGCTGGTGAAGAAACCAATGTGCTACCCCGATTCCAGGGAATGACTTTCATCCATCATGGAATGAAAAAGGAAGTTTCTACAGAAAAGGTTAAGATATCTCCCCACTTTGCTGAAACCTCTACCCGGAATGAGTCAAAGGCCAGTACTGAAGGGGCTCACATCTATGAGGTGCCCGAGCTCGATGAAAGGCTAAGGCCGAAAAGAAGTGGGAGGATCGATATGAGAAGCTTGAAGGAATGATCAAATCGTTCTAAGAAGGAAGCACTCATGGAGGAGTGGATGCTAGGGACTTGAGTTTGGTGACATATTTGGTGGTTCCCCCGAAATTCAAGGTCCCTGATTTTGAGAGGTACAACGGAACAACATGCCCATTAGCACATCTAACCATGTACTACAGGAAGATAAGACAGAAGGTATAGACGATTGGTGACTCATGGAACAACTGTTATCATATGGAGGTAGAATCTGATAGTCACTACATGTACACCCCTGAGTATGATGTTTGGAGACACATAAGAATGAATGACAATGTCATATTACCTTCACCTTGCAAGGCCAAGTCACTAGAGGAACATTTGAAGGTGGTCCCTTCTGAGGTAGAAATTTTGAGAGAAGAGTTAAGAAGAGCCAAGCTGGAGATAGAAGCCTTGCAAGAAAAGAACCAGAGAGACAAGTTTGAGTCACAACTTGACATAGACAAATTCAAAGGTGAGACATATCGAGTAACGAAGCTCTACTTGGATTTGAAAGAGAAGTATGAGATCCAGAGGGTTGACTTCCTCAAATTTCAAACCAAGGTTCGTAATGCTACTTTGAAGAAAAGCTAGATCAGTGGAGGTAGGAAATTGAAGAAGCTGTGGGCAAAAAAAGAGAATAGGGAAAACGAGAGATTGAAAAGTATAGACGGGTACTCGCAGAGGAAGGAAAGAAAAATAAACAAGTGGCAGAAAATGAGAGAGGCAAACGAACCTTAGAGAAGGAAAAAGAGAACGATGTTTGTTGGAAAAGGAAAGCCCAGGACAACAAGAACTATCTGCTTGAATTACATGCAACATATGATGAGACTTGTAAGAAGTTGAAGCAGAGCCAGGATTTTGTTGCCGAATTGAAAGACAAGCTAGATGTCCTGAACCAATCCCTCAAGAAGTTTCAGAACGATCACACTTATATGGATCTCCAGGCTAACCTGAATGAAAATGCTTCTTTGAGGGAGCAAGTCAATGAAATGGACAACATCATCCAAGAATACAGAAGAAAGATCCCGGTCCTTGAATAAATAGCCGACGAAGGGAATGACTACTGCTTCACTCGTCTCCGAGATAATGCTAGAAGATTCCAAGAACAAGATGAATTCGACAAGACTATCATGGCCCAAGTTCAAGACGTGGCTCAACATGTGATGATGCTAGCCACTAAAGCTACAACACTTCATCAGTGATTCAAACCAGTAGGGGAGGTGGGGCCAAGGCTTATGTGGCTAATTGAAGAAGTCAAGGAATTAGGAGTTCGTGCTGAAAAATATTTGTAAAGAGATATGGAAAGTTGATGTAATAAGGACCTTTTGACATTCAATAAAGCTGTTTCTAAATGCTGATATTTCATTGAACCAATGTTCTTTTGTTTGCATTCATGCATTTGCAACATTCTTTTATTTGTTTGGTTGTTTTCTTTTTGGCTTTGCATTGCATTGCATTACATTGCATGCATTCATAACATAACAAGACACTAACTTAAATATAAAAATGACAGAAAATGCCAAAATAGCCAAAACTGCCCACAAATACGTACACGGTCACAAACAAAAGCAATGGAAGACAGAGTAGCACCCCTGGAAGATAACCCGAAGAGCACCTAGGATCGATTGGACAAGATAGAGACTAATTTAAAACAGGAAATTGAGATAGCTCACAGAAAGACAGTGAGCTCAATTGAAGCTATGCTAGGGTTCAAGGACCCAGATGCAGTAGAAGCTGGTGAAGTGCGCTACCCCGATTCTAAGGAATGACTTTCATCCATCATGGAATGAAAAAGGAAGCTTCTACACAAAAGGTTAAGATATCTCCCCACTTTTCTGAAACCTCTACCCGGAATGAGTCAAAGGCCAGATATTGAAGGGGCTCACAACTATGAGGTGCCTGACCTCGATGAAATTGTTGATAAGGCTAAGGCCGAAAAGAAATGGGATGATCGATATGAGAAGCTTGAAGGAATGATCCAATCATTCCAAGTAGGAAGCACTCATGGAGGAGTGGATGCTAGGTACTTGAGTTTGGTGACAAATTTGGTGGTGCCCCTGAAATTCAAGGTCACTGATTTTGAGAGTTACAATGGAACAACATGCCCATTAGCTCATCTAACCATGTACTACAAGAAGATAAGGCAGAAGGTATAGACGATTGGTGACTCATGGAACAACTGTTATCATATGGAGGTAGAATATGATAGTCACTACATGTACACCCCGACTATGATGTTTGGAGACACATAAGAATGAATGACAATGTCATATTACCTTCACCTTGCAAGGCCAAGTCACTAGAGGAACATTTGAAGGTGGTCCCTTCTGAGGTAGAAATTTTGAGAGAAGAGTTAAGAAGAGCCAAGCTGGAGATAGAAGCCTTGCAAGAAAAGAACCAGAGACACAGGTTTGAGTCACAACTTGACATAGACAAATTCAAAGGAGAGATAGATCGAGTAACAAAGTTGTACTTTGATTTGAAAGAGAAGTATGAGATCCAGAGGGTTGACTTCCTCAAATTTTAAACCAAGGTTCGTAATGCTAACTTTGAAGAAAAGCTAGATTAGTGGAGGTAGGAAATTGAACAAGCTGTTGGCAAAAAAAGAGAATAGGGAAAATGGGAGATTGAAAAGTATAGACGGGTACTCGCAGAGGAACAAAAGAAAAATAAACAAGTGGCAGAAAATGAGAGAGGCAAACGAACCTTAGAGAAGGAAAAAGAGAACGATGTTTGTTGGAAAAGGAAAGCCCAGGACAACAAGAACTATCTGCTTGAATTACATGCAACATATGATGAGACTTGTAAGAAGTTGAAGCAGAGCTAGGATTTTGTTGCCGAATTGAAAGACAAGCTAGATGTCTGAACCAATCCCTCAAGAAGTTTCAGAACGATCACACTTATATGGATCTCCAGGCAAACCTGAATGAAAATGATTCTTTGAGGGAGCAAGTCAAAGAAATGGACAACATCATCCAAGAATATAGAACAAAGATCCCGGTCCTTGAATAAATAGCCGACGAAGGTAATGACTACTGGTTCACTCGTCTCCGAGATAATGCTAGAAGATTCCAAGAACAAGATGAATTCGACAAGACTATCATGACCCAAGGTCAAGACGTGGCTCAACATGTGATGATGCTAGCCACTAAAATCTACAACACTTCATCGCTGATTCAAACCAAGAGGGGGAGGTGGGGGACCAAGGCTTATATGGCTAATTGAAGAAGTCAAGGAATTAGGAGTTCGTGCTGAAAAATATTTGTAAAGAGATATGGAAAGTTGATGTAATAAGGACCTTTTGACATTCAATAAAGCTGTTTCTAAATGCTGATATTTCATTGAACCAATGTTCTTTTGTTTGCATTCATGCATTTGCAACATTCTTTTATTTGTTTGGTTGTTTTCTTTTTGGCTTTGCATTGCATTGCATTACATTGCATGCATTCATAACATAACAAGACACTAACTTAAATATAAAAATGACAGAAAATGCCAAAATAGCCAAAACTGCCCACAAATACGTACACGGTCACAAACAAAAGCAATGGAAGACAGAGTAGCACCCCTGGAAGATAACCCGAAGAGCACCTAGGATCGATTGGACAAGATAGAGACTAATTTAAAACAGGAAATTGAGATAGCTCACAGAAAGACAGTGAGCTCAATTGAAGCTATGCTAGGGTTCAAGGACCCAGATGCAGTAGAAGCTGGTGAAGTGCGCTACCCCGATTCTAAGGAATGACTTTCATCCATCATGGAATGAAAAAGGAAGCTTCTACACAAAAGGTTAAGATATCTCCCCACTTTTCTGAAACCTCTACCCGGAATGAGTCAAAGGCCAGTATTGAAGGGGCTCACAACTATGAGGTGCCTGACCTCGATGAAATTGTTGATAAGGCTAAGGCCGAAAAGAAATGGGATGATCGATATGAGAAGCTTGAAGGAATGATCCAATCATTCCAAGTAGGAAGCACTCATGGAGGAGTGGATGCTAGGTACTTGAGTTTGGTGACAAATTTGGTGGTGCCCCTGAAATTCAAGGTCACTGATTTTGAGAGTTACAATGGAACAACATGCCCATTAGCTCATCTAACCATGTACTACAAGAAGATGAGGCAGAAGGTATAGACGATTAGTGACTGATGGAACAACTGTTATCATATGGAGGTAGAATATGATAGTCACTACATGTACACCCCTGACTATGATGTTTGGAGACACATAAGAATGAACGAAATGTCATATTACCTTCACCTTGCAAGGCCAAGTCACTAGAGGAACATTTGAAGGTGGTCCCTTCTGAGGTAGATATTTTGAGAGAAGAGTTAAGAAGAGCCAAGTTGGAGATAGAAGCCTTGCAAGAAAAGAACCAGAGACATAGGTTTGAGTCACAGCTTGACATAGACAAATTCAAAGGAGAGATAGATCGAGTAACAAAGTTGTACTTTGATTTGAAAGAGAAGTATGAGATCCAGAGGGTTGACTTCCTCCAATTTTAGACCAAGGTTCGTAATGCTAACTTGCGGAAAAGCCCAGATTAGCGGAGGTAGGAAATTGAACAAGCTGTTGGCGAAAAAAGAGAATAGGGAAAATGGGAGATTGAGAAGTATAGACGGGTACTCGCAGAGGAACAAAAGAAAAATAAACAAGTGGCAGAAAATGAGAGAGGTAAACGAACCCTAGAGAAGGAAAAAGAGAACGTGGTTGGTTGGAAAAGGAAAGCCCAGGACAACAAGAACTATCTGCTTGAATTACAGGTAGCATATGATGAGACTTGTAAGAAGTTCAAGCAGAGCTAGGATTTCGTTGCCGAATTGCAAGAGAAGCTAGATGTACTGAACCAATCCCTCTAGAAGTTTCAGAACGATCACACTTATATAGAGCTCCAGGCAAGCCTGAATGAAAATGATTCTTTGAGGGAGCAAGTCAAAGAAATGGACAACATCATCCAAGAATATAGAACAAAGATCCTGGTCCTTGAAGATATAGCCGACGAAGGTAATGACTACTGGTTCACTCGTCTCCGAGATAATGCTAGAAAATTCCAAGAACAAGATGAATTCGACAAGACTACCATGACCCAAGGTCAAGACGTGGCTCAACATGTGATAATGCTAGCCACTGAATCTACAGGTCTTCGTTAGTGTATCAAACCAGTAGGGGAGGTGGGACCAAGGCTTATATGGCTAATTGAAGAAGTTAAGGAATTAGGAGTTCGTGCTGAAAAATATCTGTAAAGGGATATGGAAAGTTGATGTAATAAGGACTTTTGACATTCAATAAAGCTGTTTCTAAATGCAGATATGTCATTGAACCAATGTTCTTTTGTTTGCATTCATTCATTCGCATCATTCTTTTGTTTGTTTGGTTATTTTCTTTCTGGAATTGCATTGCATTGCATTGTATGCATTCATAACATAACAAGACACTAACTTAAATATAAAAATGACAGAAAATGCCAAATAGCCAAAATTGCCCACAAGTACGGTACACGGTCACAAACAAAAGCAATGGAAGACAAAGTAATAGCCCTGGAAGTTAACCAAAAGATACCCAGGATCGGTTGGACAAGATAGAGACTAATTTAAAATAGGAAATTGAGATAGCTCATAGAAAGACAGTCAGCTCAATTGCGGCTATGCTAGGGTTCAATGACCCAGATGCAGTAGAAGCTGGTGAAGAAACCAATGCGCTAGCTCAATTCTAGGGAATGACTTTCATCCATCATGGAATGAAAAATGAAGCTTCTACACAAAAGGTTAAGATATCTCCCCACATTGCTGAAACCTCTACCCGAAATGAGTCAAAGGCCAGTACTGAAGGGGCTCACAACTATGAGGTGCCCGACCTCGATGAAATTGCTGATAAGGCTAAGGCCGAAAAGAAGTGGGAGGATCGATATGAGAAGCTTGAAGGAATGATCAAATCCTTCCAAGAAGGAAGCACTCATGGAGGAGTGGATGCTAGGGACTTGAGTTTGGTGACTGATTTGGTGGTGCCCCCGAAATTCATGGTCCCCAATTTTGAGAGGTACAATGGAACAACATGCCCATTAGCACATCTAACCATGTACTATATGAAGATGAGGTAGAAGGTATAGACGATTGGTGACTGATGGAACAACTGTTATCATATAGAGGTAGAATCCGATAGTCACTACATGTACACCCCTGACTATGATGTTTGAAGACATATAAGAATGAATGACAATGTCATATTACCTTCACCTTGAAAGTCCAAGTCACTAGAGGAACATTTGAAGGTGGTCCCTTCTGAGGTAGATATTTTGAGAGAAGAGTTAAGAAGAGCCAAGCTGGAGATAGAAGCCTTGCAAGAAAAGAACCAGAGAGACAAGTTTGGGTCACAGCTTGACGTAGACAAATTCAAATGAGAGACGGATCGAGTAACGAAGTTGTACTTGGATTTGAAAGAGAAGTATGAGATCTAGAGGGTTGACTTCTTCAAATTTCAGACCAAGGTTCGTAATGCTAACTTAAAGAAAAGCCCAGATCAGTGGAGGCAGGAAATTGGACAAGCTGTGGGCGAAAAAAGAGAATTGGGAAAATGGGAGATTGAAAAGTATAGACGTGTACTCACAGAGGAACGAAAGAAAAATAAACAAGTGGCAGAAAATGAGAGAGGCAAACAAACCCTAGAGAAGGAAAAAGAGAACGTGGTTGGTTGGAAAAAGAAAGCCCAGGACAACAAGAACTATCTGCTTGAACTACATGCAACATATGATGAGACTTGTAAGAAGTTGAAGCAGAGCTAGGATTTCATTGCCGAATTGCAAGACAAGCTAGATGTCCTGAGCCAATCCCTCTAGAAGAAATGGACAATATCATCCAAGAGTTCAAAACAAATATCCTGGTCCTTGAAGGTATAGCCGAAGAAGGTAATGACCACTGGTTCACTCGTCTTCGAGATAATGCTAGAAGATTCCAAGAACGAGATGAATTTGACAAGACTATCATGGCCCAAGTTCAAGACGTGGCTCAACATGTGATAATGCTAGCCACTAAAGTTGCAGCTCTTCGTCAGTGCATCAAACCAGTAGGGGAGGTGGGACCAAGGCTTATGTGGCTAATTGAAGAAGTCAAGGAATTAGGAGTTCGTGCTAAAAAATATTTGTAAAGAGATATGGAAAGTTGATGTAATAAGGACCTTTTGACATTCAATAAAGCTATTTTTAAATGCATATATTTCATTGAACCAATGTTCTTTTGTTTGCATTCATGCATTTGCATCATTCTTTTGTTTGTTTGGTTGTTTTCTTGTTGGCTTTGCTTGCATTCATTCATAACATAACAAGTCACTAACGTAAATATAAAAATGACAGAAAATGCCAAAGTAGCCAAAACTGCCCACAAGTACGTTACACGGTCACAAACACAAGCAATGGAAGACAGAGTAGCAGCCTTGAAAGTTAACCAAAAGAGCACACAGGATCGACTGGACAAGATAGAGACTAATTTAAAATAGGAAATTGAGATAGCTCACAGAATGACAGTCAGCTCAATTGCGGCTATGCTAGGGTTCAAGGACCCAGATGCACTAGAAACTGGTGAATAAACCAATGTGCTACCTTGATTCCAGGGAATGACTTTCATCCATCATGGAATGAAAAAGGAAGCTTCTACACAAAAGGTTAAGATATCTCCCCACTTTGCTGAAACCTCTACCCGAAATGAGTCAAAGGCTAGTACTGAAGGGGCTCACAACTATGAGGTGGCCGACCTCGATGAAATTGCTGATAAGGCTAAGGCCCAAAAGAAATGGGAGGATCGATATGAGAAGCTTGAAGGAATGATCAAATCCTTCCAAGAAGGAATGAGCAAGAAAATTATTAGGCTTTGTGGTGAGTAGGAGAAGAATTGAGATTGATCCTGATAAGATAAAGGCCATACAAGAACTTTCACCATCTCAAACACAAAAGGAGGTTCAAGGTTTCCTAGGGAGGTTAAATTACATCAACCATTTCATCTCCCAGTTAACTGATAAATGAGATCCAATATTCAGGCTACTTAGGAAGAATAACCCATGCACATGGAATGAAGAATGTAACCTTAGAAAAGATTAAGGAGCAATTAACTAATCCTCTTGTGCTACTACCACTAGTTTTTGGGAAACCGTTGATTCTATACCTGACAGTATATGAAAACTCTATGGGTTGTGTGCTGGGGCAACATGATGAAACTAGAAGGAAGAGAGGGCAGTATATTACCTGAGCAAGAAATTCACCGACTGTGAAACTAGATAATCTTCAATTGAAAAACTGTGTTGCGCTTTGGTATGGGCAGCTAAGAGACTAAGGTAATATATGTTATATCATACTACATGGTTAATTTCAAAGCTGGATCCACTAAAGTTCATGATGGAAGCTCCGGCCCTGTCAGGAAGATTAGCACGTTGGCAGATGCTACTATCAGAGTTTGATATCCAATATGTAAGCCAGAAAGTAGTAAAAGGGAGTGCCATAGCTGACTTTTTGGCAAGTCGCGCCTATGATGACTATGAGACATTAAAATTTAATTTCCCTAATGAAGAGCTATGTGTATTTTGAAAGATGTTGAGGCTCCAACGAAATCATGGGTCTTGAACTTCGATGGTGCTGCAAATGCTTTAGGACGTGGAATTGGGGTAGTTTTGGTTTCACCGAAAGGGGATTATTACCCTTTCACCAGTCGTTTGAAGTTCTTTTGCACCAATAGTGTGGAAGAATATGAGGCTTGCATATTAGGGCTAAGAGAGGCCATCGAAAAGAAGATACGTAATCTGAATGTTTTTGGAGACTCGACGCGGTTATCTATCAAATACGAGGCAAATAGGAGACAAAAGATACAAAGCTGATAGGATATCACAAGTTGGTCCTTGAATTAACCAAAGAATTCGATAAGATCACCTTTGAGTATCTCCCCAGAGAAGACAACTAGATGGCTGATGCCTTAGCCACTTTAGCTGCCATGTTTAAAGCAAGTGAAGGCTCGAAGATGATGCCTATCAAATTGTAAATGTTAGATTCCCCAGCTCGCTGCTATGACATGGAAGAAGAAGCAAACGGCTTACCATGGTACCACGACATTTTGTAGTACATAAAATATAGGGAATACCCACCCCAGGCAACCGAGAATGAGAAGAAGATGATCAAGAAATCAGCATCGGGGTACGCTCTTGATGGACAAATTTTATACAAGAGAAGTCGAGATCAGGTGCTTTTGAGATGTGTGGATGCAAAAGAAGCTCAGGTGATTCTAGAAGAAGTTCTTGAAAGGAGTCTGTGGAACTCACCCTAGCGGCTTCACCATGGCTAGAAGAATCATGCACTTCGGATATTATTGGTTGACTATGGAAGGAGATTGCATCAATTATTCTCGCAAATGCCACAAATGCTAGATTTATGCTGATAAGGTTCACACCCCTCCTCAATCACTCCATGTCATGTAAGCTTTTTGGCCATTTTCCATGTGGGGTATAGATGTCATCGGTCAGATTCATCCAAGGCTTCAAATGGACATCAATTTATCCTCGTAGCCATCGACTACTTCACAAAGTGGGTTGAAGTAACCTCGTATCCAAACATCACTAGATCTACTGTTTGCAAATTCTTGAAAAAGGAAATCATTTGTCGATATGGCTTGCTTGAAAGTATCATAACCGATAATGCCTTCAATCTGTATAATAAGATGATAGCAAGATTCTGTGAGCAGTTCATTGTCAAACATCATAATTCAGTGATATATCGCATGAAGATGAATGTGGCAGTGGAGGATGCAAATAAGAACATCAAGAAGATTGTGGCAAAAAATGGTTGATACATATAAAGACTGGTATGCAAAGTTATCGTTTTCCTTATATGCATACCTAACTGCAGTACGAATGTCCACCGGGGTAACACCATTTTCGCTGGTGTACAGAGTAGAAGCCGTATTGCCAATAGAGGTAGAGATACGATCGATTTGTGTCTTAGTGAAGGCAAAATTGGAGGAAACAAAATGGGTCCAGGCGAGATATGACCAGCTGAATCTAATTGATGAAAAGAGGTTGAAGGAAATATGTCATGGGCAGATATACCAAAGAAGGATGATAAGGGCTCATGAGAAGAAAGTTCACCCGAGAGAATTCCAAGAAGGCGATTTGGTGCTAAAGAAGAAGTTACCAATCCAAAATGATTCCCCAGGAAAATGGGCACCAAATTGGGAGGGACCCTACATTGTGACAAAGGTCTTCTCAGGTGGGGCATTAATTTTGGCTGAAATGGACGGGGATGAACTTCAAAGCCCTATGTCTAAAGAAGAAAAAGAAGAAAAAGGAAAAGAAAAGGAATGAAAAAAGAAGAAAAAGAAAAAAGAGAAGAAAAAAAAAGAAAAAATTAAAAAATTAAAAAAAAAGAAGAAAAGAAAAAGAAAAGGAAAAAGAAAAAGGAAAAAGAAAGAAGAAAGAAGGGGGGGTTCAAAATGAAACCCGTAAAGAGTGTTTTAAAACCAAAGGAGGACTTGAGCTGAAAACCCACAAAGGGCAACACGGGTAGTTGATACGACGGGTAATTCTCTCGGGGTGAATTATATATCTTCTTGCGTTGTCACCAGTTTTGAAGTCTACTTGGCATGGGCAACATTCAAGACATCCCAAGGCGTTTTGACAAGAGGAGTTTTGGTCATTAAAATCTGAATATTTGTAAACACTTTTCTGTTTGCCACAGTATTGATAAAATTTTGTTTCTTAACCTTCCTTTCTTTGCTTAAACTCTTTTCCCTTTTCATACAAGCATCTTGCATTGAAATGAGAATTAATAAGTTTGACATCACTAAAAAACATGCAAAAGATTTTTGAGCATTACTTTGAAATTTGTTTAAAAGGGTACTGGAACTATGAGGCATTCCGTGGTTAAGTTTTGAACTCAAGGCATGAAAAAGCACAAAACATATGAAGTTGTTCAAGGTGGAAATAAGTTTTGCTACAAAGATTCCCACGCAGGAACATATGACCTTGGGGAGCACCAATTCTTTTTGTTAAGAAGAATGATGGTTCCATGAGATTGTGTATTGATTATCGACGGTTGAACAACGTAAACATTAAGAATAAGTATCCTTTGCCAAGGATAGATGAACTATTCGATCAGCTTAAGTGTAACACCCCAAACTAGGGCCTAGTAGCTTGATGCTCAAGTAATTAGAATTTGAGTATGCTAACACCTTGTAATTAAAATGAATTAAATAGATTAAGGATTAAATTGATAAGAGAAATAAAGAGTGACCAGTTTAAAAGGATTAAACTGAATTATGGAATTAAAGCATGGTTTGCATTATAAGATTTAAACAAATCAAGGGCTATTACACTTGTCACTCCACCAAGTGATAATCGGCCACTAACTTAGGATGAATCACCATCATCCTTTTCATTTCTTCTTTAGCCGAAAACAAAGAGAAATAAAGAGTGAGAGAGAGAGAAAACTCCATTGTAGGAGAAATTTAAGCTTGCATGTGATGGTGTTTTTCATGTAATTGGAAGCTAGGAAGATAGTAAGTAAACTTCATCTCTTGCTCGTATGATCATATAGTTTGATATGTTAATTCGAATTCATGTTAAATGAGACTTGAAATTGGTAGAGAGCTTGCTAGAAAACTTGTATGTGAAGTGAATTAGGATGTTAACCAAATGGGAATCATGTTAGATAGTAAGAATTTAACTAGAAGTGAAACTAATCACATTTAGAGGATAATTGTTAATTAGTGATTAAATTGAAAGAAATGGTAAATTGTTGGACTATTTTACAAAAAATAAGGATTGCAAATGAGGACTTAAAAACAGGGTAAACAATTTTAAAATCTGGTAGGATTGCTTGTATATTTTAAACACAATTGATGACTGTTTTTTTGGTGCTTAATTGAACTAGGGACTGTTTTGAGCATGTAATAAAAACTGCTGGACTGTTTTGCACAAATTAAAAACTGTTTTAGGTCAAATTAAGAGCAGGAAATTCTGATTTACCAAAATGAAGGACTCCCCTGTTAAAACGAATAAAACTGGGATTGTTTTAGCATGAAAATTTCATTGATTTAACTTGAAAATTTGACTACTTGATATAGTGATTTTTGAGGACTGTTTTGAATCAAATCGAACTATTGGGAGACTGTTTTTAAACTGCATTTGGATTGCACTGTAAAAAATAGAATTTGGACTGTTTTTGTGATAAAAACTGCACGGTTGTATTGTGTAAAAACTGTTTTGAAATTGTGAAAGGATAAACCTAATTAAAGGACTGTTTTGGACTGTTTTAAGACCTATAGGAATTGTTCTATATATTTGGTAAAAATAGTTAAATTAAAACTGTTTTAGGGTAGTTTAAAATTAAAAGAAACTATTTTAACAAGCTTGATTAATGAACTGATTTAAAGGAATGGAAAGGTGTATACAATTGCTAGGTGACATGCATGCTTGTGCTAGATAGTTTTGCCTTTAATTGTTTGAGTTGAATTGCTTGAATGGGATTCTTGAAATGCAATGAATGTATTTTAATCCCATGCATTGAATTGTAATCCAGCACAAGGAGTAGAACTTATTGAGGATGATAGAGTTGATCAAGCTAAGGGGAAACAAAAAGGGATTTGGATCCAACAGCGTAAATAGCCTGAAGTATTGTGAGTGTAGTCTTGGTTAGGGTTAGGACCTAGGTCCTAACCAAATTTACTTGTTATATTTGTTATTATGGAATTGCCATGAGAAGAATCTAATTTAAACTTGGTAAAGTATAAGGGAAGAATGGCTAAATGGAAACTTGATTGATTGAGATATGCTTGACATGTATCTTGGTCATGCAAATGATCTATGTGACTATTGTTTAAACTTATATGAATCCTTGAATGTTCTATTCGAATGCTACTTGATACACTAATATAATCATGCTTGATATTTGATGACATGAAACATGGATATGTATGTACTTGTTATGCTCGAATGATATGTGATAAATGAGGTACAGCTCAAATAGCCTAAGGGCAAATCTTGAACTTGTTAACCATTACTTAAGAGTGATGTCTTGGATAGTTTGATACACAAATACTTGATACATGAACACTTGATACTTGAGAATCTTGATACTTGAATGAACTTAATATATGAATTCATGATAAGAAATCAAACAAGCCTTGGTTGTTAGTTGGTCATCGGTAGAAAGGCATGCCTTAGAGTCTAGAGCTCATTGTGATTGGGTGGACTACGGTCCAGGGCCAAGGTCCCTATTTGGCGACAGTAGGAGGGATGTGTGTAATGGTCACTTGGTGACAGTAGGAGGAATACTATCTTGTGGTGTCAGTTTGGTTGGTGACTCGAGTACCTAGACATGACTATACACCAAGGCCTAATCTAAATGTATTATGCAATAAAGAAAACATGACTTGATACTTGAACATGTTTAACTTGTTACTTGAACTTGCCAGACTTGACACTTGACCATCTTGACTTGATTATAGTAACCTTTAAGACCATGTTTAGTTAAATGACTTGAAAATGTTATAAGTCCTAGTAAACATGTTAGATCAATGTCTCGAAATGGACTATAGCTACGCAAGCATGAAATAGAAATTGTATGGGATGTGTCCATGATTAAGTATGAATTCGAATGCTATGTATGATTACATGTATAGGAAGAAACCAACCTTGAAACGAACTTAATCGTGATTCTTGCTAATGGGTGTTATTCAAATGCTTCTTGTCTACACATGAATGAGTTGTAAGCAAACTTGTATGTAACTTGCAAATGAATTTAACCAATTTGGAAACCCTTTATGAATAGGAAGCTTGATCTTGTTGTTATTCTTGTGCTTATTTATGCTTCTTGCTAGTTAATTAACTCATCTTATAGTGATTAGTGGGAAAATTTTAATTTTATTGAAATTTTGTGCCTTCTTGTATCTTTGTTGTGTTCTTGTTTTGCTTGTTCTTACACTCCTTGGCCGGGTTACTCTTAACCCGGGTGAGAGGTGTTACAGTAAGGATGCCTCCGTAATTTCCAAGATCGATTTAAGGTCTAGGTATTATCAAATGAGAGTCAAAGAATATGATATACCCAAAACCACCTTTCGAACAAGATACGGACACTACGAATTCTTGGTGATGCCTTTGGGGATAACCAATGCACCGACATCTTTCATGGACCTAATGAATCAGGTAGTGGTATTCATTGACGTAATCCTGATTTATTCTAAGAACCCTACCGAGCATCGAGATCACCTTCGAATTGTACTTCAAATCATCCAGGAGAAGTAGTTGTTTGCTAAGTTCTCCAAATGTGAGTTTTGGCTCACCGAAGTTGCCTTCCTTGGGCACATTGTATCGGCTTCGGGCATATAGGTGGATCCGAAGAAAATCCAAGCCATTGTTTATTGGCACCCACCGAAGAACATTAGTGAAGTAAGGAGTTTTCGTGGTCTCCTTGGCTATTATAGCAGCTCCTTTGACTAAGTTGTTGAGAAAGGAAGCTTCGCTCGTTTGGTCTGCGGATAAACAAAGAAGCTTAGATCAATTGAAGCAAGTGTTAACCCATGCACTGGTCCTAACCCAACGTGAGTCTGGAAAAGGACTATACCATTTATAGTGATGCTTCGCATCTCTGGTTAGGATATGTGTTGATGCAAGAAGGAAATGTAATACCCCAACCCAAGACTAGAAGATAATAGTATTCTAGAAGTAAACAACTAACTTGTCTAACAAGCTAGTATTCGAACAAGGCAAGGATACACCACCAAGATCCTTGGAGAACAAGCATTCATATAGATAAAATTTTGGACACCAAACAAGACTTGAATCTCTAATCATGAGAATTGATGCTAAGGAGTCATGTAAACAATTTAATTGCTAGATTTAGCCAAGATGTTAACCCTAAGATAGATCGAATGGTTTAGGCCATGTAAATCTATACAAACCATTACAAGTAAGGCATATCAAGTTAAGCATTTTAAGACCATTTAGTACTATTAGGATCCAAAAATTTCATGGCAAGTATATGATTTAACAAGATTTCTTCTTAGACATATAGTATTTCCAATTTAAAATCATTTATCAAGCTATTCATACATGTCAAAATCAGATTTAATTCCACATAAAGGTTCGAACTCACAATATCTTCACTTAAACAATAAGCAACCATACAATACTAACCTCAAACGTTCAATAACTAGTTTCTAAGATCTTCTATGTCATTCGAAGCTATCATCCATGTCTACTCAAGAAAAAATCAAACCATTATCAAGTGTCCAACCAAAACACATGATCTACCAGCCTTTGATAATTTAATATTTACGAACCCCTTATAGAACTCAAAAGATCATAAGCATAATATTCAAAACTAGTGCCACCTTGTAGGAGTTTAACTTATAACAATACAAAACATACACTTGAGCTTTTAGTGACCTTGCTTTGACTCCCCAAGCTTGATCTAGCAATCGACCTTCCCTATGAAGATAATAGGGAGTGTAATCAACTTAACTAATAGATATATTATTCAAATTAATAATCTTAAATAAGATTTTCATCGAGACTACACCAGAATATTTAGCATTTGTCAATTTAGATAGAAACTCACAATACAACCATCAAGAAGCTTATACTAAGCTTAATTTAACTACAACCAACCATCATGCTTCCAAAGAAGAGTCATACAATAACAAGCAACCATTTGATGTTATTCAAATAAGTACTCATACAATTTAATGATTAAACCTTCCCAAGCAACCTTAGTTGATAAACACGGCCTTGAATAGTTGTTAGTCTAGTGTTTAAATCTCAACTTCAATAATATCAAGCAATGTCATCGTAGTACCATTGAGGCATATGACCCTTTTAGAATTGTTCAGGGGTACTCTAGTACCTTTTAGGGGACCGTAGTCCAAATGTTCAGGTTGAGCTCATGACTCTCTATTGGCGTGCCAATCTAGCTAGAATTAACACTAATCAAGGCTCTCTACAAAATTTAATTAGTTTAGTGTACCCTTTTTACAACATACAAGTACATAGTCACCATTCATAATGCTACTTAAAGCATTTCAATTAACCACTTATAGTCATGCTTCGTTCTACAAAACTAACATGCATACTTACCTTGGTACTTACCTTCCCAAGTTTCAAACAAGCACAAGCAAGATGAGCGTTTAAGCCTCAAAGATCAATCGAATAGTTTAAACCTTTGAACAATCATAAGCTTATTCGAAAAATACAGATTACACTAACGAGTACTCTGAGCTATTATTGATCTTGTATCACTATTCCCTTGTGTCTTTCATCCCCTTGATCAACTCCTTTCTTGTCTAATTATAACAACAATTAACAATGCATTAAAACCAGTCCAATGACCAATAGTTGACATGTATTTGATACACATATACACAACAAGTCTCAAACTGGTGCTTAACATGCTTCCCACAACTAGACCACAATTACCACATCAATATTCCATAGTTAAACAATTTCGATCATAACACATATCAATTATATAAAACAGTCCCTCTATAACAAGTACCATTCGAAATTGTCCCCTGCACTACATTACTCTTCTATTCCTTAAACAACCTTCCTAGCCAATACATGTGAATATCAAATTTTTATTAAACCATTTATCCAATTATATCACAAAATTCAATTTTCACTTTAGCCTTAAACTACATTTTAACAAGTTAATTCCCTTAAATTGTCCCAAGTATACTGGCTGAAACAGGGCAATTTTAGACCTATTTTAAAAACCTCCCAAACAACCCCTGTTACTTTCTCAAAGCTCCTCCCTTGGTTCCTTAACATAACACTATTAATCTACCATTAAACAACTACATTTTTAATCACTAATTTAATAGTTTAAGCAATTTTTGCAATACCAAAACCGAAACAGTTCACTATGTTGCATACTCAACCCAAGCAATTCCTCCACCAATATAGATTCATATATCTTCAACAATTGAACTTAACATGAAAATTTAGTATATCTAATCATATATAATTGTATCGAAAACATAGACTCAAATTACCATTTCTCTAATTCATTAAATCTAGCTTCAATTTAACTTAATTCCTATTCTAAATCTAAGTTCCATCAACCAAACTCTCTAAACTGAGTATCACAACCAAACATGCAAGAACCGAACTATAATTCATCATTACAGCATTAAAGCTTCAAAATAAGGAGTTCACAACAAGGAAAAGCTTACATGTTTTGACAATTATACTATTTTCAAGCATTATAACCTTCGACCCTCAAGCAACAATATGAATGATTCTCTCATTTCTCTCAATTTCAGTTTCGGTTAAGTTAGGATGAAGAAGATGATGGAATTTGGTTTCATGGCATTTCCCACTAAGGATTGTCAAGCCTATGTATATCATTTAACCACTTGCCACATGGAAAAGCTTCTTTAGTTAATAGATTTAGCATGCAATACCCGATGATTACATAGTGTTCAAACTAGTCACTTTAACAAAGCTTCTTTATTTCATGATTTCTCAATTCGGCCCCTTCCCCACTAAGTCATAAATTAGCTACTCAAATTATTAACCTTCACAAAAAGTCATTGCCTATGCTTCGAGGAAACTAAAGCCACATGAGATGAATTATCCTACTCATGGCCTGGAGTTGGCTGCCGTTGTCTTTGCGTTGAAAATCTGGAGACACTATCTCTACGGAGAAAAGTGTTATCTCTTCACATATCATAAGAGCCTTAAGTATCTACTAACTCAAAAAGAGCTAAATCTTTGGCAAAGGAGATGGATGGAACTCCTCAAGGACTACGATCTTGTTATTGATTACCTTCTAGGCAAGGCCAATGTTGTAGCTAATGCACTCAGTTGCAAACCTTTACCTGGTAAGTATCGTTATTGATCACTGAGTCTAATATGTTGATTAGTGTATCGACTCATTGCAAAGTCCTTGTTTTATAGCTCTTCAAGCTATCGATTCTCACTTCTGTCTTCGGAAGCATCATTATCTCGTGGCTAAACTCCAAGTTCAGTCTACCATCGTATCAAGAATTCAAGCTTTGCAAAAGCAAGATCCTAAGCTTCGAGTTATCATTTCCAAGTTGCAAGACAACCCCAACTTCAGAATCAATTCTGAAAGACTCTTATGCTTTCGTGATCGGGTATGTGTGCCTAATGATGAATCTCTTCGTGGTGATATCCTTAGAGAAGCTCATTCTATTTATCTGAGTTCTATGAAGATGTACAAGGATCTTCGTGAGCTCTATTGGTGGCCGAGTATGAAGCAGGCCATCATCAACTTTGTGTCTAAATGTCTCACGTGTCAACGTGTCAAGGTTGAGCATCGTGTCCCTACCGGGTAATTACAACCTATTGAATTGCCACAATGGAAGTGGGAGAAGATCACAATAGATTTTGTTAGTGGTCTACCTTTGACTCCTGCTAAAAATGATACCATTTGGTTCATTGTAGACTGTTTCACCAAGTTAGCACATTTCTTGTCGATTTGAATGGACTATGGCCTTCATAAGTTAGCTGACTTGTATATCAAGGAAGTTATCTGACTCCACAGAGTGCCTCAATCAATCATTTTTTATCAAGATCCACGATTTGCTTCTCGATTTTCGAGATCATTTCAAGGAGTTCTAGGAACCATAGTTAACCTTAGCATTGCTTTTCACCCTCAATCTGATGGTTATTCAGAATGGTAATCTAAATCTTGGAAGATATGTTTCAAGCATGTATCATTGATTTTGGAAGCTCTTGGGAGAAATCCATACCTCTTATCGAGTTTGGCTATAACAACAGCTATCAAGCTTCCATTAAGATGGCACCGTATGAAGCATTGTATGGTAGATGATGCAGAACTCCATTATGTTGGTCTAAACTGGGTGAAGGCAAGGTGGTGGGCCCGAACTTACTTCAGGAAACCAAGGAATAGGTTACCACCATCCTAGATCGATTAAAAGCTGCCTTTGAATGATAGAAGGCCTATGCCGATCTTAAGCGAAGGGATATACAATATGAAGTTGGTGAAAAAGTCTTCCTTAAAGTCTCACCGTGGAAGAAAGTTCTAAGATTTGGCAAAAAGGGGAAGTTGAGTCCCTGATTCATCGGACCTTTCGAGGTTATTAATAAAGGTTTCCTTGTGGCTTATTGTTGCCCCTAGAACTTAGTAAGATCCATGATGTGTTTCACGTATCAATGCTCTGAAAGTATCATTCTGACCCTTCGTATATCATTGAACCTGAATCTATGGAAATCCAATCGGACTTGTCCTACGAGGAGGAACCAATTCAAATTCTGGAAAAGGAAGTTAAAAGACTTTGAAACAAGTCAGTCCCTTTGGTTAAAGTGCTTTGGAGGAGCCATTCTGTTGAGGAAGCAACCTGGGAACTAGAGGAATTGATGAAGAAGCAATATCCTCATCTCTTTGATTCAAGTAAAATTTGAGGATGAATTCTTTTAATAGGGGAGAGTTGTAACATCTTGAAATCCAGTCTAGTCAGAAATGGGTTTTGGCGATCGAAAACCCTACGTTAAAAAGGTTCGAATATTGTATTGACTTTGACTGCAAGGTCAATTGCATTAATAATGGACTCCCATTGAGTCAAATTATTATTTAAGGACCTTATGGAATGTATTGAAAATCTGTTTAGTGACTAAATTATAGAAATTGAAAGCTTGGGGATACAAGTATATAGAATTGAGAGTTGAAGGACTAACCTTGCGTTTTTCCCCTTCTCAATTACAATCACCACTTACGTGGGTGATCAAAATTGGTTTCCTTCACCTTAAGGAAACCTTAAGGCATTAGGAAATAAAAGAAAGAATAAAAGAGAAAAAGAGACTTACCCAATCGTGTATTTAGCAAGCACCTCCCTTCATTTTCATCTTCCTTCAGGCAAGCACCTCCATTGTTGAGGGTAGAAAAGCTTGAGTTTTCTTCAGTTTATTGATATCAAAACATTGCTATCGATCGGGTAAGCTATAATCCCCAAATTATTGATGAAATCCATTGATAAATCAAGCTTAATCTTAAGCAAGGGTTGTGGTCATCCATGGCATTTAATAGCTAATAGCTATTTTAAGCTTCGATATTGATTTTGATATCGTTATAGTGATTTCGATATCGTATTGGTAATTCTAACAAATTCCCTATTGTTTAACTAGCTCAAAAAGTGGAGAAAGATCGTCCACCATCACCGATGAAAGCTAGGAACAAGGGAATTGCTATTCGAGAGCTGTAGAAGCATCAAATTATTGAGGCGAGTGTAGTCAGAGTCACGAGATTAGGCTAGGTGCTTCCCGATTTCATTATCATTAATTATAGCATGGCTAACATTATTGTCAAGGAATATTGCATTGAACCACTTAGTGGATTCCATTGGTAAGTTAAGGTAAGTTAATGCATTGAATATCGATTATTGATATTGCCATTGAAATGCAGAAGCATTGAAAATTGATCATAGAACATTGTCATTGCTATTGTTATAGCTATTGTCACCGAGTATTGATATTGGCATAGTTATTGTTATCAAAACATTGTAAGTGAAACATCGATCATTGCTATTGTTATTGAAATCATTGGACATTGTCATTGCCATTGGTATTGCTATTGAACATGGATATTGACTCGTTGCTTCTTGATAAGATTGAATATTACTATTGTTACCACAATTGATCAATGATATTATCACCGGACCTTAGATACGAAAGGACATTGGATATAATTGGCATGCCATAGAATTCACGAGCTCAGTTTACAGGTGGACTACGGTCCTTGGGCTACGGTCTTTACTGTGGCGAGGCGGAAGGATGTATGTGTTATTGGTTATATTGGCGAGGTAGAGGGGCTAGACCATTCATTGTTTTGGAGAGGAGTAGGAATTTCGTATCCACTTTTCCAAATCGATCTAAGGGTTAATATTGAAATATGGACTTATTGCTATTGGACATGATCCTTGCATTGCTACTATTGATTCATTGCATTGTCATTCTCAAGATATGGTTTGAAACGCATTTCATTGATAAAGTGTTTACCTATGACTACCTCACTAGGCAAAGTATGCCTAATGCATTTCATTTCATACATTTCAAGTTAAGAGATTCGCAGTTGAAGATCGGAGTAGTTGAAGAGTTTAACAAGTCACAATTAAGGCCAAAGTAATGTATTTTGTCTCTATGCACTCCTAGGATGGTGGCAAAGTAGCTATACTAGTCATATATGGCCCTTATGATGTGTATAAATCATGCTTGCATTGTACTAGTGTTTGAGGCTCAAAAAGGCTCTTTAGTATAGCTTAAAATGGCTAAACATGTATATTTGGCACTAAAAGGTGAAAACCTAGTAAACAGATTCAAATGGCCCTAAAATTTGACATACTAGTAGATTATAGTGATTAAATATTGTTGATAAAATTTCATTACATTTGGACATCATTCAACATGTTAAATTGGCTCAAAACCAGATAAAATCTGTCATTACAGTGCAAGGCGTACCGATACGGGTTCGCCTGTTTCAGTACGGTTGTGCTTATTTGGTCAGTCAAAGCTCAGGTCAACCTAGGCGTATCGAAACGGCCTAGAGGTGTTTTGATATAGAAACTCACATAAGCATTTATGATTTTAATTGTATCGATATGGCTCTAAGGGCTTAGCGAAATGAGTCAATGAAGGTCAATAGGTACCGGTACATCTTGAGCGGTATCGATACGAGTTCTTGAGTTGTTGGGAACTGGGATATCACCCTTACATGTCGTGTCGATACAGACCTCGACCGTATCGAAACAGGTTTGGATAGTGAATTTTGGAATACATAATCCAATTACACCTCACTGATACTGCTTATAGTGTTCCGGCTTGGGAGCAGTTAAATCCGTTCTAAATCATTGTTCATAGTATTGAAACATTCCAAATTGGTCACTAAATCTTGGTAAGTCTAGTTGGACAGGTAAATTACATCGGATTAACATGAAAATTTGTAGACTCGCTATTATTGTATTGAATTTCATTATGGTGTAGTTATATGCATTAAAGTACCTCTAAATTGTTAGACAGTTTAGTCCCTAAAACTTGTAGAAGTTAAGAATCAGTCCTAATTGATTAATTATTGTTTCCTATCAGATGAATTGGGCTAATGTTTATGTTTAATAAGGTTTAAAAAGCATAGCATGGACTAAGTGACAATCATTGATTGAAAATATCGCACCGAATCACCGTACCGCTCACCAACAGTAAGCTCCGATCCGGTTCCTGACCAAGCCGGGAAGGGGGTGTTACATGAATAGTCCTAATACCTACCCATTATATTTCACAAGCTTTACAACTATTTTATCGTTCAATGGACCAAGAATTGCATAACATGAATTTAAATTCTCTAATCTTTCTAACATCAACATGGTTCATGATAATCAACAATCGATTACTCAATTTAAAGCTTAAACTAAAGAGATAAGGAGAGTGTGATCAGCTTCCTTCCAAGCTTACTCGAACAAAATCAAGGAATGGTCAAGAATGAAGCAATTTTATCAGGCTTTCTCTCAAGCCTTCCCCCTCTTTCTAGATTTGGGTAATTCAGCTAATGAAGAAGATAAAGGGGATAACCTCCATTTGCTTCTCCACCAAAACCCCCTTCCACATGATCAAAATTATTTTTGACATGTGTCTCAACCACAAACTAATTCTTTCTTAGCAAGCAAGCTCCCATTTTTCATTTTATTTTGGTCTGCTACGTTTGATAATAGCCTTTGTTTCATCTTACTCTTTCAATTTAGTCCTAGGCCCTCAAATTAATTTAAGTCTATAAATGAAATAAGACATTTAAATTGTATTAAATTGATAGCATTCCACTGAGCCAATCTTTGGGGGTATTACATGATCAACTATTATAGAGCTCTGAAACAGATATTCTGAACTACTTTACTCACATTTCAAAAGGTGCATGTTCCCAATATCTATACGTCTTTTCTCTGTCAGTCTTGAATCTCTGTAACCCATTCCGATACGTCAACAACAATTAAGTATTTTTCAATTTATGCACTTGGTACAAGAGTTTTCTGATAAGTTTGAAATGGAAGTTCCGAAACTAGATGAAAATTTCGAAACCCAGTCAACCAACCTAAAAAGTAGAAGTGTCCAATCAAGTTTTTCAGTTTAAAACAATTTATACATAATCATTTTTCTAATATAAATACTATTATACACACCGAAAATCTTTTTCCTATTATAAATAGGAGTACCAAGGGTCCCATGTTTCATACCCTGATTAGGCGAGGTGAGTAGTTTATATTATTTCCTTTGTAGTTTTCTTCCTCTCATTCTATATATCAGGCATACTAGGGGCAATGCCTACTATGCATACACTACATTCTATAGATCCGGGAGGAATGTTATTTTAAGTTTTTTCGTGTTGTCAAACAATGGTATTTGAAAAGGATATGATTAGCCATATTTTTTGTGGGGGAGGCACAACAACAAACGAAGTATTTTAAAGCCTTTACTAGTGAAAATTCTATTGTTTGTTACAGCTAGAAAACTTTACGTTTCACAT
Organism: Hibiscus mutabilis; assembly: GCA_019671005.1. Taxonomy (NCBI): domain Eukaryota; kingdom Viridiplantae; phylum Streptophyta; class Magnoliopsida; order Malvales; family Malvaceae; genus Hibiscus; species Hibiscus mutabilis. The sequence goes on from CM033725.1 coordinate 13,117,576, forward strand.
TTTGCACATAAATTTCGCAAATCTTATTTGGTAGGAACATAAGATTGCATTGTTTTGTTGGAGGACTATAAGATGACTTGGAAGAAAAAAATATCAACTTGTCCGTATTTGTTCTCAAGGAGATTTGATTCACTTGATCATTATGAATATTATCTTCATTAATTAGAGTTTAATGTATTTTGCACTTCTTATGCCTAGAACGTTGATTTATAAACCCTTATTTCCTTTTAGTGTTTTTTTGAACGATAAAAAACTAAATGATTAACATGTTTGGGTTTTAATTTTTATTACTTGTGTCCATTTAGCCAATAAACTAATATAACTAACTAAGAAAAATAAATCTAAAAGTAGTAAAAATGATAACAGTAAATAATCCTGCTAATTTTTAATACAGAAAACATCTTATAAATCAAATAATAAATTAAAGAACATTACCTCTTAATGTGTTCAGTCTCAAGCAACATGCAATCTACGTGTGCATAATCCCTAGAAACACCATAAATACAATAAAGTATCCAAACAACATGTACTTGGTTCGAAACTCTTTTAACAAAAACATAAAATATTATCAATTGTTTTGTCATTCTCAGCTGGAATTTAATTGAAATTGTACTGAACTTATAACTATGAGTTCCAAAACTGATGTTCATATCCTACTTCAAACGACGCGTTTGCGAAAAAAGTTCGAACATTTCACTATAAACCTAAAATATTACAATTTTTCATAACCATTTCAGTTTCACGTACACGTCAGAAGTGTCGACATCTTAAAATTTTTTGGACCCCACCCAAACCGTCTTCTCAGTTCATAAATTAAAATGTATCATTTAATGTACCCTAATAAGTCATCGCCAACCACTTTGTGATGTATGCCATTCTTGTTGTTGTAGGAGACGACTACTTTGATTGTTGGATCTAGGAAGGAAGCAAGAAACTTGCAAGCAAGATAGGCTCCAAAATATAAAGTTTTGGGTAGGTTGATGTATGGTAAATGGGATGCAAAAGAATGATATAAGATGGGCAGATTTGGTTAAGGAAAGAGGGTTGATTGGTGTAGGATATTTAGGTGTGGGGATAGATGAAGGATATTTATGTATAAGGTGAAAGAGGAATGATAGTATCTTAAAGAAATCAAGGAAGAAACAAAGCTTTATTAAAGCTTAGCCCTGGACCTTATAGGATTGCTTTAAGGGATGGTAAAAAGGAATTTGACCCACTATCTATAAAGAGATAGGAACCAAAAGTATCAAGGTGAAAAAATGGATTCATGCCACAAATACTAGGTACCTGATAAGTCGATAAAGTTCAATTAAGAACTAGAAGATAGAAAATTCTCACAAAGTAATTTGATTGATGTAAAATGAGATGTTTACAAAATGAAAATACAACTTGTACTTATAGGGGATGAAGGGGCATGGCCGAAAAGGCCTCTAAACTATTCGACTAAGGTGGTGCCTCCCTCTAAAGGCCTTGGTGTTGTTTTGACCACCTTGGTGTCTCCCTCCACTTGGTTTTGGCGCACAAAGCCTTTCCCTCCAATGTCTTTGCTTCCCATTCTCATTTCCCTCCAAACGGATAGGGACATGTTCCTTAGGAGGGTAAATAACCCTTGAGGTGATGAGCTAACATATGTAGGTGGATCTGAAATGAGCTGGTTAAGCTTGGTGTAAGCTGAATTAAGCTGAATGAGCTAGCCTAATCTATGAGCTGTTTTGAGCTTTCAAGAGCTGCCTTTAGCTAGGTGAGCTAGCCCTTGTAGCTTGTGAGCTTTCTTAGAGCGTTTTATTTGTCTTTGTGTTGCCATTGGATTCCTTGACCTGATCCGAGTTACCTTGAGCTAATTCGAGCTGCTTTGAAGGTATTTGAGCTAATACGAGCTTACGCCTTCATCCTTATTACCTAAAGAAACATTAAACAACGTGTAAGCTAAAACGAGATTAAAATATGATGCATAACTAAATATAAGATGCAATGTATCCTAGACATGCTTAAAAGACTTAGAATAGATATAAAGATGTATATTAAGTTATTAGGCAAATTTTAAATAATATATGGACCAATGTGTACTAACATGTGCCTTAGTATGAAACACATAATATAAAGCAAGATAATATCATTATAAGGTATGCTATGCAACATAATAAGCCTAAGTATGCCATGTATAAGTAAATAATATAAATATCTAAATAATGTGAAAGGAATTTAAAAGATCCTATTTTCTTTCATCCCTAGGATTAGTGATGAAAGGATGATGATGAACAAAAGCCAAGGTTGAATTGCATCACTTTGGAACGTGTAAGTAAATTAAATTGGTGGGTTCAATGGATTTTGAATTTCAAAAGACGCATATTCCCAATAATATCATCTTTCCACGATCAGTATCACATCTATTATAAATATGAGTCCTTTGGGTCCTTAGTTTCATAATGTAATGAAGCGAGTGTTGTTTTGTTTCCTTTTTAGTTTTCGTCTCTACAACATTATATGTGTGGTTTATGTTGTTCTAATTGTGGTGGTGCCTAATGTGCATAGACTTAATTTTATAGATCCTGGCAGCATGGTGTTAGTTCTTAGGGAAGAACGTGACGAAAAACAATGGTATTTGAAATGCTATTAGCCATTTGAAGGGATGAACACCAACACACAAAGTATTTGGAAAAATGCTCCCAACATTTGTTTGACTTCTACTATTTTTTGGTGTTCGGAACTACATCGAGAGGTGGCGGTCAATGTAGAGCAGATAGCATAGTGGTGTAAATGAACAGAGAGTTCAACGAACCATTCGTGAACTATTCGTATAACGTTCGTTTATGTTCGACGAATAGAGGTGTGTTCAGTTCGTTTATGTTCACAAACAAGCTCGTTTATAAGCTCGTTTATAGGCTCGTTTATAGACTCGTTTACAAGCTCGCTTACAAGCTCATTTATAAACTTGTTTAAAAGATGAAAATGCTTGTGGATGTATTTAAATACAATTTTTTGTTGTTGCTAAGGATGTTATATAAGTTCATGTTGAAATATAAGTTTTATTTTTTGCTCTTGTTTTATTTATTTATTTATTGTTAATTTAGTTAACATTTCTTAATATATAAATGAACACGTTTGCGAACATTTAAATGAACATGTTCGTGAACACTTAAACGAACATGTTCATGAACACTTAAACGAACACGTTCGTGAACACTAAACAAACGAACACGAACAAATTAAAAATAATGAACCAAACACGAACAAAATATTAAAAAATTTAAACTAACACGAACCGAACATGAACACCTTTAAAAATAAACAAACGAACATGAACATAGCCTTGTTCGTTCAAGCTCGGTTCATCTACACCCCTATAATAATGGCATTTGCCCCTTTTCCATGTATAAGTTATCAAGGTTTTGCTATAATGAAGTCAATCGTTGATGAAGGCTACAATAATCATGTCTTCTATGCTGTCTTGCAAAAACTGAAAAAATACTAATGAAGATTTAGGGATTTTTTTAGTAATTTAATTTGATTGCTAAGTGGCGAAAGTGATTAAAGTTACGTTATTAAAAGTAATTTGAAAAGTTTTTCACTTTACACTCTTTTATGGTATATTTGACCTTAAATTTCGTGAAACTATTAATTTAATATTCCTAATCAATTCATGATAAGAATGACATGATTAATTAAAAAAAATTGTTTCCTCAGTGGAGGGAACCCAATTCAACTTACTTTATATAAAATATAAACAAAGTATTTATATTTAATACTCATATTTGCAATTTTAAGAAAACAAGACTTTAACAAAGTAAACAAAAACAAAACACACATTATGACATTACATAATCGTCAACTGTACGAATGGAGAAAAGAATATTGTCTTCCATGTGTTCTATGTTTTCTTGCAAAAAAAGCAAAAAAGGGAATAATGAAGAGTTAGGGATTTGTATGATTTTTTAATTTAAATTTGATTGCTAAATGGGGAAAGTTTCCTTTACATGGATTAAAACCGATATACATTGTTTCCAACGCTCGCATAAAGTGACTTCTCTGTAATATGAAGAGTATTGAACTTTTACATATATAGTTTTCGAACTTTTCCCGTGAAATCTAAATTATGACATGTTTTCCTAACGATTTAAGTTGACATTGCTCTTTACAAGTCGCGTAACCCGCATGCATAGGTTCAACACTATTTAGATTTGTCATAGCTTGCCACAACTGTCTTTTCAGTTGTAATTTTAATAAATGTCATATAAAAGCTATACAAAGTTTCGGTATGCTATGTTTTGAACTAAAAATAATAACGAAAATTGTGACATTCACGGTTGCACATTTTTGTGTTGTTTGTTTCAGTACTTTACCACAAGTTTCATTTTATTATATAAAATACTTATAATAGAAGATGATGTGGATAATACATAAACAATCAATATTTTTTGTGAAGATGTGGCCAATGCATTTCAACCCAAAAGAATCGTTCTCGCATACCTTGCAAAGCGTCGGGGATTGTTCTAGTAAATCAGAGCAACACTCTCACAATCTGGGTGAGGTTCATTTTGGTTTGGAACCCGTAACAAACACAGTATACACGCAAGAATGTCCACAACTCTGATAGTAGGGCACATTTCATGGAGGATGTCCAGCCTAATACCGCCAGATTCAATGAACTTGGGATGGAATACGTCCCTAACAAATTGAAAAGCAAAGTACATAAACAAATAACCATTATCTTTAGAATGTTTCAACATAAAAAAGTTAACAAGATAAAACAACAATCTTGGGAGGTTTATTATATTACCTTAGGAGGTTTCATAGGGTAATTAGGTGGGAAGAAAATTCTAACTTCAAAATTATGCCCATCGTAAGGGTTGCCCTCAGGTGCAACCATTTAAAGTCGATAACAAAAATGACAGTCATCAACATCTGCCATAATTAAAGAAATATAATGATAATTATAAACTATCTGAAAACATTTAAATGTTTCCTAAAAGACAACTTAATAGAGGGGGCTACTAGAGGATTCTCCAAGGCAATAGGACGGAACTCCCTGCGAATAAATACAAGCGTATCCATGATGATTTGACAAAGTAGATGAAGAAATAAGACAAAGATAAGAATGAAAATTTACAACACCTTGTTGGGGTATTTATAGGGAAGAATGTGCCGTTTCATCTAGATTATGGGTTCACAATGTCGTGGTTGTTCATATGTCAATCCGTTCTTGATCATAAAAATATTATACCCGACACGTCAAGGGTCAGCCAAGTATTTTCAGTAATTAATATTTAACGTGGAACATTTAGGACAGGCAAAATGTGGCTTTTTAGTAATACGACAAGTACCAAACTTTTGCATTTAAAGTTTCAAACTTATTATGTGAAACCTAAAATATAACATGTTTGTCCAACGATTTCAGATTAATTTGTGTTTAAAAGTATTCAAACCATTATTGATGGTTTTGAAACTAAACTAAATTTGTCATTCCCGCCTGAAAATGTATTTTCTGTTATAATATTAAACGTCACATTTATGACTGCCAACACATGGCTTCTCAGTAATACGACAAGTACCGAACGTTTGTATATAAAGTGTTGAACTTATTATGTGAAATCACAAATGTAGCATGTTTGCCTAACGATTTCAGTTTAAGTTGGAAATTGCAAGTATCTAAACTGCAGTACACAGTTTTGAAACTATCTTGAATTTATGATTCCCGCCTGATACAATATTCTAAGTTATATTATTAAACTAATACCCTTAAAATACCTAGATCATAATAACTAGCTTTCAAACTAAACTAAAACGTGCAGGTCCCTCTAGTTGCCAAATTAAGTGAAGAAGAAGGAAGAAACAAAAGTGGATAGATGGACTCTGTCTCTGAGGCTACCGAAATTCCCACCTATAGCTATGGAAAGCCAGCCATGTTGAAGACATCTTCGTCAGATAACAATCCGGGAAGAAGATTTTTTGGGTGTTCTAACCATGGAAATAGATTTTGCAAATCACGTACTTTTTTTCCAATGGTATGAACCACCAATGAGTCTGCGTGCAAAGGTCCTTATTCTTGGAATCTTAAGGAAAGTTCGACCGAATGATAGGGGAAGAAGAAACGAAAGGATTTCATGGGTTCTTACTTTGATAGGTTTTGTTGTACTGACTTGGTTTTCTCATGGATAGGAGATTAAGTGTAATCTCCAGGAATTGTTTTTTAAAAGGTTGAAGATGACAAAGGGTAGGTCCCTTTTAACTAATGCACTATCATTTTGGCTTTAAATGGCATTTAACATGTAGAAACTGGGATATCCATTTAATACGACGAGTATCGAACGTTTGCAAATACTGTCTGGAACTGATCACGTGAAACCTCATATGTAACATGGTTTAATAAGTATTTCAGTTTAAGTTTTTCTTTATAATTTTGCAAACCCGCATCCATAGTTACGAACCTATTTTTTAAATTTTCATTTGAACAATAACATTTGTTAAATTAAATAATAATAATATTATTAAACGTGCCATAAATGTTCAATGTGTGAGTTTTCGTAACACGACTAGTATCGAACATTTACATCGAAAGTTCCAAACTACTATACAATACAATTTGCCTTCTGTACAGTTGGTGGGGACTGTGAAACAAAATGTTATCAATAAAATAGGGACGTTGCCAGATCCCCGCTACTCAGCACGAACGAAGATCGACCATTGACTTTTTGAACATCAAAACAAACCTACTTACATTCATTATGTGACATCAATTAATTAAGGAAGAACTTACTTAATTGACACTAACATTTCTTAAAATATAAACTTATCGTCCGTCAAGATGGACCAATGATCGTTTCTAACAAAATGTTATCTGATGGTTACGAATCGAAGAGTAATATTCTATCAACCCAAGCGCAAATAGGGACCAAGTCTTAGTAGCATAACTCATATTAGAAGTTTATCAAAGCACAATTTTGTTAGACCAGAAAAGAATAGAAAAAATAACTATGATTGAAAATTGAATTAATATGATGTAATTGTGGAAAGATAATGGTTTAGAAATGAACCTGACTCATTCCAGTATGGTTCAAACGCCTTCTTCCGCTGTGTAATAGTTTCCAAATGTTTATAGCCCTTTCTCTTCATCAATTTCTTATATTCCTCCACAGCTTTGTGCAGAACCATCCTCTTATTGTTTGCTTGACCCGTGCAGAGCTCGTATAACAGCTTCATCCTGTCACATTCTCTAACTCCCTATAATTGCAAATAAACAAATATATTAGTAAAAAAATACTGGATGATATCCACTCAACATTTGATTATACATGAAACAGAAATGGTACTCATTCACTTAAGATATTCGACAAGTCTTCTATTTTGGTACTTGACCTTATGCCTCTCATCCATGCAATGATGAACATACCACAGTCTGATCTATCAAGTTGGATGCGGTTCTACTCATTTAATTACTAATTTCATGATAACAGTAAAGAAATATAGAAAGCAGGATACCCATTTTTTGTTGCAAGACTTGAGGACGTTCAATTTTCAACTTGTCAAATGCCACCTTCTGTAACCCCCTAAACCTGGCCAAAAAGGGAAGGCCCAATTTAGAAAGTCACATTTGTATGTTTTCCCTCAAGTAACCAATTATTGAATATATGTATGAAATATTTCCAATAAAGGATGCTCCAAAAGATTATTAAAATCCATCAAAGTGTTATAACCCAATAACATAATAAAATATCCAAAATAAAAGTAAATGCAGGCATACTGAAAAGTGTTCTCAAATCCCCAAATAGTCTTAAGTCTCAATTACATCAAATCTCAAAATAAAATAATAATAATAATAATAATAATAATAATATCAAAAGTTCAAAAATAATAAAGTTCATACTGTAGTAAAATAAATCTGAAAATGCAAGAGGTCCTCCGAGTACCAAGTTGCCTAGAGCCAAGTATCTAAAAGACAAACTATAGGGGAGTGAGCTATTAAGCCTAGTGTATCTCTAAAGCACAACAAACACAATCCCAATTTCACAGTATTACCTCAAGAAATTATGTATCACATTAAAACATAATGCATGAAATGATGCTAAACCCAGAACACAACCCAGCTACATACTCTAATCACAGTGGTGGCAAAGCCAAACGGTCACAGTGGAGGTGGTTCCCAAGAACCCCTCACCCTTATTTCTCCAATCATAGTGTGGTCAAACCACTTCTTCCTTTGTACAATCCCATCCCATGCATATAAAAGTATTGTTTATAACCCAAAATCACATCACAGTTGCATCGTACTAAATACGAAGATCATAGTTTTGATATTCTGATAGTTTTTATTAAAACACAATTTAACACAGTTTATCAAAGTATGCATGACATCTCAAATCACATTGAAGTCACATCACAAAAAGGTAGACATGGAAGTTGTAAAACATTTCACAAAATAAATATAGCACAAAAAGAGAACACACCTCTAGCGGCTAAAGCTCCAATGTTGGTGATGATGCCTCTCACGATCTGAACTAGTTCTAGGTCTAGCTGAGTTAGAACCTACAAGATGAAGTTCTAAATTAATTCACATTCTAACACATAATATTATGCCACCTAACTCAAATTCTATATGGTAAAAACAACTAGCGTGCAGCTCTCGTAGAAGATGTCGGTACAAGATACACAGGTGCAAGAGGATGAGGTAAAATGTCATCCTCAATGCAATAATAAACCATATTAAAACTCATACTCAATTCTCAAATTTTACTAAGTACAAAAATAAGTTGTAATGGGTCATGACGTTGGGTTCTAATTAGGTGAAACAAACTGAAAATTTAGACTCACGACGTTGAAAAACATCAAGGTCAAAGTTAACTAAAAAAGTCAACAATAAAAGTCAAAGTCAACAGTTAATGTTTACTTGATTGGCAAAAGGGTCAAATCCAACTCAGTCAAAGTCAATGGGTCAGTTTGGTGAGGTCGAAGGGTTGATTTGCTTTTTGGTCCAGTTCGGTTTAACATTGGTTTGGGTCTGGTCTGATCAAGGTTATGGTCCAATTTAGTTGGCTCAACAAACTCAGGCAACATGACCATTTAAAAAACCCATACGAATGGGCTCCCACTCTCTCAAGCCCATTAACTCTAGAGTTGGGCTCAACCCAAAAATACCACCAATTCATATAGCCCACACACAATCACAACAACCCAGTTCTGGGCATTATAAGTCATAATGAGTTTTAGGGTTTTATAACTCTCATTGCTAACGGTGGCGGCGGTTTACAGGGAAGATGATGGCAGCAAAAGCACGCCGCGACCTTAATCTAAGATCTAGAACGTGACTCTAACTGAACGCACAACCTCAAAAACACGAGCAAAGACCACCAAAATATGAAGAATGAGAAAATAAAGTCAAGGATCCTACCTAACGCTTACCCAAACTCAAAAATGATAAAGGACAGTGGATTATGTGATGTCGCAAGGAAAATTGAAAGGTTTTTGTGAGATTTGAAATGACAAAGGGCGATGGATGAAACGGGGTGGTAGGGTTTGGTTAACGTGGTCATGGACAACATAATAATGGGTGCGGTGCAACCAACGAACGGCGATAGGGCTTTCGCCAGAGCTTGATAAAAAAATGAAAGGGTGTGGTGGTTGAAAACAAAGAATTTAGAGAGAGAGGGAATGAGAGGGATGGGGGTATGCGACTGCTGTAAACAAATGGCTTAACACCGACACTAGGGTTGAGAAAATAGGAATTAAATACCATGGAAAGAGGTAAAATAGCAAAGTAAGGGTCCAAACTTATCCCTTTAATCCAGAGAGGTCATAAAAGTTCCAACTTTTCATAAATAAGTCACTAATCTGAGATAAAAATCAATTAAATCTCCAAATTCTCAATTGGGTTTTCTAATTTTAAATTCCCAATTTTTAGGGTTTTTGAATTGGGGAATTCCCAAATTGATTTAGGGCTTTTAAATAAATTTAAGGGTGTTACAACTCTCTTCCTTTAAAAGAAATTTTGACCTTGAAATTTATATGGCTCAAAGAGATGTAGATACTGAGCTTGGACGACGACCCTAGGCTCCCACGTAGCCTCATCATAACCATGATTACGCCACAAGACCTTAACCATTTTAATGGTCTTCCTCCTAAGGACCTTCTTATCCTGTTCAAGGATCTCAACTGGTTCCTCCTCAAAACTCACATCGGGCCAAACCTTAATGTCTTCAACCAAAATAATGTGGGACATATCTAATCTATAATGTCTCAACATAGAAATATGGAAAACATCATGAATACGCTAAATCTTAGGAGGTAACTCAAGCTGGTAGGCAACCAGTCCTACTTGACAAGAATCTGATATGGGCAAATAAAACGAGGACTCAGCTTGCCTTTCCGACCAAATCTAAGTTCCTTTTGCAATAGGGATACTTTCAAGAAAACTTTATCGCCCACATCATACTCAAAATTCTGCCACTTCAGATGGGCATAAGACTTTTGTCTGTCAAAAGTAGCCTTAAGCCTATCACGAATCATCCTGACAGTCTCCTCAGACTAGAAGTAATATCTGGACCCAATAACCTGTGCTCATTCAGCTCAGTCCAACCTATGAGAGTACGACACTTACACCATCTGAATACTGGATTGATAGCTGTTATTATACGAAACATTGCAAGCGGTAGAAAATCCTCCCAAATACCCCGATAATCAATCATACAACCCTTTAACATATCATTAAGGATTTGAATAACATGCTCGGACTGACCATTAGTCTGTGAATGATAAGAAGTAATAAAGTTCAACCGAGTACCTGGAGTAGTGTCGAGAAAGACCCAAAACTTCAATGTAAACCTCGGATATCAATAAAAAATAATAGATACAAGCACTCCATGAAGTCACACTATCTCAAGAATGTACAAACGAGCCAACTTACTGAGGGAGTAGTTAACTCGGACAGGAATAAAGTGCGCAGACTTGGTAAGACGATCGACGATAACCCAAATAGAGTCCTTATTTGATGGAGTCAAAGGAATACCACTGACGAAATCCATAGTCATTTCTCCCACTTCCACTGAGGGATCTCAATCTGCTGCAATAACCAGATGGAAGCTAATTCTCTGTCTTCACTTTCTGACAAGTTAAGCACTTGGATACAAAACCCACAACATATCTCTTGAGACCCTTCCACCAATACTGCTCTCAGAGATTCTTATACATCTTGTCTCCACCAGGATGAATAGAATAAGGATTGTCATGGGCTTCACAGAGAATAACCTATTTCAGATAAGAATTCCTCGAAATGCATTACCGACCTTGAAAACAAATAGTACCATCTTGATCAAAAGAGAAATCTCTGGATGTACGCTCTCCAACCTTTCTCACACGGTGTATAAAAAATGGATCATTAGGCTGCTCAGATCGAAACTCAGAAATTAGAGTGGGAATAACCCAAAGTTTATCTAGAAGACTACCATCCTCGTACAAACTCATACGAGCAAATAAAGTTCTCAGATCAGTGATAGCATTACGGCTCAAGGCATCAACCACCACATTAGATTTACCCGGATGATACTCAATCTCGCAGTCGTGGTCCTTAAGAAGTTCAAGCCAATGACACTTTCTCAGATTAAGTTCTTTCTAGGTAAGCAAATATTTTTGACTCTTATGGTCTATGTAGATATAGCACTTATCTCCATAGAGATAGTGTCTCCAGATCTTAAGAGCAAAGACCACAACAGCTAGCTCAAGGTTATGTGTAGGGTTGTTACACTCATGCGTTTTCAGCTGCCGGGATGCATAAGCTACTACCTTACCATCCCGCATAAGCACGCATCCCAAACTAGTGTGAGAAGCATCACTATGAATGGTATAAGCCTTCATAGGCTTCAGTTGAATCAAAACTGGTGCTTCAGTCAACACTACCTTGAGTTTCTCAAAACTAGACTATTGTGCCTCAGTCCAGACAAAATGAACATTCTTCCGTAGAAGCTTAGTCAACAGAGCTACAATGATCAAAAAATTATCCATAAACCTCTGGTAATAACAGTTAAGCCCAAGAAACTACGAATCTTTAGAACATTTTTGGGTTGCTTCCAGCCCTAATAGCCTCAATCTTCTTAGGATTAACCTCAATACCCTCAGCTGAAATTATATGTCCCTAAAACATAACCTCTAAGAGCTAGAATTCACATTTGTCGAATTTCGCATACAACCGTTTCTCTCCCAAAGTCAACCACGGATTTAGAGTAGACCAAGATGCCATCAATAAACACTACAATGAACTGGTCCAAGTAGGGTTGAAACACCCTATTCATATATCCACGAACGCGATATGAGCATTAGTCAATCAGGAAGGCATCACGAGGAACTCGTAATAACTGTAACGTGTCTGGAAAGCTGTCTTGAAGACGTCAGAATCCTTAACCTTGAGTTGGTAATATCTATATCTTAGGTCTATCTTAGAGAAAACTTTGGCACCCTAGATCTGATCGAAAAGATTATCGATACAAGAGAGGGGATACTTGTTCTTTATTGTCAGCTTGTTTAGCTTTCGATAATCAATGCACAACCGAAGTGTCCCATTCTTCTTCTCGACAAAAACAACTGGAGCTCCCCATGGTGAAACACTAGGTTGGATGAAGCCTCTATCCAATAACTCTTGCAACTGAACCTTCAATTCTTTAAGCTCTTTTGGTGCCATTCGGTATGGTGCCATCGACACAGAGTTAGACCCGGGTAAACCTCTATGCGAAACTCAACCTCATCATGCTTTGGTGGTACACCAGGTAATTATTTCGGAAAGACGTCCAAAAAGTCTCTCACAACTCAGATCTTATCCATCCTAGAGTCTAACTGTCTCAGATCAATAATATACGCAAGATAAGCCACATAACCCTTCTTGATCATCTTTTCAGCTTTAAGGGCTGATAGCACAATAGATAAGAATCCTCTGTGTTATCCCACAAGAATCACCTCTCGGTTATCAAATGTTTTCAAGAAAGCCCTATTATTCTCACAATCAAGATTGACTCGGTGAGCAGATAACCAGTCTATACCAAGAATTAGATCAAACTCATTGAACGGGAATTCCTTCAGATTTGCTAGAAAGACTTCCCCTTGAATCTCAAGAGGACAGTTAGGGTAGATTCTATTAACATCAACCGGGTTACCCAAGGGACTCTGAACAATTATTGAAAAATCAGTCTCACCAACCAAAATCTCTAGGCCACCAGCTACTGCACTCGCCATATAAGAGTGAAAAACCATTATCGACAAAAGAAAAATAAGGAATAGAATGGAAAAAGAAAGTTCCTACTATGACATATGGTTGATCACGATCGCCATGACCCGTAGTAGAGTATACCAAACCCTGTTGTCTAATACCGAAAGTAGGAACACCACTACTCTAAACTTGTATGCCCCTACTAATTGTATCCAAAGCAACAGATCTTCCATGCCCTCTTCCAGAACTAGGTACCTAAATAGAAGCCTAAAACTGACTCTTCAGAAAATAAGATGTAGGTGTATGAGAATAAGCACTGAAGAAATGATCACGGGACCCACATCTAATACAAGCACCAATCTGTCTCCTACACTCTCCATTGTGCTTCTTATTACAATAAGAGCATATATGCAAAGGTTGGAAAGCTGTCAATCCACCCCCACTAGCAGCAGATACCATTAGTCTCAACCTCTGACTACCCTATTAAACAGAATCCTCACTAGCCCTATTACCGGTATAGATAATTGAACCCTGGTAAACACTCAAAACTGGTTATTCTTGCCTCGATCTTTATCCTAAACTATTTGACTCTTCTCGAGTGTTTCCATTCTCTCTACTATCATGGCTCAGTCAACCAATCCACTGAAAAACTTGTTTTTAAATGGAGCCACCTTCTCCTAAATCGTGAAGCGAAGACCCTTCAGGAACTCTCAGCATTTGTCATTTTCTGTTTCCAACAATCTAGGTGCATATAGAGACAACTCTATGAACTGAACCTCGTAAGCATATATTGTTTTTTCCTCCTGCTTAAGATCTATAAATGCCTGACGTTGATCCGGTAGGTACTGCTCCCCCACATAATGGCTCTAAAATGCCTGACGAAAGGTCTCCCATGTCATCTGATCAGTTGTCAACAATCTCCGCTCAGCCTTCCACTATCTTTGTGCTTCACCATGCAGTAGTGAAACAACATCTCTCAGTTTCTCATTAGTAGGGTATTACATCTCTTCAAAAAGCCACTCTAGATTTTCCATCCATAATTCAACATCAAATGGGTATTCCTTATACACACCCTCAAAGATTCTCATCCTAACACCCAGAAATAATATAGATATAGGATTCCTCGAACCCTCTGGCTGATCTCGAAAATACTGTAGCAATTTCTAGTTAACAGTAGCACTATACAGCTCAATAGCCTCACTGTCTTTAGAGTCAAGTAGGTCATCACCATGTGGTTGCTGATCATGTGTGTCTTCATCACCAGATTGTTGACTCACAGTCTGTTGTCCCTCAGGTTGTGAGTTTCTTTCAGGATCTTGTATCTCCTCCTACTCAACCGTGTGATCCACATGAGACAGAGGTCCACTAGCGGCAGCAACAGTACAGCGTCGACCTCGACGTCAGTCTCGACCTAATGTAAGTCTAACACTCCGACGAGGTCGCATAGGTTATCTACAAGAAACACTAACCTAAAGATTAGAATTGGTACTAGAGTCTCGAATTTAAATAACTTTAAATATAATAATTAAGTAATAAGTTATTCAAAAAATATCCCATTTACCCAAAACATTTAATGCATGCATATATTTTTTGTTTTTTTTTTAAATGATTGTTGTGAGCCTCACAGTCTGAGGGTTGAGCCTGGCTCTAAAACCTCTAAATGTAACACCCTAAACCCAGCCAAAAAGGGAAAGCCCAATTTAGAAAGTCACATTCGTAAGTTTTCCCTCAAGTAACCAATTATTGAATATAATTATGAAATATTTCCAATAAAGGATGCTCCAAAAGATTATTAAAATCCATCAAAGTGTTATAACCTAATAACATAATAAAATATCCAAAATAAAAGTAAATGCTTGCATACTGAAAAGTGTTCTCAAATCCCCAAATAGTCTTAAGTCTCAATTACATCAAATCCCAAAATAAAATAATAATAATATCAAAAGTTCGAAAATAATAAATTCCATACTGTAGTAAAATAAATCTAAAAACACAAGAGGTCCTCCGAGTACCAAATTGCCTAGAGCCAAGTATCTAAAAGACAAACTATAGGGGAGTGAGCTACTAAGCCCAGTGTATCTATAAAGTGCAACAAACACAATCCCAATTTCACAGTATTAACTCAAGAAATTATATATCACATTAAAACACAATGCCTGAAATGACGCTAAACGCAAAACACAACCCAACTACATAATCTGATCACAATAGTGACAAAGCCAACCGGTCACAGTGGAGGTAGTTCCCCAGAACCCCTAACCCTTATTTCTCGAATCATAGTGTGGTCAAACCACTTCTTCCTTCGTACAATCCCACCCTATTCATGTTAAAGTATTGTTTATAACACAAAATCACATCACAGTTGCATCGTCTAAATATGACGTCATAGTTTTGATATTCTGATATTAAAACATAGTTTAACACATTTTATTACAGTATGTATGGCATCTCAAATCACGTTGAAGTTGCATCACAAAAGGTAGACATACAAGTTGTAAAACATTTCACAGAATAAAAATAGCACAAAAAGAGAACACACCTCTAGAGGCTAAAGTTCTAACGTCGGTGATGACGCCTCCCACGATCTGAACTAGGTCTAGGTCTAGCTAAGTTAGAATCTATGAGATGAAGTTCTACATTAATTCACATTCTAATAAATGGTACTATGCTAACTAACTCAAATTCTATAAGTTAACAGCAACTCACGTGCAACTCTCATAGGAGACCCCATTACAAGATGCACAGGTGGAGGAGGAGGAGGTAAAACGTCGTCCTCAAAATCGATATCGTCTAAAACGTAATAAAAAACCATATTAAAACTCATACTCAATTCTCAAAATTTACTAAGTACAAAATAAGTTGTAATTAGTAAAACTAGGCTTTCAGGTTTGAATTAGGCAAAACATACTGCAAATTTAGACTCAGAACGTCAAAAAACATTGAGGTTAAAGTCGACTAAACAAGTAAAAGTCAATGGACAATGTTGACTTGACTGGTCAAAGGTTAAATGGGTCAAAGGTAACTTAGTCAAAGTCAACTGGTCCATTCGTTCAGGTCGACGGGTCAATTTAATTTCTGGTTTAGTTCAATTCAACACTAGTTCGAGTCCGGTCTGATCATAGGCCCGCTCTAGTTTGGTTGGCTCAATAAATTCAGGCCACATGGCCATTTAAATAACCCATACGAATGGGCTCCCACTCTCTCAAGCCCATTAACTTCATAGTTAGGCTCAACCCAACAATACCACCACTTCACACAACCCATACACAATCATAATAACCCACTTATGGGTATTACAAGGTAGAATAGGTTATAAGGTTCTACAACCCTCACTGATGGCGACAGCGACGGTTCACAGAGAAGATGATGAAGGCACAAGCATGCCAACAACCTCAATCTAAGATCTAGAAGGTCACTCTAACTGAACTCACGACCTCAACAACACGATTAAAAACCACCAAAAAGAAAAGAATGAGAAAACAGACACAAGGATCTTACCCAACACCCACCCAAACTTGAAAACAATAAAGAATGATAAATTATGCGTCGACACAAAGAAAATCAAAAGTTTTTGTGAGATTTCAAATGAAAAAGGGCAGTGCATGAAATGGGGTGGCTGGGTTTGGTTCACGCGGTCGCGGGAAACATAATGATGGTGCAATAGGGCTCTCGTCGAAGATTGATCAAAAAATGCAAGGGTGTGGTGGTTGAAAACAAAGAATTTTGAGAGAGGGGGTGAGGGTATGCGGCTGCTAGAAACAAATGGCTTAACATCAATTAGAGAAAATGAGGATTAAATACCATGGAAAGAGGTAAAATCACAGAGTATGGGTCCAAACTTATCCTATTTTCCAAAAAGGTCCTCAAAGTTCCAACTTTTCACAAATAAGTCACTAATCTGAGATAAAAAATCAAATAAATCCCCAAATTCTTGATTAGGTTTTATAATTTTAAATTTCCAATTTTTAGGGTTTTCAAATTGGGAATTCCCAAATTGATTTAGGGTTTTTAAATAAATTTTTGGGTGTTACACCTTCGGTGTGCTAAACACCTTAACGAAGTCCTCATGCTTACCATATTCCTCATACGTGCTTATCTGAACGTTAATAACATACAATGATAACAATAAAGTTCATTCATGCACGTTAATAACATACAATGCTAACACAGCAACACAGTAAATGGACGTGTTCTCACCATTGTCTTAACTGCTCGCTCCCTAAGCGAACTCGCCGGAGTACCCGCTAAGCTATCTAGTAGCCAAACATTTTGACTTTCCATATGAATGACACGCAAGTACCAGTGATTATTGTCATAATTCATGGGGATGAATACTTGGAAATATTGTGTTGTGAACTTGTTAAAATTTAGAATATCCTAAAACAACTTAACATGTTTCCTTTAACAAATTACATCTTACAATATCAATGCTAGTGATGTCCCTATAATATTGCATTATTCCCATTAAAAGCTGCAAACCATGTCGTTGTGGCAGTTCGATTAAGTCGAAGAGTATTCTACAATAAATAATGGTTATTATTTATAATCGAGAACAATTTATCAACAAACAAATATGGAAACATTGTATAAGATGGTAAAAAACATACATACATCAATACTACAATTTATAAAGGCCCGCCATTCACTCCCTTCTTTCACCTCCTTGCGAGTCTTGACAAAGGACACCATATCAATAATCTTGCAAATTTAAAAAACAACAATGACCACATAGTAAAATAGGTTCAAAGTGTTTCATATAATTTCAAGCCATACGCGATATTTATTAGACCAACCGTATCGACGAGCCATGTATCGGGTCCTAACGCATTCATACTTGTAATATTGGCATCCATGTTGCCGAGTGTAATGACCCTATAGTTGCATACAAACATTGTTTTATGCTTTTGATTTTACATTTCACAGTATGAAAAATTAAAGTTATACGGTTGAAGGCTTACTCTTGCGCTAGTGGGGTAATCATCGTACGCCCATTCTTGTTCACCAAGCCAATCAGGTAGTGCAACATACGGTAATGTCTTTGACCATTCATCTTCAACCTTTCACAAGAAAGATATGATGGTAACCATGACAATCATAATTTTTGTAAAAGAAAAAACAAAATCATAACTATTAAAGGACAACATTAATTATTCGATGGCCTTAATGGCCAAAATTGTATCATTTCCAATGTTTCCTTTGATGGGCTTAACGCCCAATGTTCGATGGCCAATGTTCAATGCATATGGAAACCTCCATTTGCTATTATTAACGTACACAATACACACAACCAACAATTACCATTGAGAATGGTAATTACATGAAATAATTATTCCCAATTAACTTTCCAAACCAAACTTTATTTGTCAAATGGTTATCCTTTGAGAGTCGAGGGGATTTCAACTCACTTGGCCGACATCATTGTTAGCCTACAATGGAACAGTATGCAAGTAAAGGCCAAGCCATCGATACATGAAAGAGATAAATTGATCTTCAAATAATTGTATCTTTTACCTCTTTCTTCACTAGTGTTGGACAGAAACGTTTTTTATCTACATCTATGCTTCACCTAACTCTGCTTAGGGTGTTTTGAATTTGGAGGAAGAAGTATCAGTTTTTGTTTTCTTTTCAGGAATACGTCTCTGACCATCCACTCCGACAGGTGACGTCCACATAAAGTTAAGGTCAACAACCCTATTGATTTCATGTAAAATATAGGCCCTATCAAGCTCCATATTCCTTGACATCTACTACAAAGAACCTTTTATTTCGTCCCATATTTCTTTCAGAAACTCATGAAAACTGTTCGTTTTGAAATCAATAGCGTTCATCTTCTCACTCGAGATCTTTTTGGAGATGGTCATGTTGGCTTGCACTTCTGCGATGTCTTTACAAAGACTACTTAATTTATCTCCTAACATCGTATCATCAACCCCCTCATACTGTCTAATTTCTCCTTATCTTGGACTACTTCTCAATTCCTATTTTCACAGCCTCTTTTAGCACATTCACCTTGGACATTGCTTGCTACCCGCATTCAATTTTCTTCTCAATTCTCGTATTGACAACCTCTTTTACCACATTCACTTTGTATATTATTTGCTGAAGCATCTCGTATAGCATTTCCCTCGTTGCATCACAATTGTTGTATTTTGCAACATCGTACTCTGCGGAAGAAACCTTGCAAAGTAAATAAATATTAAAATTTCACCTTCCAAAAAATAAATGATTAATACTATGACACATTACGTATTACATTACGTCTCTTCAAAGCTTTCTTGCATTTGGTTGCTTCCATGACTTCAGCAGATTCCTTGACTTTAGGTTCTTTTATTGTTTTCAGGTAATGGGTGCTTCCAGGCAATGATCTTTAGCGAGAAAGTATATAATTAATTAACCATGATAGCAATTAACATAATAGACAAATAATAATCCAACAGATTCCTTTGGTATATTCACAGCTCGGTCGCTCTTCAAGCGGGCATAAACACACACGACCTCTAAATACGGCCATTGTAGAATGTGAGCCTCACCACCATTAGAAGCTGCACTGGCTATGCTATCAAATTCAAACCAATAATCATACAACCAAACTAGAATTCCATATCATTCACAACACAACATTAATTAATATGACAAAACTCAGTTCCACTAATTTCTCAAAACTAATGTTAATTTAACTTTACCTCTATGACTACAATGCACCCTTTTAGGTAAACGTGCCTTATTGGCCTCTGTATAAATCTTATTGCCTCAATAAGAGTATCGCAAACATACTTGGCCCAATTCATTTTTCCTTGTATGCAATTGTCGTATACCAACTTCAACAAATCTGGACATTGGTGTATCTCAATAGTAGGACAAAGAAAAACTATAATAATATACAACAACACCCTTGCTTTCAAAGCATCCCCTTCAAAAGAACCAAACAGTAGATCTTGCTTGATTTGAGCAAAAGTTAAACTGTGTTGAGGTTATACTTTTCACCGAGTTCTCTATAATTCTCCCTTTATATCACTTCATTAACATCAACACCTACATTCTTCAGGCCCAATTTAGCTTCAACATCTTCAACTGATATAGTAATGTTGTTTCATTCAAACTGAATTACACTCTTATCTAAATCAAAACTTTCCATCAATTCCCCATATAGGTCCTATCATAGAATGCGTGATTTTATAAAAAGTAAGGACCCAAAATCAATTTCATCAAGAATAGGATCAATCCCCACCATCTTCATTTCCTTTATGATATTGTACAATTGCTTTTGACTACACCTTTTGTCAAAAGATGTCTACTATGGATAAGATAACAACTTCCTACATCAATCTCAATATAAACTATTATATTCTATCAGACAAATATTTTATTTATATTATTATTCCATATTAGCTTCTTCGGCTGTCCTGATTTAGATTCTTTGTATGCCACTTTGTCCTTCTCAGTTTCATTAATGTAAGGTTGTTTGTCTTCATTCAGCATTTTCTTCCATTTATTGCCTAACTATTTCCTAACGTACGAATGGCAAATTCAAATGACTTTAACATTTTACACATCACAATTCACTGAAACCTACCTTAGTAGTCATTTTTCCTCTCTTTGCTTCATCATTTTACATTCACCTTTACTGTAAAACATGAAAAAAAATGAAGGTATACATTCAATAATTCATTCATTCTGCATTTCAATTCAATAAGAACACGTAAATATCTACTTACTAAAACTGCATGATAGGAGGACATGTTTTTTTCGAATGACTTATCACATATGGCCATCATCTCGGATGGAGCTTCCTTAGTAACTTCATTAAAGCCATTACCGTCTTTATCAACAACTTCTTTAGAATTTCATCATTACCATCTTTATTAGCAACTTCATCATCACCTTCTTTAGCAATTTCATCATTACCATCTTTATCAGCAACTTCTTTACCAACTTTATCACAACTTCATCAAAAACATGATTCAGATTTGCAACAGTCATCCTAAGAATTAAATCTACACATGAATCAGTGCAAAATAAACCAACTTACTCATAAATAAACCCATTCTCATTACATAGAAATCAAACCCTTTTAAGTTCAAATCGATGGAAACGGTAAAATTTAAAAAATCAAAAGAGGACAAAATTTTTAGTTTAAACAGATATCCTCCAACAAGAAATGGAATTGCATGTCAAAATTTTGAAACACAAACCCTATATTTCAAGTATTTCACAAATAAACAATCAAACTTTGGGTTTTACTTTAGTTTTTACCTTCGCAATGGAGACGATTGCACAAGTTCAGTTGCAGACCTAAATTGAGGTTTCAATCCTTTGAACTGACTGAAACATTTTCCCAAATTTAGAGGATTCTCTAGATTTTTAGAGGGGAAATGAATTCTAACCTTAAAATGTTATTAAACAAGTGAAGGTTCGATTATCATTCCAGGAGCCAAAGGATTTTATTTGCTATGTGTAGCGAAATGACTACGTACGATTCACGACTTACAAAAAAACTGGAAATATGAATAATTAAATCGAAAATATTATCATCTTAAACTTTAGGTTGCGAAACTCGTTCAAGAATTCTGATACTTCGCAATTGGCCCTAATATGTTATCTACTTCCTTCACTCTAACTATTTACACATCTAATTTTATCTATCCAATATACCATAATCCAGGTTTTGATACTCATACTTTAGTTTCGAAACATACTATACAAACATGTATTGTTAAATTCACTTTAAACATTTCTACTTTATACATTTTTATAGGTTCCGAAACATTTACAATAGTTCAGATATTATGAGAAACATGTAAGTTGTTATGCGCTAATCGTAAAATGTTACTTTCACTATAGACTATTTCGGTACTTGAAATCAAATTTTGAGACATCTTCTTTCAACTTTACTTGTCACATACTTCACTAACAATTCGGGTTTACACTTTTAACTACCGATTTAGGTACATATTTCAAAGTTCTGAAACTTATGCGTTATTTTAACTTTTGACGTTGCAACACGATGTTTATCCTCATACAGTTGCGAAACTAATTACTAAGTTTCGCAACTTACCAGCAGTAACCTCTTCCCGTTTCTGTCTATTTTTTATGGGAATTTAAATCTAACAGTCAAAATCAAAAGTTTTATCATCTGACGGCTATACACACCCCGTCATTTAATCGTATACTAACTTACCGTTCTTTAGACTCGCCACTTCCTACATGTTTTTTCCCTTTCCATTTACTATCCTTTGTTGGTAAAGAAAATTTTAAGTTTGAGTCGTTTGTGTTAATTTTTTTTGGATAGTGTCGGGTCAGATCGGATTTGGGTTGAGATGAAAAATATCTAACCCGACCGAGATAATAGTTTATTATGAATATTTATGTATAAGTGCTATAATGTCTCTCTTTATATATATATATATATATATATAATTATCTCCTTATTTTGTCTAACAAAAATAGAATAATTATTATAATTTCCCCTCTCTATTTGTATTTTTTCAATTAACTCTCTATCTTCATCGAATAAAAATGAAAAAATTATTTATGTTAGGTCGAGTTTGAGTTTGGTTTTATGAACTAAAATTTGAGCTGAGTTCGAGTTGGGTGAAACATCATAAAATGTGGGGTCGGGTTTGGATTCGGGTGGTGGGCTACATTTTGAGTTAAGCGCGGATCTACTAAAAAATCGACCCATGATCATCCTTAGTTGTTAGTAAATTAGTTTGTAAAGGTGGGTTAATTTACCCAATATACCCATTTTAATAATTTATTAAAATAACACCTAAAACATTTTATTGTCTAAAATAACAGAGACTTTTTATAAAACATGCCTTCAAATAAGAGTGTTTCTCATATAACACTTTCCGCCAACGTGACAACTCAATCAACTTTAAAAAATGTTTCCTAAAAATTTTCTTTCATAAATTATTGTAATACTATTGGAACGATAATGACACGATCAGTAAATAAATACAAACGCAGAAAAAAATAAAACCAAGAGTTTACGTGGAAAATCTAAAAGTGAAAAACCACAAACAGAGGATGAGAACTTTCACTACGATGAAAAAAGAGATTACAATTGATTTCTAATGTTGGTTCTAAACCCTAATCCATAATATCTATTTATAGGGATACATTTCTTGTTTACAAAGGAAACTAGCATAGAAATAAATTCTACTCAAACTGAGTTTCCCACCTTTAATTAATGTAAAGTAAACAAGATCTACTAAAATTAGGATTCTAACTTTAAACCAAATCCTAAAATAATTTGGATCACAACTCTAACAATTATAATAAAATGAAAAAGAAAGATTTTTTTGTTAACTATTTTTTATTATCTATTTTTAATTTAAAATTGTTATAAAATTTTAAAAAATAAAACCGTTTATAAGCATAAATGATGGAAATAAAATTTATTAAAATTTCAAAATGAAAAGATACATGATATAAAATAGAAACAATGTTGATTAAAATAAAAACAATAAAGAACACATTTATCACTGATAACGTCTATGTAAATGAGTTTTACATTGCAATGGTTGGGAAGGTGTGCGGTTGTTGACTAGCTAATGCTTAGCAACAGATCGATAGTTTAGTGTAATTAAGCACTTAAATAATACCAAGATTAGGTCTATTTGCTTGCAAGTATGCACGGTCAGCAAATAACACAATAATGAGTTGAGTATCGTATCCACATAGATTGTCCAGGAATTAAATGCCACAATAATTACATGTGAATTAGAATGGATTGAGATTAGATTTTAATTAAGAAAATGACTAAGGAAAATGAAGTGAGAATTCAGGCAGATTGGCAAACAAATGTATTGAGATGATTGATTTTTGTTGGCAAAGGATGCTTGGATTTAATGCTAGCAAAAACAACAATTAATAACTTTTAGCCTTAGTTTATTTGCCGAGAAGGTTTTAAGTTACTATTACCTCTGTCGAAGACAATACTCTAAGTTAATTACTTTAAATACTTATATGTCTATAGTGTTGTCTTCAAATGATTAACTTGACAAAGTTTTAATCTTTACTCCTAATGGATTCACTTCCGAAGTAAGCCCATATACATGAACATCTTATGTCGAAGCTTCTCTCCTTAGTATTTGACAATTAATCCTTATCTCCTAAGTCTGTTAAGATATTAAGGGATAATGAGCATCCAATGCCAACTGTCGTTTGGCATAAAATATGAGAAAATTAAGCGCTAGCAAAATAGACAAAAATGCCATGCATTAAATCATTAAAAACCTAAAAGTTAAGCGTTCATATCAAAACACCCCTAGCCAACTTTAAAGAATTAGTTCATGGCTGAGGAAACCGACAAAACCATATTGTTTTTAAACAGCACCATCAAATGAAAAATAAAACTAAGAGAAATGGACAAAGAATGAGATCTATTGATTCAACCCTTCAATGGATCTAGAGCTCTCGATCATAAAAGAGAAAGAAAGATGGTGGTGGAAGCGACAGAGATGATGAGGGTGATGATGGAAAGGGTGGTCATAAAAGAGAAATAAAGATGATAGTAAAGATAATATTTTATTTAAGACAGTGGAAATCTTACAAAGGAAGGTGATACAAAGGTAAAACAAAGATAAAGAAACTGAGAAATGAAAACAAAGATTACAAAGCAAAAGCTAATAGATAGATATTGGTATCAAGTAAAGGTGTCTTCCTTCGTTACTAGCTTGCCCCTTTTATAGCCTTATTTTTAGCACCGCCTTTAACTTCTTTTTGAAGTCTAATGCTTATCATCTGACTGTTCATCTGACTGTTCATCTAACTTGCAGTGTTTTCAGCTATTATTCATTCTGATGTGTTATCGTTCTTCTAAGTTTTTAGCTACTGTTCATTTTGATGTGTTGTCTATCTTTTTAGCTTTCTTGAATATTTGCTAAATTTGCTTCTATTGTATCTAGGTTCATTGAATTGTTTGAGGCGGGTGATTTTGGGGAGTTCCAGTGTTCCCATGTACAATTGTTGCCTTCCATAATTTCGTAAGGGTAATCTTCCAATGTCATATCGGCTATTTTTTAAGTAGCCGTCTGGCTTTATCACCTAATCTTCCTCCCTACCAGCGAGTTACAAATATTTTTTTGCCATCAGTCCAATATCAATAGGTTTCTTCAGATAAAATTTCTTGGGCTTAGGCTTTTAGATGTAATCCAACTTGTATTTGATAATAAACTGGATTATTATAACATTTGTCGATGTAGTCTTGAAAATGTTTTGCTTCTTCAGTAACACCCCAAAACCCATCCTAGTATTAAGCTTCGGCGACCAGAAGCCCCATATCAAAAAGTTACAAATATAGTATTGGCATTACCGCGAGGTCAATTGCATTAATATTGGACTCTAACTGAGTCAAATTAATGTTCAAGGACCGTATTGAATATGTTGCTAACCTTTTGGTGCCAAAATTAAATAAATTGAAAGTTTGGGGGGCTAAAGTAATGAGCATTAAGAGTTGAGGGACTAACCTTGCGATTAACCCCTCCTCAAATTTTAATCACCCATGCGAGGGCTAATTTGATGAGATTCTTTCATATGAAGGAAAGCCACTTGTTCATTGGAATTAAAAGAATGAAAGAAAGAATGGAAGTCTTACCCGATACAAGAACAAGCAAGCACCACTCTATCCTATCGTCTTTTTCCCACAAGCTATGTAACACCCCAAATCCCAGCTTAGAATTATTGGAACCAAATTGAATAAGTGAATAGCTTAATTGAATTTAGAATTAAGCTACATTGAATAGTCAAGGGCCTAATTGAACGAATAAATGAAATAAGTGACCAAATTAGAATGGCTATAATGAATTAAAAGAGAAAGATTGAGTTTGCATGATAAATATCATGAATCTCTTATTTTCCCTTGACTAATTACAAGATTAGTAACTAATTAAGGGACAATTTAGACAAAACACAATTCCAATAAGAAGGAATTGTTGTTGTCATCTTCCTCATTTTCATATCGTTAGCTGAAACTTAGAGAGAAAGGGAGAGTGAGAGAAAACTTGGAAATTCAACCATTGAAGAAGAAATCAAGCTTGCATGTGTAGGAAATTTTCATTGAAATTAAGCTAGAAGCAAAGTAAGTGCAATTCTTCTTGTGTTTAATTGAATAGGCAACTATGGTTGTGGAATTTGACTGTTTTTGATGATTATTGATGGAATTAAATATTGAATATGTTGTTAGGTGATTATATGGTTGTTGAATTATGCTAAATTGAAGAATGAAACTAGGTACAAGACTGGAAATTATGTGTTCATGCTAGTGTAACAAACCTGGGTTGCTGGAAATTTGCATTGTGATGTTAAAGTGGGAATTGAATGATTTGAACATAAAATTGAGATATGAAAATAATGAACTGATGATGATCATGAATAGGTAATGCATAGAAGGTGTTAAACAAATTGAATTAGATACAAATAATGCTGGAAATGAAGGATAAGAACATGAACATAGTTATGTAACATAAAAACTGTTTTGTGGTATTGAAATTGAGTAAACATGCAAGATTAGACTTTGTAACCAACTTACCCTGTTTTGGAAGCCTTGTTTAATGAACTAACATGGACCTAACATGTTTAGAATTTCACATGAAATGGATTATAGGGCTAAGACATTGGTTAAAATGGATTAAAGGCATTAAAATGTGACTAGATACAATTTGCCCAGAATTGCTTTGTTATGGGCTGTCACTTTGAAAATTCGCCAAAAATTGTATAGTTTGAATTCAGGGCTGATATTTTAGTGACATGATCCTTAGAATGTCTATTTTCATTATGTGAAAACATAATTGAAAACATAATTGAAAACTGGGTTCTATACTGAAAACTGTAAATAGGAATTGCTGGACAGTGCAAACTGTCCAGGCAATGTAAAATGCCCTGTCTTTGAACAATAAACTGCATTAATTGGATAATAAATAAAATGAAAGTCTTACATGGTCTTATAGAATTTTTTTAGCTTTCCAACGGTGTATAGCAATCGAAATTTTGACGTAGGGATTAAAAGATATAGCCATTTAAAGGGACATTGTGCAAACTGCCAGGCAGCAGTGTCCTGGGCAGTTTGGGACTGTTTTTGCACCTAATAAGAAACTGTTTCCAAAACTGTTTTGGGACATTGTAGTCTGTCCAATTATGCTTTAAAATGAAGTAATAACAATGTGGAGATAAACTAGTGAGAAATGCTTAAAAAGAAGTATAAAAACAGTAGCTAAATGTTAGGTACATTGTGATAACATTGCTACTATGATTGTATGATACATTGTGCTTGTTTTGATGAAATGTGCATGTGTTATGCTTGCTAGATCAAGGGAAGTAAATTGAGGAAGAAAAAGGAAATCATTCAAGGGCTAAGAACAAGGGGATAGCCATACAAGATAATTGCTAGCTTGCTTGGATTGTATTGTGAGTGTAGTTACCTCTAGGGTTAGGACTAGGTCCTAACCAATGTATTTGTTACATTCTTGTTATGTTAATGAATCTAAGCTTGAATATGACTTAATAAAGGAAGAATGATTAATGAAACACACAAAACATGATCCTAGTCTTATGTACATGCTTATTTAAAATGCTATGCATGATTAGTGATAACATGGTTGCTTGTATGTGCTATGATAAAGCATGATTGAATGCTAATGACTTGGTTGAGATATGATGATCTCATTTTGATGAAATGCATCTTGAAACCACTTGACTTGTGAGATAAGGCTCAATAGTCTAAGGGATTAACATGAAATGATCTTGATTTACATGAACATGATCTTGAACTTGATAACTTGAAATAAATGGTAATTCGAACAACCTTTGTAGCTAGTTGGATTAGGTAGAAAGGAATGCCTTAAAGTCTAGAGCTCATTGTGTACGGGTGGACTACGGTACAGGGATAAGGCCCCTATTTGGCAGCAGACGGAGGGTACGTATGTGGTCTTTGGCGACAGTAGGAGGGTTGACCAGCACTACGGCGCATATTGTGGCGACAATTGGTTGGAGACTCGATTACCTATACAAACTAAGTACCAAGGGGGTTGTTTAATGAAATAAAAAATGAAATAAGACTCAATTATACATGTTACTTGTCTTGTATTGCCATGAAATGTATGTTGCTTGATTTGGAAGCATGACTCCTTGGTTACTTGTTTTGCAAGCCTGCTGCTTGATTCATAATTTATGATTTCTTGTTGCCTAATCTGGTTGGCCGAATTGCATGTTATCCTAGATAGGATATTCTTGATGCTTGCAAGACTAGATAAGGTCACTCTTGATACTTGAAAGACTAGCTAAGTCTACTATAATGCTCGGAAGCCTTAGCTAGGTCTACACTTGATCTAAAAGACATGAAACATGAAATAATAAAATGGATAGACTAGTTACTACATCACGAAGTACAATTTTGTACTTAACACTCTTCTTTCGTTCTTCCCAACCTATAGGTTAAAGGATTCAACATTGCTTGATCTTGAAGCTTGATTCCTTGAGCAAGAAGCACCCTACACAAGCTTTGTTAAAGTATGATTCCATACTTGTTTTGTATTCTCCTAGAATGGTGGCACTAGATGTATCTAATTAGCTTGAACATGCATTTTGAAGGATTGTATATAATGTTTGATAGCCTATCGATGATTTGTTTATAGTTTAAGGTTTGTAATGAACTTAATTAACTTATATGGTTGAATGTTTTGATACGCATATTTTTATGTTATGGAATGATCTTATGATGATCTAAATGGCTTTGAAATAGATGATAACCATGTCATGCTTTTGTGAATGCTTGAAATGATCATATGTATGATGGATTTATGATTTGGAAATAAGGAACCATGTTGCTTAAGCCCTATTCGAATAGCCTTGGTATGTATGTGATTCAATTTTGTGTTCATGCCTTGATTACATGAGTATTGTGGACTTGTTTGATGCATGGCCGAATGGTTTTGATTCTTTAAGAAACTAGTTACATGACTTGTAATATATGACTAGTGTTAATGGTTGAATGTATGAGTTAGAATAAGGCTAGTATGGAACAAATTCTATGTCAATGAATGCTTAGATGATCATGCTTAGTAAGAATAGGATTAAGATGTCTAAAGGCATACAAGATAGGGAACAATGAAGTGTAATATACTTGATAAAGTAGTAACTTGAATTATAAGCAAGAAAGAAATTGATCTAATAGCATTTCAAGTTTAGCCGAATGCTTAGGATGAACATGAAGTCACATTTGAGATTACTTGGATGAAAAGAATGCATGAATGGTTGCTTATGCCTTGTTTGAATGCATGCTCCTTCCTTGTTAGCTTGTTCGAATGTTAGGATGAGTTAGGAGTCAAGTATGAGTTTTCTTGTTAGCTAAGAAATCAAGTATGAATGATTGTTTCTTCTTGGTTGTTGATTACCGATTGTATTGTTTGATTATGGAGTTAAGTTTAAATGTGCATTGCTTGTATGTTAAGAAAGTATGAGTGCTAGATTTCTTGTATGGTTCGAATACCTTGCCTTGTCTTGTACTTATCTTGCTTGCTTGCTAAGTAACGCTCACGAACCGAGTTACTACTAACCCAGGTAGGGGTGTTACAAGCTAGCACCTCCATTAGAGCCTAAGCTCAAGCTTAGTTTTTCTTTCACTTATTGACATCGAATCGTTGCTATCGATTGGGTAAGCTTAATCCCCAAGCTATTATTGAAATCTATAGAGATCGTGAGAGTAATCTCAAGCTAGGTTTTGGCCATCCATGGATAATCAATAGCTATTGTTAAACCAAGCTTAGATATTGATTATGATGTCATTATAATGATTTCAATATCGTATTATCAATCCTAATAGTTTGCCAATTGTTTTTTCTAGATCAAGAAATCGGTAAAGAGCATCCACCATCTCTAACAAGGGCTAGGGACAAGGGAATTGTGATCCGAGAGCCATGAAAGCTTCGGATTATCGAGGTGAGTGTGTAGCGATGTCTCCGTTTCGCTAAAAAATTGTGTTTTCGAAGTGTTGGTTGTCTTTCGGATATAAAATGTTTATTCTGTGGGGGTTTTAAAAACCGCATTTTATTTAAAAATTGGAGTCGCCACCGGCCACTTAGGTAGGCTGGACACCATAAAACCAGAGATTTAAAAACTGTTGGGTTCGGGAGTCGGTTACGGATGGGGAAGGATTAGCACCCCCACACTGCCCAAAATTGGTACTTTAATAATTATCGCTTCATTAATATTAGACTTTTCGGATTAAAGTGACGATTAGTTTAAAATTCAGTTATAATTGCGAATAAATTTTAAAGGCCCCGTTATCCGAGAGTAAACGCCCAACCACTATCACTACGCCTGATACTGGCCTCGTTTACGCTCGGATAAAAGGGCACCGCATTGACATTATATATCCCATTATGCAAACTTAGTGAACAAAATATAAAACATGGCAAATAATTTAAATACAATAAATATTAACATAATAAACTACTAATCGAACATAAATAAAATACTAATCTAAAACATACATGCATACAGATTACTCCTACTCGTGACTAAAAACAAACTTAACATATCACAATAACAAGGCATGAGTATATACTTGTGGGAACGAAAACACATACCACAAGAAGACATACATATTAAAAAATAAAACACATTGAAACGTATACAGGACATAGTATTATGCATGACAAAGAAAACATACTAACTCATAACCTAAAAGCACAGAGAACATGCAATACAAGCTAAAACACCAAACAAGTTGTATACGAGCCGACTAAAATATTAATCGAATATGTGCGGTACGACAGATCAAATAAAAGCATAAAAACATAATCACCATAAATTGAACACACATATACATATAAACATGAAAATACGAAACATGTACAAGAGACATATGAGCAGGCAAAAAGGCTACATCAACCTATACGATCATAATAAGCGAACATGAACATTTAAATATGGAACATAACTGAAATGAGAAAAAATAAACATAAGAGACAGAAATTAAAAGGCAATAATATGCAATTTAGGGATGAAAATGCAAGCTGAACCGAATTTGAAATGACTAAAACTGTTATTGGACCAAGGGGCAGGCTTGAAGTGAAAATTTCAAAAACACGGTAGGACTGGTGAGGAAATTTCGCCATTTAAAAACTAATTCAATTTAATCTAGGGGTTGGATTGCAAGATTTTAGAATATAAGGGGGACTGGAATTGTAAATATCCCATGCGGCGAGACAGAAGTGAAAATATCAAAAACGCGGGGGGATTTATTTCGAACTTTAACCATTTCACAAAATAAAACACCTATAAAATCCCCTTTTTCAGCCCGATCTCAAAATTTTCTTAGTTTTTTTCCTTAATCGGT
This sequence comes from Hibiscus mutabilis, assembly GCA_019671005.1. Classification (NCBI taxonomy): domain Eukaryota; kingdom Viridiplantae; phylum Streptophyta; class Magnoliopsida; order Malvales; family Malvaceae; genus Hibiscus; species Hibiscus mutabilis. The sequence goes on from CM033725.1 coordinate 13,149,099, forward strand.
TTTATAATAGCCTTTCTCCCTATCATTTTCTCTCAACTCACCCTCCCAAACCTGTGAGGAACCCAGAAACTGGCAACTTTCCGCCGTCTCTTCCGCCGCCGGCGAACCAAAAGAAACACCGCAAAACCAACCTCTTTCCAAACCGAACCCTAATATGAACTTAGATTTACACTAAGACTCACCCTTTTGCCTAGATCTAAGTAAATACAAAACGATTTTTTTTTTGTTTATGTTTAACCGAAATGAAACCAAAAGGGACCTCCCACTCCCTTCAGTTCACCATGTTCAGCTTGGGAAAGCTGAAGAGGCTTGTCACTAGTGAAGGGAGATCCATCGACTACGAAGGTAACAAATCTACACCTCTCTCTTTTTGTTATTACTTCGTATTTTTTGTATGCATGCAAAGAAGTAAGGAAAAAAAGAAAATAGCGTTACCACTGAAAACTTTGTGCTTTCCTTTTTTATTTTTCTCTCTGATTACCACTGGACTGCTTTACAATTACTTGTTTCATACATATATCACTCTCTTTTTGGTTTGGTAACAAGTACTGTAAAATATTTTTAGATCTGAACTGATAGTGACATTGCCTCTTTTTTGGTGTTTTTCTTTGATATATCTGAACGCGGTGGTTGGAGGCCGGCATGGTGGAAGCATGGTAGCGGTGTGGGGGAGATGTCTTCGGCCAGAGGCGTTCTCGGCCGTTGGATCAGATTCGATCTAACAGTTGGGATAGCTTGAAGAATGCACGGTCTAGATGAAACCTCGATCGGTGAAACGACTTCAGATCGTGACACGTGGGGCTCAGCAGTCGAGGGGTTATAGCGCGTGGGACTCACGTATGCGTGGGATATCGAAGGGTCCGCGCGTGGATCGAACGCGCGTGTGGCATTCGAACAGTCCGAGCGTGTAGTTCACGCGGCCAGCTAGATATTTTTCCCTCCTTTATCGTGGCCGTTGGATCCACATTTTGATCCAACGGCTCCTATTTGGCTGTGTAAAGACAAAGTGATATATTAGGGTTCTGCTAGGTTTTGGGCTTGGGCCAACCGGGCCTTGTAATTTATGGGTTTTGTAATATTATGGACACTTAATTTAAGTGGGTTTTTTTTTATTTTTTTAGATTTGTCCATATATATTAATAATAATATATTAATATAATAGTAAATGCATACACATACATACTTACGTACACATACATACAATTGAAATGAAATACATTCACACGTAAATACACTTAATAATAATACATGCAACACTCATTCGTATACATTCAATAATAACAAGGACATTAATAATATATACATGCAAACATAAATAAACCTACTCATAAATGCACATATACTAACATACATTATACGATACTCCTAACATAAATATAACCATATCACACACATATTAATAGGTACGTAATACACCACATAAATATATGCACCATGCATACATTCACACATATATCATTATGTAATATTAATAACATATACACGCACACACGTATATGTAATCATGCACTAATATATTAATACGATACTTAGAGATTAGATAAAAATGAGTGATTATAGTTGCCCCTCTTTGCTTGTTCTTGTGGAATGGGAACAAAGCAAAGATTCATAAGCACTGATTATTATCCGACTTCCCTATTTGTAGCTTCGGAAACACGTGCTCTTCTGGAACTCTCCGCTTTTCCTTGGCTGAATCTTCGGGCTCGTAAGTCCTTTCTATGTAACGTCTTCCCCCTCCGATCTTGGAGCTACAGGCTTTTCATATATGGAACCCTTCGCTGTGAAGCCTCAAGTTATGAGTCCCTCCTATATAGAATTTTTCATCTTGAGACGGTAAGGCTCGGAGTCCTTCCTATATAGAACTCTTTGCCTTCAACGCAGTCGGTTTTTGCATATAAAACCTTTTTGCGCCGTTGATGGATTTTTCCGACTGGGAGTTCTTCCTGTATAAAACTGCTAGTCTTCAAACCCTGGAGCCGTCATTCCTTCCTACATAGAACTTTTAGCTTCTGAAATCTCAGAGCTATGGGTTCTTCCTATATAGAACCTCTCACTCTAAGACAGTAAAGCTCAGAGCCCTTCCTATATGGGACTCTTCTCTTTCAACACAATAGGTTTTCCCTATATAAAACCTCGTGTCATGGGTGAATTCCTTCGGCTGGGAGTTCTTCCTATACAGAACTGCTAGTCTTCACCCTGGAGCTGCAAGTCCTTCCTATATAAAACTTTCAGCTTCTGAAATCTCGGAGCTACGGGTTCTTCCTATATAGAATATTTCACTCTAAGACAGTAAAGCTCGGAGTCCTTCCTATATAAGACTCTTCGCTTTCAACACAATGGGTTTTCCCTATATAAAACCTTATGTCATGGGTGAATTCCTTCGGTTGGGAGTTCTTCCTATATAGAACTGCTAGTCTTTACCCTGGAGCTACAAGTCCTTCCTATATAAAACTTTCATCTTCTAAAATCTCAGAGCTACGGATTCTTCCCATATAGAATATTTCGCTCTAAGAAAGTAAAGCTCGGAGTCCTTCCTATATAAGACTCTTCACTTTCAACACAATGGGTTTTCCCTATATAAAACCTTGTGTCATGGGTGAATTCCTTCGGCTGGGAGTTCTTGCTATATAGAACTGCTAGTCTTCACCCTGGAGCTGCAACTCCTTCCTATATAAAACTTTCAGCTTCTGAAATCTCGGAGCTACGGATTCTTCCCATATAGAATCTTTCACTCTAAGAGAGTAAAGCTTGGAGTTCTTCCTATATAAGACTCTTCGCTTTCAACACAATGGGTTTTCCCTATATAAAACCTTGTGTCATGGGTGAATTCCTTCGGTTGGGAGTTCTTCCTATATAGAACTGCTAGTCTTCACCCTGGAGCTGCAAGTCCTTCCTATATAAAACTTTCAGCTTCTGAAGCCTCGGAGCGGCGGATTCTTCCTACATACAACCTCTCTTTGCAGGCGCTTGGAAACATAGGCCTTTTGTCTGTAGAACCTTCATCTTCACATTTGGGATTCACACCACGATGGCTACCAATCTCTTTGAATCTATAGATACCTGTCTAAGATAAAACAAAATGCTATGACAAATGAATTGACATGCTCCTAATCCTAGTGATTTCTAACTATTCATGATGCATGAGTGTCAATATCTTGGTGGACCTGCTTTAGTCCTCAGTCGATCTCGACTTCACGTTGTTCACTTTCTCCCCTTTTTGGCGGCGATACCCCATTTCACTGTCGGGTTCAACCATTCCAACCTTCCTTTTTCTGAATTTCCGACTTGGGGTTCTAAAGTGCTCTTTTAGGTTTTCGCTTTAGAGGTTTTTTTGTTTTTTTTGTTTTTGTTTTTTTGTTTTTTTTCAAGGGGTGCCCTTCTGGGTTTTCACCTAGGAGATCTCTCTTGTTATCTCGCATGCTTTCTTTTGAATAAGCAGGGTGTGCGCCATTGGTCATCCTATCCTGTTGCTTGAAGCCTTTCGCCTTCCCTATCAACGGCCGTTATGTAGGGAGCTAGAGGGTAAAGTTAACATCGTTTTCTAATCACCTGCACCTTTAAGGTTAGATCACAGTAATGCTCAGAAATCTCTTGTTTACCCTAAGCCTATGTTAGCTTATTTGCCTGAAATTAACAAGAAGGCAAGGAATGGATGCTCAAAAACACGATTTTATTACGATTAAGGGTTTGGGATACTTTGAGAGAGTTATGACACATATGAGGAAGAAGAAAAGCTAAATATGAAATACAAGATCCCTCATTATCTTCGGTATGAATGATACATGATCATGTCAACCGACGTAGAATCTTTTGCCTGAAGCTCCCTCTTTGCAGGGTTCATGGGGATGACCCTTCTCCTCGGATATCCAACCTTTCAATTTATCCGAGTCGCCCTTTACGGGTTTTCAACTCGGGTCCTCCTTTTGCTTCAAGAAGCCCTATTTCGGGTTTTCGCCCTGAGCTCTCCATTTTTGTTCTTTTCTTCTCTCTTTTTTTCAAACGTAGTATTTCTTAACAGCATCAGAATTTACAGGGCTTTTCAGCTTATCTCCATCCATTTCAGTTAAGATTAGGGCTCCTCCTGAGAAGGCCTTTTTCACCACGTAAGACCCTTCCCAGTTGGGCATCCACTTTCCTCGAGAATCTTTCTGAATCGGGAGGATTTTCCTGAGCACCAGATCCCTCTCTCTGAATTCTCTTGGGGCACCTTTTTGTTGTATGCCCGCATCATCCACTTTTGGTACATCTGACCATGACAAATGGCCTTTAGTCTCTTTTCTTCAATGAGATTTAGCTGGTCGAGTCTGGCCTGCACCCATTCGGATTCTTCTAATTTTACTTCATTTAAGACCCGGAGAGATGAGATCTCTACCTCAATGGGGAGTACTGCTTCGGTACCATACACCAAGGAGTAGGGTGTTGCCCTGTTGATGTGCGAATGGACATCCTATAGGCGAAAAGGGCAAATGGCAGCTTCTCATGCCAATCCTGTAGGTATCCGTCATCTTTGATATGATCTTCTTTATGTTCTTGTTTGCTGCTTCCACTGCCCCATTCAATTTAGGACGATAGACTGTGGAATTATGGTGTGTTATCTTGAATTGATTGCACACGTCCGTCATCATTTGGTTATTCAGATTGGAAGCATTGTCGGTGATGACCCTTTTTGGCAAACCGTATTGACAAATAATCTCCTTCTTTAGGAACTTACATACTGTAGTCCTTGTGATGTTGGCGTAAGATGTTGCCTCTACCCATTTAGTGAAATAGTCTATGGCGACCAAAATGAAACGGTGTCTATTGGAAGCTTTCAGGTGAATCTGCCCGATGACGTCCATGCCCCACGCCGTAAAAGGCCACAGAGAATTCATGGTGTGTAAAGGCGATGGGGGTGCGTGAATCTTGTCAGCATAAATTTGGCATTTGTGGCATTTCCTGGCGTAATCGATACAATCTCCCTCTATGGTCAACCATAAATAGCCATATCTCATAATTTTCCGGGCTATAGACAGCCCGTTGGCGTGCGTTTCACATAGCCCATCGTGTACCTCAGCTAAAATCTCCTTCGCCTCCCGGGCATCCACACATCTCAGCAATGTCTGATCATGACTTCTCTTATATAGGATCTCCCCATCTAGGACATATCCTGTTGCCATTTTTCTGAGTGTTTTTCTGTCATTGTCATTTGCCCCTTCGGGATACTTTCGAAGCTTGACATATTGCAAGATGTCATAGTACCATGGGTTTCCATCAATCCCTTCCTGCACATTACAACAATGAGCAGGCCTTTCAAACGTCTGCATCTTAATGGGCTTCATTTCTGCCCTAGTGTTTGTTTTAAACATGGATGCCAGGGTCGCTAAGGCGTCTGCCATCTGAATTTCTTCTCGGGGAAGGTAATTGAAGCTGACCCTTTCGAACTCCTTGGTGAGCTCTTGAATCAATTCATAATATTTGACCAACTTTAGGCCCCTGGTTTCCCATTCCCTACGCAACTGGTAAATTACTAGGGATGAATTTCTGAATACTCGAAGTTCCTTAATCTTTCTTTCAATAGCTGAATTTAGCCCCATAACGCAAGCTTCGTATTGAGCTATATTGTTGGTGCAGAAGAATTCTAATCTACTGGTGAAGGGATAATAAACATCCTCAGGAGAAATTAGCACAGCTCCTATCCCATGTCCGAGGGCGTTAGAGGCTCCATCGAAGTAAAGCTTCCATGATTTATCCTCTGAAACCTCTTCCTTGGTTGTAATGCACATCAAGTCTTCGTCTGGGAAATTAAAGTTCAACGCCTCATAGTCGTCCGAAGCGCGACTAGCTAGGAAATCTGCTACGGCACTCCCCTTTACTGCTTTCTGACTCACGTATACAATATCGAATTCGGATAAGAGCATCTGCCAACGGGCCATCCTTCCCGTTAGTGCTGGCGCTTCCATTAAGAACTTCAATGGGTCTAGCTTGGATATCAACCAAGTAGTATGGTACAACATATACTGCCTAAGCCGCTTGGTAGCCCAAACTAGAGCACAACACAGCTTCTGAACCGGCGGGTACCGCGTTTCGCAATCATTGAACATCCTGCTTAGGTAATAGATGGCTTGCTCCCTTTTCCCTGACTCATCGTGTTGCCCCAATACGCATCCCATTGAATTCTCAAAGACTGTCAGGTAGAGGATTAATGGTCGATCTGGTACTGGCGCGACTAAAATCAGAGCATTTGTCAGGTACCTTTTGATCTTTTCTAGGGCCCCTTGACATTCCTCATCCCACACACCAGGATTATTCTTTCTAAGAAGTCTGAAGACCGGGTCACATCGGTCGGTTAATTGGGAAATGAAACGAGAGATATAATTCAACCTCCCCGGGAAACCGCGAACTTCCTTCTGAGTGTGGGGTGGTGAGAGATCCTGGATGGCTTTCACTTTATCTGGATCGATCTCAATCCCTCTTCTGCTTACCACGAACCCTAGGAGTTTTCCAGAAGTAACGGCGAAGGTACACTTGGTAGGATTAAGCCTCAGCTGGTATTTTCGTAGTCTTTGGAATAGTTTTCTCAAGTTCTGTAGGTGCTCCTCCTCTGTTCGGGACTTGGCAATCATGTCGTCCAAGTATACTTCTATTTCTTTGTGCATCATGTCATGGAAAAGAGTCACCATTGCTCTTTGGTACGTTGCCCCTGCATTCTTGAGCCCAAAAGGCATCACCCGATAACAAAAAGTGCCCCACATGGTTATGAACATAGTTTTTTCCATGTCATTAGAGTCCATCTTTATCTGGTTGTACCCTGAAAAGCCGTCCATGAATGAAAACCATGAATGTCTTAGGGTGTTGTCAACCAGCGTGTCAATATATGGTAAAGGGAAGTTGTCTTTAGGGCTGGCTCGGTTTAGATCCCTATATCTACACACATACGAACTTTCCCGTCCTTCTTTGGTACTGGTACAATGTTTGCAACCCATTCGGGGTATTTGGATACCTTCAAGAAACCAGCGTCAAATTGTTTTTTTACCTCTTCTCTGATCTTTAACAACATGTCTGGTCTCATTCTCTGAAGTTTTTGCTGTATTGGTTTGCACTCCGGCTTTGTTGGCAATTTATGCACCACTATGTCAGTATTCAATCCTGGCATATCTTGATAGGTCCAAGCGAAAACATCCTTAAATTCCTGAAGTAGGGTTATTAGTTCGTGCTTGGTTTTCGAGGAAAACGTCGTCTCTATCTTTACTTCTTTTTTCTCTTCTTCAGTCCCCAAGTTTACAACTTTTGTTTCTTCTTGGTGGGGCATGATCTGCCTTTCTTCATTGGCCACCATTCTCTTCAACTCTACCGGGACCTCACATTCTATCCCATCATCTTCTTCCTCAATTCCCTCTGAGATCTCAGGGAATTCAAAATTCACTTCGGGATTGGATTCGGTATCATTCATATAGTCAATCATGAGCGACCTGCATTAAATGAGAATGAATTGTATTGGGAAGAGGATGGCTTTATATGAAGTGAATGAACATGAAGAATGCATGAATGAAATAAATGAAATGTTGGTCGTTCAGGAAAGCGGGGATATTTTCATTTCAACAAAAAAAGTTAACATAGGTGCCCTATACAAAAGATCCACATTGTTTATGGGCAAAAACAAAAGGTTGATTTGGAGCATTACTCTGATCTATTCCTAAAAACCACAGGTAGATCAATGCAGCTCCAGTTATCAAGTGTTTCCCCGGGACGGCAGGGGCGGATGTTGGTTAACATTTTGCTGCCTTAGCCCTTTCCAGCTATCATGTTGATGTACATCCCTTCAAGTGATTCATTGAATATCTCCTCCTGGTTGAGTACGTCATTTTCCTTAATTGCCTCTTCAACTTCTTGACCTGGTTGGTAGAATCCTCCGGAGACAAAAGTGGTTTTCAAACTAGGGAAGGACATTGGTCTCCACGGAATGTCTTCTACTTTAAGTCTGGCTTTTCTTTGCTCTTCTTTTCTCTTGTATTCCTCTTTTCTCTGTTGGACACTTGGTTTGTAACCAGCCCAAAACGGTCCTTCTTGGTTATCATACTTTTGGCTCTTAGGCTCCCTTGTAATTTCTTCCCCAACCCTCTTCCTACTTTGGCTCCTCGGCACAAAGTTTCTGCGACAGTCATCTTGGTACAATTAGATAATCTGGGATAGGGGATCTGACTTCCCTCCGCGACGAATATGGCATTCACTAGCTCTAGTGCTCGAAAAGAGCATTCTGCAGCATCCTCGTCATTTTGAATATAGAGGGCATCTGATGTCACTGAAGCAACAATTTCCTGCTCAGCCTCTACTGTGACCAATTTGCCTTCGACTACAAATTTTAATTTCTGATGCAATGATGAGGGGACAACTCATGCGGAGTGGATCCATGGCCTTCCCAATAAGCAGCTGTAAGATGGTTTTTTGTCCATTACCACAAAATCAATCACATACTCAGTCGGTCCGATCAATAGAGGCACCTCAATTTTTCCCATTGTTCCTCTTTGTGTACCGTCAAAGGCTCTTACGGAATTATGGCAGGGCTTTAGGTGAGAACCATCTATTGGTAGTTTCTGCAAGGTCACCATAGGCAACACGTTCAATGCTAACCCGTTGTCAATCAGTACCCCAAGTACTACAGACCCTTTGCAGTGGGTTGTGATGTTAAGGGCTTTGGTGGACCCCATTCCTCCTTCGGGGATCTCATCATCACTGAATGTTATATGATTATAGGCAGTGATATGCCCCACTATCCTGTACAGATTTGTCACAGAAATATCCTGGGGCACAAAAGTTTGATTTAGTACTTTTAATAGTGCCTCACGGTGTCTTTCTGAACTCAAGAGCAACTCCAGCACTGTGATCCTAGCCGGTTGCTTTCGTAGTTGTTCCACTACGCTGTACTCGCTATGTCTCAAGAACTTCAGAAATTCTTTGGCCTGGGCCTCAATTACCGGCTCATTCATCTTTGGGGGAGGTTCTTCACCGAATATCTGCGTGGGGCTAACCGTTGTATTCTTTCCCTTATCTTTGACCGCTTCAGCTGCTCTCAAAGCCTCGGAGGAATAACATCTGTCGCTCCTCGTAAAATGGCCCACCTCACCAACATTCACATCGTTCTGGCTTTGTTCATCTTTTAGCGTATGTTCTTTTACCTGACCATATTCTGGCTTTTCTGGCGTCGTTACATTTATAGCATAGTTCCAGGGAGTTTGCCGCATATCCTTGAATAGGAATGGGGATGGTGCTGAAATGATGATCTTGGGATTTATCTTGGTGGTTTCTCCTTGGGAGGCACCTGCATTCCCTGGCCTGGAAGAGATGATAAAAGGTCTATCCTTCCCGTATTTAGAGTTGGGGCTATCTGTCATATATACGTCCGACCCCTTCTTTCCCGTGGGCTCTTCGAAGAATTTTATTTGCTTTTCATTCATCAATTTTTGTACCAATCTCGTGAACTCATCGCACTTTTGGATGTCATGTCCTCCGTCCTGATGGAATTCGCAATACACTTCACATCTCTTCTGCCTTATTACCATGCCTTTGTCGATCACACGGGCCATGCATAATTGTTGAAATACCCATAGCAAAGGAGATTTGATTTCTGACACATCATCCTTAATCCTCCTGGTAAAGCATTCTTTAATAACATTTACCCATCTGTTCCCATGATTAGGTAACGAGTTAGTAGCTACACTTGGTTCTTCAAACTTCAATATCCCAGAATCAATTAAGTTCTGCACAAGTTTTTTGAAGGCAAGGCAGTTCTCGGTGGGATGTCCAGGGGCAACGCCGTGATAGTCGCAATACGCGTTCGGGTTATACCAAGAAGGGAATGGCGGTTTGAAAGGAGTAACGTAATATGGACGGACTAGGTCTGCTTCATACAACTGGGAGTAAAGCTCCGAGTACGGAACGGGTAGGGGAGTAAAAGTTTTCCTCTCTTTCTTTTTTATGGAGGTTTTCTCCTCTCTTTGATTCGAGTTTTGTGCTTTTCCCACAGGTGCTTGTGGTTGTGAAACTGTAAAATTCTTCGGGGTGGTGTAAGTGCTGGTGGCGTTTACTTCATTTTTCTTGTTGTATTTTCGAGATCCTTCCCCGCTATCAATTCTACCACTCCTAATTGCCAATTCAAGGGACTCCCCAGTCCTAATTAAATCAGCAAAACACTGTGTTGTGTTATTAATGAGGCGATCGAAAAGTGCCCCTTTCAAAGTATTAACAAATAACGGCGTAATTTCATGTTCCGGGAGGGGTGGCTAAATTTGGGCGGCCACTTCCCGCCACCTTTGAGCATATTGTCGTAGACTTTCGTTGGACTTCTGCCCCATATTTTCCAACATAATTCTACTGGGGGGTCATATCTGTTACATGCTTATATTGCTCAATGAATGCTCTTGACAGATCTTTCCATGTCTTGATATTTACCTTGCTCAACTGGGTGTACCACCGTAACGCTCCTCCAGTTAGGCTATCTTGGAAACAGTGGATCAGTAGCTTCTCGTGCTTAAGGTAGGCCGCCATCTTTCGACAGTACATTGTTATGTGCGTGGAAGGACACGTGGTTCCATCGTATTTGTTGAACTCTGGCATTTTAAATTTTGGCTGTAGGACAAGATCGGATACCATACTTAAGTCACTAGCATCATTTCCTCACTCTTCCATAGCTTGTATCGTTTTAAATTTTTCCTCCATGAGGCGAAACCTTTCCTCCCACTTTTTCTCTACCTCTGTCCTGATCCTTTCGACCACATTCAGGTCTGGCACCTCCTCTTCATAGAATGCTTCAGTGTCGAGGGGTTGAGTTTCAGGTGCCCCTATCTGAAGACTAGCTGACATTCCTGCAGGGTCGATATACACATTTCTAGTCAGATTTGGCGCAGCTGGTTGAACCTTATAGTGAACTGGGGTACCCTCTGGTTCTTGAATGGTTTCTCCTTCAACTCTCTTTCCAAGACTTTTAGCCAACAATACGGTTATGTCGGATACTATCGATGTTTGCGACTGAGCAATTTGGTCACTGAGGCTTCTTTGAGCCTCTTCAAGCCTTGCCTCGAGCTTTTTTTGCCCCTTTTCTAGACTGATTATCTTGCCTTCCATGAGCTTGCTTTGTAATCGGGTAAAGTATGGATGATGAATGATTGCGGGTTAACTCCTATTTTCACACATTACCACAATATTCATAACATTAATATGATTGCAAGAGGAATAAATGCATGTATAATGATGTGAATGTCATGATGCAATGCAAGAATGTATGCAGATAAGGTACTGATTCCGCTGGTAATCACCCTTTAGAACTACTTCCACGGGAATTAAAGGGTCTAGATTACAACAAAGTTCATATTACAAAATGAAGATCCCTAATACAAAAGAGCTAATTACAACACAGAGCCCTATAGATAAGCCCTAGCTCTATCTCCTAATCTTCCAATTGCCCTGAGCAACTTGATGAACCTGGGAGCTTCTTCCGTTTCTGGAACTATGAAAGGTCGGAGTGTTTCAGCCTCGACGGCTAAATCATTCACATGTCTGGCGACTCGCTGTATGTCCACCATCAGGTTTGCGTAATATTGGTCCCTATCCTGTACCATCTGGGCAGCGTCACGCAGTCTCCTTTGCCAATAAGTGTTCCCTTCGGCTGTAGCCTCTTCGAATACACTAATTCTTTCCTTATAATATTTAACAGTGCTTCAAGGGACTTAATTCGGGTTCGTAATATGCCTACTTCGCGTTCTCTTTCTTGTAGCTCAGTGAAGCCATTCCTCTGGCAGTACGTTTGAAAGAAGAGTTCTACTTCTGCCACCTTTTCTCTCAGTTCGACATTCTAACTTCGGCTTTGATCCAGACTTAGGATAGTGTCGTCGTACAACTTTTGCACCTCTAACAGTCTATTCCGGCTACTCATGGACTTTCTTTTCCATACGCCGACGTTTTCTCTCTCATGATTGACTGCTTGTTTTCCCTTGCTAATTTCTTGCCTGATTCTTTCCTTTTCTTGGTCAATGGCCTTCTTGGAGGACTGCCTTTCTTCCTCAATAGCCAACCGGTAGCTTTCTATCTCCTTCTCGATTGCTCTCTTGTTGATTTCTCGTTCTTCTTCCACCAAATGGATACCATTCATTTTTTCTTTTTCCACGGCTATGAGCTGACTTCGGCCAGCCTTCTGTATTTTCGCTTGTAGTAGAAGGGCATCCTTTTGGTAAAGAGCGTTCTTGTCGCTCAAATCCGCATTTAATTGCTTCAACTGCCTAATGATCCCATCCCGTTCGTCGACCTCTAAGCTTGCCTTATAGAGCTCACTCGCATGTTGAGTCTGTTGGGTGTCTATTTTCCTTTTAATTTCTTCGAGTTCATTCCGTAAGATGTCAGTTTCAGATGATACCATCCTTGTAAGCTCCTCGAGTGACACCGCTAGACCTTGATCAGATTCAAGAATCACATTATTAACCTTAAAACGTCTCCAAAGATCGTAGTCTGGGGTGGTCATGTGCTCTGTGTCTCCTTCCACCCTGATCCAGTAATAATGGTCCCAAGCCCTCATGGAAGTCTGAACTTTTCCTTTGAACTCCCCTTTGAAAAGAAATTCAGTTTGGCTTAACCCCGCGGTATTGGGAATGAAATGTCGTGACCCGAACTGTCGAGACACCAAAAGCGGAGCACAAGAAATCCCTCCGTGCAATCCCAACATCATCAGCCAGTTGAAATCGCCGCAACTGTATAAAAAGTAATTAACTTTGCCGAGCCATGGGACCCTCCATGCTATGTCTTCGTCTTGAATGTTCCTGAAGAAACTAGTCCATTTTTTTTCAAGTCTTCTCGCCATTCTTTTGCTAAGTACTCCCGTAAAGGTGAAAAACCTTGGAAGGATATCCCCGGCAGGACCCTCGTCGGCGTCTTCCACACGTGACTCTGAATCCACACCTGTAACAGCTATGCACATCCTCGAAAACGTCCTTCTTCATGCTTCCGACTAGCATTTAAAGAAATGAAGGTCTCGGCCAAGATTGCTGGTACTGGGTTTGCTCTCCGTTTCACACGCTCAAACAAGTCCAGAATGGCTATGTCAATGTTCCCAAGTACTCTCGGAAAGATCACCAAGCCATATATTCCTAAGGCGAATAGGTCCATCTTCTTCGCCTCGTCTGGATATGTCGGTATGATGTCCCGAATACTTTCCCATGCAAAAACTATATTGTCTCCTCAGAGTTGAATCAGGCCATTAACCCAATCGTCACTCATTCCTGCAAAGGTTTTGAGCTTCGAAGTGTAATTCTGATTCCTCGGAGGCTTCACGTAGATCCAATCTTCCTGAACGTTCTTCTGGTTAAATAAAGCGGTGTATTCTTCTACTGTAGGCATCATGTCCTGCCCATTGAAGGTGAAGCAGCAAAAGGCAGGATTCCAGAACTGAAAAATAGCTCGGAGCAGAGGCTGGTTAACCCGAACATATAACAGTTGTGCAATGTTGCCATAACTATCGTAGAACAAGTCCTGTAGTCTTCGGTCCCATCTTTCCCAAATGCTTTGAAGATCCCATAAGTTGTTCTGTTGGAGACTCAAATAGGTGTACCCTGCTATTACGCGTTCGTTCGGCGAACTGTCCCCTTGGGTTTTCTGGTTGACCTCTGACCAATGTCTGACTGACAAATTAAGCTCTTCTTTCCTAAGACACCTTTTTTCCATGGTGAAAGACTTTCTGATCGGGCAAACCACTTGATCCAGTACCTTTATGTGATGCAAATGTATGATGTATGAAAAAAACGGAAGCGAAAAAGAAAACAAGTCAGTACCAGATAAAATTAATAAATATATAAATAAAAGGACAAAATTAAACAGAATAAACACATAAAACAACCCTATTTATCCCATCTAAAACCTAAGGTTATCCGCATGGCTCTAAGGGGTAGGTTTCAATGTATTCTCTACATGCAGTCTTGGTTCTAGGAGATACCCGAATTGTCCTTGTTGTCCTCTACTAAGAGTAGCAAGGCCCCCGATCATCACCCATTATAGGCTCCTTTCAACCGGGTTCAATTCAGGGGGACCCATTCGCTTATGCCCATACGAAGGAACGATATCCTTACGAAAGCATAAGGTACTCGAGCCCTGAAGGTACTTGCTAGGCCCATACGGGAGAACGATTATCTCCATGAAAGCATTAGCGTTTTCCCCCCACTTAAAAAACGGGTTTATATGCCATATTTTAAATGCGTTAAAATAAACGCGAAATTATAACCGAATGTTAATTTAATAGTCACTTTAACCCAGAATTTCTAATATTAATAAAGTGGTAATTATTTTAAAAGCTTGACTCTCATTTGTTTTTGAAAAACAAAAATCTTCCCCAGCGGAGTCGCCATCTGTAGCGATGTCTCCGTTTCGTTAAAAAATCGTGTTTTCGAAGTGTTGGTTGTCTTTCGGATATAAAATGTTTATTCCGTGGGGGTTTTAAAAACCGTATTTTATTTAAAAATTGGAGTCGCCACCGGCCACTTAGGTAGGCCGGACACCATAAAACCAGAGATTTAAAAATTGTTGGGTTCGGGAGTCGGTTATGGATGGGGAAGGATTAGCACCCCCACGCCGCCCAAAATTGGTACTTTAATAATTACCGCTTCATTAATATTAGACTTTCCGGATTAAAGTGACGATTAGTTTAAAATTTGGTTATAATTGCGAATAAATTTTAAAGGCCCCGTTATCCGAGAGTAAACGCCCAACCACTATCACTACGCTTGATACTGGCTCCGTTTACGCTCGGATAAAAGGGCACCGCATTGACATTATATATCCCATTATGCAAACTTAGTGAACAAAATATAAAACATGGAAAATAATTTAAATACAATAAATATTAACATAATAAACTACTAATTGAACATAAATAAAATACTAATCTAAAACATACATGCATACAGATTACTCCTACTCGTGACTAAAAACAAACTTAACATATCACGATAACAAGGCATGAGTATATACATGTGGGAACGAAAACACATACCACAAGAAGACATACATATTAAAAAATAAAAACACATTGTAACGTATACAGGACGTAGTATTATGCATGACAAAGAAAACATACTAACTCATAACCTAAAAGCCGACTAAAATATTAATCGAATATGTGCGGTACGACAGATCAAATAAAAGCATAAAAACATAATCACCATAAATTGAACACACATATACATATAAACATAAAAATACGAAACATGTACAAGAGACATATGAGCAGGCAAAAAGGCTACATCAACCTGTACGATCATAATAAGAGAACATGAACATTTAAATATGGAACAGGACTGAAATGAGAAAAAATAAACATAAGAGACAGAAATTAAAAGGCAATAACATGCGATTTAGGGATGAAAATGCAAGCTCAACCGAATTTGAAATGACTAAAACTGTTATTGGACCAAGGGGCAGGCTTGAAGTGAAAATTTCAAAAACACGGTGGGACTGGTGAGGTAATTTCGCCATTTAAAAACTGATTCAACTTAATCCAGGGGTTGGATTGCAAGATTTTAGAATATAAGGGGGACTGGAATTGTAAATATCCCATGCGGCGAGACAGAAGTGAAAATATCAAAAACGCGGGGGGATTTATTTCGGAATTTAACCATTTCACAATATAAAACACCTATAAAATCCCCTTTTTCAGCCCGATCTCAAATTTTTCTCACTTTTTTTCCTTAATCGGTTTTATAATAGCCTTTCTCCCTATCATTTCTCTCAACTCACCCCCCCAAAACCAACCTCTTTCCAAACCGAACCCGAATATGAACTTAGATTTACACTAAGACTCACCCTTTTCCCTAGATCTAAGTAAATACGAAACAAATTTTTTGTTTGTTTATGTTTAACCGAAATGAAACCAAAAGGGACCTCCCACTCCCTTCAGTTCACCATGTTCAGCTTGGGAAAGCTGAAAGAGGCTTGTCACTGGTGAGGGGAGATCCATCGACGACGAAGGTAACAAATCTACACCTCTTTCTTTTTGTTATTACTTCGTATTTTTTGTATGCATGCAAAGAAGTAAGGAAAAAAAGAAAAGAGCGTTACCACTGAAAACTTTGTGCTTTCCTTTTTTATTTTTCTCTCTGATTACCACTGGACTGCTTTACAATTACTTGTTTCATACATATATCACTCTCTTTTTTGGTTTGGTAACAAGTAATGTAAAATATTTTTAGATCTGAACTGATACTGACATCGCCTCTTTTTTTGTGTTTTTCTTTGATATATCTGAACGCGGTGGTTGGAGGCCGGCATGGTGGCGGTGTGGGGGAGATGTCTTCGGCCAGAGGCGTTCTTGGCCGTTGGATCAGATTCGATCTAACGGTCAGGATGGCTTGAAGAATGCACGGTCCAGATGAAACCTCGATCGGTGAAACAGCTCCAGATCGTGACAATTGGGGCTCAGCAGTCGAGGGGTTATAGCGCGTGGGACTCACGTACGCGTGGGATATCGAAGGGTCCGCGCGTGGATCGTACGCGCGCGTGGTATTCGAAAAGTCTGAGCGTGTAGTTCACGCGGCCAGCTAGATATTTTCCCTCCTTGATCGTGGCCGTTGGATCCACATTTTGATCCAACGGCTCCTGGTTGGCTGCGCAAAGACAAAGTGATATATTAGGGTTCTGCTAGGGTTTTGGGCTTGGGCCAACCGGGCCTTGTAATTTATGGATTTTGTAATAATATGGACACTTAATTTAAGTGGGTTTTTTTTATTTTTTCAGATTTGTCCATATATATTAATAATAATATATTAATATAATAGTAAATGCATACACATACATACTTACGTACATATACATACAATTGCAATGAAATACATTCACACGTAAATACACTTAATAATAATACATGCAACACTCATTCGTATACAGTCAATAATAACAAGGACATTAATAATATATACATGCAAAGATACATAAACCTACTCATAAATGCACATATACTAGCATACATTATACTATACTCCTAACATAAATATAACCATATCACACACATATTAATAGGTACGTAATACACCACATAAATATATGCACCATGCATACATTCACACATATATCATTATGTAATATTAATAACATATACACGCACACACATATATGTAATCATGCACTAATATATTAATATGATACTTAGAGATTAGATAAAAATGAGTGATTACAGAGTGTAGTCAGAGTCTCAGGATCAGGATCAGGATCAGGCTAGGTGCCTCTCCCGATTTCATTATCATCGATTATAGCATGGTTATCACTATTGTCTAGAAATATAGCATTGAACCACTTAGTGAAATCTGTTGCGAAGTTAAGGTAAGTCATTGCATTGTATATCGATCATTGGTACGGCTATAATCATTGCTACTAGGCAATGCTATCAATTGTGCCTTGTTATTGCTATTGGAAATATGGAAGCATTGAACATTGGATATAGGGCATAGTTATTGCCATTGTTATTGTCATTGTCATTGTCATTGTCATTATCATTGAATATGGATATCGACATAACTATTGTTATTGAAACATTGAATGTGAAGCATTGACCACTGTCATTGTCATTGAGAATATTGAACATTGTCATTATCATTGATATTGTCATCGAACACTGGCACCGGAACATTGCTTATTGATAAGATCATTGAATATTGTTATTGTTATTGAACATGAATTATTAATATTGTTAACGGACCTTGGATTCAAAAGGACTTTTGATACAATTGGCATGCCATAGAATTCATGACTCAGTGTATCGGTAGACTACGGTCCTTGTGCTACGACCTATATTGATTTGGTGAGGCGGAGGGATGTGTAGTGTTATTGGTCATTTTGGGGAGGCAGAGGGACTAGACCATTCATTGACTTAGAGAGGCGTAGGAATTCGCGTATCCACTATCCCAAATCGATCCGAGGGTTAATATTGAAATGAGAGAATATTGATGTTGAACATGAACATTGCATTGTTACTATTAATTTATTGCACAGTTATTGCTATTATATGAATTGGAATGCACTACACTGATACTGACATTTGTTATGACTACCTCACTAGGCAATGTATGCCTAATGCACTTTATTTCGAACATTTTAGGTTAAGGAACTTATCGTTGGAGATCGGAGAGGTTGAAGTGTTGACAAGTCACAAGCAAGCTTAAAGTAATGTATATCGAACTTATGAACTCCTAGTAGGGTGGCAAAGTACTTAGAATAGTCATGTATGGTCCTTTTGATATGTATGTTTTATGGTTGTGGTGTAAAGATGCCTAAAGCACTAAATGGCCCTTTGGAATGGCCTAAAATTGGTTAAAATGGCTTATTTGGCTCATAAGGAGGAAAACTTCATAAATGGATTCGAATAACCCTAATATTTGGTATGCAAGTAGATTTTAATATTAAAATATTATTGGTAAAGTTTAATTGCATTTAGACATTGATTGCTAGGTCAAATGGACTAAAAATCAAATAAAAATTGGCATTACAATGCAGGGCGTATCAATACAGGTCAAGATGTATTGATACGACCATGCATATTTGGCCTGAGAAAGCATAAGTTAACCATAGCGTATTGATACAGGTCTAAAGTGTATCGATACAGGTTTTGGCAGTAAGGTTTGGGCATATGAGTGTATCGATACGACCTTGGGGTGTATCGAAACAGGTTAATCCTAGTCAAACCGTATTGATACAACCCCAACTGTATCGAAATGGGCTTTGGTCATTGAGGGCTAGAAGTGAATCTGTGCATTTCTGTATCGATACGGCATGATGGTGTATCAATTCGGTGGTCGTAACACAGTTATGAGACCATAAAAAGCAAGTCAAAGTTGGTCAACCCGTATCTATACAAGCCAAGTTGTATCGATACGAGAATGGACAGATCCAGAAACGGGTTATAAGCTTGCACACCCGTATCGATACGGCCTCCAGGCGTATTATTCACCGGTAGCATTCTCTGATATGATTTTCTAACGCATTATTAAATTCTAACGCATCGATCATTGTTTTATTCACCGGTATCATTCTCTGATCCGATTTTTTGCTAGGCTAGGCAGGGGATGTTATATTTGTTGTATCAGAGCTAGAGTTTAGTTCATTCTAGGACTAAACAGTAGCCTATTGTATTGTTATTGTGTTACTTTGCCACCTTGGAGTTGTATATTGTGTATATTGTGACTTGTCGACTAATCTAAACTCTTTTTGTTATAGATATGTCTGGGACCAATGAAGCCCATATAAACGAGCCTGCTACCGGCTCCTCGACACACAAAGAGGAAGTAAGGGAGGGAGACCCTCTAAACCTGCCTAATCCTCAACCCAAAATGTTGAGCTGATATTGCCTGATGCGCAGGCAAAATGCAACCGGAATATGGTTGATATGTTTAAGCAATTTATGACATCTATGATAGACGGTAGTGCAACCTACCCCACCAGTTGTCCAATATCCCCAATCCCCTATTGATAAGCTGGCATCACTCCAGGCATACACTTTCACCGGTCAGGATAATGATAATCTTGAGATCGCCGAGTACTGGTTGGACACCACATTGAGAATTTTGAACAAGCAATTATAGTGTTTTGATGAGCACAAGCTGGAGTGTGTCGTTGCATTGCTAGCTGATTAAGCACTTCACTGGTGGGAGACCACTATTCTTATTGTTCCTGAGGAGACTGTCACTTGTGAGTTATTCCTTCTAGAATTTCAAAAGAAGTATGTTAGTGAGTACTACCTCACGAAGAGACGTAACATATTTCTCCCCCTCAAGCAAGGTGGGTGACCAGTCGAGTAGTACATTCGTGATTTCTGCAAGCATTTCCAATATGGTGTTGAATACGTCAAGAAAGAGGAAGAGAAGTGCCGTATGTTTATTGCCCAACCCATTGCATTGAGCATCATTGATTTCCAGGACATGGTGAACCGAGTCAAAGCCACTGAAGCATCGTTGAAAGCCCAAAGAACCAATGGGACGGGCAAATCTGAGAAGGGAGTTAGAGATGATTCTTGACCTCCTGGATGGAACAAGAAGGGAAAGTATCAAGGCCCTAAACATCATGTCTATCTACAGCCTTCCTGTTCTAGGAATATCGAGAAGCCGTTGTCCATGAATTAATCTTTCTCTAAGGTGGCATCGGTCGTGAGCACTGGAGGCTCAAATCGAAGTTCACAATATCCTGTTTGTAATTATTGTCAGAACAGGCATCCAACAAGATCGTGCAGTAAGCAGTCTAGAGCTTGCTTCTATTGTGATGAACAACGCCACTTTATCCGATATTGCCCCCTCAATACAACCAAGTTTACTGCTACACTGGCAAGTAATGCAACCCCTACTCAGTCCCTGTAAAACCCCTCACCTGGGTTAGTAGTAACCCGTCCAAGGAGTGTTACTACAAGGAAACAAACAAGCAAACAAGAAGCAAATAGGCAAGCCAATTAAAATTTTTCTGAACTCTTCACTAGAAGATGAATTGTTCAACTAGCTTAATCATAAACTAGAAAGCTTCCATTCGAATTGGGCATGGACATCAAGCAATAAGAACATACATGGTATTCGAATCAAGCAACCAAGAACATGTAGAACATAACAAGTAATCGATCAAGCATGTACTTTAGGACAATACTAAATCGAAAAGGGTCACTTGATTTACAAGACATGTTTAGGATAGCCTACTACTCATTCATAAGGTCACTAGATACATTTGGTTAAGCATGTATTTCATGGTATCTTCATTTCAAGATTTGTTACAACCTATACAAGTAATTCTTCTTTCATTTGAACACGACAATTCATAAGAAATTCAATCAACCTAGACATGATACTAGTTTGTTATATTCAAATTTGGTTATATATATATATATCAAGTTAATCATGTAGGCATTTGAGTACTATAACTAGTTCCAAGTCAAATCATCATTTACAAGTATGTGCAGCTTATATACATTTCAAGGCAAGAAAAAATCATGAAACAAGGTCATACTTAAGCCCAATTAACTTAGTATATCTTCTAGCATTATCTACTTAGAATATGTAAACATAGCATGCTTATTCTACTATCCATACCATCATGTACTTACATCCAAACCAAGGCTCAGACAAGTATGATCTCAACAAGAACTACCTCCCATGACAATCTATGATAGCTACTAAGACCATGATATTTGCACAAGACAAGAACCATAAATCAAGTGATCATTCGATTATGCATCCAAGTAAACAAGCATATAAGGACCAATCCCCAAGCATATTTGATCATGGAAAGTTTATATATACAAGTATCAAGATCATCAAATTATTAAAACATGATTGTAACAAGTTAAGCATTCGATAACAAGGTATAAACAATGCCATTTAAGTCTTTACAGCTCCTTAAAGGTCATAATCAAATACATACAAACTTCCAACAATTCAAAATGCATGAGCTAGCATGATCTATATACATATCTAGGTGCTACCAACTAGGAGTGTTACAAAAAGTATGGAATCGTACTTCTAGCTCGGTTTTCTCTTGCTTCAAGCTCATGAA
Organism: Hibiscus mutabilis; assembly: GCA_019671005.1. NCBI lineage: Eukaryota > Viridiplantae > Streptophyta > Magnoliopsida > Malvales > Malvaceae > Hibiscus > Hibiscus mutabilis. The sequence goes on from CM033725.1 coordinate 13,170,627, forward strand.
AGGTGGCTTAAAATCCTTTTAACTTGTAGATTAGGAAGAATGGAAACAAGAGTGATAAGTACATTATGTACTTAGTGAGGTAGTCATAGCACTATCCAGTTATTTGATCAAGTTTTATTCAGTCAGGTAGTTTTATTCGAGGTTTATAACATTCAATCTGCACATAAGGTCGAGTAGTATGGCAATCATATCAAGAAATTATCAAGTAGCTTGTTTATCAAGACATTAGGATAGCATGGAAAGCATGTTATCAAAACATTTCAAATATACACATTGACACTTCAAGCTTACAAGTAAGTTTCATGGTATTACAACTTATTTATTATCCTTTTTAACATAATCCTTGTTACTTTCTTTATCCTGAGCCTTGATACTTAGAGTGTTCGTCTTTATTATAGCATTCCATTAAATGTATATTTACGCATATACAAGCAAAACAGTCCATGGTGACATCTAATTTAATTAAGTTATATCCATTAAACATGTTTACACACAATCACAAGTAAAACAGTCTATGGTGACTTCTAATTTAATTAAAAATGTCCATTAAACATGTTTACACACATTCACAAGTAAAACAGTCTATGATGACTTCTAATTTAATTCAAATATGTCCATTAAACATGTTTACACACAATCACAAGTAAAACAGTACTTGGTGACTTCTAATTTAATTCAAATCTGTCCATTAAACATGTTTACACACAATCACAAGTAAAACAATCCATGGTGACTTCTAATTTAATTCAAATCTGTCCATTAAACATGTTTACACACAAACACAAGTAAAACAATCCATGGCGACTTCTAATTTAATTCAAATATGTCCATTAAACATGTTTACACACAATCACAAGTAAAACAGTTCATGGTGACTTCTAATTTAATTCAAATCTGTCCATTAAACATGTTTACACACAATCACAAGTAAAACAGTCCATGGACGATACTTACACACTTGGACATCCAAAACAATCCAATAATTGTTCAATTATACACAAAATGGTCCATGAATCATACTCACACATTTGGACATCCAAAACAGTCCAATAATTGTTCATTTATACACAAAACAGTCCATGAATCAAGCTCACACAATTGGACATCCAAAACAGTCCAATAACTGTTCATTTATACACAAAACAGTCCATGAATCAAGCTCACACAATTGGACATCCAAAACAGTCCAATAATTGTTCATTTATACACAAAATAGTTCATATTTCCATGTACAAGTGTACATGGCAGCAACACATTATGCTTACATATTAAACACATGAAAACAATCCATATTTCCATGTACTAGTGTACATGGCAGCAACACATCATGTTTACATATTAAACACATTCAATTCGTATCAAGTAGCAAGTACTTAAGAATACACTTTATCAATTCAAGCATACATGTCAAGTAAGTCACGTACTCAAAATTTCATGTCAAGCATTTCAAGTATTCAAGTAAGCTTTATGCTTCATTTGTTTTTCACTTGATTAATTTAGTTTATGCCTTTTAGCACTTCTTTTTCTCACTAAGAGTTCAATATTTCATATGCTCACCAAGAGCTTCTTTAGACATTATGCTCACCAAAAGCTTCTTTAGACATTATGCTCACTAAGAGCTTCTTTAACAATATGATCACCAAGAGCTTCTTTAACAAGATGCTCACCAAGAGCTTCTTTAACATTTCATTTTACATTCTTGATTTTCCTTTGGATTTCTTATTTATTTTCACAATAATGTTCATATCTTTTACATGTTTGCCTTGGATCACAATTGGTTATGGATGACATTGGTCCGTGTTTGACCATAAAGGTCCAAGAATCCTATACTTCTCACTATCCAACCAACTGTCGCCAGTCTCAGTACAACTCCCCTGTTACCTCCTACTATCACCAATAACATATTACATGTAATGGGGCATCCCCCCGAGTCGTGGCTCATGGATCGTAGTCCCAAGTATACCATGCATCATACAATTGATCCAAGGGCTTCCATTGTAGGCAACTTAAATCTTTTAAATCTTTAATCTTCATTAGGGAAGTATCTTATGGCATAAGAAGTATTATCTTACTTTAAAACTTGTAGTTATTTCTTACATTTTATGCTTACATATTGTAAATTCAAGAACACATGCTAGTTTCAAACAAGTCATTCGAACCATCATCAATCAAGCCTTCAAAGAGTCAAGCATTAAGCAGTATCAATTAAACCATCAATCAATTGTTTATCACTTAGCAAGCAAGTTCATTATAGTGTAGTATTATTCGAATAGTTATCACACACAAACAAGTGTCAATTTACACCCAAGGTAGCAACAACTCAATCACATATGAGTGTACATATCAAGTCTCAAACAAGACAATCCAAGCAAGTACATTCCACTATAATTCGATTGATTATCAAGAAAGCAAGCATACATGTAACAACCATCAAGTTTCCAGCTAAGCATCCTTCCCTTATACATTTACCAAATGGAAATTAGGTTCATTTCATGTCAATTCCACATCAACTATGTAAACAATTGCAATTGGTTAGGACCTAAGTCCTAACCTTAAGTAAAGCTACACTCGCAATACTCCAAGCTATTCACTTGTCTTGTATCCAAATCCCTTTGCCTCTTGCTTTGGGATGTCCACTCTTATCTTCCTCTTCCACAGCTTGCTGCCCTTGGTCTTAGTAATGCTGCCAACAAGTTGAATTTAGCTCAAATTCAACCTTAACACCATGGATTTAAGCTTTCTCTCACAAGAACACTCTCTCCCTATTTTTCCCTCTTCACATAGGTATAATGGAGAAATGGATGAAGATGACATCCTTGTAATGGATTTAGGAATTTACTATCTTATCCTTGATTAGTTGTTTATCATAGAATTAATCAAGGGCATTAGGGGAAATGAGAAATTTAGCATGCAATACTTATCTTTCTCATTTAATTCAATGTAGTCACTTTAAATTGATCACTTATTTCATTCATTCTTTCAAGTAGACCCTTGACTAATCAATTTAGCTTAGTTCTAAATTCAATTAAGCTATCAACTTATGCAAATTGGTTCCAATACTTCTAGGCTAGGATTTGGGGTGTTATATTCCTTCCGAGGTAAGGGGTGAAGGAAAGGTTCATCGGGAGCTACAAGAAGACCTAGTGGCTCTGGCAAGGCATCGAGTAAGCAAGAATCCAAGGTTCATGCTCAGATGTATCATGTGAGGAGCAAGGAGGAGGAAGGTGAGCTTGATGTCATTGCAGGTATCATTGAACTGTACTCCCATTCTTTATATGCATTGATTGATCCTGGTTCTACTCATTCCTTTATAAATAATGTGCTAGTTAAGAAACACAGATTATCTTTTAAGCCCATAGCACCGAGGGTCACCGTTAGCAATCCGCTAGGCGATTGTATCACCATAAGCCTTGTATGTAAGAATTGTCCCTTAGTAATTCAAGGGATTCCTTTTATGGCAAACCTATTGGCTTTACTGATCTATTGGTTTGATGTTATATTGGGTTTGAATTGGCTTAGTGAACATCAAGCGTGGGTAGATTGTAGTAAGAGAAAACTGTATCTTCGAGGCCTTGGCAAAGAGAGCATCGTATTGATGAGTTCAAGAAATCCTTCCTTGTATGCTTTGACATTAGAAGCCAAGGATAGGCCTCAACTATTAGATGTTGACACTCCATGTAAATTCGATGATGTCTTCCCTAATGAACTCCTGAGTTTACCCCTAACCCATGAGGTTGAATTTGGCATCGAAGTGCAACACGGAACTACCCTCATTTCTATTGCACCCTATTGTATGGCAGCTATTGAGCTTAAGGAGCTAAAGGCTCAAATTCAAGATCTATTGACCAAAGGCTTCATTCGACCGAGTTCCTCTCCCTAGGGGGCACCGGTCCTTTTTGTCAAGAAGAAAAATGGTTCCATGAGGCTGTGTATTGATTACCAATAGTTGAATAAGGTAACCATCAAAAAAAATATCCATTGCCAAGGATTGATGACCTATTCGATCAGCTTAAGGACGCCACTATGTTTTCTAAGATTGATTTGAGGTCTAGATATTATCATATGAGATTTAAAGAGTGTGGTGTGCCCAAAACTACCTTCTGTATGAGATATGGTCACTACGAATTCTTGGTGATGCCATTTGGGCTAACCAATTAATGATATCCCAATTTAATCCAAGAACCCTGCTAAACATCAAGATCACCTTCGTAATGTGCTTCAAACTCTTCGGGAGAAACAATTATATGCCAAGTTTTCTAAGTGTGAGTTCTAGCTCACCGAAGTTGCCTTTTTTGGGCACATTGTATTGGCTTTGGGGATCTAGGTAGACCCGAAGAAAATCCAAGCCATTGTTGATTGGCATCCACCGAAGAACATTGGTGAGGTAAGAAGTTTCCTTGGTCTTGCTGGCTACTATAGGAGATTTGTCAAAAGATTTTCTATGTTAGCAGCCCCATTGACTAAGTTGCTAAGAAAAGAAGCTCCGTTTGTTTGGACCAAGGAACAATAAAGAAGCTTCGGTCAATTGAAACAAGTTTTAACTCACGCACCAGTTCTAACCCAACCTGAGTCTGGAAAAGACTACACTGTTATAGTGATGCTTTGCATCTCGGGTTAGGATGTGTGTTAATGCAAGAAGGCAAAGTCATTGCTTATGCTTCCAAACAACTAAAGCCACATGAAACGAATTGCCCCACCCATGACCTAGAGTTGGTTGCAGTTGTCTTTGCATTGAAAATTTGGAGGAATTATCTCTACGGAGAGAAATGTTACCTCTTTACCGATCATAAAAGCCTCAAGTACCTCTTATCATAGAATGAGTTGAATCTTCAACAATGGAGATGGATAGAGCTCCTCACGGACTATGATATTGTCATTGATTACCATCCGGGCAAGGCTAATGTTGTAGCTGATGCACTCAGCTGCAAACCTTTTCCTGGTAAGCATTTTTATTGATCATTGAATTTAGATGCATTGATTGATATATAGACTTATTATAATTCATTGTGTTGTAGCTCCTCAAGCTATCAATGCTCACTTCTATCTTCGGAAGCATTGCTATCTCGTGGTTAAACTTCAAGTTCAGTCTACCATCATATTGAGAATTCAAGCATTGCAAAAATAAGATCCTAAACTTCAAGCTATCATTTCCAAGTTTCAAGATAACCCCGACTTCAGAATAAATTCTGAAGGACTCTTATGTTTTTGTGATCGAGTTTGTGTACCCAATGCTGAATCTTTTCGCACTGATATCCTTAATAAAGCTTATCCGAGTTCTTTCTCTATTCACCTGGGGTCAGTGAAGATGTACAAGGACCTACGAGAGCTTTACTGGTGGCTGGGGATGAAGCAAGCCATAGTGGAATTTATATCTAAGTGCCTTACGTGCCAACGCGTTAAAGTTGAGCATCGTGTCCCTACTGGCCTATTGCAACCAATCGACCTACCGCAATGGAAGTGGGAGAAGATCACTATGGATTTTGCAGTGGTCTGCCTCTAACCCCAGCTAAACATAATGTCATTTGGGTCATTGTGGACTGTTTCACTAAGTTAGCACATTTCTTATCAGTTCGAATGGACTATGGTCTTCCCAAATTAGCTGACTTGTACATCGAGGGAGTCATCCGATTTCATGGGGTACCTCAGTCTATTGTCTCCGATCGAGATCCACGTTTTTCTTTTCAATTTTGGAAGTCGTTGCAAGGAGCTCTAGGCACCAAAGTTAATCTTAGTACTACTTTCCACCCGCAATCTGACGGCCAGTTAGAAAGAGTAATCCAAGTACTAGAAGACATGCTTCGAGCCTCCATCATTGACTTCAAAGGGTCTTGGGAGAAATCCTTACCTCTTATGAGTTTGCCTACAACAACAATTATCAAGCTTTCATTAAGATGGCACCATATGAAGCATTGTATGGTAGACGTTGTAGAACTCCATTGTGCTGGTCTGAACTCGGTGAAGGCAAGATGTTGGGCCTTGATATCCTTCGCGATACTAAAGAAAAGGTTCCCATCATCCATGATTGCTTGAAGGTTGCCCTCGACCGATAGAAAGCTTATTTTGATCTTAAACGAAGGGATATACAATATGAAGTTGGTGAAAAAGCCTTCCTCAAAGTTTCACCTTCGAAAAAGATTTTGAGATTTGGCAAAAAGGGGAAACTGAGTCCCCAATTCATTGGACCCTTCGAGGTGACTGAAAGAGTTGGCCCAGTGGCCTACCGATTATTGTTACCCTCAGAACTGAGCAAAATCCATGATGTATTTCATGTATCGATGTTTCGGAAGTATCATTTTGACCCTTCACATATTATCAAACCTGAATCAGTAAAAATCCAACCGAACTTATCCTATGAAGAAAAACCAGTCCAAATTCTTGCAAGAGAAGTTAAAAGACTTTGTAACAAGTCTGTTCCATTGGTTAAGGTGCTCTGGAAAAGCCACACCGCTAAAGAAGCAACCTGGGAACCATAGGAGATAATGGGCAACCAATATCCTCATCTCTTTAATCCAAGTGAAATTCGAGGATGAATTTTTCTTAAGGGGGAGTTGTAACACCCCGAAAACTGGCCTAGTCAAAATTAAGCTTCAGTGACTAAAAACCCTACATTAAAAAAGTTCCAAATATTGTATTGGCATTAACCACGAGGTCAATTACATTAATATTGAACTCTAACTGAGTCAAATTATTGTTCAAGGACCATATTGAATATGTTGAGAACCTTTTGGTGGCTAAATTAAAGAAATTGAAGGTTTGGGGGCTAAAGTAATGAGCATTAATAGTTGAGGGACTAACCTTGCAATTAGCCCCTCCTCAAATTTTAATCACCCACACGTAGGCTAATTTGATGAGCTTCCTTCATATAAAGGAAAGCCATTGATTCATTGGAATTAAAAGAATGAAAATGGGAATAGGAGTCTTACCCAATACAAGAATAAGCAAGAACCTCTCTATCCTATCGTCTTCTTCCTACAAGCTAGCACCTCCATTAGAGCCTAAGACCAAGCTTAGTTTTTTTGACTTATTAACATCGAATCGTTGCTATCGATCGGGTAAGCTTAATCCCCTAAGCTATTATTGAAATCCATGGAGATCGTGAGAGTAATCTCAAGCTAGATTTTGGCTATGCATGGATAATCCATAGTTATTGTTAAACCAAGCTTAGATATTGATTATAATGTCTTTATAATGATTTCAATATCGTATTATCAACCCTAATAGTTTCCCTATTGTTTTTTCCTAGATCAAGAAATCGATAAAGAGCATCCACCATCTCCATCAAGGTCTAGGGAAAAGGGAATTGATATCCGAGAGCCTTAGAAGCTTCGAATTATCAAGGTGAATGTAGTCGGAGTCTCAGAATTAGGCTAGGTGCCTCTCCCGATTTCATTGTCATTGATTATAGCATGGCTACCACTATTGTCCAGAAATATTGCATTGAACCACTTAGTGGAATCCGTTGTGAAGTTAAGTAATTGCATTGTATATCGATCATTGGTACGGCTATAGTCATTGCTATTGGGCAATGTTATCGATTTCTCCTTGTTATTGCCATTGGAAATATGGAAGCATTGAACATTGGATATAGGGCTTAGTTATTGCCATTGTTATCGTCATTGTTATTGTCATTGTCATTGAATATGGATAGACATAACTATTGTTATTGAAACATTGAATATGAACCATTGATCACTATCATTGTCATTGAGAATATTGGACATTGTCATTATCATTGATATTGTCATCGAACACTGGCACCAAAAACATTGTTTATTGATAAGATCATTGAATATTGTTATTGTTATTGAACATGAATTATTGATATTGTCATCAGACCTTGGACTCGAAAGGACTTCAGATAAAAATGGCATGCCATATAATTCATGAGCTTAGTGTACGGTTGGACTACGGTCCTTAGGCTATAGCCTATATTGATTTGGTGAGGCGGAGGGATGTGTTGTGTTATTGGTCATGTTGGCGAGGCAGAGGGACTAGACCATTCATTGACTTGGCGAGGCATAGGAATTCGTGTATCCACTATCCCGAATCGAACCTAGGGTTAACATTGAAATAAGATAATATTGATGTTGAACATGAACATTGCATTGTTACTATTGATTTATTGCATAGTTATTGCTATTATATAAATTGGAATGCACTACATTGATACTGACATTAGTTATGACTACCTCACTAGGCAATGTATGCCTAATGCACTTCATTTCATACATTTCAGGTTAAGGAGCTCATCATTGGAGATCGAAGAGGTTGAAGTGTTGGACAAGTCACAAGCAAGCTTAAAGTAATGTATATCGAACATATGAACTCCTAGTAGGGTGGCAAAGTACTTAGAATAGTCATGTATTATCCTATTGATATGTATGTTTTATGGTTGTGGTGTAAAGATGCCTAAAGCACTAAATGGCCTTTTGGAATGGCCTAAAATTGGTTAAAATGGCTTATTTGGCTCATAAGGTGGAAAACATGGTAAATAGATTTGAATAACCCTAAAATTTGGCATGCAAGTAGATTTCAATATTGAAATATTGTTGGTAAAGTTTCATTGCATTTGGACATTGATTTCTAGGTCAAATAGACTAAAAACCAGATAAAAATTGACATTACAATGCAGAGCGTATCGATACAGGTCAAGATGTATCAATATGACCTTGCATATTTGGCCTGAAAAAGCATAAGTTAACCATAGTGTATCGATACAGGTCTAAAGTGTATCGATACAGGTTTTGGCAGTAAGGTTTGGGCATCTAAGAGTACCGATACGACCTTGGGGTGTATCGAAACAAGTCAATCCTAGTCAAACCGTATCAATACAGCCTCAGCTGTATCAAAATGGGCTTTGGTCATTGAGGTCTAGAAGTGAATCTGTGTATTTCTATATCGATACAGCATGATGGTGTATCGATACGGTGATCGTAGTACAGTTATAAGACCATAAAAAGCAAGTCAAAGTTCGGCAACCCTTATCGATACAGGCCAAGTTGTATCGATACGAGAATGGATAGATCTAGAAATGGGTTATAAGCTTGCACACATGTACCGATACGGCCTCCAGGCGTATCAATACAGGAGTAGTTACTTTTGTTAAAAGGCATACACTAAAGTTTTGCAATGTTTACGGAATGGTCAATAGATATTACATGGTTTAATTGGATAAACAAAGGAAGTCTGGTTAGCATGAAAATTTACGAGCTTACTATCGTTGTATTGAATTTCATTTTTTGTATATTTAATTGCATTAAAAGGACCTCTAACTTACTGAATTTAGAGTCTAGTCCCTAAAATTTGTAGAAGTTAGAATTTGGTCCTAATTGAGTAATCATTGTTTCGTATGGGATAAATTGAACTAATATTGATATTGGGTAATGTTTGAAAGGCATAACTTGGATTAAAGGTTAAGCATCAATTAAATTTTAGCTATCGATCACCGTTTTATTCACTGGTAGCAATCTCCGATTTGGTTTTCTGCCAGGCCGAGGTGGAGATGTTACATCTTCGTTTGCAGCATGTAAATGGGGTCCTCCAATCACTCTAACGAATTCCCAAATTTGATATGGTTGGTTTTTAAGCTACACCAATCAGACTACTTATTTCAAAATGACAATATTGGCAGTAGTCGAGATGTTTTACTTCGCTATATAGTTTGGATTTGATGAAGGCTGGAAAATCCTTTAGTATATGAAAAGAAAAATTTTGCACTGTAATTTCCCTCACAAATCCCCATTCAGTATTGCTTATATCAAATGGTTCATAATCAGGCCTATGTTTTATCACTGGAAAATTTTCTTTTATAAGATTTTCAAAAATATATGCTTGTAGGAAATATTCTGAAAATGCTTTTTGGAATTGCTCTTGTTGGTTGCAAATAGCTTTACTTATTTTAGAAAATAGTTCAATAGGAAGAACAAATATAGATTTATTATATAAACATAATCTAAATCTTTTTACTAAAATAGGTTTGTTACCCTCTTATCGAGAAAATATTGACAAATATCAAGAAGATTGTTTATCTCCTTGATTTTTAGAAAACTTACTTCAAGTTCTTCCCAATATCTATATAAAATAGGGTTTAGTAATAGATTTTGAATTTTGTATTCTTTAGTTGTTTCTTCAACTAAGTTTTCAAAAAGTTTTGTAAGAGCTATTCTAAAGTTTTCGATTTGGTTTGTGATATGGTTTTTCCATACTTCATTGACCAGATTATATAGATTTAATTCTAAATCAGGGTTATAAAAATCTTTGATTTCTTGAGTTTGTTGTGGTTTCAACAACTCTTCAGCTCTCTTTATAATCTTAGCATAACTGGCTTGATATACTGAGTTGGGATCTTGAGACCATTGAGACTTTTGAGAATAATGAAGTGGGTTTACTGCTGGTGGTGTTGCCACTTGTGACATATTTCCAATCGGTTGTCTTACCGTTGGATAAGGAACATAATATCCTTAGCTAGGATAATACTTTACTGGAGTTTGTATTTGAGCGAATCCTTAGTTATGATAATGTGGTCTTTGAATCCCTTTGTTGGGTTTCTTTCGGATAGTAGTCCATTCTCCAACTGATTCTAGAGGTTTTTTGCCTCTATTCATCAGGCCTGCTAAGATAATCAGCAATAACATTGTCATTGCCTTTAATATATAAAACTTCAAAATTGAAAGTACATAATTCATTATACCATCTAATTATTCTGGTACTATTTCTAATTTTTTATTAGTGAAAAATTGTTTAACCGCTTGGTTATCGGTCTTTATTGTAAATTTCCCTGGCGCTAAATATATGAAAAACTTTTGTATACCATTTTTTATGGCTAACAATTCTTTTTCAAAAATTACATAATTAATTTCATTTGGTTTAAATTTTCTTGAACCATATCCACATATGATTTCTTGATTGTCCATGGTTTTAGCTTTTAGTGTACAACCCCAGTATTTTTTTGAGGCGTCTGTTTCTAATATTAATTTATCTCCTTGTTTAGGAAGATAAACTTTTGGAATATTTGTAATTTTAGATTTTAGTTTTCTAATTATTTTGGAATCTTGTTTAGTAGATGTAAAGGTGCTACCTATTTTAATTTATCATATAACATGCCTATTTTTTCAGACAATTTTGGAAAGAACTTTCTACCATATTTAACAATTCCTAGAAATTGTTGAAGTTGTTTTTTATCTTCAATATTTTTAGGATTTTTTTATTTTAATAATAATATGATATTGGAGTTTAAGACCATTTGAAGATAATTTTCATCCTAAAAATTCTATTTTTGTTTTTTCTAACTCTATTTTCTTAGAGCTTAATATAATTCCATGTTTTATGAATTCTTGATAGATAATATTTAAGTGTTTTCTATGTAAATCCAGTGTTTCTGAAAATACTAATATATCATCTATGTAGACTACACAAAATTCTTTATACTTGTTGAAAACTGAGTCCATCCATCTTTGAGAAACTTGTGGTGCATTACATAATCCAAAAGCCATTACTTTTCATTGATAATGACCATTAGTTGCACTAAAGGTTGTTAATAATTTTGATTCATCAGTTAGCATGATTTGCCAGAATCTTGATTTACAATCAAACTTACTAAAATATTGAGCTTGTTTAGCTTGATTAATTAAAACATCCTTGGAATAAAATAGCCATCAAATATAATATTTTGATTTAGTCTTTTCTAGTTAATAACCATTCTAGCTTTTCCCATTTTTATTTCTGCATGGTTTCCTACCATGAATGCTGAACTATAATGTGGACTATTAGTGTGTTCTATTAATCCTTTATCTAATAATTCTTTTATTTGAATATCAAATTCATCTATATCCTGTTTGGTATAGATCATGGGTTTTGCTTTTATGATTTTATTAAGATTTTCTAACTTTATACTACAGTATCTTGGACTTGTTTTCCATAATTTTAATGGTTCTCCACTAAAATTATTTTCTAATATTTTAAATAACCAATGATTAGTGTCTACTTGATTAATGTGCTCTATTTTTGGAGGTCTAAAATTTTTATCACATATAAATCTATGATTTTTATCAAAGGAACTTCTATCGGTAATTTTCTACAGTTAGAATAATCCTATTATTGTACTAAAATCTTAAAAAATCCTAATATCAAAGGAACTTCCATATTACCATGGGATGAGATATGTATAAACAAATACGATTCTTATCTTGAAAAGCATAGTAACTTAGCAGGAATAGAAGCTCAATTCATAGATTTCATAGGAAATAGAATAAACTTTGCAAAAGAAAGAATAACAAAACATTGCCTTCAAACAAAAGCCTCCAAACAAGTAAAGAACAAGCTGAGTGATAGGCATTGTACTAAAATCTTACAAAATGAATGGGAATTTAGATGTAAACAAATACATTCAAATACTAAAAGGTATCATAAAAAGAAAAACAAAAAGTATAGGCCATATAGATGGAAACCTCGGAAACAATCTAAGTATCCTTATAATAATCATAAACGAAAAAGATTTGTTAGAAGAATTTTTTTTAATAATCTCAAAAATAATAAAACCAAATGTAGGTGTTTTATTTGTGATGAAGAAGGTCACTTAGCATTTGAGTGTCCTAACAAAGGAAAAAATGCTAAGAAAATGATTAAAACTCTTGAAAAACAAGAATTAGAAGTATGTTTTAAAGAGGAAATAAACCCTGGAAAAATATTATACGAATTGGTATCGAAATCAGATACTGATACTGATAGTAGTAGTGAAGATTACATATTTATGTTAAATGCAAAGAATAATTCCAAAACCCAAATGCAAGCATTCCCTGATAATGAACAACAAGAAATAAAACTAGAAAATATTATAGGAGAAGAAAAAGATCTCTCCACTGATATGTTAGAAATGATTAACAAAAATCATATTTCTAAGGAGAAATTTATAAGATATCAAAATTTAAAATTTGAACTCAAAGACATATAGAGAAAATTAGTGGCAACACCGTCGCTAAAGATACTAGAGGGGATTAACAGAAATTCCTTTATTTACTAAGGATAAAATTAAGAGAATAAGACAAAAATATTCTCAAGTTAGATATATACATTTAGGAGTAATAATGATAACAATAAAACCTTTATTTAGGAGAGGACGTGATATACCAATCATAGCAGTACTCTTAGATAAAAGATTTGAAAATATGGTAAAATCACTTATTGGAGGAATTCAATCAAATCTACATACAGTAGGTGTAGGATTTAAAGTTAAACCAAACTACTTTATATCTATAACCGATCCTTTAATAGAGGAACGTTTATGTTTAAGAATTCAGACAAAAAATTCTGATATTAAAGATCTAACAGAAGACTTTGCAATTAGTTGGACCTCCTTTAATGAATATACAAATACAGTTGAGGTAGACATAAAAGAAGTCAATAACAAAATTATTGTACTATTTGAACCTAATAAATTTACTACAGAAATACAACCTACTTTATTTGCTTTTAGTTTTGATAAACCAACATCAATCAATACTTTCTGAAACATTCTTAAGTACGATAACTTAGTATTTATTGATCCAATCCTCATGGGTTCGACACTCTACTCGTCACTTTATTACTTGATTTGACGAGTATACTTGCACTAAATTGCATCACTATCCGACAAGCATCAAGTGTTTGGGAGAGTTACACTGACTGCGCTTTAATGTCATATATAATGGTGTATTTTACAGGATAGATGGTGTTTGTGGTGCATGTCCAGGATGCTGGAGGAGTGCTGGAGCAAAAGGGTAGTAGATTGCATGACTGGAGCTGACGAGGCATAAAGAGTTGGAGATGAATCTACTTTTTCCCACGTGGACTTTCTCCTTGATACAAAATATTAAATATAGCGGGAAATCAGTGGCTTTCTTTTGTGAAGCTGCATGCACTATATGGTTCTTAAACCCTAGCCTTACCTCTTATATAAGAGAGACATGGACGTTAATCCAAAAGAGAGCGCGATTATGGACAACGAACCTAGTCTAGAGCTTGCAGACAATCACCAGGGGTGGAAGCTAGAGAATTATCCTCATGACAAACACCATTGAGTGAGGTTGACAGAGTGGGAGATCTGCAGCAACAATTGGATAAAACAGAGGGAGTTTGTCGAGGATGCTTGACTCTTTTCTTTTCCTTGCTCGATAAACTTTCGTACATTAATATTTTTGTTATAGATGTTTCAGGCTTAGACATGAGCTAAATACTTTAGTTGGGATCATTGTATCCCAAGATTTATGTTTTAAATACTTTATTAAAATGCTATAGTTGTTTTTCCCTTTAACTATTCAATTCATTCGTTCTTCTTGTGTAGTTATTGTAAGAGCTATCGAGAGAGGCCTTTTAACAATTGATATGTGGCTTAATATCGAGAGACTTAGGTTATACAATTTTGAATAGTGTGGCTAAGTTGTTAACTTAGTCTTAATCCAGCTTAGACATAAGTTTAGGGTTTCAACGACTAAAAGGGAGTTCTTAAACAAATAATAGAGTTGTTAGGGTTCACGTAGACATATATTACCTTAGCTTCAATATTATTAACTTCTTAGCAGACATGTATTGCCAGTCGCTATAGTATTGTAAAAAGTACTCAAGCATATATCCTTAGCAATAATCCTGACCTCTAGAATTATTTGTTGTAGCTATTCATCTTAATCTTAGCTATCTTTAGTTTTTTTAGTTTTAATAATTCAAACAATCATCATTACTTGTAAAAACATTCTTAAGTTTGATACTTCGTAAGTATCGATCCAATCCTCGTGGGTTCGACACTTTACTCATCACTTTATTACTTGATCTGATGAGTATACTTGCTCTAAAGTGCAACATTATTCGACAAGCATCATGTTTTTGGCGCCGTTACTAGGGATTAACAATTGATAATTACGTTGTTATTGCGCTTGACTTTATTTTATTTGCATTTATTTTTTTGGTTTTTTAGGTACGTTCTAGTTCATGACGAGACGGTCCAACTTAGAACATATTCTTCCATTACACCCAGAGATCAAAAAGACTTTGAGGAATTTGCGTAAAGAGAAAAAATATTGTGAATGAGAACAACATGGATGACTATGAGAACATGAGCAACCATGGTGTACAACCAGTCGATATACAAGAAGTTGTTGGAGTTATACGAAATAATGGCCAAGAACGATAGGATGATCCACCACCTGCCAGACCTAGAACGCCATCAAAATGCATATTGAGACCGTTATCAACAAGATCAATCCACTAATTGTTGTGCTTGATTTAGGGATAACCCACTTTGAGCTAAAGCCTGTTATGTTTAACATGCTCAACACCATTGGACAATTTGGAGGATTAGCAAGAGAGGATGCTCAAGATCATATTCAAGCTTTCTTGGAAGTTTGTGACTGCTTTCGGCAACTAGGGATTCTTGATGATGCTTTGAGACTCAAGTTATTCCCCTACTCCTTGCGGGATCAGGCCAGAGCATGGTTGAAGACTTGTTCCTTAGGATCTATTACATCATGGGATGACTTGTGCATCAAGTTTTTGCACAAATATGATCTACCAAATGTGCACAGTCAAAAGTGGAGTAATATTATTTCATTCCAACAATATGATGATGAATCCATGTATGAATGTTGTGACAGATACAAAGACATGCTACGCAAGTGCTCAATCCTTGGATTTCACGATTGGCTATAGATCATGACATTTATAATGGCGTCAATGCACCTACAAGAATGATGATTGATTCGTCAGCCAATGGGACTTTACATGAAAAAGAATCTAATGAGGATTTCAACATTCTAGATCAAATTTTCAACACTGACTACCAGTTCCCAAGAGGGAGATTAAAGATTAGATCTAAAGCTTTCGGAACACTCCAGTTGGATGATTCCCAAATTATAGTAGCTTAACTCTCCACCATAGCGAACCTGCTCAAGAACATGCAAGCATTATCCTACGTCCTAAAGGCCAATGTGGTGTTATATACTTGTGAGCATTGTGATGTGGAAAATCAGTCGAATGACTGTCCTTAACAATAAGCATCTAGATGCTATGTAGGGAACTCCAACACCTACACAATCTTGCAACATTTTGGTTTTGCAAAACCATAGTGACATGCTCACAACGTAAGTTGTCATGTTACAAAACCAGGAATCAATCATACAAAACAACATCGCCTCTATACAGTCTTAGGAGACGAAAGTGGGACAAATTTCCCAGATGTTGAAACTGCAACCGCCAGGTGGATTACCTAGTGATACTAAATTCACTAAAGCCTTTAATGCAGAGCAGTGCAATGCCATCGTACTATGTAGTGACACACAACTGAGGACATAAGCCAAGTTTGAGGGAGATTCACACGTAAATCCTAATCTAAGCAAGCCATCCACCGATGCTCCTGCACCTAAGGAACCAGCTCCTGTGTCTGAAACAGTGAGTGACTTTGTTACTGAAGGCAAGAAAAATAATACTAAGGATGCTCCTACATCCAAGAAACCACACGATTAGCCCAGACCACCACCTCCATTCCCATAATGATTAAAAGCTAAGAAATAGGATGCCTAGTACCGAAGTATCTGGATATGCTCAAATATTCCAGGCTCTTGTGATAGGTGTACAAGTATCATCTTTCTCCGTACAGGTAATGCCGCTAGATTTTTAAAGCAAAAACTACCGCAACAAGCTCTAAATCATGAGTTGGATAGTTTAGTTCATGGGACTTTAATTGTCGAGAAGCATACGCCACTACCTTGTCCCCTTGCATTAGAACACACCCCATGCCTAAATGGGACGTGTCACTAAATACGGTGTATTCTCTTCCCAATTTTGGTTGAGTCAAAACTGGAGCTCAGGTAAGAACTTCTTTCAACTGATTAAAGCTCATTTGCTGTTTTTCAGACCAAACAAACGATATATCTTTACGGAGGAGCTTTGTCAAAGGTGCGGCTAAAATAGAAAAGCCCTTAACAAATCTTCGGTAGAAACCAGCCAAGCCAAGGAAGCTTCGAACTTCCCCAACGTTCTTTGGGGTTTCCATTCAAGCACGAATTTAATCATTTTAGGGTCAACTTTGATCCCTTTGGTTGAAATTACGTGCCCAAGAAAGGAGACTTCGGGCAACCAAAATTCACACTTGTTGAATTTGGCATAGAGTTTATTTTCTCTATAGGTTTGAAGAACAATTCTGAGATGTCTTGAATGCTCCTCTTCATATTTTGAGTAAACCAAAATATCGTCAATGAAGACCACTACAAATCTATCCAAGTAGGGTTTAAAGACTCAGTTCATAAGATCCATAAACGCAGTAGAGGCATTTGTCTAATTGAATGGCATTACTAGGAACACATAATGGCCATATCAAGTCCTAAAGGTAGTTTTGGGAATGTTAGACTCCTTTACTTTCATTTTATAGTACCTCAATCTAAGATCAATCTTAGAAAATACTGAAGCACCCTTCAGTGGATCAAGCAAATCTTCAATTCTCAGAAGCGGATACTTATTCTTAATCGTGACTTGATTAAGTTACCGATAATCTATGCATAACCTCATTGATATGTCTTTCTTCTTGACAAAGAGTATCGGGGCTCCCCATGGTGAAAAGGTTGGTCGAATGAACCCCTTGTCTTGTAGTTCTTGTAACTGCTTATGAAGTTCTTTTAATTCCACAAGAGCCATTCGGTAAGGAGTAATAGATATGGGGTTGATTCACGGTTGCGTCTCTATTTTGAATTCCACTTCTTGGTCCGGTGGCAGTCCCAGGAGTTCCTCAGGAAAGACATCGAGAAACTCAGACACAATCAAAATTGAATTAATATCAGGCTTGGCTTTAACAGTTCTGAGTATATTACATAATATAGGATTCGACCTTTTGGAATTTTGATGGATTAAGGATATTGATTCTTTTCCCAAACCCCTTAAATAAAGCTTTCTTTCGTTACAGTCTACCCAAGCCTGGTGTCTTCTTAACCAGTCCAAACCAGGATTAAATCGAACTCAAAAAAGGGTAGTACATAAAGATTAACAGGGAAGATAATGTTTTGTATAAATAAAGGACAATCCCTACAAAGAACATTTAAGGCCATGCATTTTTCTACAGGGTTCGAAACTAGGAGTTCTTAAGCAACAATCTCAGAATCTAGATTCAACTTTTCAATAAAGAAAAATAGATAAAAGAATGGGTAGATCCCGGATCAATTAAAGCATATACATGACTATTATTTAGCTCAATAGTATCTGCTATAACATCAGGTGCCTCTTCATCCACACAAGTTCGAATGTGATGCATACGAGCAGGGGCCCGGGACTCTTGATGAGTGGTGGTAATAGCCTAACCCCGAGATCTTCTTGAGTTCCCAGATTGAGCTTGTCTTGGCCATTTTCCCTTAGGAGGGGGAGCTTGATTCGAATTGGACGCCACCTTAACAGGGGGCTTGTTAAAAGGTTGAGGACAATCTCGAACATAATGATCCATACTTCCACATCGGAAACAATCATTTGATTGTCTCCTACACTGACCAGAATGGTAGTTTTGACAGATGTTAGAGTGACGATATTGAAGTTCCCTGCTCGAGTTTCCCAAGCTATTAATGGAGATTGCTGGAACAGATGTTTTGATTACGGTTTGAGGCTTCGGAATGAAGTTACCCCTTGGTGAAGTAACTTGGTTTGATTACCTCCCTCATTAGCCTCTCGATTTCTTTAAAGGCCACAGAGATTCGTTATCACTTCGGGATCTTTTATCTTTCTTAGAAAAATTCACTCTTCTTTTATCATCCGCTTTCATTCGAGACTCCATGATAATTACTCGATTCACAAGGTCTTAAAAACTAGTTATTCTGAGGGCTATGAACATCGGGCTCAACTCATCATTCAGTCCTTAATAAACATCCTACATTTGTCCTCCTCCTTCTTGATATATTCGGCACCATACTTGCAAAATTTACATAATTCACTGATGTATTGTTCTATAGGTCTTCCACCTTGCTTGAGATGCAAGAAACGTCTCATTCTTTCAGATAGATATTTTTCACTCACATATTTCTTCCAAAATTCCTTCAGGAAAAAATCCCAAGTGACAGAATTTTCTGGAATAGTAAATATTGTAGTTTCCCACCAGTTTAAAGCTTCACCAGCAAGTAAGGCCACCGCACACTCCAATTTATGAGCATCAAAACATTGGAGTTGTTTGGTTAAGACCCTAATAGTAGTTTCTAGCCAGTATTCTACTACTTTCAGGTTTTCTTCATCGGATCCCGCAAAAGTATAGGCTCGATGCTGAGCCAATTTATGATTGGGGCTTTTGACTGACTCACTGTAGGTGTAGGAGGATCATTTTGTTTCATAGTAGTGATGAACTGATTAAACATCTCAGTCATGCTGAGAAAACATTCCTTTTGGATTTGATTTATCTGAGGAGCCTCAGGCTATGGTTCTACAGCCTTTTGGGATCTACTTGATCTTGATTCAATCTAACACTCCCCCTTCATTGTAGGAGCCAATTGGTCTATTTCCATCCCGGGCCAGATGTGTTTCAAGCATCTAAAATTAACATTTGAAGGAGATTTAATCAGACAAGGTCATAAGAACATTTTTTCAACTCCTAGGTGACACTTTATATAGTAAATGACACAACATAAACTGGTTTAGTCCCAAGATTGACTAAAACTTAGCTCTGATTACCAAATTGTAACACCCAACCCCCAAGCCTAGAAGATAATATTGTTCTAGGAGTAGACAATCTAACTTGCCTAACAAGTTGGTAATCAAACTCACAGAAAAGACTCTTGGTGAGACCTTTAAAGCACAGGCATTCGAGCAATTAATCTAAAAAGCATCAAAGTTATCACATTATAGTCATTACAATTGAAGATAGGAGACACGTGATCATTCAAAATTTTATACTTAACAAGGATGTAAGTCACTAGTATATCAATCAATTTAGGACATGATACTCAATTAAGGATCAATATAAGCAAGGCATACCGATTTAAGCATTTTAAGGTCATTTCATAGTACAAGGATTCAAGACTTTCCTAATAACGTGATCTAACCAAATTCTACATGGACATGAGGAACTTCAAATTTTATAACCATTTGATGAGCTATACATGCATTGCTTATTTTGATTCTTCATTCAATAGGTTTCAACATATTGTAATTACACACAACCATTATCATGGATTCGAAAATAAGCTTTTAAGATCTCCTAGGTCATTCGAGTCTAGCAACCAAACCAAGTCAAGCAACTCATTTAGGTTGAGTAATTAAACAATTCAATTTCCTTAACTCTCAATCGATTACAAGCAACCTTAGTTGGATAATATGGCCTTGACTAGTTGTTAGCCTATAATACATAATCAATCAATATCATCAGGCAATGGTAATTCTATTACCATTGAAACATTAGTTATTTTCAATTTGTTGAAGGGTACCTTATAAAAATCAGGGGACCTTAGTCTAGTTCAGGCTGAACTCAGAAATTCCTATTGGCATGCCAATCTAGCTAGGACTCAGCTAATCAAGGCTCTTAGAACTCTACAATAGGTCATCAAGGTATTCTATTACCTTTCAAGCTCTATAACTTCATCCACAAGATACCACATTAAGCGTAATAACAATCAATCCATGTTTGATTTGAAATAATAATCAAAAGTCCATATATACCTTGGACTCTTACCTCAACAAGCAATAGCAATCCCCAAGCATATATATAGGCAATTTACGCCTCACAAATCAATCAAGCCTTAAGGTAGTATTTCTCCAATGCCTCAACATACATATATATATTTTTACATATCATCTCTATACAAGTTTCCATAATTAAATAATTTGGAACATTAAGCATAACTCAATATACAAAGTAGTCCCTTAACATCATAAGCATTTCGAAACTGGCCAATTATTACCCTATATACTTTTATTCATTACACAACTTTCCTGTCAAGTTTTATATCATCCAATTACCATTAAACTGGTCACCCTACATTTAGCTATCAATTTAACATTTTACTTGTTTTAATCAAATGCTTAACTAATTCAATTTCCACAGAACAGTCCCATAAGATCCTGCTTAATACAGGGCAGTTTCGTACTCATTCCAATTCACCTGAACAGTCATCTAAACTCACTCTAAACACTCCCCTATTTTCTTAATATTTCACTATGGACTTATAATTTATTAAATCAAATTCTAGTCACCCACTTGGAGTTTAAACAACTCAAATCACACCGAGTATTAAAACAATTTCATTCCATGTTATATTCGAACATGTAGCCTTTAAAACTTGGTTCAAACCGTAATTCAGTTCATACTAATTCATTGTCTAAATTTCTAGCATGGAGCATCATTCGAACAATTCAATTTTGGCATTACAAAAACATATGATTTCTACATCATGTTTCAATCAATAACTTCCCAAACCCATACTAAATTATGATCAAGCTAATTCTTTCAATCAAGCAAGAACTGAAATCAAGCAAACATTAATTCAACTATAACAACCACATAGTTGTTTCGTAACTTATAGAGAGTTAAAAGAGAAACTTACATTCTTTAATCATGCAAGTCTAATTTAAACACAAATTCACCAATATCCTTCATCCCTAAGTCTCCCTTTATTAGGAAACCAAAGTCGATCGTCAGTCAAAGCAACATGTTTCCATTCCTATGATAATTTCCATTTTATTCCTCTAACTATAGTCATTCACTTACAATTGCACAACAGAGAATTAACTTAAGCCCTCCTTCGTCTCCCTCCTTCCAACAGTCATCATTCGATTCCTATTCAGACTTTGACTCTGACTCTTGTAGAGAACTTCTGATGACTTTCCAAAACTGACTCCATTATGATAAATTCAAACGGTTGTACGAGTCTTTCCAGAATGAAGACCTTCTCCCAGAAAGAGGGTTTGGTACGAATCTTCACATGAACTGTCTTATTCGACAATGAGGAGTTAGCCATCATACGTTCGAAAAGATGAGAGGACTTCTCTTGACAGCCAGTGCCAATCAATGTTGACTAAGTAAATGAGTTTTACACTCCCTTTGGCCAACACAAAGACATATGGGTATTCGTCTGATGGACAAAGGTGAAGTTTTACAGTACAACTCATCACTAGCCATTATCATCTAGAGATGTCAGAAGGACTACACACCGGGTTTGTAGTCAATGTCACTGTTCAAATAGATATTAGGATCTTGCAAGACCTTTTTCTTGTAGGAACTACTTGGGAAAGAACATTGTCCAATGATAGAACTGTAGGTGGCAGAACCTCACTCCCACCGCTAAATTTTGGGCGAGGTTTATAAATACAAGGTTTGTACCCGCCAAATATCTGACTACATTCTCCCGCTAATGATTATTGCTCCTCCGTTCCATCTTACATGGATGCTCTATTGAGCCCTACGAACTCATTTATGGGGCCATCCTAGAACGAGTCGCATCCTAACGAAAGGTTAGGGAATTACCCTTACCCCGCCATATGACAACATTATGCCAAGAGGCTGGTGTCCCACAATGGGAAGGGGACAATACCCTCAAGGCACCTTTTCGATGGTTGCTTTCGGAGGCGCGTGTTATAAAGAATCCACCACCACCACCTACACCCACACCCACACCCACCAGTCGATAGAGACAGTGGCCAGATAACCACCTCCCAGTAACTCCCTGAGTTAGTTTTTAGTTTATTTTCCTTTAAATGTTAGTGTTTCATATTTACATTTGTATATTTGCTTTTCCTTGATTTTTGTTTCTTTTTTTCTTTCTTTTTGTATTGGGGACAATTCTCTTCTCAAGTTTGGTGGAGTACTATCCCATGTATATGTTAGGTTAAATTTTAGTAAAATTTAAAAATTTAAATTTTTTAGGACCTGTAAATAGCCTAATATGTCTGATAGGTTCCCTTTGTTATGATTCCTTTGATTTTGAAACTGTTGCTGCGTTGATCATGACTTCCTATGATGAATCTATGTTGATGCTTTGCAGTGTGTTATGAGTATTATGTTTTGAACTTAATGATGAATCTTCTGTAGCCCTTAAAAACATTTTTCATGCACTCTAAACACTTAAGAAACCTTAAGAACACTCTAGGTTGACTCTCTAATGCCAAAGCATGAATCCATATGAATGAAATTAATGCTCAATGTAGAAAAAAGCTTAAAAACTCCCTAAAAATCAAGAAAGTTCATTCATACTTGATAATATAGACAAAAATGTTGAGGGACACCCCTCTATGCATCTTTCTATCTTAGTATAGTAGGTGAGTTGTGTTTGCTCCATTTAATTTTCCTAGTAGGAATGATAGTACTAGCAAAGAGTGCATGAAGTTCTTCATGGGATGACACTGCCTGTAGGGCTCGGGGATGGGTTGTTTGCTCCACTCCATCTTCATGTCTAAAGGATAAGTGTGATAAGCTAAAGCCCTAAAGATATAGTTTTTTAAACTTAAAAAGAAAAGGGTGAAAAACAATATGTTGAAAAGAAAAACACTATGTCGAGGCAACAATAAAGAGAAACCCTTAGTTTCTCTAAGGCTATTAAGTTATGAATACATGTAACTTACCACACACTACACCTACAGTAGATTTGATCTTTGGAACAAAATTCTATGCTCTAATGCGTTGCATCTCATTAACATAGCTGAGGAATAAATTACTGCTACAACATAACTTGAAATCTCTGTAATCATAGCTTAGTGGAACCTTTGGACTTTTGGGTTGTTTGCTGTTATTTTCTATTTTTATTTTTCTTGCTTCCATTTTGCATTGCTTGAGGACAAGCAACAATTTAAGTTTGGGGTATTTGATGAGTACGTAAATGATCTATTTTATATGCCCTTTTTATTTATCTTTTGTATGTTTTCGAGCTCATATCGATTGCATTTAGGTTAGATTTTATATAATTTCATGTAGATAGGGAGTTACACCGCATGCGCTTTAATGTCATATATATTGGTGCTTTTTACGGGAAAGGTGGTGTTTTATGGTACATGTGCAGGATGCTGGTAATTGCTGGAGGAGTGCTGGAGCGGAAGATTTACATATTGCATGGCTGGAGCTGACAAGGCATAAAGAGTTGGAAATGAATATACTTTTTAACACATGGACTTTCTCCTTGATACGGAACATCAAATATAGAAGGAAATCAATATATTTTTTTAATGAAGTTGCGCGCACTTTAGGTTTCTTAAACCTAGTTTCACGTCCTATATAAGAGAGACTTGGATGTCAATTCAAAAGAGAGCGTGATTATAGACAACGGCCCTAGTCTGAAGCTTGCGGAGAACCACCAAGGTGGAAGCTAGAGAATTATCCTCAAGACAGACACCATCGAGAGAGGCTGACAGAGTGGGAGACCTAAACAATAGTTGGACGACACGAAGGGAGTTTGTCAAGGACTCTCGACTCTTTCTTTTTCCTTGTGTGATAAACTGCCATACTTTATTATTTTGTGTGGATGTTTTAGGCTCAAACATGAGCTAAATCCTTTAGTTGGGATTATTGCTTCCCAAGATTTTATGTTATCATTACTTTATTATAACGCTATAGTTGTTTTCCCTTTATATATTTTGTTTATCGTTCTTCATGTGTAGATATTGTAATACCCCAAATCATGGCCTAGTAATATGTCACAAACTAATTAGAATTTAATTGTACAAACATTCTACAAATTAGAAGAATTGATTAAATCTAGTGACCAAATTAGATGGATATGATAATTAATGGCCGAATCATGAAGGATCAAATAGTAACAATGTTTAAATGTTGAATTGCATGCAACTAGAATGTGTAATTAAGGAGTTATGAAGAAACTAGAATGTGTAATTAAGGAGTTATGAAGCAACTAGACCCTTAGTTGCCATGTGGAGGCATTCGGCCGAGCCAAGTGATAACAACTTGGATAGGTGTCCATTTTCCTATCATCTTCTCCACTCAACCTTTCTCCTACCTTGGCTGAAACTTTCTCAACCCTTTAGGGAAAGAAAAGCCACCATTGTAGTTGATGGAAGCTTGCTTGTGATCATATTCTTCATGTACTTGGATAGCTAGGAAGATTGTAAGTGAATTCTAAGTCCTTCCTCCCTAGCAACTTGTTCGACTGAATGTTTGATGATAGAAATTGAACTTGAATTCAGAGAATTTTATGTTAGATGTTATGCTTGAAACTACTTTGAATGGTAGCTTGAATGTGGTTGAAATGCTATTCAAAATAGGATGAAACTATGCTTGACCGAATAGTATATGTACATGAATGAAACCATTGTTTGATTGATCATGTAAATTGATAGGTAGTTCGAATTGTCCATGAATTAGGACTTGAAATGAGTAAAAAAAGCTTGCTGGAAATATAGAAACATGCTAAATTATGATGTTAATCAATTGAAAATCATGATTGGATAGTGAAAATTGAGCTTAAAGATGAAATAGTCACATTTGATTGTTAAATGGCTAACTAGGGACTGTTTTGACAGAATTAAGGGCTAGAAATTATGAACTAAAAATAGAGTATAATCAATTTAAATTCTTGCTAGATTGAATTGCTTGAATAATGATCAATTGGACTACTATAAGATGCTTGTTGAGATGTATGTGAAATAGGGACTAGAATCGAAACCATGAATGATCTAGGGACTGAATTGTATGAATTAAGGGCTGGAAATAGTGACTTAAAAATAGGGGAAGTTGATTAAAAATTTGTTAACATGAATTGTTTGAGAAAAACCACAAATTGGACTGTTTTAGCAAAAATTAGGACTGTTAGGGACTGTTTTGTATAACTTGATAAATACAGTTAAAATGGGACTATTTTGGACAGTTTAGGAGCAGGGCAAAACTGTTCTAATTGATTGAAAGGATAAAATTGTTAGAATTGTTGTAAATACAATGCTTGACTCTAATTTCTTGTGATCTTGGATTACTTGAAATGTATTAATTGGTGATTGATTTTGATTCCATTATATTGGATGTATGTTAGAACAAAGAGTGGATCTTGTTGAAGAAGATAGAGTTGGGCAACCTAGTAACAAGCAAAAATTAATTTGGATCAAGGATCAAAACTTGCTTGGAGTATTGTGAGTGTAGCTTTTACATAGGGTTAGCACTTATGTCCTAACCAAATATGCATGACTACTATTCCTTTGATATGTTCATGCCATGAAATGAATTTAAACTATGCTTTGGAATAAATTAAGGGAAGAATGGCTTAAATGGAAACTTGGTAATAAGATATGCTTGTTATATGATATGGTAATGCAATTGGATCTTATAACAATGGATTGATCTTCTATGGTTATTGTATTTACGTAATCGAATGATCCAAATGTGCTTAGACATAATCTTGCTTGATGTTATGATAACTTGAAATGCAAACTTGCTCAAATTGTAAAGAATGCATGATAAATTGAGCTAAGGCTCGAATGGCCTAAGGGCTATCTTGATCTTGATAGATAAACACTTGAAAAGGATGCTTGAATAAGTTACAAACTTGCCATGATCTTGTTGTGTCTACTTGCCTTGACTTGAAATCTTGAAGCTTACTTAATGGACAAGTAATTCAAACAAAGCCTTGGTTACTAGTTGGTCATAGGTAGGATGGCATGCCATAGAGTCTAGAGCTCATTCTGATTGAGTGGACTACGGTCCTGGGCCAAGGCCCTTATTTGGCGATAGTAGGAGGGATGTGTGTTATGGTCACTAGCGACAGTAGAAGGGTTATATGACTGGTTTCTTGTTTTGGCGATAGTTTGGATGGTGACTGAATTACCTTGACATAACTATGTACCAAGGCCTAATCTAAAATGAATAAGTAAGAAAGAAATGCATGGCCTAAAGCTTGAATGATACTTGACTTGGTATCTTGAAATTGCTTGCTTATATGATACTTGCAAAGTGATCATACTCGAATTGATATGCTTGAACATACATCTTGTCTTGATATAGTACTCGATCCAACTTGAAATGGAAACAACCTTCTTGTTAATTGTTGTTCGAATGGCATTGAAGCATGAATTAGTGTATATTACTTGAGATTGAGGCCTAATTATATTTTCTTGTGCTTGTGATGATATATATATATAAACGGCAATAGTTATACATGATTACTTGACTCTCTACTTGTCTTGAAACACTTGAAACCTTATGTTAGATTTAACATCCATTCTCAATCCTTAGCTAGGTTGTAATTGATTTAAGACTACCTAAACTTGATAATTGGCTAGTAATAGTTGCTACCTCGCTAAGTACATTATGTACTTATCACTCTTGTTTCCATCCATCCCAAACCACAAGTTTAAAGAGATCTTAAAGCTATCTTCCTTGAGCTTGAAGTAAGATACAAGCAGAGCTAGAAGGATGACTTCGAATCTATTTTGTAACTCTCCTAGTTGGTGGCACCTAGGTATGTACATATTTAAGCTAGATCATGCATTTTGTTATTTTGAAGTTTGTATATATGGCCTTGACCTTTAGAAGGTTGTAAAGACTTGGTTGGCAATGTTTGATGCCATGATATCTAGATTCTATGTGAATGAATTAAGCATGACTTGTTGAATATGGAAAATGGTACTTGGTTACATGATCTATTTATATTTGAATGTGTTTAACAATGGGATACTATATGCTTAACTCTTGTATGATCTATTCAAACTGATCAATTGGTTGATTAGGTTGCTTCTACTTTAAGTAATTAAGGTCATGATTGCTAGTTGATGTTAAGTTTGCTTGAAGTCGTGTTGATGGTATTATGATTCGAATGAATACAATGGTGACCATGTCTAGTAACCAACATTATATGTAACCTTGTCTTGAATGTAAATTTCTAGAAGATTACGCTTATTTAACTTGACATGAATATGACATTGTAACCATGTTTGACATTGTCTTGAATTAGATCAAAGCTACGCATATTTGAACAAACCTGAAATGAAATTGAGTCTTGCCTTGAGTGTATTCGATTGCCTACATTTATAAAGGACCATGTTATACCTCCTTGATTGATACTTGTTCAACTCAGGTAAATTCGAGGGCGAGTTTATTTTAAGGGGAGGAAAATTGTAATACCCAAAATCATGGCCTAGTAATATGTCACAAACTAATTAGAACTTAATTGTACAAGCATTCAACAAATTAGAAGAATTGATTAAATCTAGTGACCAAATTAGATGGATTTGATAATTAATGGTCGAATCATGAAGGATAAAAGAGTAAAAATGTTTAAATGTAGAATTGCATGCAACTATAATGTGTAATTAAGGAGCTGTGAAGCAATTAGACCCTTAGTTGCCATGTGGAGGCATTCGGCCAAGTCAAGTGATAACAACTTGGATAGGTGTCCATTTTCCTATCATCTTCTCCACTCAATCTTTCTTCTACCTTGGGCGAAACTCTCTCAACCCTTTCAGGAATGAAAAGCCACCATTGTAGATGATGGAAGTTTGCATTTGATCATATTTGTCATGTACTTAGATAGCTAGGAAGATTGTAAGTGAATTCTAAGTCCTTCCTCCCTAGCAACTTGTTCGATTGAATGTTTGATGATAGAAATTGAACTTGAATTCATAGAATTGTATGTTAGATGTCATGCTTGAAACTTATTTGAATGGTAACTTGAATGTGGTTGAAATGCTGTTGAAAATAGGATGAAACTATACTTGACCGAATGGTATATGTACATGAATGAAACCATTTTATGATTGATCATGTAAATTGATAGGTAGTTCGAATTGTCCATGAATTAGTACTTGAATTGAGTAAAAAAAAGCTTGCTCAAAATATAGAAACATGCTAAATTATGATGTTAATTAATTGAAAATCGTGATTAGATAGTGAAAATTGAGCTTAAAGATGAAACAAGTCACATTTGATTGTTAAATGGCTAACTAGGGACTGTTTTTAAAGAATTACTAAATGCTGGACTATTTTTATAGAATTAAGGGCTGGAAATTATGAACTAAAAACAGGGGATAATCAATTTATATGCTTGCTAGATTGAATTGTTTGAACAAAGATCAATTGGACTAGAATCGAAACCATGAATGATATAGAGACTGAATTGTATGAATTAGGGGCTGGAAATAGTGACTTAAAAACATGGGAAGTTGATTAAAAAATTGTTAACATGAATTGTATGAGAAAAACCACAAATTGGACTATTTTAGCAAAAATTAGGAGTGTTAGAGACTTTTTTGTATAACTTGATAAATACAGTTAAAATGAGACTGTTTTGGATAGTTTAGGAGCAAGGCAAAACTATTCTAAATTGATTGAAAGGATAAAATTGTTAGAATTATTGTAAATACAATGCTTGACTCTAATTTCTTGTGATCTTGGATTGCTTAAAATGTATTGTTTGGTGGTTGATTTTGATTCCATTATATTGGATGTATGTTAGAACAAGGAGTGGATCTTGTTGAAGAAGATAGAGTTGGGCAACCTAGTAACAAGCAAAAATGAATTTGGATCAAGGATCAAAAATAGCTTGGAGTATTGTGAGTGTAGCTTTTACATAGGGTTAGGACTTAGGTCCTAACCAAATATGCATGACTACTATTCCTTTGATATGTTCATTCCATGAAATTAATTTAAACTATACTTTGAAATGAATTAAGGGAAGAATGGCTTAAATAGGAACTTGGTAATAAGATATGCTTGATATATGATATGGTAATGCAATTGGATCTTATAACAATGGATTGATCTTCTATGGCTCTTGTATTGACCTAATCGAATGATCCAAATATGCTTAGACACAATCTTGCTTGATGTTATGATAACTTGAAATGCAAACTTGCTTGAATTGTAAAGAATACATGATAAATTGAGGTAAGGCTCGAATGGCCTAAGGGCTATCTTGATCTTGATAGATAAACACATGAAAAGGATGCTTGAATGAGTTACAAACTTTCCATGATCTTGTAGTGTGTACTTGCTTTCACTTGAAATCTTGAAGCTTACTTAATGGACAAGTAATTCTAACAAAGCCTTGGTTGCTAGTTGGTCATAGGTAGGATGGCATGCCATAGAGTCTAGAGCTCATTGTGATTGGGTGGACTACGGTCTTGGGCCAAGGCCCTTATTTGGCAACAGTAGGAGGGATAAGTGTTATGGTCACTGGCGACAGTAGGAGGGTGATATGACCAGTTTCTTGTTTTGGCGATAGTTTGTTTGGTGATTCGATTACCTTGACATAACTATGTACCAAGGCCTAATCTAAAATGAATAAGTAAGAAAGAAATGCATGGCCTAAAGCTTGAATGATACTTGGCTTGATATCTAGAAATTGCTTGCTTATATGATACTTGCAAAGTGATCATACTCGAATTGAAATGCTTAAACATACCTCTTGTCTTCATATAGCACTCGATCCAACTTGAAATGGAAACAACCTTCTTGTTAATTGTTGTTCGAATGGCATTGAGGCCTAATTATATGTTCTTTGGCTTGTAATGATATATATATAAACGCCAATAGCTATACATGATTACTTGACTCCCTACTTGTCTTGAAACACTTGAAACCTTATGTTAGATTTAACTTCGCATGCTCAAACCTTAGCTAGGTTGTACTTGATTTAAGACTACCTAAACGAGATAATTGGCTAGTAATAGTTGCTACCTCACTAAGTACATTATGTACTTATCACTCTTGTTTCCATCCTTCCCAAACCACGCGTTTAAAAAGATCTTAAAGCTATCTTCCTTGAGCTTGAAGCAAGATACAAGTAGAGCTAGAAGTATAACTTCGAATCTATTTTGTAACTCTCCTAGTTGGTGGCACCTAGATATATACATATTTAAGCTAGATCCTGCATTTTGTTATTTTGAAGTTTGTATATATGGCCTTGACCTTTAGAAGCTTGTAAAGACTTGGTTGGCAATGTTTGATGCCATGATATCTAGATGATATGTGAATGAATTAAGCATGACTTGTTGAATGTGGAAAATTGTACTTGGTTACATGATCTAGTTATATTTGAATGTGTTTAACAATGGGATACTATGTGCTTAACTCTTGTATGATCTATTCGAATTGATCACTTGGTTGATTAGGTTGTTTCTACTTTAAGTAATTAAGGTCATGATTGCTAGTTGATGTTAAGCTTGCTTGAAGTCACATTGATGGTATTATGATTCAATGAATACAATGGTGACCATGTCTAGTAACCAACTTATATGTAACCATGTCTTGAATGAAAATTTCTAGAATAATATGCTTGGTTAACTTGACATGAATATGACATTGTAACCATGTTTGACATTGTCTTGAATTAGATCAAAGCTGCGCATATTTGAACAAACCTGAAATGAAATTGAGTCTTGCCTTGAGTGTATTTGATTGCCTATATGTATAAGGGACCATGTCATACCTCCTTGATTGATACTTGGAGGCCCATATCTATATTTGGTAAGTTATAATGTTTGAAAAGCATGTTCTTGATGATTGTTTGGATTTCTTATTAGACAAGTAACTCATCTAATAGGATGAGTTCAAAAGTTTTAAATGGCTTGTATTCTTGTGTGCTTACTGGTTTGCTTGTTTTAACACTCTTTGGTTGGGTTACTCCTAACCCGGGTAAGGGGTGTTACAGTTATTGTAAGAGCTATCGAGTGAGGCCATTCAATTATTGATATGTGGCTTAATATCAAGAGAGTTAGATTATACAAACGTGAACAGTGGGGCTAAGCTATTAAGTTAGTCTTAATTTGGATTAGACATAAGTTTAGGGTTTCAATGAGGAAAACGAAGTTCTTAAAGAAAAAATAGAGTTGTTAGGGTTCCTACAGGAATGTATTGCCTTAGCTTCAATATTATTAACTTCTAGGCATCGAGAGAGTTAGAAGTTCATTAGAAAATCATGTCGAATAGATAAAGTTCTTAATGGTTTACGCAGACATGTATTGTTAGTCGCTATAGCATTGTAATAAGTACTCAAGCATATATCCTTAGCAATAATCCCAGCCTCGATAATTATCTATTATTTGTTGTAGTTGTTCGTCATAATCATAGCTATCTTTAATTTAATTGTTTTAGTTTTAATAATTCAAACAAAGATCATTACTTGCAAACACATTCTTAAGTTCGATAACTCCATAAGTATTGATCCAATCCTCATGGGTTCGACACTGTACTCATCACTTTATTACTTGATTCGATGAGTATACTTTCTCTAAAGTGCATCACTACTCGACAAGCATCAAGATTTTATGTTTTGAATACTTTATTTTAATGATATAGTTCTTTTTCCTCTATGTATTCTGTTCATCGTTCTTCATGTGTAGTTATTGCAAGAGCTATCGATGGTTGCCTTTTAACTATTTATTTATGGCTTAATATCGAGAGAGTTAGGTTAAACAAAAGTTAACAGTGGGGCTAAGCTCTTAACTTAGTCTTAATCTGGCTTGGACATAAGTTTAGGGTTTCAATGGCTAATAGGGAAAACTTAAACAAATAATAAAGTTGTTAGGGTTCACGCAGACATGTATCACCTTAGCTTCTTTGTTATTAGCTTCTAGGCATCGAGAAAGTCAAAAGTTCATTAGAAAATCCAGTCAAGTAGATAAAGATCTTAATGGTTTACACAGATATGTATTGTCAGTTGCTATAGCATTGAAATATGTAATCAAGCATATATCCTAGGCAATAAACCCAACTTCTATAATTATCTGTTATTTGTCACAACATATGTTTGTCTTTACTTTATTTGCTTTTAGTTTTGATAAAACAACATCAATCAATACTTTCTGAAACATTCTTAAGTATGATAACTTAGTATTTATTGATCCAATCCTCATGGGTTCGGCACTCTACTTTATCACTTTATTACTTGATTAACGAGTATACTTGCTCTAAAGTGCATCACTATTCGACAAGAATCAAGTTTTTGGCACCGTTTATGGGGATTGGAAATTGATAATTACGTTGTAATTTCACCTAAGATTTTATTTTAGTTGCATTTAATTTTTGTTTTTATTTCCTTTTTTAGGTACGTTCCAGTACATGACCAGACGCACAAAATTGAAACATATTCTTCCATATAATCAAGAAATCAAGAATTTTTTTGAGATATACACAGAGAACAAAGGATAATGGTGAATGAGGATGGATAGAATGACCTAAACGACCATAGAATGACCTGAATGACCACCTTTGCTTTTGCAATAGAAACAAGATGTCGAGTTCCAGATGTTTTTAGATATACTCAAACAATTGCATATCAATGCCTCATTCCTGGATGCCATTGATCAGACATTGATCTATGCGAAGTTTCTAAAGGATATCATGACCAAGAAAAGGATGGTAGGTGAAGTTGAAATTGTTGCTACGATGGGTCAATGTGTGGCTATGCTAAGTGATTTACCACCCAAGATGAAGGATCCTGACAGTTTTACCATTCCATGCTCCATATCCCATAACTACTTAGGTCATGCCCTATGCGATCCCGAGGCAAGTGTCAATTTGATGCCGAAACTCGTGTTTACTAGACTATGTATGGGCAAAGCTAAGCCTACATCAGTGATCCTTCAATTGGCCGATCATTCACAAATTTAACCTAAGAGCAGAATTGATATGTCTTAGTCAAGGTAGATAGATATGTCTTCCAAGTAGATTTTATTATCCTTGATTGCGAAGTTGATGAGAATGCTCCCATTATCCTCGGGAGACCATTCCTTGCTACAAGGCGAATTGTGATCGATTGTAAGAAGGGTGAATTTACTATGAAGATAAACGGTCAAAAGATCACACTCAATGTCTTCGGCATTCTCAAGTACACTAATGACAATGAAGAATGTCAGCTTGTGCAAAGTGAAGAA
The DNA here is from genome assembly GCA_019671005.1 of Hibiscus mutabilis. Classification (NCBI taxonomy): domain Eukaryota; kingdom Viridiplantae; phylum Streptophyta; class Magnoliopsida; order Malvales; family Malvaceae; genus Hibiscus; species Hibiscus mutabilis. The sequence goes on from CM033725.1 coordinate 13,204,413, forward strand.
GTTGTAGTTGAAGAAAGTTTGCAAGAGATATGTTGCAACAATGTGCTTAGTGCCGCGAAGCAATCTGAGTTTGAAGAGGTCATGCAAGAAGGTGAGGAAGCAGCTAAGGTCGAGATTGAACAATCCAATGTTGTGCTTACTAGGCCTTGTATATCTTTTGAACCTTTTAATTATGTTGAGTTTAAATCTCCCAAGCCATTGCTTGAGAATCTGTCATTACTTGATCTTAAAACTCCTCCACATAGTTAAAATATGCATATTTAGGGGAGAATAATACGGTGCTTGTTGTCATATCTACTAGCTTAACATTTGACCAAGAAACTAAACCGTTGCATGTCTTATCTCAACATATGAAAGCTATTGGTTAGACTATTGTGACTTGAAGGGTATAAGCCTTACTTCGTGCATGTATAAGATTTTACTTGCAGAATATCACATTATCTCGATAGAGCCATATCGAAGACTCAGTCCGATCATAAGGAATGTGGTTATGAAGGAGATTATCAAATGGCTCGATGCCGAAATCATCTACCCTATCTCGGATACTTCGTGGGTGAGTCATGTCTAGTGCGTGCTGAAAAAAGGAGGCATGAATATGATCAATAAAAATGTTGATGAACTCCTTCCAACCAGAACTGTTACTAGATAGTGGATCTGTATGGATTACCGAAAGTTGAATAAAGCCGCTAAAAGGTCCACTTCCCACAATCGTTCATTGACCATATGCTCGACAAGTTTGTAAGGCAACCCTACTATTGCTTCCTGGATGGTTGTTGAGCGTAATAAGTGCTACGCAATTGTGCAAGTATACACGTTGCAAGTTATAGTATAAAAGATATCGTCTCCACAGGGATTGGTGCCACTTCAAGAATCTAGTCTCTTGCACTGTAAAAAGTAAAAGAAAACACAAGTAAAGGATTATAGGAGTTTTAACTAATAACTAAACTAGAAGGCAATAAAGTAAAAGAATAAATGAGATCAAATGAGAGAGATAGGCCAGGTTATCATGAGTTGAGGTGTGATAGCCGATTGGATCATCTTGGTAAAAGAGTGCACGGGTAACTCAGTTGCCATGACAACTTGCACAACGGGGTTACCTTGGCAACTAATCGACTAGTTGGGCAACTACTTAGGCGTCTGGGCAACAACCTTCAAGGTTCGGCAGAGCATTCTTCAATGGTTTCTTTTTATCCCTAAGTCGAAACTCTAGCTACTTATGCATGCCTTGATAATACATCCCTGCATGAATCAAGGGTGAACAACAACCAATCTTGCGCTCCTCTTAGCCGTTGAAATCCTTGACTTATTCTTAAGCCGTATTAATCTTCACCATCAATAGATTGAATAAAGATCATATTCATTCGTTTCTTGAATCTAACTCTCCCGATATTAGATAAATAGATGAACTTACGAGATCCTCTCCCAATTCACTCGCAAACAAGAATAAGAACCAATAATGAATAAACCTTGAATAGAAAAGTGCAAACTCTTATTACCTAAACAAAATCCAATAGTTTCTCACAACCACAAAACACAATAACCATAGCCAAATAGATTTAGTTCATGGCTAGGTTCCAAAGAAACACAAGATAAATAATCCCTAGCATGAACCTAATTGAACAAGAAAGAAAAAGATGAAGAATGAAGCTTGTCGAAATCTCCTTACCCTAGTTGCTTGTCGAAAATTCTCTCCTCTTGCTCTCTTTGGAGTTGACGGCATGGCCTCTAATTTATAGGGCTAGGTCAAAGACCTTCTTTGAGGAGGAAGTTAAGTTAGAATTAAATTATCTTTAAAGAATATAATTCTTTATTATAATTATATTCCTTCTAGAACTTCTCCTATCTTCTTGGAATTTAATTCTTCTTTAATCTCTTCATGGAAATCAAATTCCTTTGGGATTTAGCTTTGCTCCACATCATCTTGGGCTTGTCTAGTCATCAATTTCGACTACCATATCACCTTATTCTTTGTCGACAATTGCCCTGGCAACTGTCTCGACGCCTCCTTCATGCATTGCCCTGGCAACTAGCTCGGCATCTCCTTCATGCATTGCCCTGGCAACTAGCTCTAGCCTTGCTTTGGCAAGTGACCCTACACATACACACAAAACACACCAAAGCATCATCTTTTCCCACAAAAACTATTAAGTTACGTAATCAAGCTCAATGATGGAAGGAAACATGGATTAATGCATGAATGGCTAATTATGCAACTAATATGAGCCTAAGTCTAACAATAATACGAGTAAAAAGGGTAAGAAAAATAGTAATTTTGAACACTTATCAATGGTTACTCCGGATACAACCCGATTGCTATCTCACCGGACGACCAAGAGAAAAAAACATTCACATGTTCATATGACATTTATGTCTTTCATTGAATGCCCTTTGGCCTATGCAATGCTCCAACAACTTTCCAGTTGTATGATTTCCATCTTTTCAGAAATGGTGGATGATTTTTTAGAGATCTTCATGGATGACTTTTCTCTCTAGGGAGACTCATTTTGTCAATGCAAAGGAAATGGCCAAAGTATTGACACAATGTGAGGAAACCGACATTGTACTTAACTGGGAAAAGTGCCACTTTATGGTGTCTGAAGGCATTGCCCTAGGTCACCATAATTCTATTAAAAGCCATTAAAGTGGACAAAACCAAGATTGAATTCATAGGGACGCTTCCACCCCCTGCTAATGTCAAAGCCATTTGAAGCTTCCTTGGAGATTCTACAGAGATTCATTAAAGATTCATTAAAGAATTCCCTAGAATCTCGAAGCCCTATTATTGTTACTAGAATATAATAGAGATTTTGATGACCAATATTATGCAGAGTTTGAAAGCTTGAGGAAGGAACTTATTTCTACACTGGTTGAAGTGCCCACCGATTGTTCACAACCATTTGAGCTTATGTGTGATGCTAGCGACTATGTTGTTGGAGTTGTTATTGGTCAGCACTAAAAATGGTTTTTCATGTTATATATTATGCTAGCCATACACTTAATGAGGCACAAGTTAATTACACTACCACTGGAAAAGAACTGTTTGTTGTAGTTTTTTCATTTGATAAACCTAGGTTATACCTTATAGGAACTAAGGTCATTGTGCATACTGATTATTCTATCATTAAATACCTAGTGACTAAAAAGGATGCTAAACGTAGACTTATTAGGTGGATATTATTTCTACATGAATTTGATATTGAGGTAGTAGATAGAAAAGATACTGAAATCAAGTAGCCGACCATCTTTCTAGGCTTGAAAACGAATGTGATAGTGATGTTGCATGTGATAGTAAGGAGGAATTCCTTGATGAGAAACTTTTGAAAGCCACGACATTACCGTGGTATGTTGACATTGTTAGTTTCTTGGTTAGTGATATTTTTCCTTGTGATCTTAGCAACTAGGGAAGGAAGAAATTTTGACACGATGCCTGATACTACTATTAGGACGACCCTACCTTTTCAAGCAATGCGCCAATCAAATGATTAGAAGATGCATACCCGAGGAATAACAAGAAGACATCCTCTTCCATTTCTATTCCACTTAATGTGGAGGACATTTTGGAAGACAAATGACTGCTACAAAGGTCCTACAATCTAGATTCTATTGGCCAACCTTGGTTTAAGATGCCTATGCATACTATAAGGCGTGCGATAGATGTCAAAGAACGAGGAACATCTCTCAACGTAATGAGCTACCCATGCAAGTCATCCTTGAAGTTAAACTCTTTGATGTTTGGGGCATTGACTTCATGTGTCAAAGTGGGTGGAGGTCATTGCTATAACGAAGAATGATGCAAATACCATCCTGAGGTTTTCGCATAAGAATATATTTACTCAGTTTAGAGCACCTCGAACTACTTTTAGTGATGAGGGAAAACACTTCGACAGCAAGATGATTCCCACAGTGTTGCGACGATATGGAGTCCACCATAAGATAGCCACATCACATTATTCGCTGACTGATGGACAAGCTAAAGTGTCCAACCGAGAGATTAAGTAGATCTTTGAGAAAGTGGTCAAGCCAAACCACAAGGACTGGTCCTTAAAACTGGATGAAGACTTATGGGCCTATCGGGCCGCATTCAAAACATCATTTGGAATGTCCCCTATAGATTTGTCTATGGAAAAACATGTCACCTACCGGTCGAGCTTGAGCAAAAAGCCTTTTGGGATACTAGAAATATCAACATGGACTGGCAACTAGCTAGAGAAAGAAGATTGCTCTAGTTGAACGAGTTAGAGAAGCATCGTCTGATTCGTATGAGAATGCCAAATATGTACAAGAAAAATTCTAAAAGATGGCATGATGCTAAACTGATGCCTCACATTTTTTTGAAGGCTAAAAAGTTATACTCTACAACTCTCGCTTGAAGCTTTTCCAAGGCAAGTTGAAGTAACGTTGGTTCGGCCCATTCCAAGTAATTAAGGTATACCCACATGGTATTGTGGACATCAAGGATCTCAAAGATGGCCCAATCTTCAAAGTTAATAGACAAGGTTTGAAGGCCTACAAAGGAGCACCGATTCTTCGTGACAAATCCTCAGTCACGTTACTAGATGTTTAGGCATCCATTTCTATCCTTTTATTTTTTTACATTTTCAAATTTCCGCATTTTAATTTTCCACAATTTAATTTCTATAGTTTTTATTTTTTCCTATTAGGATTAGATTTGGTTTAATGTTTTGTTTATTTTTAAGTAGATATCAAGCACACGGCTTGTTGGGCAAGTTCTTAATGGATCTAGGAATATGGACACCTCTTGGAGAAAACTAAGATGATCTAAATGCGAAATCTCTAGTAGCCACATAGGATAAGGGGAGTAAGCATAAGGTCCCATTACAAGATTATTCTCTTCCCTTAATAAAATGTAACCTATCTATCACTTTGTCCTATTTCTCTTCCCATAAATCGCCACACATCATTTCCCTATTCCTCACGTCGCTTAACCCTCCACTTTCCCACCTAGTTAGGTTTTTAGCATTAACGGTTGATGTTTTCTTTCATGATTACCTACCACTCCACCTTTCAATCTTTACATCTCCTTCCTTCATATTCTCCATAAAGGAAAACAAAAAACCTTTTTACCAAACTGTACGCTACTGGATATTTTCACCTTGCAACCCTAAAACCCTAACTTGTTTTCTTCTGCCTCTACATGAAACATGATCAGACAACTCAAGGTAACCCGTCGCAACCAACAACCTCCCCGAATGGAGAGAAATCCTAGTCCTCTATCTTTTCCCTCTCCTCCATCCTCTCCTGGTTCAAATACAACAACCTTCGATGATGCAACTCTCATGGAGCTTGACAATCTTGATTGCCGATTGTATTTGCTAGACAATCCTTTTAAGGAGTGTTACACACACACGAGCAGAAAATAACTCATCCTAGAAGAAGGTTTGTAGTTTAATTCAAACTACTACTACGAATTGAGGCTTCCATACATGCCATTATCACAATACATGGATGCAAAAATTTTATTCGCCAGCCCGGGAAAGTCAACACTAACTAGGTACCTAAGGTCTACACCTATGTTGCGCAACTTGAAAAAAGGACTAGTCTATGTTCGTAGGAGAAATGTAGATTTTTCAGCCCTCGTGATCGCTTGAGACTAAAACTTATTAGTGGGCAAGTTCTCCACTGATCTAGGAATATGGACACCTCTTGGAGAAAACTAAGTTGATCAAAATGTGAAATCTCTGGTAGCGACACCGGATAAGGGGAGTAAGCATAGGATCCAATTAGAAGATTATTCTTTTCTCCTAATAAATTATACCCTATCTATCACTTTGACCTATTTCTCTTCCCCACAACCGCCACACATCGTTTCCCTATTCCTTACGTCGCTTAACCCTCCACTTTCCCACCTAGCTAGGTTTTTAGCATTAATGGTTGATATTCCCTTTCATGATTACCTAACACTCCTCCTTTCAATCTTTACATCTCCTCCCTTCATATTCTCTACAAAGGAAAACAAAAAACCTTTTTACCAGACTACACGCTACCAGATATTCTTACCTTGCAACCCTAAAATCGTAACTTGTTTTCTCCCACCTCTGCTTGAAACATGGTCCGACAACTCAAGGTAACCTGTCACAACCAACAACCTCCCTGAATAGAGAGAAATTATAGTCCTTTGTCTTCTTCCTTTCCTCCAATGTCTCTTGTTTCTAATACGATAGCCTCTAGTGATAAAACTCTCACGGAGCTTGACAATCTTGACCGTCGATTGTATTTGTTGGACAATCATTTTAAGGAGCGTTACACATATGAGCAGAAAAGAACTCATCCTAAAAGAAGGTTTGGAGTTTACTTCAAACTACTTCTACGAATTGAGGCTTCTATACACGCCATTATCACCATACATGGATGCAACGATTTCATTCGCCAGCCAGGGCAAGTCAACACTAACTGGGTACCCGAGTTTTACACTCATGTAGAGCATCATGAAAAAAGGACTGGTCAATGTTTGTAGGAGAAATGTAGAGTTTTTAGCCCTCGTGATAGTTAACCATTGAAACTTATCAGTGGTTAGTGGCAACTATAAAGATTATGTGGCAAATGCCATAGCCAAGACATATGCACAAGTGCTAAATGACCTTTGCATTCCAGACACTTCATGGGTCCAAGGGGAGTCCAATGCTAGGCTTGTGGGATGGGAGCAGCTTAAGCCGAAGTCTAAGTTTTGGATGCATTTTAACAACAATCGCATCCTTCTAACAAGGAACCAATCCACCGTTTCATGCCAACGACTGATGCCCCTCCACTCCATACTCAATAGAATAGGTATTGACCCATTTGAACTCATCTATGAATCCATCATGAAAAGGACAGCCTCAAAACTTAAATACAAGGATCTCCCTTTGCTAAATCTAATCACAGACCTATGTTAGAAGGCTAGGGTTGAAGAATGGGGAGATGATCAAATTATTGAGCGATTTACTGGATGGCTCCCCCACCAAGTTCAGGTCATGAAAGGTCTGGGATTTCCTAAACACACATCTGCAACCCTTCCTCATGACCTCAACCGCACCATTCAGGAGGTCGTCGCCAACTTTTTGGAACCCTATTTTCAATATTTCCAAATAAGGGACACTATTGAGTGATCACTTTTCGATAAGCTCCTTCCAAATGCATATGAGGAGTTTCCATTGCTGCCTTCTGACATTCTTACCATGCCAGTTGTACATGCACTCACCACCCAACAAAGATAGCAACTAGATACTGATGTCGGTGCCTCCTGCCGCCCTACCAAAAAGTCAAAGCACTCTCGGGACAAAGGCAAGGGTATGTTCGCCTGGGAACCTTCTCCTTAGCAACTCCCTGAGTTAGCTTTTCTTTTCTTTTCTTTTTTTATCTTTAATTTTACATATTGCATATTGCATGTTTTCTTTTTTTCTATTTTTCTTGTTTCCTTTTTGCATTAGGGACAATGCTCTTCTCAAGTTTGGGGGAGTACTATCTCTTGTATATATTAGGTTAAATTTAGGAATTTTTTTAAAAAATGATGCATGTAAATAGCCTAATCTAGTTTTGATGGTTTTCTTTGCTATGATTTCACTAATTCTGAAATTGCTACTACGTTGATCATGATTTCCTATGATTAATCTATGCTTAATGTTTTGCAATGTGTTAAGAGCTTTCATGTTTTGAACTTAGTGTTGAAACTGTTGTAGCTTTTAAATCACATGTTGAACTTAATGAACTGAATGCTCAATGTAGCATATTAAAGTCTTAATTAAACTCTCTAGAAAATTGAGAAAATAATTAAAAATTCGATGCCATAGGCAAAACTGTTGAGGGACACACTTCTATGCATCTTGCTACCTTAGTACACGAAATGAGTTGTGTTTGCTCCATTGAACTTTCCCTGGTAGGAATGGTAGTACTAGCATAAGAGTGAATGAAAGTCTTCACAAGATAACTCTCCTCGTAAGGCTCGGGGATAGGTTGTTTGCTCCACTCCATCTTTAGGTCTAAATACTAGTCATGAAAAGCTGAAGCCAGTGATACAATTTTTAAACTTAAAAAGAATGAAGGGAGTACAATATTGTACTTAAAAGAAAAAGAAAGTGTCGAGGCAATAATAGAGAGCAATCCTTAAGTTTTTCTAAGGCCATTAAGGGATAGATGCATGTGACATAGCACCCACAGCACCTACAATAGAATTGGCCTTTGGAACAAAACCATAAGCTCTAATGCATTGCACCTCATTAAAATAGCCGAGGAATGAATTACTATTGCAACATGTCTTGGAATCCTTGTAATCATAGCTTACATGGAACCTTGGGAATGATGGGTTGTTTATTGTTTTCGTTTTTCATGTTTACATAACATTGCTTGAGGACAAGCAACAATTCAATTTTGGGGGTATTTGAAGAGTGTGTAAATGACCTATTTTGCATACCCTTTTTACTTGAGTTTTGCACGGTTCAAGTTCATTTAGATGCATTTAGGAGTAGATTGGATATAGTTTGCATTTAGTTAGGGAGTTAACTTTCTATGCTTAAATGTCATATATTTTGGTGCTTTTAATGGGAAAAGTAGTGTTTTTGAGGTGCATGCGCAGGAACCTTTAGAGCTGGAGGAATGCTAGAGCGGAAGAGTAGCAGATTTCTCAGTTGAAGCTGACAAGGCAAGAGGAGTTGGAGATAAATATACCTTTGACCCACGTGGACTCTTCGTAGATACGAAACTCATTATAGATAGTGGGAAAGCAAAGATCATCTTAAAGGAGGCTGCTTGCTTTAGGGTTATGAAACCCTAGCTTCCTTGCCTATATAAGGAAGACCTAGACAACAATTAAAATAGAGCACAATTACAAACGATAGTCCTTAGTATTCAGCTATCGGAGAACCATGAGAGTCAAAATGCTAGAGGAGTCTCCACACGATAGACACCATCAAGAGAGGCATAAGGAGCTTGAGACCTACAACAACAGTTGGAAAGCACAGAGGAAGATCGTCGAGAATGCTTGACCCTTTTCTATCCCTTGCTTGATAAACTGCATATGTTTTTAATTTCTATTATGGATGATTTAGGCTCAGACATTAACTAAATACTTTAGTTGGGCTTATTGCATATTAGGATTTTATGTTTTGAATACTTTCTTTTAATGCTATAGTTTTTTTCCTTTATGTATTATGTTCATCATTCTTCATGCGTAGTTATTGTAAGATCTATCGAGAGAGGCCTTTTAACTATTGATTTGTGGCTTAATATCGAGAGAGTTAGGTTAAACAAACGTGAACAGGGGGCAAAGCTATTAACTTAGACTTAATCTGGATTAGACATAAGTTTAGGGTTTGAACGACTAATAGGGAGAGCGCTTAAACAAATAATAGAGTTGTTAGGGTTTGTAATATCCCAAAATAGGACCTAAAAGTATGTACCAATTCAAGTATGATTTTAATTGATTCGAGATGTCTTATAGTAAAGCAATTGAAGGAAATGTGGACCAATTACGAAAGTATGGAAAAATATTTTAGTTTATTTAGAATGATTGAAATGAAAGCCATGTTTAATTTAGAAATTTGCATGTAAATTTGTAATGAAAAAAGGACCAATACATGTGTCATTTGAGAAGAAAACAAGTGGAGGTATAGGAGGAGAGGATCGGTCTAGGTGGCTATCAATCCCCATGTTTAGTTGTCTTTCTCCTTCCTCCCAAGAAGAGTGGGGAGCAGAGAGTTTTAGAGGCAGAAGGGTCAGAAAAGCTGGAACCATCTACGGAAAAATTTAGAATCCAACTTAGGAAATCTAAACTTTTGTCACGTCTGCTTGTGAATCAAGGAGAAAGGTATGCAAACTCATATTTTCTTCTAATCTTAGAAATTCAATTTGAATTCTAGTTATCAATCTTTCTTGTTATATGTCTGTTTGTGTTTTGAATGAGAAATTCATGCTAAGAATTAGCATTAGATTCATTGATTGATTCATGCAAGATTGAGAATCATGTGTGTAGCTTATAGGAAGAAATTATGCATAGTCATTCTTTGAAACCTTGAATATATGTTTATAATGTGATTCTTGACTACATGAACGATGCAAGTACCTAATTTGTCATGCTAGGTATGTAAGTAACATACTTAGGATAACAAATTACGTGAAAATGAATTCTAATTCGATTGAAGTAATCAGAGTATTAGAATGGTTCATTCATGTTAAGAATCACCTTTAATTGATTATTGATTCATGAATTAGGTTTGAACCGTGTGTGAATATTTGTATGATATGCATGTTACCTTCCTCGAATTCTGATTTCATGTTCGATGGGAAACCCTTGGATGTTCGATTTGGTGATTCATGCTCTAAGATATTAAGTATGTGGGCTGCTTTTTTTTAATAAAACAGTAGAGGGCTGTTCTAAAAATTCTAAGGACTATTTCGAGCCAAAAAAAAAATAGACTATATGGAATGCTTTACAAAACTAGAAAGACAGGGTTATTTTGCTAACATGTTAGGAGGCTGTAAATACTCAATAAAACTGTTTTAAGAGTATATAATCTTGTTAAGGGCTATATTTACATTAATTTGAATAATGCTGGAGGATTTGGCTGAATACACATGCATGCTAATACAATGAAACTGTCCTGGCGTAAGTGAACTAATTGGGACTGTTTTATGGAGTAATGAAGCACTTTAGGAACTGTTTTGTACCCATTTGAATGTTTTCGGGGCTGTGTTGAATATACAGAAAAATTTATGAATTATTTTGAACATATGTGGACTGTTTTACCAAGTTACTAGATTGTTTTGCAAACTTAAAAACTGGGCAGATTTGCTCTAAAACTGGACTGCACTATGTATTGAAATTTTGGAACTGTTTTGTTATAGAAATAGGGCTGTTGAGCAGGTTCAGTTTAATTTATGCACTGTTTTGAACAAGTATATATGTGTATATGATTTCTAGACTTTTTTGGTTTGTGTACTTGTGAAAATGAGTGCTTTTTTTATTGTTTTAATAAGCATTGAAAGATACCGAACTGTTTTGTGTTTATATTTAAATTGCAAGACTGTTTATGAATATAAGTATGTATGTTGTTCTGTTTTAAAGGAATAGGTATATAAGTAGGAAAAATGGATTGTTTTGGACTAATCAAGAGAATAGTGGACTGATTTAAGTGTATATATAGTATACACATGGAAATTTAGGGTCTGTTTGGTAATTGATTAAATTGGATCGATTATAATGATTTTATTTGTAATGTTCAATTGTTCGAGGTACACACCTTAGTAAGGATGGCTAAGGTTGGAATTTGATTGAGAAGTAAATTATAATTGTGGATTCAAGTATCCCGTAACTTTGGGATAAGAGGTGAGTGTAGTCGTTTGTGTCTCGGGTGACACGGTGTCATCCCAATTTTATTATTTCATTAAGAATAAGGTATTGTATGTTCATGTATGGATTACAACAATCATACACGTGGTGCATAAGGCTCAAATAGAGCAATTTGTGGAAGGGCATTCATTCATAGCATGGCATATTCGATAACATTTGTGGTTATACATTACATAAGTATTTCGTGTCTTACTATGTTAAGTTTGTAATGAAAGTCTATGTATACTTGTAATAAAGCCTTGAAGCTAACTACTGACCAAGTGAGGCCATAAGATTTTAAAGAAGATATTAATCTTAACCTTTTGAACTCATTAATTCCTAAACCTAAGGAGTTAAAGCTCAAAGCACGATATAAGACACTAGGTAAAGTAATAATTAAGAAGATTTAATAATCAAAAGCTCAAAATTGACCATAAGGCATTGAGTGAGTAACAAGTAAAATTACTTGTACAATAAGATACACTCAAATTTTCAAATATAAGATAAAATACTTAAGTTGCCTACAATGGAAGTCATTGGATACATTGGTATGAAGCATGGTATATTGGGACTACGGTCCATGAGCTATGGCTCGGGGGATGCCCCATTTATATGTGCTATGATTATTGGCGACAGTAGGAGGTAACGGGGGAATTGTACAGAGATTAGCGACATTTGGTTGGATAGTAAGAAGATAGGATTGATATGTTTTTGATATTAGCCATTGCTATGTGCTCAGAGCTAAGTATCGCTTGGACCTATACGGTCAAACACGGACCAATGTAATACATAACCAAGTGTGATCCAAGGCAAACCTTATAAAAGTTATGAACTCTTAATGAGGATAAATGAAAATTGTGGAAGTAATGTGAATGTGCTTGTAATATTGATAAGCTCTCGGTGAGCATACTTTATGTTCGGCTCATGGTTAACAAATAGTACGATTGGCGCTTGTGAGCATATTTATAAGTTATACAAGAAATAATTAAATGCCCCCGATTGTTTAAAGTATCAAACATTGAATCAAACTATTGTTGAATACTTGATAAGTTAATAAGAAGATCAAAGGATAATGAACAATTGTTAAGTCTCAAGAAGACTTCAATGTGATGAGTCGATCTTATCTAAGATCGATGTGTTCTAAAATGAAACTTGGATAAGGTATTGAACACCATAAATAGTACAATAGTATGTTTGGATGTATGTTCCATTGTAATTCATGTATTAAATGCTTTGTTAATAATTGTTGTCACTACCTCACTTAGGCTATATAAGCCTAATGTATTCATTGACATGCATTTTCAGGGATTATGAAGCCTTGTGTTCGATCGTGGTCAAGTGTCGCAAGTCACTTCTAAAGTTCTTAGTTGTCTGAACTTCCTTTCTCTAACTCCTTAGATGGTGGCATAGCATATGTATAGAAGCATACATATAATTCCATTGTTGTAACGTGTAAATTACTGCAAACTTGTAAATGGTCTTTAATGTCTCACACTTGTTTGTTTAATCGATCTTGTCAAATACCAAACACAAATCTTACAAATTAAAGTTGTGTACTGTATTGATGATTTAAGAGATTAGTAGAGTATATGTATGATATAATGTCGGTCGATAACTTAAAAAGGTAAATCATTCTTATAGTATGAGATGTTTAATATTTTATACGACAAATGACATATGTATGTGAGATGTTATGCTTTGAAACCCTTTGGACTAAATTGGATTGTATATATGTATGTACATTTGTAGCTGCTGGTTATGAAAACATTTATAGTTTGATTGTTTTAGGTTGTACAATTGAATATACATGTTTTAAGGGTAGCCTTTAATAAAAGTAATAAAAATAAGTACGGATGGTATGATTGAAATGAGTAAGTATTGGACTGATTTCAAAGTATAATTGTAAATACGTAAAATGTGGACTGCTTAGATCGAATGATTATAGCATGAATTAATGTGATAACTAGATAGAATATAAGAACTTAAGTATGGGCCTAAATGCTTGTTTGATCATGGTTCGATCCATTGATTGTTTGTATATGAATCTTTGTTATGAATTGTAAAACCAATAAGATATATGCTTGGTGTTACTTTAGCATGTATGTGTAATTGTTTGTCTCCTATAAACAAAGACTTGTATGAAACATGTTCATATATGTTGGCACATGATAGTTCAAAGGGTTAATGGCTTATTCGATAAGTAATCCAAGATATTTTATACTGTGACTGGTTTGTGGAACATGCATTAATTAAGCTATGTTTAAATAAAGTTATAATTTAAGGATTTAATAGGTCATAAAGTGACTAAATACGACATGCTTGACTTGTATAGTATGATATATATAGAGAGAGTTTGAAATGGATGATATGTTATATGGTTGGGTACATATGGTATGTGAAATAGTAAGCTGAATTGTAGGTGGAGAAAATAACTATATGTACAGGAAGGTTATGTTTGAACATTATAATGAGTTTGAATCCTGGATCTTGCGATATGAATCTGGTGTTTATATTTTGAATGATTCCTTGATTATGAATTAACCATTTGGATGCTAAGCAATTCGTAACTCCTTGTTAAGTAAAACTTGGAAACTTCAATGTCTAGGGTGTTATAATAGTCCTATTTGCTAATGAATTTGGTAGGGGGTGAGTGTCTAGTAAAGATCGATCCTTGATTTACCGTAGCTAAATAAAATGATCAATCAAGAAATATAGACTAAAAGGATAGATCCCCTGATTTCTCAGAAGTTAGCAATACAATGATTGGGTTGAACAATGGTAAGATCGTCATGATGCTATTGTATACTAAAGAAGTTAGGTTAAGCTTGTATCGGCTACCCTTGAAAGTTGAAAAATGAAATTCAATTTTTATGATTTAAGTATAAACTCTTAAGTGGTTAAGATAAAATATTGTAAGCCTCCTAATCTAATCAAAAGTTTCACTTTGATTTCTATGTTTTGCTTGCAATAACATATTCGATTCCGATTTTCTTCTAAACCGGGTTGAGAGTGTTACAATTCGGTATCGGAACTTAGGTTTAGTCGATTCTCGGACTAAACAGAAGCAAATTTTGTGTCTGCACCATATATATGCCACTTAGGAGTTTAAAAATATAATTATCAGTTGTGACTTGCCACTAATATGATCTGATTCTTCTTTGTGTTAGTGACATTTTGTATAAGAATTCTAGACTCAGCTATTTAATTATAGAGAAATTCGAGGATGAATTTCTCTTAAGGGTGAGGGAATTGTAATATCCCAATATAAGACCTAAAAGTATGTACCAATTCAAGTATGATTTTAATTGATTCGAGATGTCTTATAGTAAAGCAATTGAAGGAAATGTGGACCGATTACGAAAGTATGGAAAATATTTTAGCTTATTTGGAATGATTGAAATGAAAGCCATGTTTAATTTAGAAATTTGCATGTAAATTTCTAATGAAATAAGGACCAATACATGTGTCATTTGAGAAGAAAACCAGTGGAGGAATGGGAGGAGAGGATCGGTCTAGGTGGCTATCAATCCCCATGTTTAGTTGTCTTTCTCCTGCCTCCCAAGAAGAGAGGGGAGCGGAGAATTTTAGAGGGAGAAGGGTGAGAAAAGTTGGGACCATCTATGGAAAAATTTAGAATCTAACTTAGGAAATCCAAGCTTTTGTCACGTCTGCTTGTGAATCAAGGAGGAAGGTATACAAACTCATATTTTCTTCTAATTTTAGAAATTCGATTTGAATTCTAGTTATCAATCTTTCTTGTGATATGTTTGTGTTTTGGATGCCAAATTCATGTTAAGAATTAGCATTAGATTCATTGATTGATTCATGCAAGATTGAGAATCATGCGTGTAGCTTATAGGAAGAAATTATGCATAATCATTCTTTGAAACCTTGAATATATGTTTATAATGCGATTCTTAACTACTTGAACGATGCGAGTACCTAATTTGTCATGCAAGGTATGTAAGTAACATACTTAGGATAACATACTACGTGAAAATGAATTCTAATTCGATTGAAGTAATCAAAGAATTTGAATGGTTCATTCATGTTAAGAATCACCTTTAATTGATTATTGATTCATGAATTAGGTTTGAACCGTGTGTGAATATTTGTATGATATGCATGTTACCTTCCTCGAATTCTGATTTCATGTTCGATGGGAAGCCCTTGGATGTTCGATTTGGTGATTCATGCTCTAAGATATTAAGTATGTGGGCTGCTTTTTTTAAAATAAAATAGTAGAGGAATGTTTTGAAAATTCTACGGACTGTTTCGAGTCAAAAAAAAAAATAGACTATATGGAATGCTTTAGAAAACTAGAAAGACAGGGCTATTTTGCTAACATGTTAGGATGTTGTAAATACTCAATATAAATGTTTTAGGAGGATATAATCTTGTTAAGGGCTATATTTACATTAATTTGAATAATGCTAGAAGAATTGGCTGAATACACATGCATACTAATACAATGAAATTGTCCTGGTGTAAGTGAAAACTAATTGGGACTGTTTTATGGAGTAATGAAGCACTTTAGGAACTGTTTTGTACCCATTTGAATGTATTCGAGGCTGTGTTGAATATACAGAAAAATGTATGAATTATTTTGAACATATGTGGACTGTTTTACCAAGTTACTAGATTGTTTTGCAAACTTAAAAACTGGGCAGATTTGCTCTAAAACTGGACTGCACTATGTATTGAAATTTTGGAACTGTTTTGTTATAGAAATAGGGCTGTTGAGCAGGTTCTGTTTAATTTATGTGCTGTTTTGAACAAGTATATATGTGTATATGATTTCTAGGCAGTTTTTGTAATACCCCAAATCATGGCCTAGTAACATGTCATAAACTAATTAGAGCTTAATTGTACAAACAATTTACAAATTTGAAGAATTAATTAAATCTAGTGACTAAATTTGATGGATTGATAAAGAAGTAGCCTAATCATGAAGGATCAAATAGTAACAAATTGTAAATGTAGAATTGCATGCAATAAGGATGAGTAATTAATGATTTAGGAAGCAAATAGACCAAAATTTGCCAAGTGGAGGCAAATAGCTAAGCCATGTGATAACACCAGGGCGAAGTGGCCATCTTTCTATCATCTTCTCCACTCCACCTTGGCCGAAACTCCTATTATCCATCTAGGAAAAGAAAACCACCATTGTTGAGGAAGAAAGCTTGCATGAGATCACAATTGCATGAAAATTGAATAGCTAGGATGATTGTTAGTGGATTCTAAATCCTTACTCCCTAGCAACTTGTTTGAATGAGTAATTGATCATAATCTTGTTGTAAAATTGAATTGGATGATTGTTATGTGTGTTAGGATTATGCTAGCTTCAATTAGAACTTTAAAATTGAATGCTAGTAGCTAAATTGCTAATGAAATGTATATATGGTTGCTGGAAATTTGAGAAATGTGTACATGGTTGAAAACAGTCTTGATTAGGGACTGTTTTGATAGAGAAAATGTGTAAACATGCCAGTTGAATATAGAACCCTGTTTTGATCATGTTGGTAGATGAAATGAAGATTGAATTGAATTGATAACTTGCTGGAAATGTGAAAGCACCTAATTGGTCTATTTAAATTAGGTAATGGACTGCTCAGTTGGTAAATTGGATGTGCAATGTTGATCAAATAGATCAAATTGGGTTCAACATGATAGTGCCCTATTTTAAGCACATTGCTATGTGTATTATACTGACCTAGACATGTAAGAACATGAAAATGAATTGAATTGCCATGTTAGAACCTTGTTAAAATGAGTTAAGAAGCTAGAAACTCAACCTAGTGTAATCTGCCTAAAATGCTCTGTTCTGGGCAGTAACTTTGAAAAATCACTATAAATTGTATAAAATGAATTTAAGACTGAATATTTTATGGACAACACCTTGATATGTATAAATTCATTAGGATAAAACAGAACTAAATTATGGGTTGTAGAATGAAACGTAGAGAAGAAACACTAGGGACAGTGCAAACTGTCCAGTGTGGCAAATTACACTGTCTTTAAGTTAAAAACTGTATTAATTGGCAAATAACTAAAATGAAAGCCTTATATGGTTATAAAGACAACTACGTTAGCTTTCCAAGGGTATAAACCAATTGAAATTCTGACATACGAAATGAAAGTTATGCATGATTAAGTGACTAGAGTGCAAGCTGCCTGGCAGCAACAGTATAGGTAATTGCACATTGTTTTGTGGGAATTTGTAAACTATTTTGTAAAAAAATTTAGGACATTGATTCTACCTTATTTTACATGAACTACAATGTAGTTAAGTGTAGTGAAAAATGTACATGAACATGCTGCCAAATTTGTGAATGTTGTATACTTGTAATCTTGCCTTGATTGAATGATCACATGAACTTGTTTTGACATGTATTTGTTGTGTAATGTGATAGAACTAAGAGTAAACTTGGTGGAAGAGGATAGAGTGGATCATCCTAAAGCCAAGAACAAAGGAGTATGGATCCAAGACTAGCTAAGCTTGGAGTATTGTGAGTGTAGTTATATCTAGGGTTAGGACTAGGTCCTAACCAATGCATGCTTGTTACATTCTTGAAATGTTAAATGAACCTAATTGTGGACTTGACTTAATAAGGGAAGAATGACTAGTAATGCATGAAGTTTGATCACATCTTAAATACATGTTTTATTTGAATGCTAAGCATGTTTAAATGGTACATTGGTGCTTGTATGTGTCAAGATGCATGTGATCAAATGCTAAAGAACTTGTTTGAGATATTATCTCATCTTGATGAAATGAAACATAAGAATTACTTGATATGTGAGCTATGGCTCAAATGGCCTAAGGGTCTAATATGAAATGAACTTGCTTGACATGATCTTTATCTTGAAACACTTGAATAAATGGTAAATTAAACAACCTTGGTAGCTAGTTGGACAAGGTAGAAGGGCATGCCTTAGAGTTTAGAGCTCATTGTGTCAGGGAGGACTACGGTCCAGGGCTAAGGCCCTTATTTGGCGCCAGACGGAGGGTACATATGTGGTCTTTGGCAATAGTAGGAGGGTTAACCAGTACTACGGTGCATCTTGTGGCGACAGCTGGTTGGAGACTCGATTACCTATACAAACTAAGTACAAAGGGGGTTGTTTAATTGATAATAATTGTAATAACAATCCTAAAACACATGTGACTTATCTTGAAAGCTATGAATAGTATGTTACTTGTCATGTAAGCATGACTTTCTTGATCACTTGTTTTGTAAGCATGTTGTGCTTGATTCTTGATATGAATACATGAAGTATGGTTTCTTGTTTCTTGCATCCTTATGCTACCCGATTGCTTGAATCCTTAGTTAGGATTACTCTAAAGCTTAAAAGCCTTAGCTAGGACTATCTTAATGCTTGAAATCCTTAGCTAGGACTATACTTGATTAAATGACACAAAGCTTTATATAATAAAATGGTTAGAACTAGTTACTACCTCACTAAGTACATTCTTGTACATATCACTCTCGTTTTCATTCTTCCCAACTACAAGATAAAGGATACAAGTGTTGCTTGATCTTGAAGCTTGATTCCTTGAGCTAGAAGCAAGTCACACAACCATAGTTTAAGTATGGTTTCATACTTGTTTTGTATATCTCCTAGATTGGTGGCACTAGATTGTATAGACTTTAGCTTGATCATGCATTTTGGTACACTTGAATTTGTATATATGTTCTTGTTCTTGAATGGGCCTACTATGTTATGAATTTAGTAACAAGTATGTAATGAACTTAAAGTACTTGTAATGTAAATGATGTTGTTGTGCATATGATGATAGAATGAAATGGTCTAATGTTTGATCTAGATTACCTTGAGCCATTCAAAAGTCTTGCTTAATGTATATGTGTATGCTTGAAATGAATGTAGTATGAGATGAACCATGTCACTTGCCTTCCATTCGAATGCATTGTGAACTATATGGTCACTTGTATGTGTGTATATACCTTGATGTATGTATATTGGTATTACCATGATGATTACCGAATGCATAGGAATAGAGTATGGCTTGAATGGAAACTAGTTACATGAAATTGAATGCTCAAAGAATCATGTTAGTAATTTAGGTATAAGATGATACATGTTTACATCAAGGAACAATGAAATGAAGGAAGCATGTTTGAACCTTAGGTAATTAGAATGAGGCATGATACCATAGGATTGAATATGCTAAGTGAATCATGAAAGTAGTAACCTATAATGTAAGTATAAAAGGAAAAATTTTAGTGACATATTCGAATGCCTTTGATGACTTGAAATCAAATGTGAGGTTACTTGTTTGCTAAGTAAGTATGATTGGTTGTTTGTTAGTTAAGTAACTCAACTAATAAGGATAAGTTATCAATCATTGCCTTGATCTTGTTCTTGTATTGTTTTCTTGCCTTGTCCTTGCTTAAGTAGCACTCCCTAGTCGGTTTGCTACTAGCCCGGGTAGGGGTGTTACATTTAATTGGTATCAGAGCTTTAGGTTTAGTCGATTCTAGGACTAAACCGGGCTATCATGCATCATATAGGATACTTGTGCCCCCTAGGAGACTTGTATTGTATATCTTGTACCTTTGCTTATTAAACCGAATCCCTAATTGTTATATTTGAACGTAGAATGTCTGAAACAAGACTCGCCCGGGACGATGAAAGTCTTGAAGGCTCCTCAAATGAAGGAGATAGTCTTTCGAGATTAAGCCTGAAATTGTAAAACAAAGCCTTGTTGTTTCGAACCCAATAGGGGGAATCACATACATTAACTTCCTTTGCAAGGAATGTTCTATAAGCATTCGGAACATACCCTTCCCTATTGATTTATATGTATTGCCAAATTATGAGTTCGATCTAGTGCTAGGACTAGATTGGTTAAGCAAGCATGAAGCCCAGATAGATTTCCATAATAGGAGACTTTATCTCTGAGGCTTAGGAAAGGAATCAATACTCCTAATTAATAGAAAACCGACCTCAATCTTTGCTGCCATGACTATGCAAGATGAACTTGAATTCGGCTTACCTAGTATACCAATTGTATCTGAATTCTTTGATGTTTTTCTCGAGGAACTCCCTGGTCTCCCTCTAACTAGAGAAGTAGAGTTTGCGATTGAAGTTCAACCTGGAACAACTCTGGTGTCCATCACACCCTATCGAATGTCACTTGTTGAATTGAAAGAACTCAAGAAGCAACTTCAAGAGCTACAAGACAAAGGCTTTATTCGGCCTAGCTCATCTCCCTGGGGTGCTCTAGTCTTGTTCGTGAAAAAGAAAGAAGGGACTATGAGACTCTGTATTGAATATAGACAATTGAACAAGCTTACTATCAAGAATTAATATCCTCTCCCAAGGATAGAAGATCTCTTCGATCAACTCAAGGATGCTTCGGTGTTCTCAATGATCGATCTTCAATCCGGATACTATCAAATGAGGGTAAAAGAAGAAGATGTGCCCAAGACAACTTTTTGTACTCGATATGGCCATTTTGAATTGCTTGTAATGCCATTCGGGTTAACGAATGCTCTGGCTGCTTTCATGGACCTCATGAACCGTGTATTCAAGCCCTATCTTGACAAGTTTGTGGTCGTCTTCATCGATGACATCTTGGTGTATTCTCAGAATAAGGAAGAACATTCTGAACACCTTCGAATTGTATTGCAAACCCTCTAAGAACATCAATTGTTTGCAAAGTTCTCTAAGTGTGAATTCTATCTATCAAAAGTCTCGTTCCTTTGCCATGTCATCTTGGCATAAGGAATTAAAGTGGACTCGAGCAAAATTCGATCCATCATGGATTGGAGACCTCCAAAGAATGTAGGTTAGGTCAGAAGCCTTCTCGGTTTAGCCGGGTATTATCGGTGTTTTATCAAGGGATTTTCATCCATTGTCGCAAGCTTGACTAAGCTAACCCATAAAGACACACCATTTGTTTGGTCGGAGAACCAATAATGATGCTTCGATCAACTTAAACAAGCTCTGACTCATGCATCGGTTCTCATCCAACCAGAACCAGGTAAAGAATTCATTGTCTATAGTGATGCATCTCATTCAGAACTAGGTTGTGTCCTAATGCAAGATGGAAAGGTGGTAGCTTACGCTTCAAGGCAACTAAAACCACACGAGTCAAACTACCCTACACACGATTTAGAATTGGTAGCTATCGTGTTTGCTCTCAAAATATGGAGACATTACTTGTATGAGGAGAAATGTAACCTCTTTACAGACCACAAGAGTCTCAAATACCTCCTGACTCAGAAAGATTTGAATCTAAGACAAAGAAGATGACTAGAATTGCTTAACGACTACGATTTGGTTATTGACTACCATTTGGGGAAAGCAAATATGGTTGTTGATGCCCTTAGTCGCAGACCATACTCAGGTAAACCCCTAAATCTAAATTCTAGAACAATTCATTTGAAATTGAATCTTTCTTGTCTTGTAAGTAACCATTCGAAATATTCCTTAATGATCTTGTTCTTTCATTTGTAGCTTCTTGGCTATCACTGCTCATTTTCGTTCATCCAAAGGACGAATTTTTTTTCTTCCGAACTTCAAGATCAATCTAGCTTAATCTTGAGAATCAAAGAACTCCAGCAAATTGATCCAGATCTTCAGAAGATCCTATCCAAGCTAGACTCTGAGTCTAATTCTGACTTCTCCCTCAAGTCGAACGGACTTCTCTATTTCAAAGATAGAGTGTGTGTTCCTAACAATGAGGAACTAAAACACGGGATGTTACAATAAGCTCACCAAAGCTCATTCTCGATTCACCCAGGGTCGGTTAAGATGTACAATGATCTAAAGCCACTATATTGGTGGTCGGGCATGAAATCGACTATCACAGACTTCGTATCGAAGTGCCTAACTTGTCAAAGGGTTAAAGTTGAGCATTAAGTCCCTACCGGATTGCTCCAACCTATTGAATTCCCTCAGTGGAAATGGGATCGATTTACAATAGTTTTTGTTACTGGTCTTTCTTCCACTCCAAGAAAGAATGATGCTATATAGGTAATTGTTGATAGATTCACAAAGTTTACTCACTTCATCTTTGTTCGAATGAACATAAGCTTGAAAACCTGCCGAGCTATACATCTGTGAAGTGATTCGATTACACTGTATACCTACAACTATAATCTCTGATTATGACCCCAGATTTTCTTCTCGATTCTGGAATTCCTTGTAGAAGGCTCTAAGAGCTAAAGTGCATCTTAGTAAAGCTTTCATCCATAATCACATGGACAATCTGAAAGAATCATTCAAGTACTCAAAGATATGCTACGTGCTTGTGTTATAGACTTCGGAAAGAATTGGGAGAAATCTGTACCCCTAATAGAGTTTGCTTATAACAATAGCTACCAGACATCTATCCAGATGGCTCCCTTCGAAGCCCGATATGGAAGAAAATGTAGAACTCCCTTGTGCTGGTCTGAATCGGGAGAAGGCAAGGTTTTTGGACCTAAATTGCTCAGAAAAACCGAATAACAAGTAAGGATCATTCATGATCGATTGAAGGTAGCTTTCAATAGGCAAAAAACTTATGTTTACTTGAACAAGAGAGACATCCAATATAATGTTGGAGACAAGGTCTTCCTCAAAGTATCTCCTTGGAAAAAAGGTCTTCAGATTTGGAAGAAAAGGGAAGATCAACCCTCGGTTTATTGGACCATTCGAAATCATTGAAAGGATTGGTCCAGTAGCTTATCGAATGGCACTTCCTAGTGAATTCGATAAGATCTATAATGTCTTCCATGTTTCCATGCTCAGAAGATATGCATCCAATCCGTCTCATGTTCTTGAACCCGAAGAAGTGGAATTGAATCTTGACTTGTCATATGAAGAAGAAACTATTCAGATACTTGACAAGGAAGTAAGAAGACTTCGAAACAAGAATGTTCCTCTAGCCAAAGTCTTGTGGAGATATCACAAGGTAGAAGAGGCAACATGGGAATCTGAAGAGGTCATGAAAAAGCAATATTCTCACCTATTTGATTCAGGTAAATTTGAGGATGATTTATCTTAAGGGGGCAGAATTGTAATACCCCAAATCATGGCCTAGTAACATGTCATAAACTAATTAGAGCTTAATTGTACAACCAATTTACAAATTTGAAGAATTAATTAAACCTAGTGACTAAATTAGAGGAATTGATAAAGAAGTAGCCTAATCATGAAGGATTAAATAGTAACAAATTGTAAATGTAGAATTGCATGCAATAAGGATGAGTAATTAAGGATTTATGAAGCAATTAGACCAAAATTTGCCAAGTGGAGGCAAATAGCTAAGCCATGTGATAACACCATGGCCAAGTGGCCATCTTTCTATCATCTTCTCCACGATACCTTGGCTGAAACTCCTATCATCCATGTAGGAAACGAAAACCACCATTGTTGAGGAAGAAAGCTTGCATGAGATCACAATTGCATGAAAATTGAATAGCTAGGAAGATTGTAAGTGGATTCTAAATCCTTACACCCTAGCAACTTGTTTGAGTGAGTAATTGATGATGATCTTATCGTAAAATTGAATTGGATGATTGTTATGTGTGTTAGGATTATGCTACCCTCAATTAGAACTTGAAAATTCAATCCTAGTAGCTAAATTGCTAATGAAATGTATATATGGTTGCTGGAAATTTGAGAAATGTGTACATGGTTGAAAATAGTCTTGATTATGGACTATTTTGATAGAGAAAATGTGTAATCATGCCAATTGAATATAGAACCCTGTTTTGATCATGTTGGTAGATGAAATGGAGAATGAATTGAATAGATAACTTACTGGAAATGTGAAAGCACCTAATTGGACTAGTTAAATTAGGTAATGGACTGGTCACTTGGTAAATTGGATGTGCAATGTTGATCAAATAGATCAAATTGGGTTCAACAAGATATTTTCCTGTTTTAAGCACATTGCTAGGTGTATTAGACTGACCTAGACATGTAAGAACATGAAAATGAATTGAATTGCCAGGTTAGAACCTTGTTGAAATGAGTTAAGAAGCTAGAAACCCAACCTAGAGTATTCTGCCCAAAATGCTATGTTCTGGGCAGTAACTTTGAAAAATCACTATAAATTGTATAAAATGAATTTAAGGCTGAATATTTTATGGACAACACCTTGATATGTATAAATTCATTAGGAGAAAATAGAACTTGTTACATTCTTGAAATGTTAAATGAACCTAATTGTGGACTTGACTTAATAAGGGAAGAATGACTAGCAATGCATGAAGTTTGATCACAGCTTGAATACATGTTTTATTTGAATGCTAAGCATGTTTAAATGGTACATTGGTGCTTGTATGTGTCATGATGCATGTGATCAAATGCTAAAAAACTTGTTTGAGATATTATCGCATCTTGATGAAATGAAACATAAGAATTACTTGATATGTGAGCTATGGCTCAAATGGCCTAAGGGTCTACTATGAAATGAACTTGCTTGACATGATATTGATCTTGAAACACTTGAATAAATGGTAAATCGAACAACCTTGGTAGCTAGTTGGACTAGGTAGAAGGGCATGCCTTAGAGTCTAGAGCTCATTGTGTCAGGGAGGACTACGGTCCACTGTTAAGGCCCTTATTTGGCATCAGACGGAGGGTACGTATGTGGTCTTTGGCAATAGTAGGAGGGTTGACCAGCACTACGGTGCATCTTGTGGCTACAATTGGTTGGAGACTCGATTACCTATACAAACTAAGAACAAAGGGGTTGTTTAATTGATAACAATTGTAAAAACAATCCTAAAACACATGTGAATTGTCTTGAAAGCTATGAGTAATATGTTACTTGTCATGTAAGCATGGCTTTCTTGATCACTTGTTTTGTAAGCATGTTGTGCTTGATTCTTGATATGAATACATGAAGTATGGTTTCTTGTTTCTTACAGCCTTATGCTACCCGATTGCTTGAATCCTTAGTTAGGATTACTCAAAAGCTTAAAAGCCTTAGCTAGGACTATCTTAATGCTTGAAATCCTTAGCTAGGACTATACTTGATTAAATGACACAAAACTTTATATAATAGAATGGTTAGAACTAGTTACTACCTCACTAAGTACATTCTTGTACATATCACTCTCGTTTTCATTTTTCGCAACTACAAGATAAAGGATACGAGTGTTGCTCGATCTTGAAACTTGATTCCTTAAGCTAGAAGCAAGTCACACAAGCATAGTTAAAGTATGGTTTCATACTTGTTTTGTATATCTCCTAGATTGGTGGCACTAGATTGTATAGACTTTAGCTTGATCATGAATTTTGGTACACTTGAATTTGTATATATATTATTGTTCTTGAATGGGCCTACTATGTTATGAATTTAGTAACAAGTATGTAATGAAGTTAAATTACTTGTAATGTAAATGATGTTGCTGCGCATGTGATGATAGAATGAAATGGTCTAATTTTTTTATCTAGATTACCCTGAGCCATTCGAAAGTCTTGCTTAATGTATATGTGTATGCTTGAAATGAAAGTAGTATGAGATGAACCATATTGCTTGCCTTCCATTCGAATGCATTGGGAACTATATGGTCACTTGTGTGTGTGTATATACCTTGATGTATGTATATTGGTATTAGCATGATGATTGTCGAATGCATAGGAATAGAGCATGGCTTGAATGGAAACTAGTTACACGAAATTGAATGCTCAAAGAATCCTGTTAGTAATTTAGGTATAAGATGATACATGTTTACATAAAGGAACAATGAAATGAAGGAAGCATGTTTGAACCTTATGTAATTCGAATGAGGCATGATATCATAGGAGCTATAATCTCTGATCATGATCCTAGATTTGCTTCTCGATTTTGGAATTCCTTATAGAAGGCTGTAGGAGCTAAAGTGCATCTTAGTACAGCCTTTCATCCTCAATCAGATGGACAATCTGAAAGAATCATTCAAGTGCTCGAAGATATGCTACGTACTTGTGTTATAGACTTCGAAAAGAATTGGGAGAAATCTCTACCCCTAGTAGAGTTTGCTTACAACAATAGCTACTAGACATCTATTTAGATGGCTCCCTTCGAAGCTCTATATGGAAGAAGATGTAGAACTCCCTTGTGCTAGTCTGAATTGGGAGAAAACAAGGTTTTAGGACCTCAACTACTCAGAGAAACCGAAGAACAAGTGAAGATCATTCATGATTGATTAAAGGCGGCCTTTGATAGGAAAAAAGCTTATGCTAACTTGAAAATGAGAGGCATCCAATACAATGTTGGAGACAAGGTCTTCCTCAAAGTATCTCCTTAGAAGAAAGTCTTCAGATTTGGAAGAAAATGAAAGCTCAGCCCTCAGTTTATTGGACCATTTGAAATCATTGAAAGGAATGGTCCAGTGGCTTATCGATTGGCACTTCCTACTGAATTCGATAAGATCCACAATGTCTTCCATGTCTCCATGCTTCGACTTTGAAGATATAGATCTGATCCATCTCATGTTCTTGAACCCGAAGAGGTGGAATTGAATCCCGATCTATCTTATGAAGAATAACCTATTTTGATACTTGACAAGGAAGTCAGAAGTCTCCGAAACAAGAATGTTCCTCTTGTCAAAGTCTTGTGGAGAAATCACAAGGTTGAAGAGGCAACATGGGAATCTGAAGAGGTCGTGTAGAAGCAATATGCTCACCTATTTGATTTAGGTAAATTCGAGGATGAATTATCTTAAGGGGGGAGAATTGTAATACCCCAAATCATGGCCTAGTAACTTTTTATAAATCAATTAGAGTTTAATTGTACAAACAATCTACAAATAAGAAGAATTGATTAAACCTAGTGACTAAATTACATGGATTGATAAAGAAGTAGCTTAATCACGAGTATCAAAAAGTAACAAATTGTAAATATGAAATTGCATGCAATTAAGATGATTAATTAATGATTTATGAAGCAATTTGACCAAAATTTGCCAAGTGGAGGCAAATAACCAAGCCATGTGATAACACCATGGCCAAGTGGCCATCTTGTTATCATCCTCTCCACCTTGCGAAATTCTCTCTTCATCTCTATAGGAAGAGAAAAATCACCATTTTTGAGAGGAAGAAAGCTTGCATGAGATCAATTGCATGAAAATGGAATAGCTAGGAAAATTGTAAGTGAATTCTAAATCCTTCCTCCCTAGCAATTTGCTTGAATGAGTGATTGATGATGTTCTTGTTGTCTTGATGAAATTGGATGAGTGTTATACATGTTAGGGACATGCTAGCTTCAATGTAAACTTGAAATATTGATTTCTAGCAACCAATTTGATATAGGATATATGTATAGTTGCTGGAAATTTGAGGAATACGAACATGATTGAAAACAGTCTTGATTAGGGAATGTTTTGATTGAGAAATTGTGTAAACATGTTAAATGAACATAGAACCCTATTTTGATCATGTTTCTAGGTAAAAATAAGATTGAATTGAATACATGTGTTGCTGGAAAAATGAGTACACCTAATTGAACTAGTTAAATTAGGTAATGGACTGCCTCGTTGATTAATTGGATGTGCAAATGTGATCAAATAGATTAAACTAGGTTCAACATGAGGATGGCCTGTTTTAAGAACATTTCTAGGTGAATTATGATGACCTAGACATGTATGAACATGAAAATGAATGGAATTGCCATGTTAGGACCTTGCTAAAATGAGTTAAGAAGCTAGAAATTCAAAATAGTGTAATCTGCCCAGAATGCTCTATTCTGGGCAATAACTTTGAAAAATCACTATAAATTGTGTATAATGAATTTAAGGCTGAAATTTTTATGGACAACACATTGGTATGTCTAAATTCACTAGGAGAAAACAGAACTGAACTCTGGGTTGTATACTGAAATGTAGAGTAGAAACACTAGGGAGAATGCAATTTGTCTAGTATAAAAAAATGCCCTGTCTTTAAGTTAAAAACTGTATTAATTGACAAAGAACTAAAATGCAAGCCTTATATGGTCATAAAGAAAAACAATTTAGCTTTCCAAAGGTGTAAACCAATTGAAATTCTGACTTACGGAATGAAAGATATACATGATTTGGTGACTAGAATGCAAGCTGCCTGGTAGCAGCTGCATAGGCAAATGCACACTGTTTTGTGGCATTTTGGAAACTGTCTTGTAAACAGTTTTAGGCATTTAAATATGCCTTATTTTACATGAACTATAATGTAGAAAAGTGTAGTTAAGAGTAATGGAAAATGTATATGAGCATGCTGCCAAATTTGTGATTGTTATATGCTTGTGACATTGTCTTGATTTAATGACTATGTGATCTTGTTTTGACATGCTTATACTTGTAATGTGATAGGACCTAGAGTTAACTTGGTGGAAGAGGATAGAGTGGATCATCCTAAAGCCAAGAAAAAGGGAGTGTGGATCCTGCACTAGCTAAGCTTGGAGTATTGTGAGTGTAGTTACCTCTAGGGTTAGGACTAGGTTCTAACCAATGTATTCTTGTTCCATTCTTGACATGTTAAATGAATCTATTCATGAACTTGTCCTAATAAGGGAAGGATGATTAAAGTAATACATGAAACTTGATCCTAGCCTTGAATATATGTCTATTTCGAATGCAAAGCATGTTTGTATAGTATTTTGGTGCTTGTATGTGGCATTATGTTTGTGATTGAATGCTAAAGAACATGCTTGAGATATCATCTCATCTTGATGAAATGAAACATGAAAACTACTTGATATGTGAGCTATGGCTCAATGGCCTAAAGGCATAACATGAAATGAACTTGCTTAACATGAACTTGATCTGGAAACACTTGAAAAAATGGTAAATCGAACAACCTTGGCATGCTAATTTAGGTTACTTACACATAAATGAATAACAATTGTAATAACTGTAACACCCCATCCCTGGGTTAGCTGTAATCCATTTCGGGAGCATTACTGAGGTGAGAACAAAGCAAAAGATAGGTTACTTGTCGAACAACTAACCTCGATATAGATAACTTGCGATGCAAGTAACCTAAATACAACCATACAAGACAAGCAAGTAATCCACATTAATCAAAACAAACACACTTGGCATGCTAATTTAGGTACTAATTTGCTTCATTTCAAACTTATATCCCAAGTTACCACTATCATGTTATAATTTACCATTCCATTCAATACACATACACCATTCGGATATCCGTGATAAGCATGGCATACTTCACAATAGGTTTCTATTAGACATGAACCAACATATATTCTTATTATATGTTCAAATACCCTATTCGAATAACTAGGTGGACACTTGACACATTTCATTTGTTTCTTTTTCAAACAAGTCATACTATTTCATGGCATCCTTAGCTAGTAACATTGTTAATGCATGATTGTACATACCTTAGCTCCAATCCAAGCATTGCCGAATCATACCAATGGCCACAAAAACAAATGCATGATCATTCAATTTTGGTCTAGCATTCGAAGTATACAAGGTTTCATCAATCATTGGATTACTATCACAATTTGCGCAGCATCTTACTTATTTATATACATATCAACATAGTTATATACATAGTTTAAAGTATCAAGGTTGGTCACATGATAGGCCCAACAAAAACATTACATATTCTAGTCATATATATACTCCCAAAATGCATGTTCAAAGCTAACTATTACAAGTTCTAGTGCCACCAAACTAGGAGTATACAAAGTGTATGAAATAATACTTTCAAGCTTGCTTCAAAACGTTGCTTTGAACTCAAGATATTCTCTTGAAAGTGTCTTTAATCTGTTATGGGAAGAATGAAGAGTAGAGTGGTAAGTACAAGTTATATACTTAGTGAGGTAACACTAAGTCTAGCCAATTTCCAAGTTTACTTATCCAAGTGTACAAGCATTTCAAGGAATCAAGATCATCACTACAAGTCATATACTATTTGAATTCAATGAGTAAACATCGACAATCTTCACATATCACACATTCAACATAGCAACATCCATCATATATACATCTCATGCTATTCGAGTTATTGCTTAGAAGACAAGCAACCAAATACGCCAAATACCAAGTAGGCATTCTTACACAATAAACATCATCTATGCATTTCTTTCATGAGAAGTAACAAGTTATACAATCATTTATATGTAATCTTTCAAGACAAGGATGTTCATTCAAGAATCTTACACGTCAAGTAATGTTCCCATCACACATTCAAGACTAACAATGTTTATTTCAAGTTATTAATTCATCTTATAACACCATTGGTAATTAGTCACTAGATAATCAAATCTTCAACAATATGCACCGAAGTGACAATATGCACCGTACTGCCAATACGCACTGTAGTGCCAAAAAGAACCGGCGTGCTAATATGCAATGTAGTGCCAATATGCACCGTCGTGCCAATATGCACCGTAGTGCCAATATGAGCTCTAGATTCTAAGACATGCCCTCCTATCTATCCAAACTAGCTACCAAGGTTGTTTGATTTTCAATTTCACTCAAGCTTTATACAATTCAATAATCAAGACATGATTATGCCATTCAAAGGTCAAGCCCTTAGGCTTATGGAGTTTTAACTCCCAAGACAAGTTTATCCACGCCATTCAAATGGCATGAACATAAGGTGATACCGTTGTTCATTTCATTTCAACCATTCATGCATATCAATCATAAACACATTCATATGTATGCAATGTGTGTACCTTATTCTCCAAGCAAGCATGCCATTTCTTACCTTTGGCATAAGTAATGCAACATGTCAAGCATTTTCATTTCATTTGCTTAACAATAAAGTAAACAAGTAGAGCATGACATCAAACAAGTTTTCATTCATATCATTCTTCCCTTAATTAGCCAAATATAAATTAGGTCATGTTACACGGCAATGTCATGGAAGTAACATAATAGCAAGATTGGTTAGGACCTAAGTCCTAACCCTAAGGAAGGTTACACCCACAATACTCCTAGCTAATCACTTGTCTTGTATCCAAATACCTTTGCCTCTTGCTTTGGGATGTTCAATCTTTTCTTCCACTTCCACAACTTGCTTCCCTTGGTCTAGCAAGCATAACACCTACAATTCATCAAAACATGCACATAATGTCACACATATATAGTAACAATGTTACACATTTGTACCTAACATTTAGCCACTGTTTTATTATGCTTTATTTTAAGCATTTCTTACTTGTTCCTCTATATTGTTATCACCTCATTTTAGGACATAAATGGAGAGGTTACATTGTCCCAAAACTATTTTGGAAACAGTCTGCTTCTAGGTGCAAAAACAGTCCCAAACTGCCCAGGACACTGCTGCTTGGCAGTTTGCACACTGTCCCTTTAGATGGTCATATCTTTTAATCCGTACATCAGAATTTCCATTAATTTACACCATTGGAAAGCTAACAAAATTGTATTTATGACCATATAAGGATTGCATTTTAGTTCATAGCCAATTAATACAGTTTGTTTTTCAAAGATAGGGCATTTACATTGTCTAGACAGTTTGCATTGTCCAGCTATTTCTAATTACAGTTTCCAGCATAGGACTCATCTTTCAGTTCCATTTTAACATAATGAAAGTAGACAAACTAAGGATCATGTCACTAAAATTGCAGTCCTGAATTTGATCTATACGAATTTTGGTGAATTTTCAAAGTTACTGCCCATAACAGAGCAATTCTGGGCAGATTGCACCTATTTACATTTTAATTCCTTAAATTCATTTTAACCAATGTTTTGGCCGTATAATTCATTCATGATCATGTTTATACATGTCTTTTCTATCATAATTCACCTAACAATGTTCCAAAAACATGGCAGAGTCATGTTAATCATAGTTTAATCCATTTGATCACAATTACACATCAATTCATCAACTAGGCAGCCCATTACCTAATTTAACTAGATCAATTAGGTGTAGTCACATTTTCCAGAAAGTTACCTATTCAATTCAATCTTCTTTCTACCTAGAAACATGTTCAAAATAGATTTCTAAGTTTATTTAGCATGCTTACACAATTTCTCAATCAAAACAGTCCCTAACAAGACTGTTTTCTATCATGTTCATGTTTCCCAGATTTTCCAGCATTGGTCACTAACAATTTAGCTTGTTTAACACCTTAATTACATTACCTAATCATTATCATGTTCAATTCATTAGTTCCATAGCTCAATTACATGTTCGAACAATTCAATTCTTACAACAACATTTCATTTCAAATTTCCAGCAACCTAATTTTGTTACACCATCACTTACACATAAATTCCACTCTAATTCAAGTTATCCATGGTGTATACAAGTTCAATTTCATCATTCTCTTCATTTCAAACAACCTAACAACTCAACTAAGCATTAAACATCATCTAAATCAGAATTTTAAGCATGAATCATTTTGGACAGCATAAATTTACCTTAGTAATGCTGCCACCAAGTTGAAGTTAGCTCAATTTTAACTTTAACACCATAAATCCAAGCTTTCTCTCACAAGAACCCTCTCTCCCTAATTTTCGTCTTCAAATTCGGCCAAACTAAGGAGAATGAAAAAGATGATGGCTATGTTTAATCCAAGTTAATGGATTTATGAAATGTCCAAAATGTCATTTAATTAATCCTTACTCTTAACTTAATCAAGGGCATTAAGGGAATCAAAGAATTTAGTATGCAATCATCATCTTTATCATTTAATTCAATCTAGTCACTTTAAGTTGATCACTTATTTCATTCATTATTCTAATTTAGTCCTTTAATTTGGCATTCATATTTGTTAATTATTCAATTCAACCCTTAATTGACTTTACTTAATTTTAGATGATTTAACTATTTAGGAATTCTAAATAGTGGTAACATTCTAAGCCATATTTAGAGGTGTTACAATTCCCCCCCCCCTTTAAATTAAATTCGTCCTTTAATTTACCTAAATCAAATAGGTGAGGATATTGCTTCCTCATGACTTCTTCAGATTCCCAAGTAGCTTCTTCCACCTTATGGTTTCTCCATAAGATCCTAACAAGGGGAACAATCTTGTTCCGAAGCTTCCTTATTTCCCGGTCAAGAATTTGAATAGGTTATTCTTCATAGGACAAATCGGGATTCAATTCTACTTCTTCGGGCTCAAGGATGTGTGAAGGATCAGATCGATACTTTTTTAGCATTGAAACTTGGAAGACATTGTGTATTATATCGAACTCTCTAGGAAGAGCTAGTCGATAGGCCACTGGACCAATTCTTTCAACAATTTCAAATGGTCTGACGTATCGGGGACTAAGCTTCCCTTTTCTTCCAAATCTGAGCACTTTCTTCCAAGGTGAGACCTTTAGGAAGACTTTGTCTCCAATAGCATACTAGATGTCTCTCATTTTCAAGTCAGCATACGCTTTCTGTCTATCAGAAGTTGCCTTAAATTGATCATGAATGATCTTGATATGTTCTTCGGTTTCCTGAAGCAATTGAGGTCCTAGAATCTAGTTCTCTCCCAATTCGGTCCAACATAGAGGAGTTCTACATCTTCTACCATAAAGAGCTTCGAATGGTGCCATTTGAATAGAAGATTGATAGCTATTGTTGTAGGCAAACTCTACAAGAGGTAAGATTTCTCTCAATTCTTCCTGAAGTCGATAACACAAGCTCGTAGCATATCTTCTAGCACTTGAATGATTCTCTCAGATTGGCCATTCGATTGAGAATGAAAGGCCGTACTAAGATGTACTTTAGCTTCTAATGCTTTCTGTAGAGAATTCCAAAATTGAGAAGCGAATTGAGGGTCATGATCAGAGATGATTGCTATAGGTACACCATGTAACCGAATCACTTCACGGATGTACAGCTCAGCAAGGGTTTCCAAGCTCATGTTCATACGAACAGGGATGAAGTGAGTGGATTTAGTGAATCTACCAACAACCACTCATACAACATCATTCTTTCTTGGAGTAGAAGGAAGACCGGTGACAAAGTTTATAGTAATTCGATCCCACTTCCACTGGGGAAGTTTAATAGGTTGGAGCAGTCCAGTAGAGACTTGATGCTCGACTTTGACAAGTTAAGCACTTGGATAAGAAGTTCGTGATTGTAGATTTCATGCTTGGCCACCCGTATAGTGGCTTTAGGTCCTTATACATCTTAACCGATCCAGGGTGTATTGAGAAAGAACTTTGATGTGCTTCTTGCAACATTTCCCGCTTCAATTGTTCATTGTTAGAAACACAGACTCTATCTTTGAAATAGAGGAGTCCATTTGACTTGAGGGAGAAGTCAGAGCTAGACTCAGAAGTAAGCTTAGACATGATCTTCTGAAGATCTGGATCAACTTGTTAAAGTTCTTTAATCCTCGAGACTAGATTGGATTGAACTTGAAGTTCATACAAGAATTTTCGGCCCTTGGATAGTCGGAAATGAGCATTGATAGCCGTAGTAGCTACGAAAGAATTAACAAGGTCATTAGAATGATTTTCAATAGATTTCTTACAATACAAGGCACTATTCAAATTGTTTCTTGAAGAACAAGGCATTATTCGAATGCTTTCTTACAAGCTAAGAAAGACTCAATTTTAATGGTTACATGTATTTTAGGTACAATTCTTATTCGAATGGTAGTTTACTTTTTAAGGAGTGTTCGAATGGTAACTTGCAGCTTAAGGAAGCTCTAGATTCATTGTTTGCAAAACAAGAGAAGGCATGATTCGAATGAATTTAATCAGTATTCTAGATTTAGGAGTTACCCGAGTATGGTCTGCGACTAAGGGCGTTAGCAACTATGTTTGCTTTTCCCGGATGATTGTCGATAACCAAGTCGTAATCCTTAAGTAATTTGAGCCATCTTTTTTGCCTCAAATTCAGGTCCTTCTGAGTTAGGAGGTATTTGAGACTTTTGTGATCGGTAAATAGATTGCATTTCTCTCCGTATAGATAGTGTCTCCATATCTTAAGAGCAAATACGATAGCTGCTAGTTCCAGATCGTGCGTTGGATAATTAGAATCATGTGGCTTCAATTGCCTTGAAGCGTAAGCAATTATGTTCCCACCTGTCATCAGGACACAACTGAGTCCTAGATTAGAAGCATCACTGTAAACAATGAATTCTTTGCCCGATTCTGGTTGTATAAGTGTCGGGGCATGAGTCAGAGCTTGCTTAAGTTGATCAAAGCTTTGTTGTTGGTTCTCCGACCAATCGAAAGGCATATATTTATGGGTAAG
This sequence comes from Hibiscus mutabilis, assembly GCA_019671005.1. NCBI lineage: Eukaryota > Viridiplantae > Streptophyta > Magnoliopsida > Malvales > Malvaceae > Hibiscus > Hibiscus mutabilis. The sequence continues at coordinate 13,239,853 of CM033725.1, forward strand.
CTTAGTAAGGATTGTGGCAATGGAGGAAAAACCCTCAACAAACCTTCTATAATATCGGCTAAACCGAGAAAGCTTCGGACCTCACTTACATTCTTCGGAGGTCTCCAATTTAGAATAGACTGAATCTTGCTTGGATCGACTTTGATTTCTTCAGCCGAGATAATGTGTCTGAGGAAAAAAACTTCTGGTAACCAGAATTCACATTTGGAGAACTTGGCATACAATTGATGTTCTCGGAGTGTTTGCAAGATAATTCGGAGGTGTTTAGCATGTTCCTCCTTATTCCGAGAGTACACCAAGATGTCGACGATGAATACGACCACGAACTTGTCAAGATAGGGCTTGAATACCCGATTCATGAGAATCATTAAAGTAGCCGGAGCATTCGTTAACCTGAATGGCATTACGAGGAATTCAAAGTGGCCATATCGAGTACGAAATGCTATCTTGAGCATGCCTTGTTCTTTCACTTTCATTGATAGTACCCTGATCTAAGGTGATCTTAGAGAATACGGAAGCATCCCTAAGTTGATCAAAAAGATCTTACTGGGCAGGGGATACCGGTTCTTGATAGTGAGCTTGTTTAAATAACGATAGTCAATAGAAAGCCGCATAGTCCTGTCTTTCTTCTTTACAAACAGGACTAGAGCATCCCATAGAGAAATGCTAGGCCGTATGAAGCCTTTATCTTGCAAATCCTGAAGTTGCTTCTCTAATTCTTTCAACTCGACAAGTGCCATTCTATAGGGTGTAATGGACACCGGAGCTGTTCCAGGCTGAACTTCAATCCTGAACTCTACTTCTCTGGTTGGAGGGACACCAGGGAGTTCCTCGGGGACAAACATCAATGAATTCAAAAACAACAGGCCTGCTAGGCAAACCGAATACAATTTCATCTTGAAGAATCATTTTAGCAAAGATTGAGGTTGGTTTCTTGTCTATTAAGTGAATGGATTCTTTCCCTAAACCCCAGAGATACAGTCTCTCCGATTTTGGATATCGACCCAGGCCTCGTGTTTACTTAACCAATCTAACTCCAATATCAAGTCAAATTCACAAAATGGCAAGACATAAAGATTAATAGGAAATGAGACATTTCGAATGGTCAAGGGAGCTTGCTTGTGGCGCAAGTTAATGGGTGTTTTTCCCCTAATGGATTCGAAACTACAAGATTTGATTCAATAGTTTCGGGTTTTAATTTTAACTTGTTAATCAAGGCAGAACAAACAAATGAATGGGTAGACCCCGAATCAATTAAAGAATATGCAGGACTGGAATTTAACTCAACGGTACCTATGATAACATCGAGAGCTTCTTCATCATCTTTACCATGAATGTGGTACATACGAGTAGGACCTCGAGATTCCTGATGAGTTTGAGCATTCGAATAGGGGCCCATCTGTTTCCCCTGATTCCCGGATTAAGCTTGTCTGGGTGCTTTATTTCGGTTAGGAGGAGCTGAGCTAGCAATTGCAGAAGCTCGATTCCAAACCTTTTTGGGATTCTGGGGATAATCCTGGATATAATGATCAGAGGCTCCACATGAGTAGCATAGATTATGTTGAGCTCTGCACTGGCCAGTATGATGTTTCTGGCAGAACATGCAAAGAGGGTATTGATTAGCTTTAGCCTGATTCCCCGTGCTATCAACAAAAACAATAAGGGATGAAGTCTTTCTAACCGTTTGAGGTTTCAGGATGTAATTACTCTTCTAATTAGGGGTATAGTTCGAAGAGTGTCCCTTGGAATGTTTGGACTTCTTTGACTGCCAATGTGGCTTGTCATCGTTCCTGGGTCGTTTGACTTTCCAGGAATGTCCGCTCTTGCATCTTTCCGAGGCTTTCATCTTCGCCTCAGTAGTAATGGCCGGTTTACAAAATTTTGAAAGTCGGTGATACCCAGAGCAGTGAATATAGGGCTTAATTCATCATTTAACCCGTCAATGAACATTCAACATTTGTCGGCCTTGGTTTTGATATATTAAGACCCATACTTGCAATACTTGCAAAAGTCGCTCACGTATTGCTCGATAGGTCGGCCAGCTTGTTTAAGATACAAGAATCGCTTTCGGTGCTCGGCTAGATATTGTTCGGTGATATATTTCTTCTTCAACTCATCGTGGAAGAATTTCCAAGTGATAGACTCCGCAAGAGCAGTTAGGGTAGTGGTTTCCCACCAGCTCATTGCTTCGTCAGCCAATAGAGCAATAGCACACTCGAGTTTATACTCGTCAGCACATGGCAATTGTTTAGTCAGAATGCGAGTAATGGCCTCCAACCAGTACTCGGCTACTTTTGGATTAGCCTCATCGGTGCAAGTGAAAGTATAGGCCCGATGCTGAGCCAACTTGCCAATAGGGGCTCTACTTACTACAGGAGCATGAGGTGGAATCAGATGTTCTCTCTAGGGTGGATACGAGATGATTGAACATCTCTTTCATGCTTAACAAGCACTCTTGTTGTACAGGATTTACAGTCGGGCATCCTATTGAGCTGCGGCCTGAGCTCATGGTTGAGCTTGCTGTTGCGGAGGATTCTGCTCCATCCTCACGCTGCCTCCTTCGTTAGAGGATCCTACGAGGCTCTCATCATCCCAAGCAAGTCTCGTTTCTGACATTCTAGTTCAATCAGAACAACAAGAGTTTTAGTTTTCACATTTAAGCAACGATACAAGTTTATATCAAGTCTCCTAAGTGGCACAATATCCTATATGATGCAAGTGAGCTTAGTTCAGCCCTAGAACCGACTAAAAAGCTATGATTACCAATAAATGTAACACCCCATCCCTAGGTTAGTTGTAATCCAGTTTGGGAGCGTTACCGAGGCGAGAACAAAGCAAAAGATAGGTTACTTGTCGAATAAGTAACCTTGATACAGATAACTTGTGACGCAAGTAACCTAAACACAACCAAACAAGACATACAAGTAATCCACATTAATCAAAACAAACACACTTAGAATGCTAATTTAGGTGATAATTTGTTTCATTTCATACTTATATCCTAAGTTACCATTATCATATTACAATTTACCATTCCATTCAATACACATACACCATTCGAATATCAGTGACAAGTATGAAATACTTCACAATAGGTTTCTATTAGACATGAACCAACATACATTCTTATTATACGTTCAAATACCCTATTCGAATAACTACGTGGACACTTGACACATTTCATTTGTTTCTTTTTCAAACAAGTCATACTATTTCATGGCATCCTTAGCTAGTAACATTGTTACTGCATGATTGTACATACCTTAGCTCTAATCCAAGCATTGCCGAATCATACCAATGGCCACAAGAACAAATGCATGATCATACAATTTTGGTCTAGCATTCAAATTATACAATGTTTCATCAATCATTGGACTACTATCACAATTTGCACAACATCTTACTTATTTATATACATATCAACATAGTTATATACAGAGTTCAAAGTATCAAGGTTGGTAACATGATAGGCTCAACAAAAACATTACATATACTAGTCATATATATACACCCAAAATGCATGTTCAAAGCTAACTATTACAAGTTCTAGTGCCACCAAACTAGAGTATACAAAGAGTATGAAATCATATTTTCAAGCTTGCTTCAAAATGTTGCTTAGAACTCAAGATATCCTCTTGAAAGTGTCTTTAATCTGTTATGGGAAGAATGAAGAGTAGAGTGGTAAGTACAAGTTATGTACTTAGTGAGGTAACACTAAGTCTAGCCAATTTCCAAGTTTACTTATCCGAATGCACAAGCATTTCAAGGAATCAAGATCATCTCTACAAGTCATATACTATTCGAATTCAAGGAGTAAACATAGGCAAGCTTCACATATCACACGTTCAACATAGCAACATCCATCATATATACATCTCATGCTATTCGAGTTATTGCTTAGAAGACAAGCAACCGAATACACCAAATACCAAGTAGGCATTCTTACACAATAAACATCATCTATGCATTTCTTTCATGAGAAGTAACACGTTATACAATCATTTATGTGTTATCTTTCAAGACAAAGATGTTCATTCAAGAATCTTACAAGTCAAGTAATGTTCCCATCACACATTCAAGACAAACAATGTTCATTTCAACTTATTAATTCATCCTATAACACCATTGGTAATTAGTTCACTAGATAATGAAATCTTCTACAATATGCACCGAAGTGCCAATATACACTGTAGTGCCAATATGCACTGTAGTGCCAAAATGCACCGTCGTGCCAATATGCACTGTCGTGCCAATATTCACCGTAGTGCTAATATGCACCGTAGTGCCAATATGAGCTCTAGATTCTAAGACATGCCCTCCTATCTATCCAAACTAGCTACCAAGGTTGTTTGATTATCAATTTCATTCAAGCTTTATACAATTCGTTAATCAATACATGATTATGCCATTCAAAGGTCAAGCCCTTAGGCTTATGGAGCCTTGACTCCCAAGACAAGTTTATCCATGCCTTTCGAATGGCATGAACACAAGGTGATACCATTGTTCATTTCATTTCAACCATTCATGCATATCAATCACAAACACATTCATATGTATGCAATGTGCGTACCTTATTCTCCAAGCAAGCATGCCATTTCTTACCTTTCGCATATGCAATGCAACATGTCAAGCATTTCATTTCATTTGCTTAACAATCAAGTAAACAAGTAGAACATGATATCAAATAAGTTGTCATTCATATCATTCTTCCCTTAATTAGCCAAATATAAATTAGGTCATGTTACATGGCAATGTCATTGAAGTAACATAATAGCAAGATTGGTTAGGACCTATGTCCTAACCCTAAGGAAGGTTACACTCACAATACTCCTAGCTAATCACTTGTCTTGTATCCAAATCCCTTTGCCTCTTGCTTTGGTATGTTCAGTCTTTTTTTCCTCTTCCACAACTTTCTGCCCTTGGTCTAGCAAGCATAACACATACAATTCATCAAAACATGCACATAATGTCACACATATATAGTAACAATGTTACCACATTTGTACCTAACATTTAGCCACTGTTTTATTATGATTTCTTTTAAGCATTTCTTACTTGTTCCTCTATATTATTATTACCTCATTTTAGGACATAACTGGACAGGTTACAATGTCCCAAAACTATTTTGGAAACAGTTTGCTTCTAGGTGCAAAAACAGTCCCAAACTGCCTAGGACAATGCTGTCTGGCACTTTGCACACTGTCGCTTTAGATGGTCATATCTTTTAATCCATACTTCGGAATTTCGATTAATTTACACCGTTGGAAAGATAGCAAAATTCTATTTATGACCATATAAGGATTGCATTTTAGTTCTTAGTCAATTAATACAGTTTATTGTTCAAAGACAGGGTATTTACACTGTCTGGACAGTTTGCACTGTCCAGCTATTTCTAATTACAGTTTCCAGCATATGACCCAGATTTCAATTCCGTTTTCACCTAATGAAAGTAGACATACTAAGGATCATGTCATTAAAATTTCAGTCCTGAATTTGATCTATAAAAATTTTGGAGAATTTTCAAAGTTACTGCTCAGAACAGAGCAATTATGGGCAGATTGCACCTATTCACATTTTAATTCCTTAAATTCATTTTAACCAATGTTTGTGCCCTATAATTCATGCATGATCATGTTCATACATGTCTTGGCTATCATAATTCACCTAACAATGTTCCCAAAACATGGCAGAGTCATGTTAATCCTAGTTTAATCCATTTGATCACAATTACACATCAATTCATCAACTAGGCAGTCCATTACCTAATTTAATTAGTTTAATTAGTTATAGTCACATTTTCCAGCAAGTTACCTATTAAATTAAATCTTCGTTTTACCTAGCAACATGTTCAAAACAGAGTTCTAAGTTCAATTAGCATGCTTACACAATTTCTCAATCAAAACAGTCCTTAACAAGATTGTTTTCGATCATGTTCATGTTTCCCAGATTTTCCAGCATTGGTTACTAACAATATAGCTTGTTTAACACCTTAATTACATTACCTAATCATGATCATGTTCAATTCATTAGTTCCATAGCTCAATTACATGTTCGAACAATTCAATTCTTACAACAACATTTCATTTCAAATTTCCAGCAACCTAATTTTGTTACACCATCACTTACACATAAATTCCACTCTAATTCAGGTTATCAATGGTGTATACAAGTACAATTTCATCATTCTCTTCATTTCAAACAACCTAACAACTCAACTAAGCATTAAACATCATTTAAATCATAATTTTAAGCATGAATCAGTTTGGACTGCATGAATTTACCTTAGTAATGCTGCCACCAAGTTGAATTTAGCTCAATTTCAACTTTAACACCATAAATCCAAGCTTTCTCTCACTAGAACCCTCTCTCCCTAATTTTCCTCTTCAAATTCGGCCAAACTAAGGAGAATGAAGAAGATGATGGCTATGTTTAGTCCAAGTTAATGGGTTTATGAAATGTCCAAAATGTCATTTAATTAATCCTTACTCTTAACTTAATCAAGGGCATTAAGGGAATCAAAGAATTTAGCATGCAATCATCATCTTTCTCATTTAATTCAATTTAGTCACTTTAAATAGATCAGTTATTTCATTCATTCTTCTAATTAAGTACTTTAAGTTGGCATTCATGAAACACCCCTTCCCATATCCGTACACTGGATATGAGTCGGAAATGCTATGACTTCTTTATTCAAAGATAAGGGTAATTTAAAATTTTCAAAAAACTTCCCGATGGTCACCCATCCTAAAATTTCTCTAGCCCAAGCATGCTTAACTTTACTTAAAATCGACATAAATTATTTATTCAAGTTCTAATCATGAATCAATTATCTTAAAACCCATAACAACTTTAAAGGTCAATCTCAACTCGAACAAGTTTAGCAAGCATACATGCCACTATAAAAATCAACCTCAATTAAGATGTCATTACTGTGATTACTGTTGAGCTTTCCAATATTGATGCAATGCTTTTCTCCCCCTCATCTTGATTTACCTACGTGTGTACAATCAAACACACGCTAAGTACGAACTTAGTGAGGCAATAAAGGAAATTAATAACAATAATTTAAACTTTATTCAAGTTCATGGCTACGTTTATATAGCATGATATATGTCAATGTCATAAGATTTTCATGTATGCCCGGTTATCATAATATGCCTTATATGCATCATGATCACTACATAAATATTACCATCATACCTATCATGTATCAACATAATATAAACCAGATATAAATTTCTTACCGATATACTTGCCATTTGCCCTAAGTGTTCATATAAACATTTCCCGAGAGTTCATATACTCTCTAACTTGTTTACCATTTATTATCCCTTTATTTATAGCCCGATTATCAATGATTCCCGGTTTTCCAATTTCATAGCCTAAATATAACCTTGAGGACCCTGGGTACACGAGTCAAATATGCACCGAAGTACTAACCTAGACGTTTATAAGGCCGTGCTAACCATTATCCTGCATGTTTATAAGGTTGTGCTTACCATACACTAAGTGAACTTTTAACACTATAGTGTTATCCCAAATTCCCGATTATGCAGTGTGTTGCTGGACTCTATGGCATGCCAACTATATCTTGTCCCTCAATGACTCATTTGGGTAAAATTCCCGGATTTATTCCATCCATGGCAATGTATATCAATATAATTTAATATTGGGCAGTTCATACCCGAAATAACATTCATAGCATACCATCATCAATAACTAGTGATCAATGCATTTGTTTTCAACCCTTGACATATTTAAAATATGCCAAATATATGATCAATGACATAAATATCATGCCAACATATATATCATGTACACTTATCGCAAGTCTTACCAATGATGTATAAAAAAACCATGTATCATGTTATGTATGCATTGCACTCACCTGGGCCATTTATTAGCACGCCTCACTAAATTCCACTCGATCCTTTTCTTTACAGAACCTCGAACTTTCTTTGATTCAGCCTTGACTGAAAATCATGTTTCGGGGCTTGAATCGAGCTTGGAAAAAATTTTCTCTTTCCTTCCCTAGCCCTCACATTTTTGGCTGGAAAAGAATTTTCACCTTTTTTCCATTATTTTACACATATATCAATTAAATGAATATTAAATTCATTTAATAGTGAAATTACAATTTTGCCTTTTTTATCCAATGGTTGAGATTGATTTTATCATCAATCAAGGGCCAAGATTTAATCTTCCATTTTCTCTTCCCAAAATTGCCCTTATAACTTTTTAAATATTTCAAAAATGCCATTGGGGCCAAATGACCAATTTGCCCTCTAACTAGTTTTTATTTACTAGTTTGCCATTCTTGTAAAAATTCAAATAAATCTAGTTGGAATCCAAAAAATACAATAAAATATTCATAAAACAATATTTTATGAATTTTCCATGTCTTTTGAATCAGTCTCCAATATTTCCATTCGATCCAATACCGATAAATAATCCTTTACATAGAAATAAACTGTAGGATTCATCTTGAATCAAACTAAAAATATTTCCAACACTTCGAAATGACTTTTATAACCTTTCCCTATCATATGGCAAAATTTCATAATTTTCCAGTTCGATCCGGGTATTCGAATTCCACTTAAACTTTAACTGTAATTTTCCCAATAATCGAAATATCAGATCGAACCAATAATTCCGCATTTGATTCACACCCTTAGATGATCTGTTTATTTACGAAATAAAAACCCTTAACTTTTGGGAAATTACAACTTTAGTCCCCAAACTTTTCCAAAGTTTATACTTTAGCCATAAAATTTACAAAATTTACATTTTGGTCACTACCTCTTTAAACTTCAATTCCCATTCCAATTTTACTTGGAATTAAACCAAATTTTAGGAATACCTTATTCAATTCACTATCTATCACATGAAACCTTTAAACCTTAGAAATTTCCTTTCCAAAACCCATAATTAAAGAAATCCCAACTTTTGCATTTTTGTCATTTTAGTCACTAAGTTAGCTTTTAAGCTATTATCTTAGTACTAAATGACCCTTAATCAACTTACTAAATTTTGGGGTATTACAATTCTCTCCCCTTAAGAAAATTCGTCCTCGAATTTTCAAAACGTACATGTTTTAAACAAGTTCAGATACTATTTTTCCATTACATCCTTTGTTTCCCATATTGCTTTTTCCACTTAGTGATTGCGCCAAATAACTTTCACCAATGATATTTACATGTTCCTTATTTCTTTGACATACAACCCAGCATACTTGCTCATCTAATAATCCATTCTAGTTGGTATAAAGTGAGTAGTTTAGTTAACCTATCCACAATTACCTGAATAGAATCTTTCTTACTGGAAGTCAATGGCAATCTTATCACAAAATCCATTGTAACTCTATCCTATTTCCACTGCGGAATAGAAATAGATTGCAATTTCCCCGATGGTACTTGATGTTCAGCTTTCACCTGTTGACAAGTCAAGCACTTAGCAACAAACTCTGATATCATTCTTTTTCATACCAAGTCACCAATATCGACCCTTCAAATCTTGATACTTTTTTTGGATGCATAATCAAGGGACTATAGTGGGCCTTAATAAGCAAATCCTATTTAAACTCAGCATCTTTAAGAATATACACTTTATCTTTATAGTAAAGACATCCATCGGGTTTAATCTCAAAATCTTTAATTCCACCCGATTCCACTACGTTTATATTGGTTATGCAATCTTCATCTCGTTGCTGAATTTCTTTAATTTGACTAACAATGATGATCTCAATTACAACTCTACCAATAACGAACCATTTGATTTTCCCTTTAATTGAGCATTTAAAGCTCGTAATGTAGCGAATGTTTTTCGACTCAAAGCATCTGCTACAACCTTTGCTCGACCTGGGTGGTAATCAATATAAATCCATTATTGGATTAAATCCAATCTTAAACTTAGTCTCTCAATTAAGCATCAAGTCTAATTGCCCCTCTTAAGCAACCCATTTAAAATTTCCAAACAATAGGAATACTCTCCTAACCTATCCTTGATGCTCGATATCCATAGCATAAGTTAAATCATTTTCATATTGATAACAAATTCCAATAAAACTCTGCATGCTCATGCATACCAATTATCTCAACACTCACATGATTGGTTTTATAGTTTTCTTGAATCTCCAACATTAATTATAAATGTCAGAGAGTTCCTAATTTTCCTTGTCTCAATATTTTTACGGAACTATGTAATAAATTCAGCTTGACATTTTTGCCAGAAATCCTCACCACTTTTTTAAAGGTGGTTATCTCAATTTACTATTCCTATTCACGAGCTATGACCTCTATTTAGATATTTTCTTATTATGAATCCTTTCCATGGCATCCAGCAAAATTTACTACTTCATAATTTTTTTTAAATACATAGGGCAGTCAGTACTTATTTATACCTGACCTCTAGCCCTCTATGAACTGTCACAACAGACTCTCATTTTGTCTGTATAAAGCAGTTTAGAAGTAAATCAGCTCAGTTTATTAACTTGCACTCATACCCATAAATAAACCAATTGCTTAAATTAAGATGCAAGAACTCCATTGCATCTCTAGGATAAACTTTGTTACGGAACACTCAAAGAAAAAAATCTAGCTAACAAACTTTTGAGTATGTACTAATCCTTTCAGACGACATACTACTTTATTTTTAGTCTCCTCTGATCATCAATACAGAGTTTCGTCAACCTAACCTTTATAACCTTAGACCATAGATTAACAATCATATAATCTCCATCAATATCTTTCTGAAAATCTAGTATGCAGAAATCTTAATTCTTTTGCAATCAGTGCATAAGCAGGCTGATTCAAAATCGAATGTAATGTCTGGAAGAAAAGCTCTTAATCCAGAACATGCATATCATGTTACCTTGGTGCCTCTGCACCATGCTAAGCTGAGGCTGGAGCATTATCATTAACTTTTGTTGATTCACTTGCCTAAACACCTGACACAAATCTTTTATCATACATTGGAATTTAACATTACTATCATAATGAAGTAAGCAATCGCATCCATTCCAACAAGTAAAATCATCAGTAACTTTAACATCCTAGTGGCATGTATACACTTTTGACCTTTACCATACTTCGTTTAATCTCCAGAACCGGCTAAATCGATAGCTCTGATACCAATAAATGTAACACCCCTCCCCTATTCGTACACCGGATATGAGTCAGAAATGCTATGACTTCTTTATTCAAATATCATGGTAATTTAAATTTTTCAGAAAACTTCCCGATGGTCACTCATCAAAAAATTTCTCTAGCCCAAGCACGCTTAACTTTACTTAAAATCGACATAAATTATTTATTCAAGTTCTAATCAAGAATCAATTATCTTAAAACCCATAACAACTTTAAAGGCCAATCTCAACTCGAATAAGTTTAGCAAGCATACATGCCACTATAAAAATCAACCTCAATTAGGATGTCATTACTGTGATTACCTGTTGAGATTTCCAATATTGATGCAATGCTTTCCTCCCTCTCATCTTGATTTACCTACGTGTGTATAATCAAACACACGCTAAGTACGAACTTAGTGAGGAAATAAAGGAAATTAATAACAATAATTTAAACTTTATTCAAGTTCATGGCTACGTTTATATAGCATGATTTATGTCAATGTCATAAGATTTTCATGTGTGCCCGGTTATCATAATATGCCTTATATGCATCATGATCACTATATAAATATTACCATCATACCTATCATGTATCAACATAATATAAACCGAATATAAATTTCTTACCGATATACTTGCCATTTGCCCTGAGTGTTCATATAAATATGTCCTGAGAGGTCATATACTCTCTAACCTGTTTACCATTTATTATCCCTTTATTTATAGCCCGATTATCAATGATTCCCCGGTTTCCCAATTTCATAGCCCAAATATAAACTCGAGGACCCTAGGTACGCGAGTCAAATATGCACCGAAGTTCTAACCCACACGTTTATAAGGTTGTTCTAAACATTATCCTGCACGTTTATAAGGCCATTTTTACCATACACTAAGTGTACTTTTAACACTATAGTGTTATCCCGAATTCCCGATTATGCAGCGTGCTACAGGACTCTATGGCATGCCAACTATACCCTGTCCCTCAATGACTCATTTGGGCAAAATTCCCGAAATTATTCCATCCATGGAAATGTATATCAATATAATTTAATATTGGGCAGTTCATACCCGAAATAACTTTCATAGCATACCATCATCAATAACTAGTGATCAATGCATTTGTTTTCAACCCTTGACATATTTAAAATATGTCAAATATATTATCAATGACATAAATATCATGCCAACATATAAATCATGTAGACTTATCGCAAGTCTTACCAATGATGTATAAAACAACCATGTATCACGTTATGTATGCATTGTACTCACCTGGGCCATTTATTAGCACGCCTCACTAAATTCTACTCGATTCCTTCCTTTATAGAACCTCGAACTTTCTTTGATTCGGCCTTGACTGAAAATCGAGTTTCGGGGCTTGAATTGAGCTTGGAATTTTTTTTCTCTTTCTTTCCCTAGCCCTCACGTTTTTGGCTGGAAAAGAATGTTCATCTTTTTTCCATTATTTTACACATATATCTATTATGTGAATATTAAATTCATTTAATAGTGAAATTACAAATTTGCCCTTTTTATCCAATGGTTGAGATTGATTTTATCATCAATCAAGGGCCAAGATTTAATCTTCCATTTTCTCTTTCCAAAATTTCCCTTATAACTTTTTAAATATTTCAAAAATGCTATTGGGGCCAAATGACCAATTTGCCCTCCAACTAGTTTTTATTTACTAGTTTGCCATTTTTGTAAAAATTCAACTAAATCTAGTTTGAATCCAACCAAATATAATAAAATATTCATAAAATAATATTTTATGAATTTTCCCATGTCTTTTGAATTAGTCTCCAAAATTTCCATTCGATCCAATATACCGATAAATAATCCTCTACTCAGAAATAAACTGTAGGATTCATCTTGAATCAAACTAAAAATATTTCCAACACTTGGAAATGACTTTTATAACCTTTCTTTATCATATGGCAAAATTTCATAATTTTCCAGTTCGATCCGGGTATCCGAATTCCACCTAAACTTTAACTACGATTTTCCCAATAATTGAAATATCAGATCGAACCAATAATTCCACATTTGATTCACACCCTTAGGTGATCTTTTTATTTATGAAATAAAAACCCTTAACTTTTGGGAAATTACAACTTTAGTCCCCAAACTTTTCCAAAGTTTATACTTCAATTCCCATTCCAATTTTCCTTGGAATTCAACCAAACTTTAAGAATAACTTATTCAATTCACTATCTATCACATGGGACCTTTAAACCTTAGAATTTTCCTTTCCAAAACCCATAATTAAAGAAATCCCAACTTTCGCATTTTTTTCATTTTAGTCAGTAAGTTAGCTTTTAAGCTATTATCTTAGTACTAAATGACCCTTAATCAACTTAGTAAATTTTGGGGTATTACATTTCATATTTGTTAATTATTCAATTCAACCCTTAATTGACTTTACTTAATTCAAGATGATTTAACTATTTAGGAATTCTAAATAGTGGTAACATTCTAAGCCCTATTTAGGGGTGTTACAATAAAAAACCAATATCACATGATACTTGTCTTGAATGCCATGAAATTGTATGCTACTTGACTTGAAAGCATGACTCCTTGATTTCTTGTTTTGCAAGCATGTGTGCTTGAATCATGAAGTATGAATTCTTGCTGCTAGTACATTGTTGGCTGAATGCCTGATATCCTTAGCTAGGATAATCTTGATGCTTGAAAGCCTAGCTAAGATCACTCTAATGCTTGAAAGCCTTAGATAAGTCTATACTTGATTAAATGACACATAAAACTTGAAATAACAAATGGTTAGATTTAGTACTACCTCACTAAGTACATTCTTGTACTTATCACTCTCGTTTTTATTCTTCCCAACTATAGGATAAAGGATACGAGTGTTGCTTGATCTTGAATCCTGTTACCTTGAGCAAGAAGAAACTCACACAAGCTTTGCCTAAGTATGGTTTCATACTTGTTTTGTATATCCCCTAGAATGGTGGCACTAGATTGTATATTGTTAGCTTGATCATGCATTTTGAAGCTTGTATATAATGTCTTGATGGGCCTACTATGTTATGAACCTATTGTCAAGTATGTAAGGAATTTAAACTTCATGAAATGGAATCTTGATGCTGCGCAAATGATGACTTAGATTGGAATGATCTAATTTGCTATGAAGCAATTTGATAACATTGTCATGTTCATGTGTATGTTTGAATTAAAAGTAAAACGTAATGAACCATGTTGATTGCTTCCCATTCGAATGACTTGGACCTAAAGGGTTGCTTGTATGTAAATATACCTTGATGTATGTGTTATGTATGCTTGTATAGTTGCTTGTCAAATGCATAAGGGTTGGATTAATAATTGAATGTACTAGTTACATGCCTTGTTGTATGTTTGTGTAAATGGCCGAATGGTTAGGTATATGAATGACTTGATTGGTAGATAGTTTCATGTAAACTGAATGATCAAAGATTTGTGATAGAAATTTTAGGTTAGGTGTACTTGTATAAGTATGATAAACAAAGACATGAAATGGAATTAGGTTGTTTGTTAGTTCATTCGAATGATAGGTATAACATGAAGTATATTGTATTGATATTGTAGTAACCTATAATGTAAGTATAACAAAGAAACAATTTAGTGACCTATTCGAATGTCTTAGATTGATGTAAGATTCGAAATGTAAGTTACTTGCATGATAAGTAATGTATGATTGGTTGCCTTGGCCTTGTTCGAATGCTTTTATGATTTGGAAACAAATGAGAGCTTACTTGTTAGCTAAGTAAGTATGTGATTGCTTAATTGATTCTTGTATTGTATTGTTCTTGTATTGCTTGCCATGTCCTTGCTTGCTTGTTAAGTAATGCTCATTAACCAGGTTACTACTAGCCCGGGTAGGGGGTGTTACAGTGATTTTCCAAACGCATTCCATCAAGCTTATATTATTTAGGGCATACGTTATTTGTGACAAGCGAACATGAATCAATGTTCATATATCTAGACGAAAATTTTTATTACAACATAACATAGCAATGAAATAATCAAAATAGACTCGTAAAACATCGCATTATTTTTCAGGTTTTTTCTTCGAACTTCAAATTTGTCCAACCTTTTTACTTCATCCATATTCACCAATTTCTTCAATTATGCATTCTGAATTCGAATTTCCCTGTTTTCAACCAATAACATTTGAACTTGATTTCTCAATTCTTCAATGGCATTCGAATTTCCATCATTGTCAATCCATTTAAAGAAATCACAGCAGGTATATAAACGTGCAAAAGAAATTTAGAATAATGCATTAACCGAATCATTCAAACACTAAACCCAACTTATTACTTATTACCTCAGGCCTCTAGCACATCTGTAAATTCCCTTCCCTTTGCTCCATGGTATAGTTGAAGTGTAAACTGGTGATTGCAATCCACAATAATAGTGAAAAATGTTTCCTTCGGCACATGATTTAGAACTTTCAGTAGACATGGTTGAATGAAGAACTCAAATAGTTTACAAAAATATGTAAATTGCCAAGATAGAACCAACCTAACTATGTAGAGATGAAAGTGGAAAGGATTATAAGAACATTATATATTTTATTTAAAATAAAATGAAATAAAAAGCAATATAATTTTAAATTTGCATAAATGTAATTTAACATGAAATTCATCTAACATTAAGTTTATATGCATCAAATTCCATAAAATATTAACAACTTCAAATGTCATTAGATTAAAAGGCTACTCATTTGTCTTGCGGGTACTGTATTCTTCACGAAGGGAGGCCATTTCATTGTGAAGCTTAGTAAATTGAGAATCAACATGGTTACGAAGCTTAGCAAATTAAGAATCAACATGGTTACAAAGCTCAGCGAACTGCGAATCAACATGGTCACGACAATTAACCATGTAGTCAAGTAGTGACTTCATCATAATCTCCTCTCGAGGGGTAGAAGAAACTTCTTCAACAAGAAAAGGTTCTTCCTCATTTTGGCATTTAGCAGCACCTTTTGAGTCCTCACCTTTATAAATCTAACGATATTTTTGAAATTTGTATCCGCATTTGTGGGTCGAATGAATGTAAAACTTATCCTTTAAAGGGATAGATGGGTCAAGAGATAAATCGACATCATTCTTCCTAAAGATGTGTGTAAGGACACAAGCATATGGAAGAGAGGTTGAGACTCTAGGGCCTTAAGAGACAAAGAATACAAGCTAGAGGAAAATGGTTTAGCAATGTTAGGAGCATCATCATTTCATTATTGGTTAAGCCACCAATAATCAATCTCTCAAATTGATGATGCTTTTCCATCTGACGATCGAAAAAACCAAGAGACAATAAGGTGAAATATTCTCTAATAAAACCAAGATTTCTGCGGCTATGGTTATTGTACTTTTGAATCGAGCTGGTTTTAGATTCATCATAAGGGCCTTTATTTTCAAGACTTAAAGTAGATGAAATTGTATCGGGAGAGATAAAGATATCCTTACGCATAAGGTAAGACTTTCATAAATGGTAGGATCGATCTTGAGAAAAAATTGGCTCACGTTCAATTGAGGCATTATTATAAAAGACCCGTACAAGTCTTTCATAGATGGTAGGCTTGATCCTAAGGATACCATTCCATCCCCATGTCATAAAAGTTAAGTTCATTTTAAAGTTTTAGATTGGGTTTTGAAGGAAATTCATGTCCACAACACATTCATTATGAATTAGTCTTTTGTAGTAATGTTTATAAAAAAAATATTTTCACCCTTGTATCTAAAATAGTAGACATCAAAAGATGGTATTGAGTCACAGGTTTTTTGACGTTTGGGTGGCATTGGTAATGAGTGTAGAAGAGAAAAGTTTAGTAGGATTTGGCTTTAGGGTTCCTGTAAGAAATAAAAAAATTATTGCAAGTTGATCAACATCATATTTTCAATAATATATGAAAATAGAAGAAAAATTTCAGGAACCTATCAATAATGTGAAACGTCTTTTGAACATGAAGCTAAGATAATATCAAGCAATTATAAACATCAAAGCTAAGGCATGGAAAGTATAGGAAAACCAAACAAATCAAGGGTATTTAAAAAAATCAGGGTTTTCCATAAATACCTTTGATTCAACTGGGTTATGAGTTCCTTTAAGAATTTAAACAAATTTAATAGAATATTTGAAAAACCCATCAATAATGTTAAGTAATTTTCAACATCAACGATAAGCCATGGAAAGTGTAACACCCCCTTCCCGGACTAGTAGAGAACCGGGTCGGAAAGCGTTAACGGTGAACAGTACAGGGAATGGTGTGATATCTTTCAACAAGAATTCAATGCAATACGATATCAATACACTGAGGCAACGGATCGATACGGAACTACAATAATCAGATTAGGGCCAATATTAAACTTGCACAACTTTAGGGACTAAACTATAAATTCTAGGAATTAGGGGTCTTTATCTGAAATTAACCACAAGAATATGAAATTCAATTAGTAAATAGTAATTATACAAATTTTCATGTTAATCCGATGTCATTTACCCATCCAATTAGACTTACCAAGATTCAGTGACCAATATGCAACGTTTCAATACTGTGATTAAAAATTTATAACGGATTGTGTAATCCAAACTCCATTGCCCAAACACGTTTCGATACGGTCAAGGATCGTATCGGTACAACATGCAAGGGTGATAACCCAATTTCAAGCAACTAAAGAACTCGTTTTGGTACAGCTCAAGATGTACCGGTACCCATTGACCTTCATTGACCCTTTTTGATATGCCCTTAGGATCGTATCGATGCATTTAAAATCTTAAATGCTTCCATGAGTTTTTGTATCGAAACACCTTTAGGCCGTCTAGATACGCCTAGGTTAACCTGAGTATTGACTGACCAAATATGCACATATGTACCGAAACAGGTGAACCCGTATCGGTACACCCTGTACTTAATGACATATTTTATCTGTTTTTTAGCCAATTTAACATGTTGAACAATGTCCAATTACAATGAAATTTTACCAGCAATATTCAATCACTATAATCTACTAGCATGTCAAATTATAGGGCCATTTGAATCTGTTTACTAGGTTTTCATCTTTTTGTGCCCAATATGCCATTTTAGTCATTTTGAAGCCAACTAAAAAGCCATTTAGAGCCTTGGACACTATTAAAATGCAAGCATAACTTATACACACCAAAAAGGCCACATATGACTAATCTAGCTACTTTGCCACCATCCTAGGAGTTCATAGAGACAAGGTACATTACTTAGCCTTGCTTGTGACTTGCCAAAATCTTCACTTCATCGATCTTCAACTACGAACCTCTTAACCTGAAATGTATGAAATAAAATGCATTAGGCATACTTTGCCCAGTGAGGTAGTCACAACTAAACACCTTATCAATGAAATTCATTCCAAATCATATCTCGACAATAACAATGTAATGAATCAATAGTAGCAATGCACTGATCATGTTCAATAGCAATAATTACATATTTCAATATTAACCCTTGGATCGATTTGGGATAGTGGATATGCGAATTCCTACGCCTCGCTAGGACAATGAATACTCTAGTCCCTCTACCTCGTAAATGACCAATATCACAACATCCCTCTGCATCGCCACAATAAAGGTTGTAGCCCAAGGACCGTAGTCTACCTGTACACTAAGCTCATGAATTCTATGGCATGCCAATTGTATCCAAAGTCTTTTCGAATCCAAGGTCCGGTGACAATATCAATAATCCATGTTCAATAACAATAACAATATTCAATGTTCTTATCAATAAGCAATGTTCTGGTGCCAATGTTCAATGGCAATATCAATGATGGTGACAATTTTCAATAATACCAATGACAATGATCGATAACAATAGCGATAACTATGCTCGATGTCCAATGTTTAATGCTTCCATATTTCAATGGCAATAACAATGGCAAAATCGATAATGATGCTCGGTAGCAATGACTATAGCAATATCAATAATCGATATTCAATGCAATAACTTACCTTAACTTGCCAATGGAATCCACTAAGTGGTTCAATGCAATATTCCTTGACAATAATGTTATCCATGCTATAATCAATGTTAATGAAATCTAGAAAGGCACCTAGCCTAATCTTGATACTCCGACTACACTCACCTTGATAATCTGATGCTCTTACGGCCCTCGAATGACAATTCCTTTGTTTCTAGCCTTCGACGGTGATAGTGGATGATCCTTCTCCATTTCTTGAGCTAGGTGAACAATAGGGAAATTGTTAGAATCATCAATATGATATCAAAATCAATATCTAAACTTGAATATAGCTATTAGCTACGAATCTCCATGGATAGCCAAAACCCTAGCTTAAGATTATGCTTAATATAACCATTGATTTCAACAATATATTAAGGATTATAGCTTACCCAATCGATAGCAATGATTCAATATCAATAAACCGAAGAAATCTTAAGCTTTTCTAACCGCAACAATGGAGATGCGCTTGGAGGTAGATGACAAAGGAGAGGTGCTTGCTTTCTATTACAATCGGGTAAGTCCATTAACCTTCTATCTATTCTTTTATTCTATTATTAACAAGATTTCCTTCTATTGAAGGAGTTGCTTCCTGATCACCCACGTATGTGGTGATTATAATTGAGGAAGGGATAATCGCAAGGTTAGTCCCTCAACTCTCAATTCCTTAAACTTGTACCCCCAAACTTTCGATTTCTACACTTTAGTCATTAAAAGATTTTCAATACATTCAATAAGGTCAATAATCAATAATTTGACTCAATTGGAGTCCAATGTCGATACAATTGACCTTGCAGTCAAAGTCAATACAATATTTAGACCTTTCCGATGTAGGGTTTCTGATCGTTGGAACCTAATTTCGACTAGACCGGTTTTTGGGATGTTACAGAAAGTAAATGAAAACCAAACAAAACTAAGAGTATTTTAAAAAATTAGGGTTCCTAGAAATACACCTCTGATTCCATTAGACTTAAATTGAATTGGGTTTAGGGTTCCTGTTATAATTTAAACAAATTTAGCAGTATATTTGAAAAACCCATTAGTAAATGTCAAGCAATTTTTCAACAACGGGAAGCCATGGAAAGTACATGAAAAACAAACAAAAGCAATGGTTTTTAAAAATTAGGGTGTCCAGAAATACCTTTAACTCTAGCAGATTCAAATACAACTGAAATAGATGAGGAGATGGTGTTGAGGAGGTTTAATTAGTGAAAGAATAACTGAACAATCCCCCGTGCTGAGAAGATTTTGAACTGAAGGAATGGAGGAATCAATTCGGTTTGCACGACTGACTAAGAGAAACGAAAAAGGGCATTTGTCTGTGACCTTTAGCTTTGATATATATTCCATGATAAGTATCGAAACTGTGTAATAAGTTTTGAAATGAAAAATTAAAAAAATGGGAATGCCAACCAAAAATGTTAAATGTTTTAAGTTTAAAATCATAAATGTCATAATTCAATTTTCATATATTTTAATAGTTTCAAAACTGAGCTTCAAGTTTCGATACTTACTAGAAAACACAAAAAATCACCCCTAACTCGATCACCAGTATCGAGACATTATATAAAGTTTTGATACTTGAAAACTAAATTTTATGCACAATGGTAACATTTATTATTCAAGCAACCATTCACATTTTTCATTAAAAGTTCCACTAAATGTTGCAACTACTATCCGGGCAGGTAGTACCAACTTAAATAAACTTTTCTTTCCTCTTCATCCTCTTCCCATAGCATCATTCAACAAGTTGTTCCATCTTGAAGCTCATAAACCTTTTTCCAATGCACACCTGCCAGTTGCAGTCTAAAGAATGTAATAAATTTGCTCTTACAATACTAATAAGTAATTTCTTAACTTTTATGCTATGTAATTTTTTATGCTCTTACAATACCAATATTAGATGTATAATAAGTTATTTCATATTAATTTACTTAGGTATTGGAGTATACTCATTATGGAAGTTCTAAGTATAGAAGGTGGTGTTAAAATAAGAGGAGATAGTGCAGAGAGTTATTATTGGCATGATATTTGTGTCACGTGATGAAGCATGGGAATTTTATAAGGAATACGCAAATCGAAATGGATTTAGTGTATGTCCTGGAACAACTCAGCTTGATATAAATCAAAATGTTAACATACATAATTTTTTTGTTCAAAACAAGGGCGTAGGAATTCTAAAGTATATGAGGCTGGTCGTTCACGTGCTCTACGACCACAGACAAGGACCGATTGCAAGGCTAGAATAGTGATCCATTCAGAAGATTTGGTTACTTGGGTAATATCATTGTATGATAACGAACATAATCATCAAAATTTTCCACCATCTATGGAACCCTTCCTTCGTTCACATCGAGCTTTTACAAAGACCAATATTGCAGAGGCTTTAGAATTGAAACATGTTGGTGTCGAAACAACAAAAATTATGAAATACTTTATGCAACAATCATATGGTTATCAGAATGTTGATTTTACTAAGAAAGACCTATACGATGCCCTTCACAACTTAAAAGCCAATAAAGTTATTGATGGGGATGTCAACGTAGAACTAGGTTACTTTGACGGAAAGAAAGAGATAGATCTCGGGTTCTGAATTTGACCAAAATTTCAAAATCAGTATAGTCTGCGGCCAACAAGTATGTTTTGATATCTTTAACAAGCCCATAACATAACCTGTCACACCTTTGTCTATCATTCCTAACAAATTTCACCTCATACTGAGACATCGTCATCCCATCTTGAACCAATGACATAAACTCACGCTTCTTAGTACTTCTTCTTGAAAGCTGTCCAAAAGAACTCCCAATTTTCATCTGCCTCGGGAACTCCCGTAATCGTGGTTACCCACCAGTGATATGTGTCACCGTGTTGCAAGGACATGGTACAACCCAACTTACGCGCATCATTACAGTCCATCTGAACAAGAATAAGAATATTGTTCTCAAGCCACTCTTCCGCCGCTTTAGGATTCAATACTCTGAATTTCATACCTCCCAAGCTACGAATACATTCTAAAGGCAACCCATGATTAACAGCCACAGTAGGCGTTGGTGCTTGCACATTCATCCCGGCTATCGTAGCCTAGAAACCTCCCATATCGCTTGAATCAACAGTGTCATATCGCCAAACACTGGCCCTTGCGGAACCTAAAGGCCACCACCCACCCCAACTCCAGCACCAATAAAAGGAGGAATAGGTGGAGGAGGAGGTAAACCATTAGGAGCAATCACACCATCCTCAAGATTCTGAACATTACTTGCGTTAGAACGCGTCTCACATCGAGGATCCATACTTACAAAATCCTATTTACACAACACAACTCAGTAAAGTCGGGCTAGCATTCGGTGAAGGATCCAAGACAACTTCACAAAGCATTTTAAAACCACAATAATAGGCAATGTATTAATACCCAAACATGAAAATTATCCACAACATCACACATAAACAGGTATTCGAATAACATGTCATCAATGAAGCAAACAAAAACAACACCCAACAATCGCAAACCTGACTCCGATACCACCAAATGTAACCCCCTCGACCCAGACTAGATGCTAGACCAAACCGAACGAGCTACATTGGGTTTGCAGAAATAAACTGGTGAAGAGATAACTGGAAAAAACTCCATTTTCCTTTTTTTCTTGTTTAGATGCATGTTATTAACCTAAGGTATGCATGCTGGCAGCGAGTGAGAACTCAACTCAATCGGACGTCGAATCGATATCCAATTACATGTAATTGTAATTTAGGGACCAAAAAGTAATTCTAAAAAATTACAAGGACTTAATCCATTTGGAAGTTACCAATCCTTAATTAGTCAAATTACATTCTTATATGCCAATTTTCAACTTAAAACGATCATCCAATCACATACAATTGCACTCACAACAATCAAGGACCAAACTGAATAAAATGAAAACCTTAAAAGCACATTATAACTATTTTAATAGCTCCCATATCGATACACAAGCAAGTGTATTGGTACACCTATGCATTTCAAAATTCTAGATTCTAGTAGCCAAACCCGTATCGATACACTTCTTCGAGTATCAATACGCTGTGCCCGAAAACACTAACCCGTGTCGATACAGTCTCACACGTATCGTCGCGCTATGCCTAAAAACACTAACCCGTATCGATACGGTCTCACACGTATGGATACACCCTGACCTTTAATGTCCAATTTTGTTGGTTTAACATACATTTATGATTCAAACGTGTCCTAAACATTCGTAATCATAAACACAACTATTCAAGGGATCATTCCATGCCAAATCATCAAAGATACATAAACAAATCATGGCTACATGGATCAACAGGATTCTAGAGGCATGCTTCCTATAAACCATTTAGCTTAACACCCAAATATAAATTTAAGCCATACTTCAATATAGGCATAGCATCATCTGTAACACCTCAAATCCTATCTTAGAATTATTGGAGCCAAATTGAATAAGTGAATAGCTTAATTGAATTTAGAATTAAGCTAAATTGAATAGTCAAGGGCCTAATTGAAAGAATGAATGAAATAAGTGACCAAAATAGAATGACTAAATTGAATTAAATAAGAAAGAAGAGGAATGCATGATAAACTTCATGGTTCTCTTATTTGCCCTTGACTAATTACAAGATTAGTATCTAATTAAGGGACAATTTAGACAATGCACAATTCCAATAACATGGATTTATTATTGTCATCTTTCCCATTATCCTTGCTTAGCCGAAATTGAGAGAAAGAAAGTGAGAGAGAAATCTTGAGATAATTCAGCCATTGGAGGAGGAATTGAGCTTGCATGTGTAGTGATTTTCCAAGGAAATTAAGCTAGAAGTAAAGTAAGTATAATTCTTTTTTGTGTTTAATTGATTAGGCAACTATCTTGTTGAAATTGGACTGTTTTTTATGATTATTTATGGAATTAGACATTGAATATGTTGTTAGATGATTGAATGATTGTAGAATTATGCAAAATTGAATAATGAACATTAGGTACAAAGCTGAAATCATGTGTTTGTGATTGTGTAATAAACCTAGGTTGTTGGAAAGTTGAATTGTGATATTGAAATGGAAATTGAATGATTAGAACATAAAATTTAGCTATGGAATTAATGGATTGATGATGATCATGAATAGGTAATGTATAGAAGGTGTTAAACAAATTGAATTAGATGCAAATAATGCTGTAAATGTAAGGATAAAAGTATGAACATAGTTATGTAAGCTAGAAACTGTTTTGTGGAATTGAAATTGAGTAAACATGAAAGAGTAGGCATTGTAACCAACTTGCCCTATTTTGGAAGCTTTGAAAAAGGGATTAACATGAACTTAAAATGTTTATAATTTCATATGAAATTAATTATAGGGCCAAGACACTGTTTAAAATGGATTAAAGGCATTAAAATGTAATTAGATGCAATTTGCCCAGAATTGCTCTGTTCTGGGCAGCCATTTTGAAAATTCACCAAATATTGTGTAGATTGAATTCAGAGCTGAAATTTTAATGAAATTATCCTTAGAGTGTCTATTTTCATTAGGTGAAAACATAATTGAAAATTGGGTCCTATACTGAAAACTGTAAATAGGAATTGCTGGACAGTGCAAACTGTCTAGGCAGTGTAAATGCCCTGTCTTTGAGCAATAAACAGTATTAACTGGCTAAGAACTAAAATGAAAATATTACATGATATTATAGGAAATTTTTTTATCTTTCCAACGGTGTATAACAATCGAAATTCTGACGTACGGGTTAAAAGATATGGCCATTTAAAGGGACAGTATGCAAACTACCAGGTAGTAGTGTCCTAGGTAGTTTGGGACTGTTTTTGCACCTAAATGCAAACTGTTTCCAAAACAGTTTTGGGACATTGTAGTCTGTTCAATTATGCTTTAAAATGAAGTAATAACAATGTGGAGATAAATTGGTACGAAACACTTAAAAGGAAGTATAAAAATAGTAGCTAAATGTTAGGTACATTGTGATAACATTGCTACTATGATTGTATGATATATTGTGCTTGTTTTTATGAAATATGTATGTGTTATGCTTGCTAGACCAAGGACAGCAAATTGAGGAAGAAATATGAAATCATTCAAGGGCTAAGAACAAGGGGATAGCCATACAAGAAAATTGCTAGCTTGCTTGGATTGTACTGTGAGTGTAGTTATTTCTAGGGTTAGGACTAGGTCCTAACCAATGCATTCTTGTTTCAATTTTTACATGTAAATGAATCTAATATGGAAGTTGACTTAATAAGGGAAGGATGAATTAAAGAAACATATGAAACATGATCCTAGTCTTATGTACATGCCTATTCGAAATGCTATGCATGATTAGTGATAACTTGGTTGCTTGTATGTGCCATGATACAACATGATTGAATGTTAATGACTTGGTTGAGATATGATTTTTATCTCATTTTGATGAAATGGATCATGAAATCAATTGACTTGTGAGCTAAGGCTCAATAGCCTAAGGGCTTAACATGAAATGATCTTGATTGACATGAACATGATCTTGAACTTGATAACTTGAATAATTGGTAATTCGAACAACCTTGGTAGCTAGTTAGGTTAGGTAGAAAGGCATGCCTTAGAGTCTAGAGCTCATTGTGTACGGGTGGACTACGGTCCAGGGCTAAGGCCCCTATTTGGCGATAGACGGAGGGCACGTATGTGGTCTTTGGCGACAGTAGGAGGGTTAACCAGCACTACGGTGCATATTGTGGCGACAGTTGGTTGGAGACTCGATTACCTATACAAACTAAGTACGAAGGGGGTTGTTTAATGAAATAACAAATGAAATAAGACTCAATTATACATGATACTTGTCTTGTATTGCCATGAAATGTATGTTGCTTGATGTGGAAGCATGACTCCTTGGTTACTTGTTTTGCAAGCATGTTGCTTGATTCATGACTTATGATTTCTTGTTGCCTAATCTTGTTGGCCGAATTGCATGTTATCCTAGATAGGATATTCTTGATGCTTGAAAGACTAGATAAGTTTACTCTTGATACTTGAAAGACTAGCTAAGTCTACTTTAATGCTTGGAAGCCTTATCTAGGTCTACACTTGATCTAAAATACATGAAACATGAAATAACAAAATGGATAGACTAGTTACTACCTCACTAAGTACATTTTTGTACTTATCACTCTTCTTTCATTCTTCCCAACCTACAGGTTAAAGGATTCAACATTGCTTGATCTTGAAGCTTGATTCCTTGAGCAAGAAGCATCCTACACAAGCTTTGTTAAAGTATGATTCCATACTTGTTTTGTATTCTCCTAGAATGGTGGCAATAGATGTATATAAGTTGCTTAAACATGCATTTTGAAAGATTGTATATAATGCTTGATGGCCTATCTATGATTTGTATATATTTTAAAGTTTGTAATGAACATAGATAATTTGATATGGTTGAATGCTTTGATGCGCATATTTGGATGTTATGGAATTATCTTATGATGATCTAATTGGCTATGAAATAGTTGATAACATTGTCATGCTTTTGTGAATGCTTGAAATGATCATATGTATGCTTGTTTTACGATTGGAAAATGCGGAACCATGTTGCTTAAACCCTAATCGAATGGCCTTGGTATGTATGTGATTCAATTTTGTGTTCATACCTTGATGACATGAGTATTCTGCACTTGTTTGATGCATGGCCAAATAGCTTAGGACATTAGGCACTAATTACATGCTTGTACTTGCTTTTGGTAACTTGGCCGATTGGTAGGATTTTGAAATAGGTTGAAATTGAAGCATGAATACTAAGTAGATTAAATAGGATAATAATCAATGTATATGTGTTAAAAGGTATCTTGAAGTAGTAACTTGAATTGTAAGCAAGAAAGAAATCAATCTAATAGCATTTCAAGCTTAGCCGAATGCTTAGGATGAACATGAAGTCATATTTGAGATTACTTGGATGAAAAGAAATGCTTGAATGGTTGCTTATGCCTTGTTTGAATGCACGCTTCCTACTTGATAGCTTAGTTCGAATGTTTGTTGATTTAGGAGTCAAGTACGAGCTTTCTTATTAGCTAAGTAATCAAGTATTAATGATTATTTCTTCTTGGTTGTTGATTGCCAATTGTGTTGCTTAATTATTGAATCAAGTTTAAATGTGCATTGCTTGTATGTTAAGGAAGCATAAATGCTAGATTTCTTGTATGGTTCGAATGCCTTTCCTTGTCTTGTACTTGTCTTGCTTGCTTGCTAAGTAACGCTCCCAAACCGAGTTACTACTAACCCGGGTAGGGGGTGTTACATCATCAGCCCTAAAAACGTTATTTAAAACATGCTTGAACACCTAAGGACTTGTTCATAAGCATTGATAATCAACGTGCTTGCTAAAGTGAAAACACCAAACATAAGCCCATGCCAGCATAGCATCAACATTCATGCCTCAATCCAAACTATGAAGACCATCAAACCATAACAGTAAAACCATCACTAAACAATCAAAATCCAGATTACAACCCCAAAATATGGTAAACACATTGCCTTATTAACTGAATTTAAAACCCAAGTTTCATACTCAAGCTATTGCCTCAATCTTGAACCTTCCTTATCGTGCCAATGCTGCACCCATAACTTTAATGCTTTGCATCAATGTGGAAAAGAGAGCGTAAGCACAAATTCTTAGTGAGAATGCTCATAAACAAAACATTGATGCATTTTTAAAAACCGTTTGAAAACCATAAACCACTTTGTTCTCAAAACATGCTTAACTACCCGAGCATTCTCATTTGTTTTTCAAAACAAATAGTGCATAACAACTATATGAATCATCATTTATAAATATCATGCTTAATTACCAAATCATTTTCATTTTTTTTCAAAACAAATAGTGCATAACAACCATATGCATCATCATTTATAAATCTCATGCTTAATTACCAAAGCATTACACATTTGTTTCCACAACAAATCATGCATAATAACCATATGCATCATCATTTATAAGCTTTTTAATCACTTATATTCTCATATATTGGCATTTTTAGTTACCCCGGATAGACTCACCTATATCCATACATGTTCGGATACACGGATTTCTCATGATGGGCTCACCTCCATCAAATCTCATACCTTGCCTAGTTAAACCGCAAGATACCATCACAATGGGTTGCCTAGTTAAGCCGCATACCCAAGTGATAACCCAATAGTCCGATTAGCCTACTTAAGCTGCTTTTCCTCAAGGACTATGGCACGATCAATTTTATATATTATAGTGCACTTTAATCCTATGGCTAGCCAACTATATCCAACACTTTCACAATATGTCACATAGCCAATATATCGTTTTCAAATATATTTACTTATTGCTTTCCAATGCATTTCTCAAAACTGTTTCATATGCAAAATGACATTGCCAAAGGCAACAACACAGTCCTTTCAAGGAACAAATCTCAATGCTCATAGGCATTCATTACTTTGATAAACATTGCATGTTTATCCAAAATGATGCATTTACAATAAGTAAATCAAACCATGTTCAAAACCAAGCATGTAAATCGAATCGTGTTTAAACCAACGTGAAATCCACAAGTTCATCTCAAAGCCAATATTCAAACAAGGTAAGAACAACTTACACTTGAGTTTAGTTAAGCTTTTTAGGCAATAGCTAAACCCCATGATCCGTCGATCAAACCTTTAAAAGAGCTTTAAAGCGTTTAAACACTCACTGATAGGCCTCGCCTTGCTCTCCAACACGAATTGAGCCATCGGTAAGAAACGCACGCAACTGGGCAACCTTGCCTTGATTGTCCCCTATTTTAATCATATAAAAACAGAGTGAAAATGTATCATTATGAATTCAACTCACTGCTAAAGAAAGATCCCCTGCAAACATAACATTCGCCTTCCAAAAACTAGTCAAAACTATCGAAAACAACATCAAACACCTTCCAAACTTAATCCAGCCAAAACCTACTAGTTTAGTCCATCAATTACCATCAATTAACATCCAAAAACAACCTAATAACATCTATATATCTCCAACATCCATAAACCTCCCACAACTACTCAAAAACACAAAACTAGCACCCTAGATATTAGAGATTCACCTAGTTTTGGGATTCTAATGTTAAAACCAACTTATTAACATTATCAAATATCAAAATCATGACTAAAACCAATCAAGAACTCAGAAAAATAGATCCAATATGAAAATCACATGATCTCAAGAAATAAACCTTGATTTAACCAATTTCCATTATTAAATCATCAAAACTCATTAGAAAACATTGAACAAGGATCAAATACTTGGAAATTTCAGTAAAGAACCTTTCATTAGAGGATAAGAATTAACTTTACCTCCAATGAGTGAATTTCCTCTCAATTGGATGTTTTACTCTTGAAAAACAAAGGAAAACAATGAGATTTTGGAAAACAATATCGAAGAATCCATTGGAGATCAAAAGTCTAAGAAATCAAAATCATTGCCTAAAATCTTTGATGAAAAAGAGAGTGTTTGGCTGAAGAGATTTTGAGAGCAAAAGTTACATTAAAAGTAGTTTAAGAAAATAACTACCTTCTTTTATTAATTCCTCTTTTAATTCCTTAATTAAAACTCTTTAAAATCAATCCTAATTGAGAGGAAAATTTGATAAAAACATTTGGTAAATTGGCTCCTTAAATATTCTAAGATTTAATCCTTTTTCAAAATAGTCACTAAAAATAATTTTCATTCTTTACATTTTGGTCACTAACCCAAAATGTCAAATGTACAAAACCCATTTTCCAAAATTGATTTCACTAAATATATCCATATATTAAATAATGATTTTAGGGTATTTTCCAATATTTTTATCTCACTTAAAAATATTTATTCCAATTTTTAGCCTGAAATTGATTCGAATCTCTAATCTCGATCTACCAAACCATCAAATCAACCTAACAAACTCCTAGGCCCAAAACTGGGGTGTTACAATATTGCATCTAATATGGATTATAGCTTTCGAGGAGTCAAAGATTAGGTTTATAGCCTTAGGACCAAACTCTAGGAATCTTGTCTATTGAAGGATTCCACTGACCAAATCCTACTCAAAATAGTTTGAGACCCGTCAACGAATCTCCAAGAGGGGGTGAATTAACTTTGCAACGAAACTGGTAGAAGCAATTGGAAATTAAAAATTTGAACAAGGATTTATAGTGTGTCGACTTATAAACTAGGTCTACATCCACTGCCTTAGCTCCCCACTAAGGATTTTCTACAAATCCACTAATTTGTCTTTCTTTCTCAAGAATCAAGTGTAACCTTTACAAACCCTCAAACCTTATACCCAAAGTTTTGAGACACTCTCTTCCAAGAGAAAAAACAATTTAGCTAACAAAGGAAAAACTTTTCAAAGGCAAATAGTTTGCACTCTTAAGCACTCACCCAAAATCCTAAACACTTGACTAATATTGAAAATTTGGATCACAAGTGTTTTCTACAAAGAATGTGAATAAATTAAGCATAAAATGATTTCTCTATACAAAAAATGTTGTTGATAGCTTTCTTATTCTTCTCTACATGCTTGAAGGTCCTTTTTAACTCCTCTAATGATTTCATGACCGTTACTATCCGTTGGGGGTTGTTTGGAGACTTTGGGGGTGAAAATTAGCCATAAATGCACTTATGCAACTTGCAGTATAGGTACTAGACTTGGCGTACCGGTATGAAAAGAGCCGTTGTAAAATTTTAGGGCGTACCCGTACTGACTTGGCATACCTGTACTAACTAGGCATACCTGTACTAACTAGGTGTACTTGTACTGACTAGGCATACCTATACTGATTGGGTATACTTGAACTAGAATTGGTCACTGGAATTTTGAAAAACTTTATGTATCTGTACTGGGACTATGGTACCGGTACTAAAATCTATTTTTTAACCCTAAAGGTATTTTGAAAGTATTTCATTTTGTCAAAAACACATCGAATCATTTAGAACCACTTTGAACATATTTTTCAAGTAAAATGGAATTTGAATTATTTTTTCAATGTTTGAACAAGTCCAAAAATATTTTTTCTCAACTTCTTATATCAAAATCATTATCTCAACAATCTTTCTTTTTGATATAACAAAACAACTAGGAAAATTATTTTTGAAATGTACCCCTTGGAAAAATAATTTTTGGAAAAGAGAATAGGTTTAGAAAAATATTTAAGCTCCCCATTTTCTTTTTGAAATTTAATTTTCAAACATATCTCTCCCCCTTT
This sequence comes from Hibiscus mutabilis, assembly GCA_019671005.1. Taxonomy (NCBI): domain Eukaryota; kingdom Viridiplantae; phylum Streptophyta; class Magnoliopsida; order Malvales; family Malvaceae; genus Hibiscus; species Hibiscus mutabilis. The sequence goes on from CM033725.1 coordinate 13,271,174, forward strand.
TAGTTATTGTAACACCCCTAAAACTAGTCTAGTCGGAATTGGGTTCCGGGAATCGGAAACCCTAGAATCAATTATTTGGTTGTGATATGTGAAGATTGATGATTTTATCAGATAATAGGTTTTAAGTTGTTCAAATACTTACTTGCAAGTTAAGTCACGTGGGCATAATCCTGAATGCTTGTAGATAAGAATGCAGGATAGCAATGGTATGTATGGCTTTGTTGGAATCCTTGGATGATAGCTTTTGTTTTAAAATAATGGATGATACGGGCAGATACTCCGGTAAAGATTAATATTGTACACGAATCAAAGAAATCTCATATGTTAATAGGAAAATATTTGAGTTAAGCTTGGTGAGATGAAGAACATGGATGACAAAGTCATGCTACAAATCTATCAATTGATGTGTTATGTATACCTTGTGAATGGTTTGCTTTAATACGAAATCTTTTTCTTAGAAAAGTTTAATTTACCATGATTTGGACAAGTCTATTCTGAAGCTGGACCAAATTTCATATTTTGGTCACATAAGTTATGGATTTTGTTATTGGTTATATTTTCAATTCCGGTTTTCTCCCAAACCGGGTTGAGGGTGGTACATAGTAGTGAAATCTAGATTTTCTTTGTGAATCAAGACATTTTCACCCGGGGATGTTTTCTCTATTTGTTTGGAAACCGACAATTGGTTGCCTTGATCCTATTCTATTTTTGACAAGTTGGATAACCTTGAAAGCTTGCTTACATGTATGGAATTGTGGTAACATCTTGAGAATTGGATGTATATTGATGTTAATAGCTGGAATTGAATGAAAAAGCGTGTACTTAAATTGAGTTGGATTATAATGCTTGATAGTATTCAATTAGGACTGATTTGAGTTTAAGAATTTGGCTTTTAAAACTGTTTTGAAATGCTAAAATCGGGGGAAGGGTTGTTTTATCATTTTAAAACCTTATAACACCCCTATCCCAGCTTAGTAGTAAACCGGAAATTAGGGAGTGTTTTAAAAGCAAACACCAATAAGAATCTAGATGAAGTTTGGTTCAATCAATTATATATGACTTTCCAATCCTTTGGAAAGACAATAAATTAATTAATTTAGATTAATCGAATATCTAATAACAAACTGAATTCAATGCACTCAAATGGTCATACAATAAGCAACATGCTTCAACTATTTCATAGCACACCTATATTACCTGTCACTTCAAGAGCATTCAACTAAAAAAATGGATTGTAATACAAATCTCTGAGCTTATCATTTTCAAAACATAAGACTCTACACAAGGATGAACTTTTAAATAGTTCAAGAGAGGATTAAGAGTCCTTCGTGTGGTTTGGATCAAAGTCATAAAATTGCCTAACAAATTTTAAGCCTAGCATATAATTCTTTCATATTTCTATATTCAAAGGTTAACTTAGACTCACATCCATATTCATAGCTCATTAACTGACAAAGATTATGAGAGTTTCTAATCGACACAAGACCAAAGTCAAGATTATAATAGGTTGCCCTCAAACACTTTTTTCATTTAAAAAAATAAATGATCTAAGAGCTGCTATTCGATCTATCATCAAACTAGAAATCCCTAGCTGAAAATTTACTATATAATCATCTCCTTGGTGAGACTTACCTTCCAATCAACTATTCGAATAGAAATAAACCACAACAAACACAGCTTAACACACAAGCAAACATAAAAACATATAAGGCCCATTTACATAACTTGATAACTTATAAAGCTTAAATACACATATGCTACCAATAAGGAAATCTACATGCACAATGAATTCTAACAACTATGTGCCACCATCTAGGAGTTCCTAAGGAGAAGATTCGAACCTACTTCATGTCACCAGTGATCACGTTCGCACTCAAGGATTCACATAAGCCAATTGCTTGAAAAGCCAATGAAAGGATAAGGTAAGAACAAGCCTAGTGAGGTAGTTCAAAGTAACTATTGACATAGAACAGATTATTCTATCCTTTCAGAAATTTTCTTTTGATTAAGTTTGACTAACAGCTTGGACTTGAAGTAACATATGAATAATCTAAGTATTCGATTACATCGTGTATATAAAAAATGATTTCTCCTACCAAACATTTTTATACATATAGTATTCGAAACCTGCAAGTAAGTCAGGCACATGATATTCACACGAATATCTAATTGTACAGAGCAGTTTAGTAAAGCCCATAATTAAGGATTCACACAAGCTCAAATAAACATATATACATCATAACCAAGCAATTTCCATTATCCCACAAACATACTCATTTATTAACTAGATATATTTTGTTTATTACTCACATCATTCCATCAATTCCTTTGTTTCATTTAAACCTTCGAGACTTCTTATATTATATAATTTACTTATTGTTTTAAGTTACAAGTCTTGCATAACATTGATGCAAATTTATTATCACTTAAGATACATTCGAGTATTTCACAGCTATATTTTACTTGCTATACAAGTTGCTCTCAAAATCATTACTTAACTTATAATCCTCATTATCTTATGACTTATCAAGCACTACTTCAACCATAACATTCGAATCATATATATATATATAATTCTTATCATTTAGAATAGTGAACATATCGTAATGAAAACATAAATCTTTATCCTTTAAGGCATTAAGATTACTCTTTAGCTTAATAGCAAGTCTCATTTTAAATCTTTAACATAGCCTTGAGAATCGAATAACAGCCTAGGTACATGAATCCCTAACTAATTGTGGCAAAAACATATTCGTACTTGCAGTACCGGTCAATCCCTCCTATTGACGCCAAGTGAGCACAACACTTCCCTCCTACTGTCACCAAATAAGGACCGTAGTCCAGGACCATAGTCCACCCAGAACACGAGCTCTATAGACTCTATGGCATGCCAACTATACCTAAGACTGACTCGAGACCAAGGCTTTATCAATCATCATCTTCTTTTAATTCAAAGTGAGCAATGCTCCACATTATAATGACATTTCAATGTCTCATAACCCCTTCTATTTTGGGTACACATTGTAACATCCTAACTTGTAAATATTAAACAATGACATGGTATATTTCCTAAGGAAAGAAAAATTAAGAAATTAGTTAAAACTTTAAGGGGGCTGAATTGAACCTTTTAGGAATTAGAAGCCATAGTTAAAATGGACTAAATTGCTTGAAGTGCAAAATGCTAGTGTTGCATGGTAAACTTAAAGATGAATGGGTTTAGATGATGTGGTCCAATTAAATGTGAACATGTGGATTATAATCACTATGTGAGACAAACAAATAGGTTAGAGTTGTCTTCATTTGTCCTCATACCCGAATTAGGATATTGAGTGAGTGAAGAGGAGTTTCTTAAATTGAAACGTTTTGCTTGAGTTTCGGTCACTTTTGGAGTTCATGGTTCTTGCATGCTGGAGGAAAAGTTAGTTTCTTGTATTGTTTCTTTGAATTGTAATAACAACGTGCTTGATAATTGCTTATAGTTAGAGTGACTATAATGACTAGAAATGTTGGGATATTGTTGGAATTATAGGTAATGGAATTATATAGATAGAATCAAGTATTAAACAAGACTTTTGAAGCTGTCTTGTTCAATTATAGAATGGAACGAAACTGTATTGAATTGTTGGGTAATATATTGCTTAAACCTTGAATTGGTGCCTAGAAGTTTAGTTAAACAAATGCTAGAATCTTAATTGTTAGTGTGAAGGTTTAGGAAGTTTGGGAACATGGTGTATGCAGGTTAAAGATTGTTTAAATGGTCTTTAATGAGTTTTAAATCTGCCCTGTATCGAGCAGTTTCGTTTAGGACTGGTCACATTGGTTAAATCTAGTAAAATGTTTGTTTTAGCCAACCTCTTGATAACTGCCACTATGATGTTTGATAATAGGATTCTTTGGTAAATTGTGATTGTAATATGGATAGAGAAATAGATTCAAGAACAAAGAAATATATGAAAGAAAATGGGCAGTTTTGAAACAATAGTAACATTAAGAGAATTGTCTTGTTATAGTGACATGTTCGAATGTTGTAATGGTACGATTATGGAATCATGCTTGGATGTCATGTAAATTTAAGATCAACAAAATTAATTCCATTGTACTATAAATGGTTGTAATATTAGATAAGAAAGAGAGTTAAATGGCTAATGTATGACCTTGTAGGGGAAAATGGAAATTGCCCTGCGCAAACAGTCTCCTTTCAGATTATTTTAAGAAGATTGAGTTATTGTACACTGTTAGACTTAAATTGAGTACCATGTGATGAAAATTAAGCATGATAATTTAGCAAGACTGATTGGATCATATAAGTTTAATTGAAAAATGTTAAGTAACTATCTAAAGAAGGGCATTTTCGAATTAAAAAGCAATAATGGAAGCAGTTTGGATTGTTGAAATGTTATGCAAATTGAATTGTCAAGGATTGATTTTAATATATTGCTATTGATTTATTATCTAGACAAAAAAGAGGTTGAACAAGGAGAGGATAGACAAAAGGGCATTGTGATTCATGATCAAGCATAGCTTGGAGTACTTGTGAGTATGACTATGTTTAATTAAACATATATTGTTAAATTAGTACATTTGCTCAATTGATTGGTGAGGCATAAACTGCCTATGTATGCTTGGGGATTGCTATTGCTTATTAAGGTAAGAGTCCAAGGTATGTATGGACTTCTGATTATGCATTTCAAGTCAAACAAGGATTGATTTTTATAAAGCATATAAAAATGCTACCTTTACGCTTGATTAATAAGGAAATTGATAGCTCAAAAGTGATAATTTGGCAGATTATTAGAGAAATTGACTGTTCTGGAAAATTGGTTAAATTAGGGACTGAAATGGATTATTTTCAGACCAATCTTGACTTGTAAAAAAATAGGGTAATCAAGGTCTAAAAGGTATAAATCTAATAGAATAAGGGTTATAGGTTAATTAGCTCACTAAAGTGGACCAAAGTGTAATCTGGACTGTTTTGAAACTGTAAATTGACCCGACTTTAACTAATAAACTATATTGATCTAGAAAGGCTAAAAATATGAGCCATACATCGTTAAGAAGATAATTGAGTTAGCTTTCCATCGTATAAACCTATTGATTTTTCGACGTGTAGATTAAAAGATATAGGCAAAATAGTAACTAGTGTGCAATCTGCCAAAGGCAGAAAACAGTTTTGGTGTTTGTAGTAGCATGTATGCTTGAAATGGAATGTGTGTAAATTGATTTGATTTGGTTCTAATGCATGCTTGCATTGTTTGAATACTAGATTAATAAAATGGTAGAAATGATGGATAAGTATCGGGATATGAAAGAGGATTCGGGTATCCCGTAACTTCGGGATACAAGGTGAGTGTAGCTTTACTTAGGGTTAGGACTTAGGTCCTAACCAATTGCAATTGTTTACATAGTTGGTATGGAATTGACATGAAATGAAACTAATTTCTATTTGGTAAATTTATAGGGGAAGGATGCTTAATTGGAAACTTGATGGTGGTTACATGTATGCTTGCTTTCTTGATAATCAATCGAATTATAGTGGAATGTACTTGCTTGGATTGTCTTGTTTGATATTTGATATGTATACTCATGTGTGATTGAGTTGTTGCTGCCTTGGGTGTAAATTAACACTTGTTTGTGTGTGATAACTATTCGAATAATAATACACTATAATGAACTTTCTTGCTAAGTGATAAACACTTGATTGATGGTTTAATTGGTATTACTTAATGCTTGAGTCTTCGAATGCTTGATTGATGATGGTTCGAATGACTTGTTTGAAACTAGCATGCATTTTTGAAATTACAATATGTAAGCATAAAATGTAAGAAACAACTACAAGTTTTAAAGTAAGCTAAGACTTCTTATACCATAAGATACTTCCCTAATGAAGATTAAAGATTTAAAAGGTTTAAGTTCCCTACAATGGAAGTCCTTGGATCAATGGCATGATGCATGGTATAGTTGGGACTACGGTCCATGAGCCACGGCTCGGGGGGACTCCCCATTACATGTAATAAGTTATTGGCAACAGTTGGAGGTAACGAGGAGTTGTACGGGTGGCGACAGTTGGTTGGATAGTGAGAAGTTTAGGAAATCTCTTGGACCTTTATGGTCAAACACGGACCAATGTCATTCATGACCAATTGTGATCCAAGACGAAATTGTTAAAAAGTTATAAACCTTATTGAGAAATTGAATAAGCAATTCAAGAGAGAACCTCGAACACATGAATTATATCTTGAAAATACATAAATGATCCGACAAGAAATCTTGAATACTTGAATCTTTGAAATAACGAAATTGCTTCAAATGTAATGTTTAATTCTTAACACGATTGGTACTTTTTGTACTCTAATATGTGGTGTAGCAGACACCTTCTTGTTCAAGTACTTTGTGTACTCTAATACGTGGTGTAGAAGACACCTTAACATGATCCGATACTTGTGTACCTTAACACGTGACTCGATTACCTAGTCCTACTAACTACCAAGGCAAAACAAATTTCTAAACTTGTAATAAGACGTGATACATGGCTAATAAATGAGCAAATTGATACATGCTATTGAGCTTCTAGTAAAATGCAAGTATACAAATAAGATGAGATAGATACTATCTCGATTGGCTCATTGTTTGAAAGATAAATTACATTGGAAGTGGCCCTATTCGAATAACGAGATTTGTGGCCATTGTGATCATTGTATGATTCTTGATATAATCTTGCTTGTTCGAATAAACTAAATACCATGTTAGAGTCATGTCCTAATGAATTAAGAAGTTTAAAATGCAACCTAGTGTAATCTGCCCAGGAAATTATGTTTTGGGCAGCAACTTCGAAAAATCACCATATATTATGTAGGTCGAATTAAGGGCTGAAATTTATATGGAATGAACCTTAGTATGTCTATTTTCATTAGGAGAAAACATAATTGAATTCTGATTTGTGAGCTGGAATCTGTAAATGAAAACCTCTGGATAGTGCAAACTGTCCAGAAATGTAATTGCCCTGTCTTTGAATCAAAAACTGTATTAATTGGCAAAGCATAAAAATTAAAGGTCTAAACGGTTGTAGCGAGGGTTAAATAAGCTTTATAATGATATAAATGGTTTGAAATTTGACGTACGGAATGAAAGTAATAAGTATTTAAGTGACCAATGCTTATGCTGGCTGGCAGCAGCAGTATTGGTGTCCTGGACAGTTTGTGAACTGTTTTGAAAACAGTTTTGGGACAGTGGTTACTGCCCTGTTATACATAAATGAAAGTGTGCTCTTGATCTTGTTAATGAAATGGCTAATAAATGGAATTAAATGATGAAAATGAATGCTTAGATTGTTTATCCCTTGAGAAATAAGATACATGAAAGTGATTCTTCCTCTTGTTCGAATGGAAATGATTGTATGCATGCTTGATTGGCCTTGTTCTTGTATGAGTTGTTTCTTGATTGATTCATGGTGGTAATCTATGAATTGAGTTGCTTGATTGAATAACATGAATGCTTAATTATGCTTGGATAAAAAACTAGCTAAATCTTTTAAGATTGTCTAAAGCCTAGATAGGTGTTTCTTGAAATAAAGGACACATAACTTGACAAAATTGATAACTTGAAAATCTTGCTAGACTTTAGATGCTACCTCACTAAGTACATTATGTATTTACCACTCTTGTTTGCATTCTTCCTAAACCTCAGGTAAAATCATCCCGATCGTTACCTTGACATCGAAGTTAGCTTCATGGTTTTGAAGCAAGGCATACAAAACATGAAATATAACTTTGTATTTACATTGATGAACTCCTAGAGGGTGGCATACTATAATTGTGTATAAATCATATATAAGTCATGCATTTGGATTGTATATAAAACATGTATATAAATCTTGAGTAAATGGTTTGTAAAGCTTAAATGGTACTTGTTGGAATGTATATAAGCATATTTGGATATGAACATGTAAACACTATGGTTGTGTCTAAGGAAAGAATGAACATGAACTTATCTAGCTAAGGTATTTGAATTAGTATACATGACCTAGTGAAATGAATGTGTTAAAATGAACCTAGAATTGTCTAGTGTATAATACCCCATTCGAATGGAATTTGAATGTTTAAGTTAGTTCTTGATTCATTATATGTCTTGAAGTCTAGACTAAGCTAATGGATAGATGATGTTAATTCAATGAATCTAATTGGTACGAATGTTGCGCATATAGGTAAGATTATATTGAGAACTTGATTCTAGATAATGAACGAAATAGAATGTTAATAGGTAAAGAATGAAACTAGATAAATGGAAGAATTAATTAATGGGTAGTGTTCGAATAGTGTCTTATTCTTAAGTAAATGAGTGAGTTTGATTCTAGTGGTTGAATGAACTAAATTGCCTATAGGTAATATATTAAGCTAAGTTAAATGGAAAAATTTTAATTGGCCCTGAATTTCACGATTGTCTCGTCTAGTTTTCTCGTCGTAACACTTCTCGTTCCTAACCCGGGCGAGAGGTGTTACACCAGTCCAAATTCTTGATCACGAAAGTAGAAGACTTCAAAACAAAACAATCCCCCTTGTCAAAGTCTTGTGGAGGAATCGTGGGAGTAAAGAAATTACTTGGGAACCTGAATCTACCATGAGAGAGCAATATCCACAACTATTCTCTTCACGTAAATTCAGGGACGAATTTTCCTTAAGGGGGAGGGAATTGTAACATCCTAACTTGTAAATATTAAACAATGACATGGTATATTTCCCAAGGAAAGACAAATTAAGCAATTAGTTAAAACTTTAAGGGGGCGAATTGAACCTTTTAGGAATTAGAAGCCATAGTCGAAATGGATTAAATTGCTTGAAGTGCAAAATGCTAGTGTTGCATGGTAAACTTAAAGGTGAATGGGTTTAGATGATGTGGTCCAATTAAATGTGAACATGTGGATTATAATCACTATGTGATACAAAAAAATAGATTAGAGTTGTCTATATTTGTCCTCATACCTGAATTAGGATATTGAGAGAGTGAAGAGGAGTGTTATTAAATTGAAACATTTTGCTTGAGTTTCGATCACATTTAGAGTTCATGGTTCTTGCATGCTGGAGGAAAAGTAAGTTTCTTGTATTGTAATAACAGCGTGCTTGAAAATTGCTTGTAGTTAGAGTGATTATAATGACTAGAATTGTTAGGAGATTGCTAGAATTATAGGTAATGGAATTATATACATAGAATCAAGTATTAAACAAGACTATAAAAGCTGTCTTGTTCGATTATAGAATGGAACGAAACTGTATTGAATTGTTGGGTAATGTAGATTGCTTAAATCTTGAATTGGTGCCTAGAAGTTTAGTAAATCAAATGCTAGAATCATAATTGTTAGTGTGAAGGTTTAGGAGGTTTGGGAACATGATGTATGCAGGTTAAAGATTGTTTAAATGGTCTTGAATGAGTTTTAAATCTTCCCTGTATCGAGCAGTTTCGTTTAGGACTGGTCACATTGGTTGAATCTAGTAAAATGTTTGTTTTAGTCAACCTCTTGATAACTGCCCCTATGATGTTTGATAATAGGATTCTTTGGTAAATTGTGATTGTAATCTGGATAGAGAAATAGATTCATGAACAAGGAAATATATGAAAGAAAATGGGCAGTTTTGAAACAATAGTAACATTGAGAGAATTGTCTTGTTATAGTGACATGTTCGAATGTTGTAATGGTACGATTATGAATCATGCTTGGATATCATGTAAATTTAAGATCAACAAAGTTAATTCCAATGTACTATAAATTGTTGTAATATTAGGTAAGAAAGAGAGTTAAATGGCTAATGTATGACCTTGTAGGGGAAAATGGAAATTGCCCTGCTCAAACAGTCTCCTTTCAGACTGATTGGATTGAAAACTGCTCGATTGGATTATATAAGCTTGATAATCCAATAAGTTTAATTAAGCATGATAATTTAGCAAGACTGATTGGATCATATAAGTTTAATTGAAAAATGTTAAATATCGAAAGAAGGGTAGTTTCAAATTAAAAAGCAATAATGGAAGCTGTTTGGATGGTTGAAATGATATGCGAACTAAATTGTCAAGGATTGATTTTAATATATTGCTATTTCTTTATTATCTAGACAAGAAAGAGGTTGAACAGTGAGAGGATAGACAAAAAGGCATTGTGATTCATGATCAAGCTTAGCTTGGAGTACTTGTGAGTATGACTATGTTTAATTAAGCATAGATTGTTAAATTAGTATATTTGCTCGATTGGTTGGTGAGGCATAAACTGTCTATGTATGCTTGGGGATTGCTATTGCTTATTAAGGTAAGAGTCCAAGGTATGTATGGACTTCTGGTTATGCATTTCAAGTCAAACATGGATTTATTTTTATTACGCTTAATGTGGTATCTTGTGTATGAAGTTAGAGAGCTTAAAAGGTAATAGAATACCTTGAGGACTATCGTAGAGTTGTAAGAGCCTTGATTAGTTGAGTCCTAGCTAGATTGGCATGCCAATAGGAAATTCTGAGCTTAGCCTGAACTGGACTAAGGTCCCCTGATTGGTACTAAGGTACCCCTAAACAAAATTGAAAATGACTAATGCTTCAATGATAATAGAATTACCATTGCATGTTGATATTTATTGATATTGCATTCTAGGCTACAACTAGTCAAGGCCATATTATCCAACTAAGGTTGCTTGTAATTAACTGAGAGTTAAGGAAACTAAATTGTTTAATTACTCGGCTTAAATAAGTTGCTTGACAATGTAATCTACTTCCTAGAAGCCTGCTATAAATTTATGATCAATTAGGCTCGGAATATGCTTCTTGTTGATAAACAGGGAGTATGTTACTCAAATGCCGAATGATTAGTAGTAGTCTTGAAACAATACTGTCAAGATTAAATGGCTAAATTATGATCGAGTATTTCAGTATCTATGTGCTTTAATTGTTAAAATATGTGACTAGCAACCTAACTACTCACCCTGATAATTGTACATGAGACTTTGATTGTTGATCAAGCTTGGGAAAGATTTTGCAAGGTCACCAAAGGCTTCAAAAGTATGTTTTGTTTGTTAAGTTAACTCCTAGAAGGTGGCATTAGTTTGGAATGTTAGGCTATAATATTTTGTTTATTATAAGGGGGTTTGTAAATAGTATCTTTTTAAGGGCTTGTAAATATATATATATGTGTGTGTGTGTTTGGCCTAATATGCTTATTAGAGGTTGATTTTGCTTGGCTTGGTTGCTAGATTCGAATGATTTAGGATATATTATAAGCTTATTCTATTGAATGAAAGATGATGATATATGGTTTTATAATGGTTGTGTGTGATTAAAGTATGTGAATACCTATTGAGTCAAGAATTGAATTGAGCAATGCATGTTTAGCTTATCAAACGATGACAAAATTGGATGTCCCCCTTGGCCATGTAAATTTTGGTTAGATCACATTGTTAGGAAAGTATTGGATGTAATACCCCAAATAATGACCTAGTAATATGTCATAAACTAATTAAAAGTTAATTGTACAAACATTCTACAAATTAGAAGAATTGATTAAATCAAGTGACCAAATTAGATGGATTTGATAACTAAATAGCCGAATCACGATGACCAATTAGTAACAATGTTTAAATGTTGAATTGCATGCAACTAGAATGTGTAATTAATGAGTTATGAAGCAATTAGACTCTTGATTGCCAAGTGGTGGCATTCGGCCAAGCCAAGTGATAACAACTTGGATAGGTGTCCATCTACCTATCATATTCTCCACTCAACATTTCTCCTACCTTGGCTGAAACTCTCTCAACCATCTAGGGAAAGAAAGCCACCATTGTAAAGATTTGGGAGCTTGCATGTGATCATATTCTTCATGTACTTGGATAGCTAGGAAGATTGTAAGTGAATTCTAAGTCCTTCCTCCCTAGCAACTTGTTTGATTGAATGTTTGATGATAGAAATTGAACTTGAATTCATAGAATTGTATGTTATATGTTATGCTTGAAACTACTTTAAATTGTAGCTTGAATGTGGTTGAAATGCTATTGAAAATAGGATGAAACTATGCTTGACCGAATGGTATATGTACATGAATGAAACCATTGTTTGATTGATCATGTAATTTGATAGGTAGTTCGAATTGTCCATGAATTAGGACCTGAATTGAGTAAAAAGCTTGCTGGAAATTTAAAACATGTTAAATTGAGATGTTAATCAATTGAAAATCATGATTGGATAGTGAAAATTGAGCTTAAAGATGAAACTAGTCACACTTGATTACTAAATGGCTAAATAAGGACTATTTTGAAAGAATTGATAAATGTTGGACTGTTTTGAGATAATTAAGGGCAAGAAATTATGAACTAAAAACAAGGGATAATCAATTTAAATGCTTGCTAGATTGAATTGCTTGAATAATGATCAATTGGACTACTATTGTAACACCCCTCACCCGGGTTAGGAGCGAGGAGTGTCGAATTGAGGAGACAAAAAAAATCGGGCAAATTTGAACCAATTTCTTAAGCTTCTTATTTATCAGTTACCCTTATAATCAATTCAAGTTCTTCTAAAACACCCCATACCATTCGTACACTAATCCCAAGTTAAGACCCACTTCAATTCGAATTAAACCAAGCATTAATCTAGTATATCAAGTTGATTCCATTTAAACTAAGTTCAAATTAGTCTTAATTCCATTCGAATACATACCTATCAACAAGGTATCTTACCCATATACAAGTTCATTTAGATACAAGACTAGTAACAATGATTCATTATAGCATTTCAATCAAACATTTACTTAAAACTTCATTCATTTATAAGCATATTAAAAGTGGCTAAAAACCATTCAAGTTCTACAACCATCTAAATACTTATTTACATAACAAAGGTACTTTAAAACATTACATCCAGGACCTCAAACTTCCATTCCAACTCTATACAACCCAAAATGCTTGAAATATCAAATCTAGACACAAGACTATGCCACCATCTAGGAGACTCATATAAAGTACCAAGTCATACATTGTGCTTTGTTTGTGTTATGCTCCGAACTCAAAGAAAGATAATTATCGATCAATCTAAACCTGGAATTTTGGGAAGAAGGAAAAACGAGAGTGATAAGTACTTAAAGTACTTAGTGAGGTAGTTCCTAGATCTATCAATTTATTCAGTTTATTAACTTAGAGTCCTTGTTCATTTTAATCAAGCTTATCCTAGCTAGTTTACCATATACCATACGATTAATAAATACCAAGGAAGAAAAGTTTCATTTCAAGCACACAATGAATAAGTCAAGTAAATATCAGGTAGTTCAAGCAAGGTAAGCATCAAATCTCATTCGAATAGGGTCCCTTCTTACCATATAATTTACCTTTCAAGTCATGAGCATTTTAAGATAACGAGTACTTCAATCATTTGTGTAATTTCATTTCATTTCAAGATCATTAGTAAGCATCAAGTTTGATCACTCTTCATTCATGATTGCAAGTCTTTGTTTCAAGTTCATTTATTCTTGTTTTGCCTTGGTATATAGTAGGACTAGGTAATCAAGTCTCAAGTCGGTACACAAAGTACCTAGCATGTTATCGTATTAAGTTGGTACACAAGGTACCTAAACAAGAAGGTGTCTGCTACACCACGTTTTCAGGGTACACATGGTGTATGAATAAAAGGTGTCTGCTACACCACGTATCAAGGTACACAAAGTACCAAACATGTTATCGTATTAAGTCGAGCTCTAGACTCTAAGGCATGCCGTTCTACCTATGACCAACTAGCAACCAAGGACTTGTTGAGTATTTTATTAGCAAGCAATTACAGATCAAGTGATTAAGCAACAAGCATAACAAGGTCAATTTCATTTTAGGTCTTTAAGCCATATAATTCTTAGTTCAATTAATAGGTGGTCAAGCATTCTCAAGCATCAAACAAGATCATTCAATCCAACAATGCATTCGAACACATCAAGCATTACAAGTAAGCACAATTCACTCATTTTCATTATCTAACTTCATTACCAAGTTATTAGATTATCAATTCTTGATTATATCCTTTCTTCCCTTTATTAACCAATTACCAATAGAATTTAGATTCATTTCAAGCATAAGGCACAAACAAGTATTTAGACATGCTGATTTGGTTAGGACCTAAGTCCCAACCCTAAATGTAACTACACTCACAAAACTCCCAGCAAAAGCAAGCTAGTGCTGCTCCTTGATATAGATTCCCTTAGCCTTCCTATTAGCTTGGCCAACCCTCTCTTCTTCCACAAGATCTTCTATACCTTGTTCTAATAAACCATACACAACACATAGAAATCATTAGTACTCAATTCAATCAACAAGCTTATTCAAGCAAGTACAATTATACTATAACCCGAAACTGTTTCTATCCCAGGCATATTGCACACTAGTTACTATTTGGCTCATATCTTTTAATCTATACGTTGGAATTTTGATTAATTTATACCGTTAGAAAGATAATTCAATTACATATTCATCCATGTATGGCTCATATTTTTATCCTTCCTAGATTAATACAGAGTTCCAGTTAAAGTCAAGCAAATTTTCCAGTTTTGAATCTACCGGCTTGTTGCTTAAACCATTTTTAGGGGATAATTCACCTAGGACCCTTACTAATTCATTTTAGACCTTTAGACCCTTACTTCCCTTGTTCTTACCCTGTTTTTACATGTTAAGATAGGTCCCTAAACAGTTCATTTCAGTCCTCAATTTAATCACTTTTCCAGAATAGTCCTTGTTTCACTAGTTTGCTAATTAACACATTAAAACAATCCAATTCCCTTGTTAATCTAGAAATTCAGCCTAACTAGAATTCAATTAACTCTTCCCCTATACTTAACTCAACTTTCCAGTCCCTTATTTAATCCAAAATAGTACCAATTTCACTAATTTATTCAAAACAATCCTTAATAGTCGATTAAGTCATCTAGATGGCCAGTTTCATTTCTAACTTCAAATTTACTAGTTCTAACATTATTTTCACTAATCCAATACCTCGATTCAATAGTTAATTCAATTTCCAGCATTCTAACTCAAGATTTCAAGACAAAAAAGTTATTCAATCCAAGCAATTTCACTAACAACATTCGGTAATCACAAAAGAAAGGTACTTACACAAATTATTGTAACATGCATGAACATAGATAATCCTAGCAAGTTTCAATTCATCAACAATGGTGTTTCTCTTAAGTTCTCTCTCTCTCCCTACTCTTTCTCTATATTCAGCTAAATGAAGAAGAGATTGGAGAAGATGATGATGATGATAACTTAAGATAATGGATTTAGGAAATGTCTAATTTATCCTTTGTTTAATCTTTAATCATGTAATTAACCAAGGGTAAATGGGAATTCATGAATTTATCATGCAATCTTTATACTCTCCAATTGTTTTGATTTGGTCACAATTTCAACTAGATCATCGAATTTCTTGTCCTTTCAATTTAGTCCTAGGATAGTCTAATTAGCTTAGGATTAAGCTAGCAAATTTTGATTTCTAAATTCAATACTTCTAGGTACAATTTGGGGTATTACAATTCTCCCCCCTTAAAATATAAATTTGCCCTCGAATTTACCTGAGTCAAATAGGTGAGGGTATTACTTTCTCATTGAATTTTCAGGTTCCCAAGTTGCTTCTTCCATATTGTGATTCCTCCACAAGACTTTCACTAGGGAGATGTTCTTGTTTCAAAGTCTTTTGACTTCCTTATCAAGGATTTGGATTGGTTCTTCTTCGTAGGATAAATCGATTTCAATTCGACATCTTCTAGTTCTAGAATATGAGATGGATCAGATCGTTACTTTGAGCATCGAAACATGGAATACGCTGTGGATCTTATCAATTCATTAGGAGTTCTAATCGATAAGCCACCGGACCAATCCTTTCAACTATATCGAATGGTCCAATGAACCAGGGCTGAGCTTTCCTTTCTTACCAAATATGAGAACCTTCTTCCAAAGAGAAACTTTGAGAAAGACTTTATCTCCTACATTGTATTGAATGTCTCTTCGCTTCAAGTCCGCATAGGATTTTTTTTCCTATCAAAGGCTTGCTTCAATCTATTGTGGATTATTCGAACTTGTTCTTTGGTTTCTCTAAGCATTTGAGGTCCTAACACTTTGTTTTCTCAAGTTCGAACCAGCATAGGGATTTCTACATTTCCTTCTATACAATGCTTCAAATGGAGCCATTTGGATCAAAGATTGATGGCTATTATTGTAGGAAAATTCCACAAGAGGTAGAGATTTCTCCCAATTCTTCCCGAAGTTAATGACACAAGCTCTCAAAATGTCTTCAAGGACTTGAATCGCCCTTTCAAATTGGCCATCACTTTAAGGATGGAAGGCTATGCTTAGATTTAGTTTAGTCCCGATATCTCGTTGTAAAGTTCTCCAGAATCGAGCTATGAATATGGGATCTCGATCGGAGACAATAGAAGTAGGGACTCGTGTAAACGAATTACTTCACGGATATACAAGCCAGCTAGAGTTTCCAAGCTAGAGTTCATTCGAACAGGGGATGAAGTGAGCCGACTTAGTGAATCTATCAATTATCACTCACACGACATCATATTTTCTTGGAGTACAAGGAACACCATTCTGAAATCCTTAGTAATTTGATCCCACTTCTACCGAGGGAATCAAGAGGTTGGAGCAATCCGGTGGGAGCTTGATGCTCAGCTTTAACCTTTTGACAAGTTAAACAGTTTGATACATAATCATTGACGGCTAATTTCATTCCTGTCTACCAATACAAGGGTTTGAGATCCTTGTACATCTTAACCGATCCAGGTGGATCGGAAAAGAACTCGATGAGCTTCTTGCAACATCTCTTGTTGTAATTCCTCATGGTTAGGAACACAAACCTCTCTTTAAAATAGAGAAGCCTATTCGACTTGATGGAGAAGTCGAATTAGGCTCGGTATCAAGCTTCAAATGATCTTCAAGATCCGGATCAACTTGTTAGAGTTATTTGATTCTCGTGATTAGACTAGATTGAACTTGAAGTTCGCACAAGAATTTCCGTCCTTTGGATAGACAAAAATGAGCATTGATAGCCAACAAAGCTACGAAGAAATAAACGAGATTACTAAGGATGATTTTCATACAATCATTTACAAGACATAGTGGTTCAATTCGCATAAATAGCTTATGCATCAAAAGAAATTTCAAATGGTTGCTTATGATTCAAGAAGGAATTTGAATGGATGCTTGTAGTTCAAGGAAATGTTCGAATAGATATTTATGAGACAAGTAAGGAACAATTCGAATGGCTATTCACATTTCAAAGAAGGTTTTCAAAAGTTCAAGGCTTAGAATAGCTTATCAAGGTCGGTTTTATTTACTAAGAGCATCCGCAACCACGTTGTATTTCCCGGGATGATAGTCGATGATCAAATCATAATCTTTCAAGAGTTCCATCCTTCTTCTTTGTCTCAAATTGAGATCTTTTTGGGTTAGGAGATATTTGAGGCTTTTATGATCAAAGACAAGTGGAATTTTTCACCGCATAAGTAGTGTCTCCAAATTTTGAGAGCGAAGACAATGGCAACAAGTTCGAGATCATGAGTTGGATAGTTTAGCTCATGAGGTTTCAACTGCCTTGATGCATATGCTACCACGTTATTTCCTTGCATCAATACGCTACCTAGACCCGAGTGTGAAGAATTGCTATAGATAGTGAATTCTTTACTCGATTCGGTTGAATAAGAATAGGGGCATGAGTCAGGGCTTGCTTAAGTTGATCAAAGCTTCGTTGCTAATTCTCAGACCACTCGAATGGTTGATCCTTTTGAAGGAGCTTAGTTAGGGGCAAGGCAATAGTAGAAAAACCTTTTAAAAATCTTCGATAGTACCCAGCTAAACAGAGAAAACTTCGGACCGCACCAACATTCCTCAGAGGTCGCCAATCAAGAATAGCTTGAACCTTCTTTGGATCCACCTTGATCCCTCCGGCTAAGATTACATGGCCAAGAAATGAAACTTCTGATAGCCAGAACTCGCACTTGGTGAACAACTGATGTTCTCAGAGTGTTTGCAAGACAATTTGGAGGTGTTCAGCATGTTCCTCTTGTTACGAGAGTAGACCAAGATGTCGTCGATAAAGATGACCACAAATTTGTCAAGAAAAGGCTTGAATACTCGATTCATACGATCCATGAATGCGACCGGGGCATTAATTAGCCCGAAAGGCATTACAAGGAATTCAAAGTGGCTGTAACGAGTTCGAAAGGCTGTTTGGGCACATTTTTTCTTACACCTCCATTTGGTAGTAATCTGATCAAAGATCGATCTTTGAAAACACCGAAGCATCCCTAAGTTGATCGAAGAGATCTTCTATCCTTGGCAAAGGATACTTGTTCTTGATGGTAAGTTGATTCAATTGACGATAGTCGATACAAAGCCGCATCGTACCAATCTTTTTGTTTACGAACAAGACAGATGCACCCAGGGAGATGTGCTAGGCCGAATGAAGCCTTTGTCTTGTAGCTCTTGAAGTTGCTTCTTAAGTTCCTTCAACTCTACTTGTGCCATTCGATATGGTGTAATTGACACCGGGTTGGTTCCAGTTGAATGTCAATCCCGATTTCCACTTCACGGGTCGGAGGAAGACTAGGGAGTTCCTCGGGAAAAACATCAGCAAATTTAGATACAACAGTATAGATGGAAAACCAAAGTCATATTCATCTTTTAGGACCATGGAAGCAAATATTGAGGTCAGTTTCTTATCTATAAGCAAGCAGATGGATTCTTTCCTAATCCCCAGAGATACAATCTCCTATTTTGGTAATCAATCCAGCTCGGTGTTTACCCAACCAATATAGTCCTAACACTAGATCAAACTCCCAATTTGGCAAAACATAGAGATCTATAGGAAAGGGAACATTTTGAATTGATATAGGGCAAGTTCTAAAAAATCAAATTGATCGGCAAGTTTTTTCCCTATAGGATTTGATATTACGAGGCTTGATTTAATAAGTTCGGGTTTCATATTTAGCTTAACAAGTAAGGATGAACATATAAAGGAATAGGTAGACCCCAAATCAATCAAAGCATAAGCATGGCTTGAGTTTAGTTCAACTGTACCTACGATCACATCGGGAGACTCTTCATCCTCCCTACCACTAATGTGGTAGATACGAGCAAGCGCTCGGGACTCTTGATGAGTAGGGCATTTGAATGGCTCCCTTTACCTCTCCCTTGATTTATGGATTGAGCTTGTTTAGGGCCTCTGTTTCGGTTAGATGGTGAAGAACTCGTATTTACAGGAGGTCAAGCTGGAGTTTTATTAGCATTTTGAGGACAATCCTTGATGTAGTGGTCATCCCCACCACACGTATAGCACATGTTAGATTGGATTCGGCATTGGCCATGGTGAAGCTTTTGATAGAACTTGCAAGGAAGGATTTTCTCTGAATTTCCCGTGCTATTAACTGAGATAACTGGGACTGAGGGCTTATTCACTAATTGAGGTCTCATGTGAAATTGCTTCTCGGAGCAGGAGTATAGGTCGAGGATCTTTCTTTTTAATATCAAGCTTTCTTGGATTGCCAATGGGACTTGTCATCACGTTTTTGCTTCTTATCATTGTAGTTACCACTCTTTCTTCTTCTCGAATCTTTCATCTTTGCCTCGGTTGCAATGGCTCGATTGACCAAAGTTTGAAATTCTGTGATCCCCAGAGCTGTGAAAATTGGACTTAACTCATCATTCAAGCCATCGATAAACATC
The DNA here is from genome assembly GCA_019671005.1 of Hibiscus mutabilis. NCBI lineage: Eukaryota > Viridiplantae > Streptophyta > Magnoliopsida > Malvales > Malvaceae > Hibiscus > Hibiscus mutabilis. The sequence continues at coordinate 13,290,897 of CM033725.1, forward strand.
CGACACTTATTTTTTCAGTCTTGATATACTGTGAGTTGTACTTGCAATATTTGCAAAAATTAGCAACATATTGTTCAATGGGCCTATTAGCTTGCTTGAGGTACAAGAAATGCCTCTGACGATCAGCTAAATATTTCTCGCTTATGTACTTCTTCTTGAACTCCTCAATGAAGAATTTCCATGTAACGGTTTCAGCAGGAGCAGTCAGGGTAGTGGTCTCCCACTAGCTCAAAGATTCGTCTGACAACAGGGCTATGGCGCATTCAAGCATGTGCTCATCCGAGCATTGCAATTGTTTGGTCAGGATTTGAGTTGTACGTTCTAACCAATATTCTGCATCTTCAGGTTTCTCCTCGTTAGCACCGATAAAGGTATAGGCTCGGTGTTGGGCAAGTTTGTCAATGGGAGCTCTGCTTGGTGCAGCAGTAGCAGGAGCAGCAGGATGATCTTGTTTAGGGTTCAATACGAGTTGATCGAACATTTCCTTCATGCTAAGGAGACATTCTCTTTGGACAGCTTGGATAGCAGGAGCTTCCTGCTGAGGTTAAGCCTGTTCTCGAGGTTGAACAGGTTCTCGAGGCCCAGCTTGTCTTTAAGGATTCATTTCCATCCTCATGCTATCTCCTTCATTTGAGGAGCCTACAGGACTTTCATTGTCTCGGCCAAGTCTCGTCTCGGACATACTACAATTGGGTAAGCAAAAAGGAGTTAGATAAGCAAGAACACAAGCACATTGATATATAACTCCTAGGTGGCACAATTCAATCCTATATGATGCATGAAGACTCGGTTTAGTCCGAGGATCTAAACCTTTAGCTCTGATTACCACTTTATGTAACACCCCTAGCCCGGGTTAGGAGCGAGGAGTGTCGATGCATGTAACAAGTAAGGAGAGACACAAAAATTCGGCAAATTTGAACCATTTTCTTAAGCTTCTTATTTATCAATTACCCTTATAATCAATTCAAGTTCTTCTAAAACACCCCATACCATTCGTATAGTAATCCCAAGTTAAGACCCATTTCAATTGAATTAAACCAAGCATTAATCTAGTATATCAAGTTTATTCCATTTAAACTAAGTTCACCTTAGTCTTAAGGCCATTCAATACATACCTACCAACAAGGTATCTTACCCACATACAAGTTAATTTAGATACAAAACTAATAACAATGATTCATTATAGCATTTCAATCAAACTTTTACTTAAACCTTCATTCATATATAAGCATATTAAAAGTGGCTAACAACTGTTCAAGTTCTACAACCATCTTGATTACTTATTTACATAACAAAGGTACTTTAAAACATTACATCCAGGACCTCAAACTTCCATTCCAACTATGTACAACCGAAAATGCATGAAATATCAAATCTAGTCACAAGACTATGCCACCATCTAGGACACTCATATAAAGTACCAAGTCATACATTATGCTTTGCTCCGAACTCAAAGAAAGATAATTATCGATCAATCTAAACCTGAAATTTTGGGAAGAAGGAAAAACGAGAGTGATAAGTACTTAAAGTACTTAGTGAGGTAGTTCTTAGATCTATCAATTTATTAAGATTATTAACTTAGAGTCCTTGTTCATTTTAATCAAGCTTATCCTAGCTAGTTTACCATATACCATTCGATTAATATTGACCAAGGAAGCAAAGTTTCATTTCAAGAACACAATGAATAAGTCAAGTAAATATCAGGTAGTTAAAGCAAGGTAAGCATCAAATCTCATTCGAATAGGGTCTCTTCTTACTATATAATTTACCTTCCAAGTCATGAGCATTTTAAGATAACGAGTACTTCAATCATCCGTAATTTTCATTTCATTTTAAGATCATTAGTAAGCATCAAGTTTGATCACTCTTCATTCATGATTACAAGTCTTTGTTTCAAGTTCATTTATTCTTGTTTTGCCTTGGTAGATAGTAGGACTAGGTAATCAAGTCTCAAGTTAGTACACAAAGCACCTAGCATGTTATCGTATTAAGTTGGTACACAAGGTACCTAAACATGAAGGTGTCTGCTACACCACGTATCAGGGTACACAAAGTGCATGAACAAAAAGGTGTCTGTTACACCACGTATCAAGGTACACAAAGTACCAAACATGTTATCGTATTAAGTCGAGCTCTAGACTCTATGGTAAGCCGTTCTACCTATGACCAACTAGCAACCAAGGACTTGTTGAGTCTTTTATTAGCAAGCAGTTACACATCAAGTGATTAAGCAACAACCATAACAAGGTCAATTTCATTTTAGGTTTTTAAGCCATATAATTCTTAGTTCAATTTATAGGTGATCAGGCATTCTCAAGCATCACACAAGATCATTCAATCCAACAATGCATTCGAACACATCAAGCGTTACAAGTAAGCACACCCGGCCATTTTCATCATCCAACTTCATTACCAAGTTATTAGCTTATCAAGTCTTGATTATATCCTTTCTTCCCTTTATTAACCAATTACGAATAGAATTTAGATTCATTTCAAGCATAAGGCACAAACAAGTATTTAGACATGATGATTTGGTTAGGACCTAAGTCCCAACCCTAAATGTAACTACACTCACAAAACTCCCAGCAAAAGCAAGCTAGTGTTGCTCCTTGATATAGATTCGCTTATCCTTCCTATTAGCTTGGCCAACCCTATCTTCTTCCACAAGATCTTCTATCCCTTGTTCTAATAAACCATACACAACACATAGAAATCATTAGTACTCAATTCAATCAACAAGCTTATTCAAGCAAGTACAATTATACTATAACCCAGAACTGTTTTCTGTCCTAGGCAGATTGCACACTAGTTTCTATTTGACTCATATCTTTTAATCTACACGTCGGAATTTCAATTAATTTATACCTTTAGAAAGATAATTCAATTACCTATTCATCCATGCATGGCTCATATTTTTATCCTTCCTATATCAATACAGAGTTCCAGTTAAAGTCAAGCAAATTTTCCAGTTTTGAATCTGCCAGCTTGTTGTTTAGTCCATTTTTAGGGTAAATTCACCTAGGACCCTTACTAATTCATTTTATCCCTTTAGACCCTTATTTACCTTGTTCTTACCCTCTTTTTACATGTTAAGATAGGTCCCTAAACAGTTCATTTCAGTCCTCAATTTAATCATTTTTCCAGAATAGTCCTTGTTTCACTAGTTTGCTAATTAACACAATAAAACAATCCAATTCCTTTGTTAATCTAGCAATTCAGCCTAACTAGAATTTAATTAACTCTTCCCTGTATTTAACTCAACTTTCCAGTCCCTTATTTAATCCAAAACAATACCAATTTCACTAATTTATTCAAAAACAGTCCTTAATAGTCGATTAAGTCATCTAGATGGCCAGTTTCAGTTCTAACTTCAAATTTACCAATTCTAACATTATTTTCACTAATCCAATACCTCGATTCAATAGTTAATTCAATTTCCAGCATTCTAACTCAAGATTTCAAGCCAAATAAATTATTCAATCCAAGCAATTTCACTAACAACATTGAATAGGTACTTACACAAATTATTGTCTCCGGAGCATTCAGGGAAGTTCCGTGAATCGAGCTTATGAATATGGGACTGACGGAGAGCAGAAGTAGGACTGTGGTAAACTAATTACTACGGATGGCTGCTTAGAGTTTCCAAGCCAGAGTTCATCTGAACAGGGATGAAGTGGAGCCGACTTAGTGAATCTATCAATTATCACTCACACGACATCATATTTTCTCGAGTACAAGGAACACCAGCTATTTAAATCCTTAGTAATTTGATCCCACTTCTACCGAGGGAATTAAGAGGCTGGCAATCTGGAGCTTGATGCTCAGCTTTATCCTTTGACAAGTTAAACAGTTTGATACATAATCATTGACGCCACTCTATTCTCGCCTACCAATACAAGGGTTTGAGATCCAGAAGATCTTAACCGATCCAGGTGGATCGGAAAAAGAACTCTGATGAGCTTGCAACATCTCTGTTGTAATTCTCATGTTAGAACACAAACTCTATCTTTGTAATAGAGAAAGCCTATTCGACGGATGGAGAAGTCAGAATTAGGCTTGAATCAAGTCAAATGTTCTTCTGAAGATCTGACCAATCTTACAGTTCTTGATTTCGTGATTAGACCGGATTGAACTTGAAGTTCAGATAAGAATTCGCCTTTGGATAGGATTTAAAATGAGCATTGATAGCCATGAAGCAATGAAGAAATAAATCAGATTACTAAGGATGATTTTCATAAGAATTATTTACAAGACATAGTGATTCAATTCAATAAATAGCTTATTCATCAAGAGAAATTTCAATGGTTGTTATGATTCAAGAAGGAATTTAATGGATGTCAGAACCAATGGAAGTGTTCAACAGATATTTACGAGACATAGGAAACAATTTAATGGCTAATCACATTTCAAAAGAAGGTTAAAAGTCTGGCTTAGAATAGCTTACCGAAGGTCGGCTTAAGACTGAGAGCATCTACAACCATGTTGGCTTTCCTGGATAATAGTCGGCGATCAAACTACAATCTTCAAGAGTTCCATCCATCTTCTTTTGTCTCAAATTGAGATCTTTTGTTAGGGGAGATATTTGAGGTTTATGATCAGTGAACAGGTGGTATTTTTCACTGCATGCTAGTGTTCCAAATTTTGAGAGTAAAACAATGGCAAGAAGTTTGAGATCGTGGAGTTGGATAGTTTAGCCTTCATGAGGTTTCAATCGCCTTAATGTATATGCTACCACGTTATTTCCTTTGCACCAATACGCAACCGAACTGAGTGTGAAGCACGCTATACAGGGAATTCTTTAGCCATTCGCTGAATAACAGGGGCATGGAATCATACATGGTTGATCAAAGCCGCGGTGGACTCGCCACCAATGGTCGATCCTTTTGATTGAGCTTTAGTTAGGGTAAGGCAATAGAAAATCCCCAAAAATCTTTTGATAGTACTTACAACCGAGAAAGTCGACCTCATCAATATTCCTCGGAGGTCTCAATCGAGAATAATAGACCGAATCTTTCTTTCGATCCACCTTATTCTTTATGCACTGAAATGATATAAATAAGAAATGAAACTTCCGACAGCGAACTTGCACTCTGGAGAATTTTAGAACAACTGACGCTCAGAGAGTTTGCAAGACAATTCAAGGTGTTCAGTATGTTCCTCCCTTCAAGAATAGACCAAACGTCACCGATGAAACACCCACTGCAAATCTGTTGAGATAGGGCTTGAACACTTGGTTTTATAAGATCCATGAATGCGTGTCGGTAATTAGTTAATGTATTAAAGGCATCACAAGGAATTTAAAGAGGTCAGAATGAGTATTTTAGGCACAGGCTTTTTTATTTGATAACGCCTTTCAAAGTTCGATTTTTGAAAACACCAAAGCATCCCTAAGTTGATCGAAGAGATCTTTTATCCTGGCAAAGGATACTTGTTCTGATGGTAAGTTGATTCAATTGGATTATACAATGTGATAAAAGTCGATCATACTCATCATTTTTCTTTACGAACAAGACAGGTGCACCCTGCAGAGAGATGTACTAGGCCAATAAAGGTTTTGTGTTGTAGTTCTTGAAGGCTTTGAGTTCCTTCAACTCTACTTGTTCTATCGGATATGGGTGTACTGGACACCGGGTTATTTGAGCTGGAACGTCAATCCCTAATTCCACTTTACTTCGCCTGGGAGAAGACTTAGGAGTTCTTCTGAAAAACATCACAAATCTTTACATAAACAGATAGATGGTGTTAAAGTCATATTCATCTTTAGGACCATGGAAGAAAGATCATAATGCACTTCTTATCTATAAGCAAGATGGATTCTTTCCTAATCCTCGAGATAATTCCATTTTGGCAATCAACTGCTTGTGTTTATCAACCAAATTTTAGTCTCAATATATAGAGGTCTGAGGTATGGAATATTTGAATTGATATAGGTGTTCTACAAATCAAATTATCAAGTTTTTCCTAGTAGGATTTTGATACTACAAGGCTCTACTTAACAAGTTCGGTTTCATATTTAGCTTAGTCATGCAAGGGGAAGAATATATAAAGGAAACGTGGGGCACCCCAATTAATCTCAAAGCATGCTGTGGCTTGAGTTTAGTTCAACTATACCGCGATCACTGATTTAGGAGATTCTCTTCAAATTCTCCCTACCACGAATATGTGATACTAGTATTTTGACTCTTGATGAGTAGGGCATTTTGAAGGCCCTTTACTCTCTCCCTTGATTTATGGATTGAGCTTGTTTAGGGCCTCTGTCAAGGATGGCAAGAACCGATTTACTGCGAGGTCAAGCCGCCGAGTTTATTACATTTTGAGATAACTTCGATGTAAAGGGTCATCCCCACCACACGATAGCACAGTTGTTAGATTGGATCTGCATTGGCTGTGGTGAAGCTTTTGATAGAACTTGCAAGGAAGGATTTTCTCTCGAATTTCTGCAAGTATTAATCGAGATAACTGGACCGGTGGCTTATCTACCACCGAGGTCTCATGTGAAATTGCTTCCTGAAAGGCGAGTATAGGTCGAGATCTTTCTTTTTAATATCGTTTTCTTGATTGCCAATGGACTTGTCATCACGTTTTGCTTCTATCATTAGAAGCTACCTACTCTTTCTTCTTCTCGAATCTTTCATCTTTGCCTGGGTTGCAACGGCTCGACACTCAAAGTTTGAAATTCTCGTGATCCCCGTGAGCTGTGAAAATTGGACTTAACTCATCATTCAAGCCATCGATAAACATCCTATTAATTTATTTTTTTCTTTACCTTGATATAATGGAGTTGTACTTGCAATATTTGGAAAAATTAGCAATATATTGTCTAACGGGCCTATTAGCTTGCTCTGAGGTACAAGAAATGCCTCGATTTATCAAATATTTAAATATTTCGCCATGTAATTTCTTCCAACTCCTAATGAAGAATTTCCATGTAAATTCAAGCCAGCATACAACAGGTAAGGGTCTCCCACTAGCTCAAAGATCTGGCTCTGACAACAGTAATATGGCGCATTCGCCACGTGTCATCCGATAATGCAACTGTTTGGTCAGATTTGAGTTGTACGCTCTGTTCATGACTCGCATCTTCGTTTTCTCATAGCACCGATAGCGTATAGGCTCGTGTCGCGTTTGTCAATGGGAGCCGCTTGGTGCAAGAAGAGCGAGCGTTATGATGATCTTGTTTAGGTTCAATACTTAAAGGATCTAACATTTCCTTCATGCTAAGGAGACATTCTCTTTGGACAGCTTGGATAGCAGGAGCTTCTGAAAGGTCGCTCGAGGTTGAACAAATTCTCGAGGCCTGCCTGTCTTTATGATCTATTTCTATCTCATGCTATTTCCTTCATTTGAGGAGCCTACAGGATTTTCATTGTCTCGCCAAGTCTCGCCTCTCATATACTACAATTGGTAAGCAAAAGGAGCATAAGCAAGAATACAAGCACATTGATATATAACTCCTAGGTGGCACAATCATTCAATCCATATGATGTATGTTGAAGACTCGCTTAGTCCTATGATCTAAACTCTTTAGCTCACACACTTTATGTAAACACCCTAGCCCGGGTTAGGAGCTTAGGAGTGTCGATGCATGTAACAAGTAAGGAGACAAAAATTCGGGCAAATTTCTAACCTATCCTGTCTCTGCCCATCAACCTATCACCAATCTGTCTTCAAAACACCACCAATGTCCATCTATAGTAATCCCAAGTTACACCTATTTCAATTGAATTAAACCAAGCATTAATCTAGTATATCAAGTTTATTCCATTTAAATCAGCTCACCTTAGTCTTAAGGCCATTCGAATACATACCTATCAAGGTATCTTACTCCACATACAAGTTAATTTAGATACAAAACTAATAAATGATTCATTATAGCATTTCAATCAAACTTTTACTTAAACCTTCATTCATATACATACAAAGTGGCTAACAACTGTCAAGTTCTACAACTATCTTGATTACTTATTTACATAACAAAGGTACTTTAAAACATTACATCCAGACCTCAAACTTCCATTCCAACTCTATACAACCCAAAATGCTTGAAATATCAAATCTAGACACAAGACTATGCCACCATCTAGGAGACTCATATAAAGTACCAAGTCATACACAGTTTTTGTTTGTGTTATGTCCGAACTCAAAGAAAGAGCAATTAGTCGATCAATCTAAACCTGGAATTTGGGAAGAAGGAAAACGAGAGGATAAGTACTTGGGGCACTTAGTGAGGTAGTTCCTAGATCTATCACCTATTCGCTTATTAACTTAGAGTCCTTGTTCATTTTAATCAAGCTTATCCTAGCTAGTTTACCATATACCATACGATTAATAAATACCAAGGAAGAAAAGTTTCATTTCACACAATGAATAAGTCAAGTAAATATCAGGTAGTTCAAGGTACATCAAATCTCATTCG